>JAMXBB010000012.1:88798263-89519881 GCA_024138015.1 Lumnitzera littorea
AGTCCTTTTATTAACTCTGTTAAATTTTCCATTACTGTGAACATGTGTCAGCACATAACTAGCTTAGTAAATACAAAAAAGTCCCTAACATTTACTTAAATATACGAATAAGTCCTTAACATTTACTTATATAAATGAATCAGTCCTTAACCTTTATTTATTTAGTCTATTTTAGTCTTTAACGTGTTCACACATAATGAAAAACCTAATGGAGGGAATTTTTTGTAAATTTATTGAATTATTGACGACTAAAATGGACTAAATAAAAGGTTAATGACTGATTTACATATACAGGTAAATATTGGGGACTTTTTTGTTCTTTTCCCATAAATTTACTCCTAATCATACAATATCCACTTACTTGAAGCTAGTGCTCCTCATGTAGATTATCCTCTTCGAGTTCTATGTTATCCCAATGACCTATAATCAAGATTCATGTTTTTGTTTTTATTTAAGCTTCATGGATGCTTTACATGATCTTGTAAATCATAATTAACAAAAAAATGTTGATCTTGTAAATAAAAACTTTGATTTACTAAAAACTGCCAAATCAAAATTAACAAAAATCTATGATCTAATTTTGGAAAACTTTTGACATAACATGAAAATAAACATTATAGGAAGTCTAAAGAAAATGTTTGAGCTTGAAACAATATTATTTGCCCCTTTAAAAAACAAATTAGCTCAGAAAGGCATGTTTCTTAAAAGTAATATATGAGTCATGCATATTTTGAAAAATCGACATTTTCCCATGAAGGTACACTATAATACAAATTTTCATAATTTTTCATCAAAGTTTGCTATTTTTAATAATTTATTGAAAATCGGGTAAAAACTAAGACTTACTGTTGTAGCACACTCCAACTAGGTATGTCGGCTACTCTAAGCATTACTTTTGGAGCCTAGTGGTGGTGGTCACTTATTTCCAGGTTGTTGTTTGCTTCGATTTCTGCATATGCCTATATTTGCGCACTAATTTTCTTATTTTTCTCTTAATTTTTACTAGCCTTCTAAAATGGCTCACTAAATTTTCCTAAAAAAAATTTGGCCAAAGATCGTAAAATGAAGAAGGTTAGGGTTTTTATAGTAGGTTTGGTAGGGGACAAGTTTAGCACGTATTAGGTGGTTTTAGAAAACCATGTTTAAAAACCACTAACTCGCCTTTGTTTTGTAATTCAAAACCATGTGCTATCATTATTTTAATTTTCCAAACCATGGGTTGCCTCTTGTTTAGGAGGCAAAGACCACTTGTAACCTACTTTCTCTCAAAACCACCTTTTGATTAATTAATTCATTTATTTCTTATATATTTTGTATGCATTATGCTATATTTATAAGCTTCTATAAGGATTATCTTAACCTTATACAATGCTTTATTCCATCTCACAATCCTTTTCTTATTTATATGTTTTTAATATATAAATTATATTTGGCGAGCATATATCACTTTAAATAATATTTTGAGCCTAATCATGAGCTTCAATTTTCAAATGACTTTTGGTTTTGGTTAACCCAAGGCTTTATTTGTTTATTTCACATTTACACATTATTTAAGTGATTTGATTTCATAGAATAATTTCTTCTAATATTTGTGGCCTAAATCCACATATAGGACAATGTCATGGTCTATACCTAAGCTTTACAACTTTTTAGAATTTTACACTTATACTTTTGATTTGTTTTATTATACACCCAATTGAAATATTGGTTGTCCATTACTACCTCTGCCATTTCCATTTAACACCATTAGTACAATCAATTCCATTAGCTAATGACATCATAACACATGTAAGTCCATTATTTTTTTAATTTAATCTTTTAATTCAAATGCCAACTAAGTATCTATGTCTAGAAAAAAAATTATCTAATCATCATTCAATAAAATACAAAATAATCCTAACTAAATTAAATTGACACGTTTCGAGGAATATCCAAACAAAGGAAAAGAAAAAGAAAATTGAAAATCAAACTGTGAAAAGCACTTAAAAACATGTCAAAACCCATTTCACATCTAAAACTACATTTGCAAAGTCACAACATTTACAAGTTTATCTAAATTATTAGATAAGAATCAAACCTTAGCATAAGAATTAGAGATAGAATCAATAAAATAGCCAAAAATCCCAGTTCATAAAAATGAATGATGAACCATAAGATCAAAACATCAAAATCCATAATCTAACATAACCCACTTTTAACATAGCAAGACAAGTCTTAGGCTTGTGAATCTCTGCTTTGTATCTTTTATGACTAATTCGTCAAGCTTTTATGATTTTCATGATTATTCTTCTATCTCATACCACAATTGAAAGTAATTTTCCATAGTTTTGAAATATATATTGTACAAGAAAATATTACAATTGAAACACTACGAATTTAATAGAGTAAAGAAACCAAAATACAAAAAAAATCAAAATCCTTGACCTTCCGTGCCACCGAATTAAAATAGTTTGTCAATCTGCAAATTAACGAGCAAGTACACTTTAGTCACCACCTTTTTACCTTCATTGATTGGATGCTTCACCAACTCACAAGGCAAAACTAACCTCATTGTGGTTTGAAGCTCTCGCAATGTGATTAGATGCTTCTTGTTATACCTCAATGATTTCGAAGCTTTCCAAGCCTATTTCTCAAATATAAGTTGTTCATGATCCTTATAGCCTTACTTGATACTATGATATTTGAATGTACCTGCTTTAACACCTTAAAGATTTAGATCTTGTACTTTTCCACGCTCTTTACCTTCTTCTTCTTCTTCTTATTACTATTGTCTTTAAAGATCTTCTTCTCTGCTTTGAGGTGCTTCTCTACCATAACTTTCTCAATTGATTCAATGTAAATGGAAAATAGAGAGAGAACAAGAAAAAAAAATTTTGATTCCTTTTGATGGAAACTTGTGTGAAGGTCTTCTTGATTATGGCTTCCTTAGCGGTAATTTTCCTCTCTTTTAGGTTGAGAAGAAAAATGGGTTTTGACATTAGGGTTTTCAAGTTGCTTTTGTAGATGGATTTTAATTTTGCTTTTATTTTTTTTTTACTTTGATATTTTCTAAATGTTTCATTTAATTTAGTTGGATTTTTTTATTTATTTCATTGAATGATGGTATGATGTGGAGGTTTAGTTGGCATTTAAAATAAAAGATAAGTAAAAAAATCATGAACTTACACGTGGTATGATATTATTAGCTAAATGTCATTCCAAAAACTGATGGAGGTAATGACAATGACTACTAAAATTTTAGTTTAGTGTATAATGCAACAAATTGAAAGTATAGGTATAAAATTGCAAAAAGTTATAAAGTTCAGATATAGATCGTGACATTATCCCATTCACATATGCACATTATTTCACATATTTTGCTAACGTCGCTTAATGCCCTAAATTCAAGAGATTTGGAACCTTGGGGCATTACATCTTACCCCTCTTACAAAAAGTTTCATCTTTGAAACTTAAATGTTCCAATATTTATAGCTTCCAAATCTATCATTACGTATTTGTTGCACAATTCCGATTTCTACATCACATTATAATCATCAACTATTATTGAGGCCATAACTTCGGTAACTTTACAAACAATTGTAGCTTTAGATCTTTTCCTATCATCTTCCCATATCAGCCTTGTATTATGGATACGCATATTCATAAATCAAGCCTCTTATCATACTCTTTACCATCGCAATCTAGTAGCCTCATCATTCTTAGTCTTTAAGTCCTTCCAAAGGAAGCATCTAGCCATAATATATTTAGATAAGGGAACTCAAGATCTCTCTATTTTCCATTCCAACTGTTAAACCTTTTTAGCTACATGTTATAATCAATCAAGATTCCAACTTTACTTGTAACATATCTTCTCTTATAAAACTTCTTATCTCAAGGTGACTATCATAAGAGTTTCGCGATTGTCACACTATAAATTTATCCATGCCTATTGTAGTGCAAACATGAATCCATTAAAGTAGCTCTTATGCTTCTCAAATCATGTTTCCTCAACAAAAGTAAAATCTTTGCATTTTCATTTTATTCTTTACCATGGACATTTATCTATTATAGCTTTTTAATAATATTGTTCTCAATATCAAACAATTCCTTTTCATCATTATTTACAATTGATGGATCTAATCTCATTTACATAGTCATGATTTATCTCTATTGTTGGTGAATTTTGGGGTCGGGAAATAGTCTTACAAAAGAGAGTAAAATACTTGGTATCGGGGCTAATCCAATGCGGCCACTCCGATGCTTAATTAGAATGGTGATTTAGTATAGTAAGTATGAGAATGAGAATGAGAAGTGTTCGAGGCCTCTTACAGAGTTTCTTTCTGGTATTTATAGACGGTTGTTGTATCTAAGGTAGGTGTCGAGGTAACTGTTAAGACACGTAGAGATCTTTTGACTTGACGTCTCCCCTAATATGTAGGGATAGCAAGTGGTTGTAAAATATAATCGTGCTTATGATAATTGTTCACGTTATAGATTTGAATTTAAACTAAGAGCGTTTCTTCTACTCAACATAAGTGGTGAGTATCTTTTACAGAGTGCGAATGCTGAGAGATTCGATTAACAATTTCCCCCCAACTCGGCTGATGAAAGGACAAGTGTAAGTTGAGCAAAAACTGACTATTAACATTTGCCGCCCAACTTTCTTGTTCGAATAGACGACAAAGGGAGTTATGTATGTATATATATATATATATATATTATAGCAAAAGTCGAGTGGGGGAAGACTCTTTGGATTTATGTTGGGTAACATGGGAAGTTGGATGGATCATATCCCAACTAAAACGTCACCATTTCAAATCTCTCACCCATTTGGGAAACCAAAACGCTATAGGCACGACATCTGTCACCTAGGTCATCATTTTGTTGCAGGCTTAATAATTATTAGAAAGTTTTCAGCCATTAGATTTCTGTCATGAGACATGCATCAATAATCTACAAGACTATCATATCAGCACATCAATACTTTCGAAAGTAGATTTGTAGTTACTAGATCAGATCGTCCATATATAAGGCACTATTCATAATCAGGTTTTACTCCTTTAGTTACACCTAAAATTTTTGTTCATTTTCAAATCTTTAGAATCACACTCTTTGACTTCTATTGTTTCATTTCATAGAACCGTCTAGGTATGGTTTGCAAAGTTGCTTGTCAACTTGTTTTATCCGATTCCGAAGCAACGAAAACTGAGGCCACTCTTCCTCCCTAAAATAAGAGTGAGGCGGCGTGTTCTTCCGACGGTTCAGTCAATAGTATAGAGGTAAGGTGGGATAAATTTGCTTAGATTAACAAGCTTCCTATGGATAATTATCTTAGGGATAAGGAAGGGAGGTTGTCAGCAAGATATCTATATAACATAATAGCTTGCTTTTATGATTCTCCTAATGGAATTGCCAGTTCCATTAACAGAGTTCTCGTTACAAAGTACAATTAGTATTGGCGAGATCTTCTTAGAACACGGAACTTAAGGAGGTCAAGAGACGGGGAGAGAGTATGCTTTCCACGAGAGCACGAGTTCCATATATACCTGAAGTATTTGGATTTTGGGATGTATGTCCCTTTCTCAACTTTTGTTCGGGGCTTCTTCAACTACTTTAAAGTCGCGTCGAGTATATTCTCACCTAATACATATCGGCTTTTGGTGGCTTTTGAGATAGTATGTGAAGAGGTTGAGGTCAAGGCTACACCTCAATTGTTTAAATTTTTCTTCACTATCCATAGGCAACCTGACCAGTGGTACTTCGCTGCTGCAAGGCATGGGCATAAGTTCATGGACAAGTTAGAATCTATGATTCATAAGTGGCATGATAAGTTTGTATCAATAGTGTTTGATGAGGACTTGGACTTTTGGACCCAATAGACTAAGCCGATACATACAAAGGATGTAGATTTAATGCCGAATGATGTAGCAATAGTAAAGAAGATTCAGGAGAGAAAGAGAAATGAAATGTTCTTCTGGGATGCTGAGAGAATTATATGACGTTATGAAAATGGCGAATCAATATTTTCTGAAAAAGAAGATACGTTGATGTGTTGCCACCGTGCCAAATATAGCCATGAGGAAAGTCATTCTCAAGATTTTAGGGGAGAATAGTGACCTTTGAGCCTTGCTTGGCACGGAAAATGTAAGTTCATATTTTTTCCTTGTTTATATTAATTGATTTACTCCTCTTGTAGATATGGGTGCTGGAGAGGTGGATCCTGCAAAGCTACTTACTTAGGCCAAGGCTAAGAAGTCTAAGGTTGATAGGAGGGGGACCACCTTTGCAACTACCACATGGCTTGTTGTTGTAAAGAGACCATTAAAGGAGGCTATAGCAAAGCATGCAGCTACATAGATCTCTCGTCCCATCAAGAGAATGAAGGAGAATGAGAATATACAGCTGATAGATGTTTGTTCTAAGGAGCCTCTAGTTATGATTATTCAAAATTTCCTGTTGACTTTCTTTCTCTTCCTCTTATAGATGACCACTGATAATGATTATTGGCCATATCTTCAAACAATTGAATGCATCACTCAGGTGACTTGTGGTTCAGGCTTCCTCTAGCGGTTGCATCAATGAGTTGCTTAGTGGTGTAGTTTAGTCCATTATAGAATGTCTAAACTTGATGCCAATCCGGAAGACTATGATGAAGACACTTTCTTAACAACTCCTTCTACCTCTCCCATGCTTCATATAGAGTCTCTAAATCCATTTAACTAAAAGAAGAAATATCTACCCTTAGCTTAGCTGTCCTTGAGGGTGGAAAGTATTTTCTCATAAATAGTTTGGCCATTTCTTGCTAAGTATTATTAGAATTCTATGGCATAGAGTTGAGCTATTGCTTTGCATTAGACCTTAGTGAAAACGGAAATAGCTTAAGTCTAATAGCATCCTCAGAAACTCCACCTATCTTAAATATGTCACATATCTCCAAGAACTATTGCAAATGGTCGTTAGGCTCTTCATCATCGAACCCATCAAATTGAATGCATTACTAGATCATTTGAATAATACTCGGCTTGATTTCAAACGTATTGGTTTGAACTTTAGGCCGAGCTATACTAATACTAGCCCTATCCAAGTTAGGCTTATAATAATCCAACATTGTCCCAAGAGCTACAGGTGGATTTACTCCTAGCTTGATTCATGTTCGTATTATATTCCGATTCACATCAAGATGTGGGTCCAAATTCAATGGTGGATCACCTTAGATACCATCTTCTGGATTTAAGAATTGATTTCCTACTAGCATGTCGACATTTTGATCTGGGTTAGTCATCTTGGATCTCAACGGTTCTCGTGCTCTTACTTCCTTATTGGCTAAAATTTGCTTCTCAAAATATTCTCAAACTTTCCTTAATTTGTTTCTAAGTGTTCTCTCAAGTTTAGGATCGAAGTCAACTAGTTCAATTGTACTGCTTCGAGTCATAAACTACAATTCAGTAAATAATCAAATATGAGCACAAGTATTTCAACAAAACTACTAATAATTATAAAAAGAAAAATAAGGGATAAAAGAACAACAATCCTAATGTTCCTAATGATGATGCCAATTCCCCAACCACGGTGCCAAAAACATGATCATCTTTAAACAAAGCTTCTGAGTTTTACAAATTAAATTCCTATATTCTATCCTTAACTTAGTTCAATAGGCAAGTGTACCTATCGTTTTATAGTACGGATGATAATAGGGTTATCTCTATTGGGAAAATGATTCAAACACTAGTACTTAATAATTTTTCCTATTATCTAGCAGTCAAATTCATCAAGTGATCGTTTATTAAGATTCTAAATATTAACTAAACTACACTAATCTATAATCTAAAATGATTAATGCAATGATTACAAGAATAATTACGAAGATACACTTAACATGCAAGCTTGCTTCATCATTTAATATAATCTTACTAACATACTTTTCATCTTAATGCTTATTAACTACAGGAAATTACAGTATGTAAGCATTCTTCTCATAACTACTTATTTCTAATCCTAATTGTGTCTATTGGAATCTCTTCCAAATTAATGGCCAACTCAAATTGCATTAATGTCATGTTAATGTATTGATTCCCCAAAGGATGTAGCAACTTTCCTACTAATATCTTTATTATCAGGAGTAAGTTGTTCTAATGAACTAGATCTATTCAATAGAATTGTCTCTTGACATATTTTATTAAAATCCATCCTAAGTCAATGTCATGCACTACACCATACTTAGATTCATTAAATGTAATTCATCAGAATTAACATTTATCAAGAAACCACTATTTCATGCACTTAATCATACCAAATGATGTAGCAAGTCCTAATGTACTACTCACACATAATGAAGAAACAAAACATATCAATAAAATGCAGAAATAACAAAGAAATTAACATAGAACAAGTAGAAGAATGCAACCCCGTTTTGAATTCCACTATAGAAATCGAATAAGCATATGAACAAAGAATTCTCGTCGTCTCTCTTGAGTGATTCCAGGAAAGGTACAGGGTACAATACTTAGAAACTGATACAGGATACAAACTGGTACAAGGATGGTTAAAAATGACTGTTTATAAGTTGGTGGTGTGTTGTTTTTTCAAAAAGAAAAATGATCTACTCTCCTATAAAATTTGATATCTGTCTAAAGAATTCTCCTCATCAAAAGACTCGAATTTACCCCTTCACGGCACCACTTGATGCTTCCCATATACTGGTTCGCGTAAAAAGGTTGAAATGAACAATTGTTCCCCTTCTTATTATGCCTGTGACACAAGGTGTGATAGTCTCGAAAGGAATTATTCTTTACCAATCACGGCTGTTATTGAGGTCGTGAGCTCCTTATCGAATTATTATATCTCATCATGCCCATGACCATGGCCATAATCATCCTTCTGCTATTCAATTACGGTTATAATTGACAGGTGGATTGATAAAACTTCCCTTGATCACAACCATGATTGACGGTGTAACCAAGGTAGATTCTTCATCACTTTGCTATCACGCCCGTGATTGATGCTTTCTACACTTATTTCTTCTCCTTCATGACCTTAACTAACTTGAAAGTTGTTATTCTAGTGTATATTTCCTCCCTTTGCTAGTGATTTATCTGAAATCATTATTTTATTCAATTAAGTACCCAATCTATATAATTAAATCACATTTATGATCAATTATATGCCTAAACATGCTTTGAAAGTGTAAAGTAATTTACACTTATCACTATACCTCAACTGTTCTGATACTTCTTTATGATTAGGAGGCAACTTGACGGCTGGTACTTTGCCACTGCGAGGCACGGGTGGAAGTTCATAAATGGGTTGGAATCCAAGATCTATAAGTAGTACGACAAATTCGTATCTATCATTTTAGATGAGGAGTTAGATTTCTAGACTCGATGGATCGAGCTAATCTGTATTAAGGACATAGAGTTGATGCCAAATGATGCCACTATGGCAAAGAAGATCCAAGAAGGAAGGAAGAACAAAATGTTCTTCTAGGATGCCGAGAAAATAATAAGGCATTATAAGAGCGGAGAGCCAATCTTTTCCAAGAAGGAAGATACGTTAATGAATAATCACTATACTGAGTATAGTTACAAGAGGAAAGTCATTCTCGTGACTTGGGGGAGGAATTATTGCCTTTAAGCCTTGCTTGGCATGGGGAATATAAGTTACTTGTTATTCCTAGCATTAATATTGATATGTCTACTTCATATTGTAGACATGAGTGCTGGTGAGGTGAATCTTACCAAGTTATTAACTCAAGCAAAGGCTAAGAAGTCGAAAGTTGACAAGCGTACGACTACTAATGTTACAACCATCTGGTTAGCTACTATCAAGAAAATAGCAAAGGAGGGTGTAGTAAAGCAAGTAGCAGCCTAAAAGAAGACCTCCCAATTGGTTGAGAAGCGAAAAGGGGACGAGAAGGCCGAGTCATCTAAGGTTACACATATTAAGGCACCTCTTACTAAGAACATCTCATCTTTTGCAAGGTTGAGAAAAGGTAGTTAAGAAACCTAACCTTAAAATGAGGTTGAAGCTACTACAAACACTGTAGGGTCATCACTAATGATGGAGGTGGTGTCAAGTACTAATAAGAGAAGTGGGAAGGAACTTATTGGCCAACCCCCTGTCAAGAGGTCCAAAGAATTGGACGAAAGGACAAAAGAGGCCATGTGTAACAAAGCTCTCATCATTAGTAGTACCGAATTTTTCCTTAATATGAAGGTTAGTAAGTACTTCATCCTTATTGGAGCCACAACATCTTACATACTGACTCGGCCTTGGGCAACAAGACAAAATCTTTAGCCTTGATGGAAGGCATTATTCTTTCTAAAGGCAAAGAGATTGTGAAGAAAGAAATCGATAGGGTCAGCGGTTTCAATAAGGCTCATATCGGGGCCAAGCTATATGGTGTAAGTATCTTCTAAATCCTTTGAACTGTTAGGTGTGTTTAGTTGCAAATGCTTATGTTTGTTTTCAAATCAATAGCCATCTTTTGACAGCCTTGGATGAGGCTGACAAAGAAATGAAGAAGGTAATAACAATAACCTTTCATGTATTCTACCAAGTGATTTAGAATATTTATCATTATATATAGACTTGTTGTAGAAAATTGAGGATGCGTACAATTCCTCAAAAGCTCAAATAGCGGCTATCGAGAACGTAAAAATAAGGGCTGAGATGGAGGCCAAAAAGTATTAAGATAAACTGGCTACCAAGAAGTTGGCATACTCTTTGGTTATTGATGAAGTCTTAAGCCTTAAGGCCTAGGCTGATGAGCAATACAAGGAAGCTGAAGATTTGAAAGAAGAGCTTTGTAAAAAGAAAGAGGAGTGTTAGGGTCTAAGCTAGACTCTCTACTTGATGAGCGATGAATAGGATAGGCTCAAGGTGCAAATCAAGGGGCTGGAGACCGACAACGCGAGTTTGAAAAGCCAAGTTGTCGAGTTGGACGAGACCATAAAGAAAGGACCCTCTATTAAATAGGCACTAGGCATTGTCACTCCTAGTTGGCAATACAAGAAGCTATTATGGAAGACGTTATTAGAGGGTATCCAAGAAGTAAGAGAAGAAATCCTTAAATTTCACCCTAATTATGATATCTCATGCCTAGATTTCGCAGATGTTAATGAATAGGGTCAGTAGCTATGATGAAGATGATGATGAGGATTCAAGCACTGAGATTCATATGAAGCGTGATAACGAAGCTCGTGTCAAGGATCTAGGGGAAGATGAAGAACGTCTATCTAAGAAAATCCCTTATGAGCGAAAAGAAAAATCCACCTGTTCTAAGGCTTCAAGCATTGATAAAGAAATATGCTCAAGAAGGCCCCAGCTTCCGATCCTCAATCTGTAAATAAGTCATTGGATTGTCCAATAGTTGATCTTTTATATAGATCGTTCTAGCTAAAAGGTCGAAAGTTGTAATTCTAATCGTAATCGTTTTTTGATGAATGGAAATTATCTTTTGGTATAGCTTTGAGTATTTCTAGCACATTTTATTTCACGTGCCTAACTCTTTTTGCATGTTTTATTTCACATGCCTAACTCTTTCGACATTTTTCATTTCACACACCTAATTTGAGCGTCTTCTTCATATTATCCATTAGTCATTAAGTGGACTAGCCATTTTACTTGGGTATAAGATTGATTTATGAAGTTCGTTCACCACAATAGGCTTAAACTTATTAACTCATTAATCATAAATAGATCCAAAAGGAAAATAAAACTTCAAATATAATTCTCACAAATAAGTAGGCTATCACCTTACAAACAAGTAGACTGTTGCCTTACAAAATAAATGGAAACGAACATCATCCATGGAATTAATTGAAATAGAGTTTTAAATTCTCAACAATCCATGTACGAAGGACGATTAATCTATCCAACCTTTCTAATCGATAGGCCCCCTCACTAAGGACTTCCTAAACCTTAACAAGATCCTCTTAATTTTCACCAAGCTTTCCTTAACTTTCTTGTGCACCAATTACTTCCAACTTTCAGCAAACCAAGTCCTCAAGTTAAGAAACCTTATGCTTTACTTTTTCATTATAATACCTAGCTACTCTATGTCGGTATGCCACAACCCTTGCTCTTGCAATATCTCTAATTTCTTCAATTATGTCTAACTTTGCTATTAATCCAACTTGATTAACCATCACATCAAAATTATACGTTCGTAGATTAGGCATATCTAACTTAATTAATAAAATTACTTCCGTACCATATGTTAACCTGAAGGGGGTTTCTCCTGTTGTGGTTCTATAGGTGGTTCAATACCCCCATATGACATCTAGCAATTCATTAGCCCATTTCCTCTTAACTTGATTAACTTTCCTCCTTAAGCTGTATAAGATTATCTTGTTGACAACTTCAAGTTATCCATTTGTCTAAGGGTATGCTATAGACGTATAGTTCAAGCAAATGATGTATTTCTCACGAAATGCTTAGAACTTGTTGTTGTCAAACTGTAGGCCATTATCCATGATTATCATAAAAGGAACTTCAAACCTTGACATTATGGAGTTGAAAACAAATGCCTCCGCTTTCTATTTGATGATCCTCGCTACTACCTTGGCCTCTGCCCATTTTGTAAAATAATCCATAGTAATAATGATAAATTGTCGCTAGCTTGTAGAATTCAGAAAGGGTCCGATAACATCTAACCGCCACTGGGTAAAAAGCTAAGGAACAGAAAGGTAACATAGCTTAGTTGAAGGTGCGTGACTCGACACCTCATGTTTTGACACTATGGATAATGCCGAACAGCTATCCTTACATCTTCTTTCATGGTCAACTAATAATAGTCGAGTCACAATGTGCGGACATATAATGTTTGTGCTTTCACGTATTTACTGCATATACCACCGTATAGTTCAAATAACACCCGTTAGGTATCTTTTGGAGGAAGGCATCAAAGATAGGGTTGCGATATGATGCGTTTGTATAGTTGACCATCTATTAGTGTATAATTTGCAACTTAATAAACCAATCTTCGTACTTCTTTTTTGTTGTTAGGGAATGTACCATCTCTCAAATAACCTACGAGGGGATCTATCTAAGACTCATCTCTCAGGTAAGGAGCCAATTCGTAGCTCTACAAGACAGTAGACAAACTTTTTTGTGGGAGAAATTCAATAAAAAGTTTGTCACTCAAGTCAAGGAATGCCATACTAGCCAACCTAAACAACTTATCGGCAGCAATATTCTTACTTCTTGAAACCTTATGGATTGAGAAAGATTGAAATTCTTCTGTGAGCGTTCGTACCACCAACAGGTACTTACTCATTTCTTCTTCCCTTGCAGCATAACTTCCTGTGACTTGATTCACCACCAGTTGTGAATCAGAGGACACTTTGAGTTTCTCAACTCCAATCTCTTTTCTTAGTTTAAGTCTGGCAATCAAAGCTTCATATTTTACTTTGTTGTTGCTAATTGAGAATCCAAATTTTAAAGCAAAATTTCCCTTGATGTTATGGGGGCCTTGAAGAACAAGGCCTATACTACTTCCTTCTCTAGTGAAAGAACCATCTACATAAAGGAACCATACGGGTTTCTCAACAATCGCCATACTATCTTCCTCACTAGTAAACTCAACCAAAAAATCTGCTAGCACTTGAGCTTTTAATGCCATTCTAGGTTTGTACTATACACCATAGGCACATAGCTCTAGGGCATATTTCATCATCCTTTCAGAAGAGTCTGGTCATTGCATTGCCTATCGTGATGGCTGATCAATAAGGACTACGATTTGATGAGCCTTGAAATAGGGTTTCAATTTCCTTGTCGAGAGAGCCACCGCTAAAATAAACTTCTCAATTTCCATGTATCGATGCTCTAGCTCTTGCAAGACATGACTTACATAATTAAATGGTTGGATGCTCCTTGCCATCAATTTAGAAAAATACAGAAGAAAGAGCTCGACAGCTAATTGATAAGTACAAATATAAATTTTCTCCAAAGATAGGTGTCAAGAGTATCGAGGGTGACATAAGGAATTCTTTAAGATCATTAAAAGCCCTTTCACAATCATCGGACTATTTGAATTCTTTAAGATTTTAAATAATTCTACGCACCTATCTGCGCTTCTCGACATAAACCGATTAAGGGCTACTATTCGCCTTATGAGTTCCTGTATTTCCTTGACCGTATGAGGAGATTTCATGTTTATTATCGCCTTGATCTTTCTTGGGTTGGCTTTAATGCTATGTTGAGTCACCATGTATCTTAAAAACTTTCTTAAAGTTGCTCCAAAGATGTACTTCTACAAATTAAGCTTCATGTTATATCTCCTGAAAGTACCAAACATCTCCTCAAGATTAGTAAGATGTCAATCTTTTGTCACACTTTTTACAATCATGTCGTCGACATATACTTCAACATTTTGGTGGATTTGGGGTTCAAACATCTTGATAACAAGTCTCTAGTAAGTTGCACTAACTTATTTCAGCCCAAAGGGCATCACTGTATAACAGTATGTTCTTAAATTAGTAACAAAAGATGTGTGAACTTTATCCTCCTTATCCATCTTAATTTAGTTGTAACCTAAGAAAGCATCCATAAAAGAAAGCAACGCATGTCCAGCGATTGAATCTACCATTTGATCAATTTTCAATAGTATAAAACAATCCTTGGGATAGGCCTTGTTGAGATTCGTAAAATCCATGCACATGTGCTTCTTGCCATTTAACTTCTTGACTAGTACATAGTTGGCTAGCCAAGTTAAATAAGGTTCTTCCCAAATAAATCCTACCTTGAATAGCTTCTGGACTTCTTCTTCTATGGCTGCTTGTCTTTCAAGGGCAAAATGCCTTTTCTTTTGTTAAATCACCTTCATGCTTAGATAAATCTAGAGCTTGTATTCAATAACATCTCTAGGGATACCCGCATGTTCAAAAGGAACCATGTAAATACATCAACATTGACCTACAAGAAGTTGATCAAACTTTGATGAATATCTGTCGACAAGGGTTTCCTTATCTTTGTTGTTTTCTTAGGGTTATCTCCTAAAGAGATTTCCTCCATCTCATTCTCAGTACTTTCTAGGTTGACTAATTTTCCTTTCAGATATGTTTCTACTTGAAAAACCTCTTCTCATCTTAAGGCCCTCATGTACAATAACCTTACCAACTATTGATCCCCTTTACACACGTAGACTCTTGTAGGAGTAAGGAATTTGGCTTCGAGATGTGTAAAGGAAGGGACGATGCCGAAAAAATGTGACATAGCCATCCCATGATCATATTGTAACATTCTTGTTACAGCATTTGACTTAAAAAGTTCTCGACTTATTCTTAGTAAGAGACTTAAAAAAGTCTCCATGGGGCTTAACTCCATCAATTACAGCATTGAAGGCCATGCTCATGTCCAATTCTAGAATTTAGACCATCTCAACCATAAACCAGGCTACATAGTCTCGAATGGATTCATCTAATCTTTATTTTATTATATCAAGGATTGTAGAGTCCTTAATAAGAAGCTTACAAGTAAGGAAGTGTTAAAGAAACAATTATGTTAGTTCTTCGCAACACAAAATTGTGTTTAGCTTCAAGTGATTGAACCATGTACTTGTTGCATTCCTTAACGTCAAAGGAAAGGCTTAGCAAGCTATGGTATGACTCAAGCCATGCAACATGGCTAAGGTATAGTAATACTCCAAATGATCTTCAAGGTCTTTCATTCCATCATAGGTTTTAAATTGTGGCATCTTGATGTACTATGGCATAACCTCCTCTAAGACCTCATGATTAAAGGGGCTCTTCCTAATTTGAAAGTGCTTACTCGTCGCAGCAGGGGTGATGACATGCGAGGGTCCAGCATGATACACTTGCTACAATTGCTTGCCTTTGTCAACTTTTTGAGTATAGGAGCCGAAGGTCCCCTCATAACCTTAGCTTGCTTTTTCAATAATTCAAGTGAATAGATTGAGTCATCGCTATTCTCAACACCGTCATTGTCATACTCTTTGTTTTGGTTTAGGTAAACACTATTATGGAGAAGATCAAGGATCTCTTCATGTTTTTTTTATTTAGTCCCTTATTTTCTTTAGCTAAGTCAAGGCAAAATTGCTTGAGCTTAGCCAAACATTGCTCATCAACATGCCTACTTCCCCCTTTAAGGTGTTGGGAGGAAGTTCCAACACATGCACTTTTAGTCATTCTAGTTTTCACTATGTGGCTATGTTTTAAGAAAAATAGACGGCAACAAATGTTGTTAGTGGGTTTTGGATTGAAGATTTATCCTACAAAGAAAGGAAAAACTTTTTGTACCTAGATTAGTTTGGTACAACCACTCCAATACTTAAGTTAGTAAACGATGCGGGGAAAGTTGAGTGAGTAGTGAAAAGTTATTAGATGTCCCTTACAATGATTCTTTCTTATATTTATAGGTGAATGTTGTGTCTAAAGTAACAGTTATCAAAATGATTATCGAGATACATGGAGGCTTCTTAATCAGACACATTTCTAAAATATCGGGGGAGTAGGCAATTATGTAATATAACCATGCCAAGTGATAATTGTTTGTGCCACTTCCCTTGAATTCAAATTAGACACAGATCTATGTTTCTCAGCATTGATCAAGAATGTAGATAATTGGCCTATCAGCAGCCGAATGGCCAATGAACGAAACTCGACTATCAATAGAAGGTATGTTGTTAAGATATCAAGGGGATGGAATTCAATTAAGCTCAATCCCGAATAGGCACCTTACTCATTTTTGTAGCTAAAAATCTCCTCTTTGTCTCATTTTCCTACACAATCAACTAAATACTCAAATCCTATCATGAATTTAAGTATTCTATTCCTAGAAGCTATAAGGATAATGTCCTTTCGATCCCATAACCAATCTTAATTCACTAGAACCACATAACATAATGTGAATTCAATGGGGAACATCTAATCTCCTCTTAGCCTCACAGGTGTAAGAACTCACTATCAACATTTCATCGACTCAATGACTCAGTTAGGAAATTACATAATTAATCTCCTCTTGGTCTCAAAATTATGTAATCCTATTAACTCTCAAGGGTAATTCTTGGGATCAATCTCCTCTTGGTGTTATAATCGTAAGGAAACCCATTGAAAATTTCATTAACAAGCAAATCAAAGAGTTTAAATGAAGTATCAATCATTAAAATCCCATTCAAATACGCATACCCATATAAAAACTACAAAGTTACACCATCTACAACATCCACTTTATCTCAAACCTACTAAAAACTACTTAGCCACTCATAATATTTATAATGATGGCAAGTATGGATGAAAATATAGTAGAAAATTCCATTAGACAACAAGTAAACAAGATGATAACAAATGAAGAAGAGATTAAATGAAGAGAAGGTAGTGAATGCTCAATAAACTAACTCAAACATGCCTCAAAATCATAAAAACAACCACTAAGTATCATAAACGAGTCAAGAAAATAACAAAATAGACAATGTGCTCATAAATCTAGACTAAACACTACTAAAAACCTAATTGCAGCACGATTTCTTTATTGCAAATGTGAGTATATATAATTTTAAGCAACCAATCCATCAGTGCAAATGGTGTCGATCAATCAACATGAGTGAATCCATCCTTGCACTTTCTGTTCACTATGTAGCCCTTGCCTTTGCTCGACCACTCAAGAAATCAGTGTAACCTTAATGCTTCAAGGCATACCATCGGTTACTAGCAAGGCTATCGATCGATCGATAAGCTAAGTTTCCTTATTCTATTGATCTTGGCCTCCTTAATTGAACAATAGGGGCTACCAAGACCATAGTAACCCCTATGCACCTATACGTAGGATAAAAAGTTGATGAAATTCATCTCAAATTAATCCTTTTTCATGCATTTTTGGCAATTTTACTTAAGTTAATCCATTTTGTCCATAAGCTCTAATTTCATACAAAATTAACAAGTTAGGAAAAGTTGTATTTTTTGAACCACGATCACTACCCCTAACCTTAGAACCTTGCTTGTCTTGAAGTAAGTAAGAAAATACCAAATTGTTTTGAAAATGATAAGACAAGCATGCACTTCCTTAATGCTTACATTAAATCGAGAGTATGTTATATAGTTAAAAGCTCAAAGTTTGTATGTACTCAATATAATGGAAAAATCTTTAGAAGTGATGTTGAAATTGTTCCACTCGTACTAAATCAAATGCTCACAAATCAAAGACTGTATAATTAATCCAAGAATCAATGCTTAGAAAAGTTAACTTTAACTTCTTATTTAAGTTAAGCTTGTGAAATTTGAAGTCTAACATTTTAGACTAAGCAAGAGGTCTCAATGATTAATTGATTGGCTTGCATATATACTTCCCCATTTTTAGTCTCTTAATTATGCTAATGCCATGCAAACAGAGAGTGACTACTAAATTGTACCTTACTGCACCTTCCTTTCCCTTAAAATAACTTTCATATTTTGCCTATTATTCTCTTTTTAGATTTTTGGATTTTTCCTTTTTTTTGTTTCTCTTTCTATTTCTTTCATTTTTGTTAGTCCCAAAAGTAACCAAGAGGGGAAATGAATTGGTTATTATAAAACTTTGAACTTTTTCACAAAACAAAATTAAAGATTTCCCCTCTAATAACTAAAGCACAAAAATAAAGGAGAGTAGGGATGAGAAGATCAGGCAAGATATTTCTAGTGCTTTGGCCTTATACCTAATTAACTCTTCTAACTCCATTGCTAGTGACCCAATAATCCTTACCAGTATCATTCCATTATTCACTTTTCACTAACTCAACAAGAGAGAAACAAATACAGGTCTTTATGCTATGTCTCATTAAGCTGCTCTTGCCTATACATAAATCTATAGAACTTTGAATCTCCCCTTGAGTACAAGACTTATCACACAAATAATTGTGCTTATAGAAATAATGGGAACAAAACACAAAGATTCTCTCAATTAAAGTACACAATAAAATTGTAATATAAAAATAAAATAGACAGTATTGTCTCTGAATTAGGTTCTGAATATGCTTCTGAATTTTCTTTGGGAAGAAGTCCATAGTAGAAAGTTGTAGATCCGTTATCTCTCAAATATTTGAACTCCTTATTTATATTATCTCTAAGTTAACATCTCTTTCAAGATTTCTTGGAGATATCTTCGACAAATCTTGAAAGATCTTGACTTTTCTTAAACTAACAATTAAAACATATGTTCCTTGAATTGTAGAAGCTAAATCTTCTTTCTATTTGACTTAAACTTGAACGTTGAATTGCTACTATAATAGAAAATGAGGTTTGCATGATTTCTTGTGTGTATACTCTAGTTCGTCCACATATTTCATCAAGATCTTCTTCGAAAAAATCAAATTCTTTTGAAAAGAAATATCTCCTAAAAATTAGGAGCAAATCTTAATACTTGAATATCCTAAATTTTAAATTTAAAGCTCCTGAAATATCCTTATTGCAACTTTGCACATGAACTTTGCACATGTATCTAATTTATTTTAATTTTCCATCTCCATAAAATTTGATTGTTTGAATCTAAAATAAAAATCTATAGCAAAGAAGATAAGATTCATCCTTATCTTGAATTTACTTTGCATATCCAACTTGATTTGAACTTGGGATAAAATCTAATTTATATCTCTACAAAATCCTCCAATTATCTTCATAATATATCATCACATATCTTGTGGGAAACTTGATAAACATCTTATAAATCTATTTCCAATAAAAATCTATCAACTATCACAATGTACTTATCTAAATAAGCTTGTCTTAAAAATGATTTAATTAAACCTCCTTAATCCCCATAGATTTGTGTCCGACTTAGTGGAACGTGTTGGATATATTACCTAAATATATCTAACAAGTGAAGTTGGGCCTTCGAACAATTGAAAGTTCAACAAACTTCATGCAACATTCTATTTTGTAACTTGTTAATATTGTATTGAGGTTTTGAATTTGATTATGATTTTCAAATTAAGATTTAGAGTAAATTCTTATCTTTTGCTTAATGACCTATGCACTTAACAAATATATTGGTGTTGACTTAACACGTAGTTTTTTATCATTAAAATCAAATTATGAGATGCAACAATTTTCTTTTCTTTCCTTTCTTAACTTCATTTTTCTTTTGTGATGGGATCATAATTTTTCTTTGTAATGATTTTTACTTGATTCCCATCATTTTCATTTTCAACTTTTCTTTCCTATCTTTTCGGGCATTCATTATGCATTAATTAGGGAATGTTTAAGTAAAACCTAATACCCATTTCAATTCACACAACATTACTAGACCACTTGATTCCTCAAAATAATGGTGTATATACAAGTCAACTTTTGAAAACACAAAAAACTACTACCCAGCCAAAACATTTCCTTAACTCCAAACCTCTAAACCATACCTAAATTGAGCATAACTAGACAAAGCAAAGATGTCATGAATTGATTACAAAGTTTTGAGAAATGCTCATAACTTATTCACATGGGACTTCTTTCAAGATAAAGCCCTAATCACTTCTTTCTACTTTCTTTCATGCAAACTTTACGAATGATAACATATTTAAAATTTAAAAGCATAAAGCATAAAGGAAAATAAATCCAACTTTTCATAAAGAAACTATTTTATAGGTTTACAAAAGGGATAAATTATCATGAACTCAATTAAGTCATTAAAGCCCATTTAGAACCACATAGCTTTGATATTTATGTCTAACTTCCTTACCCCCAACTTTAATTCAAAGGTATCTTTCATAATTCAGTACATATGCAATGGACAGTAAGAGAGAGAGTTTAAGCAGGAATCCCCTGGTTTCTTGGTCTATTCTTAATTCTTAATTCCCCTCTAAGCTCGTTGACAGTGGCTCTCAATTGATGGATTTACCATTTCCTTTATTTATTCACATGTGCCTATGTAACATAAAAGAGACATAACCAAAAGAAAAAAGAAAAAAAAAACTTTGGAAATGAGAAGATTCAAACATAGACTAAATAAAAAGATAAGAAAAGATGGTAGGTTAGGTTCCTGCCAAGCACTTATTTCTAAGCCTTCAACCAAGCTTTTTTATACTACTTCATGGTAGGTCCTTATACTTCATCTGTAGCTCAAATCCTTCAGCTCCTTAGCTCATGCTTGATTCTTCTTTCTCATGAATCCTTCTTTTCCTCATACGATTATCCCTCTCAAATTCTTTTTCTTGAACCAACTCCCATTCTCCTTCCCTCAGTTGCTAAATTTGTTCCTTAGCTTAGAGCATAACTTTCTTTCTCCATTCTTTTAGATAATCACTCTAATAGGAATCAAGGACCGATTATACGCTCCTGAGCCTGAGGGCATTCTCAAGTGGTTCACCAAGCTGTTCGAGATGAGTTAAATGCCGAGGAGTAGTGCTTACCCTAGTCTAATCTACTAAGCTACTACACTCTCTATGATATCCAAGGTGTTGCTGAGGTGACCAACCAACGTATCGAACCAAACCCTCCGCTAAGTACTAGTCCAAGTGCCAAATCTGAATATAGCAATCTCTACGGTGCCAAGGCCGAGCTGATAACAATCAATAGCCAACCATCTAACACCGAACCTATTATGAGCCACCCTTGAGCCAACCCCAGTCCAGCCCCAACAGTTAAGGTGCCAAACTTTTGATGCCGAACACACCTGAACAAAGACCTACCCCTGTTCGGCTTACAATACTGTTAGAATCGTAGAGTAAAAGTGTTGTCCTTTTTTATAACCATATTATCCTTTCTAATAGAGAACATTCACTACATATGATTTCGTAATTTTCTTGTAAATTGTTTTCCTTCTTTTTAGCAAATAGGGATCCATTTTTGTAATTTTTTGTAACATAGAACTTACCTTAACAGGGTATTATAAATAATCACATATTGTAATAGCCGCAACAGAAGTTATAGAAGAATACATTGAACTTTTTACCCTCTCTTGAGATAGGTGCCCTCTTGCTTACTCTTAAGCTACTCTTGTCTAGCCCATTCGAGCGTGGACTAGTGGCGAGTGACCTCTATCCATACTTATGCATCATATTAAGTATGACCTAAACTCATGTGAGGCATTGGTGCATCATATCCATCATCTGTGTATGGGAACCCTTGCTTACCATCTACTATCATTTACTTTTCAGGCCATCTTGCAAGTTGGACCCACCCCTTTGGTTATACGTGATATTGGGTTTGTGTATTTATCCACTAGTCCATATCATCTTGGTATCAAAGCTTGGCTACGTTCGAAGCTGGATTCTACTACTATGTTCTTTTGATAGTTTGTCATTGCTCTCATGTGACAAAGGTTTTATTGTTCACATTGGAGTTTGGTAGCTGAGTAGTATTTTGTACTCTATTTTCCCTTGTTTTTTATACACAAAATAGAGTGTGGTTAACTATTCGTTCGATTGTCGTTATGAAGTAATCATCAACATCAGACTCAAGTGTTCAAGGAACTTTGGGAAACTAAGAAAGTAGTACTCAACATGGCTAAGGGCAAGAAGGAAGCTTCACACCTTAGTCAATGGATGATTGATTAGATAGGCTTACCAATTTGGTAGCTAGTTTAGTGACTGTTATATAAGAAGATAGATAATAAGATAGAAATAGCCCCACTAGAGAACGTAAGTAGTAGCAAGGAGGCAATGGTCAGTTTAGCTAAATTAATGCCCCAGCTCTCCTACCCCGAGCTAAAGGAATTGGTAAGGATGTTAAATGAAGGCTAGTACTTGAAGAGATTGAGGAGGAAGCAGAAGGGGATGACAAGGCAAAGGAGTACTATGAGACTAAGGAAAGAAATGTACGAGCCCCTAGAGTTGAAGGATTAAGGATGCGTATTTCAAGTTTCTCTAGAAGTAGTGATGCCAAGGACTACCTGGATTGGGTAGATAAGATTGAAAAGTAGTTTAAATGCCACGAAGTGCCCGATAATGCAAAAGTTAGAGTTGCCATGTTAGAGGTTGCTGGTTATGCTACCTTGTGGTGGAAGAACTTGCAAGCCACCAAAAGAAGGGAAAGAGAACGAGAGATTAGGAGTTAGGATGATATGAAGAGAGTCATGTAGAAAAGGTTTGTGCTAAGCTATTATCTGCAAAATGCCTTTAAGAGACTGCATGAACTGAGATAAGGAGGATCGAGTGTGGATGCTTACTTTAAAGAATTGCACGTGCTAATGATCCAATGCGTAGTTGTAGAACTCGAAGATCGAACTGTATCTCGATTCATTGGAGGATTGAAGTACATGATTGGAGATGTCTTAGAAACCTTAGACGTTAGAACACTCAATGACATAATTCGAGTCACCTAGAAAATAGAAAGGCATTGATCAAGAAGATTTCAACCCCTTGTTAGCTGATCAGGAAGTAGCCGAACTGTTTCAAGTAGGCTAGTGCGAATGGAACTAAGTAAGGTTATTGAGACTTGACTCGTTCCCACCACTTAAGTCGATAAGAAGAAACCCTCGAGGAAGTTCGAGAAGGACCAGAGTTTAAGAAGGAAGATGAGTGTGATCAAGTGTTTCAAATGCTAAGGATTTGGACACATGGCCGCTCAGTGCTTGAATAAGCGAACAATGGTGAGAGGTGCTAACTGTTGAGGTCGACAGTACTAATGAAAAAGTAAAGGAGTTGAAAGAGGATGGATAAAGCGAGCTATCCAATGAAGAAGTCATCTACAGCGAGGAAGGGAACTTTATGCTAACCACTTTAGTATTGAAGAGGGCAATGAATGTCGGTCTTGTGCCTAAAGACAAGCAAAGAGAAAATCTCTTCCATATTGGCAACAAGGTAAATGAATTATGATATGAGGCAAGTGCACCTATCAATTTTAATATAGCGGATATGAGTCCGAGTCGAATCCTTAGAGATTTTGAGTACTAATATTAACCTTAGCTTTATTATCTAACCAGAAAATTGTGATAAATTGAATGAATTAAAAATACTAAAATTAACCATCTAAACTAATTATGAGACTTAATTAAGCAAATTAGAAAGCAATAAAACTACAAATGACTTCAAGAAATTAATAATGTATTTAGGAATTATTTCCCCTAGTGTTTAACATGTGACCGCTTAAAATATATTCAATTCATTTTCTATTATTCTTGACCGGAGGGATTCACAATTAAAACTAATATCTTTCTCAAGCATATTAACCCTAATCCTAAATTATTTATCGGAATTTCTTCACTTAGTAATATAACTTAGAATTGCATTAATGTATAATGAATTACCACACAGTAATTAATTTTCCGGAAGAAACATGTATCTTATCTCTAAGTATACATGTAATTCTCTCCAATTATACTAAGATCTAATTACACATGCAATTTCTCAATCAACATGCATAATATCATATATTGATACTTTAGAATTATTAATCAACAATTAAACAACATAATTGAATCAAGAAAAGATAGAAACTTTATTGAAATTTATAATTCAACCCAAAAGTCACATGAAACCCTAGGTTCCATAATCCTAAATACTTGAATTCTAAGCTATCATAATGAATCTAAAAACGAGTTCCATCAAAAACATAAAATAAAACATGGAAAACCCCTTCAATTGATGAACAATCTCTTTAATCTTGAAGTTGATGTTGTTCTCGCCTCTTTCTTCTCTTTCTCCTCAAGTCTCTTCTCTTCTCTCGTGTCTTGTTGGTTTCTCTAATGTCTCCCTCTTTTGAAACCCTAAGATATCCTTTTATATATATATTACAAGGATTCTGTTTTCGTCGCTAGACATGGCCTGGGACATGGCCGTGTCCCCAGGTCGTGTAACTTTCTGCACCTAGGAAAATTTTTCTACATAACTTCTTCGTTTGAACTCGGAATTGAGTAAAACTTGATTCCTTTTCTTCGTTTTCGATCCTAGAACACGTTCAAACCTTGAAATCAAAATTTTACTCAATTAAGTATCAATTTCTTTAAAGAAAACCAAAAATGTAAGAAAAATACTATAAAATCACCATGTGAAATATGTTTAAAATCAGAGTTATCAAATTTCCCCACACTTGAGCATTTGCTTGTCCTCAAGCAAATAAATCAAAACCAAACTTTCGGGACAAGAAACGCTAATCAAAATTTATCACTATTTAGGAAACCTGTGAACAAATACACTTAACTCGAAGAAAGGTAAGAAAATCATTCTCAACTAACTTGCAATAATAAAGTCAACCAATTTCATCTGACCATATTCGAATACTCCAACCATACTTAATACTATAATTCACTAATTAATTTATGAAAATCAAAGTTTACCCGAGTTATTTAACTAAAGATTCTTAAACTAAAAATTAGATTTAACATCTCGCCATCCGAGAAAGAGTCATAAAAATTTTGTCCATTTTACTAAAGTGTATATAATTCTCTCTTCCATCTCACCAAGCACCATAATCTAAAACAAACACATTTTACATCCACTCATCCTCTAATCATCCCCCTAGTTCATGATTTTGTTGAGAGGTTTTTTGAATTTACCTTATTTAAGCACAATTGTTTTGGTAGAGGGAAAAAATCTCGCTCTTCTGACGGACTAAGACCGATCCATACTAACTTATTCCTTATATTGATAGCGGGAAAGAACCTTGCTCTTCTGACAGACCAAGGCCGATCCATATCAATTTTTTCATTAGAATTGGCATTGGGATTCAATCTCGCTCTTCTGACGGACCAAGACGAATGCTTACCAATTTTTCTATTCATACACTTATTATTACTTTTGACCTCCAATCATTATGATTTTTCAGGGGTTTCTCAAAAGAAGAATTTCATTTGTTTGTTTGCTAAAAATTATAGGACTCTTAAAAATTTCTAAGAGAAAGGTATACATAAAAGTAAATTTAAAAATAACCATGACTAACTCTTAACTAGTGATGATGCTCCAATCTCAAGTCTTAAAATCCTAAGCTAAATAACTCGTAACATTGCCTCCACAAATTTGACTAATCAATTCTAATAGAGTATCATAAGGTCAATAATGATCAAGATGTCACAGTTGATTTAACTTACTACCAATTAATCACCTATTGCAAGTTAACTTAAAAATTAATTGGGTCAAATATGAATAATTGGTCTCCTAAACAGTAACAAATTCATATATATCCCTTCCCTACACCTAATTATGTACATTGTCCCCAATGTACCACAAAAAATCATAGCAGCACAAAAAAGCAGCACAGGCAAAAAGGAAAAATATGTACTGAAAAGAAACTAATACTTTCCTGCTAGTTGAAAAGAAGTGCAAAATGAAGAAGCATCATCATTATATATATCGGAGTTCACAAGTCTTGATCAACAAAAGACAACACAAAAAATTTGGAACTAAGAAGAGGGATTAGAATCCGTCTCTTCATCCTCCTCATCAGATGGTGCTTCAGCCATTGTAGCATCATCATCGTCATCACTGGCCTCTACATCCTCATCACTTTCCCGAACTTCCTCGTCCTCACCACCCTCATCAGCCGCTTCCTCGTCAGCCTCATCATCCTCTTCCTCGTCCTCACTCTCCTCTTCATGGGTAGCAGACTCTTTCATTTTAAGAAATTGTTCCATTTTGTTCTGGCGGATATGAAGTTTAACCACACTTTCTCTTATATAATGAACCTCAGATAGCAACAAATCAAATTTATCTTCAAAGCTGGCTGAAGACGTCTGGCCCCGAGATGTGCTGTTGCGAAAGTGTCGACCTTAACGTCTTGTTGGTAGGAGGTTCATGAGTCGGAATGAATTGAGGCGCATAGGAGTGACTTGGCTAACCAAAGTAAGTGAGGGCCAAGCAACAACCTTAGTCCGCATGGCCTGCATTAGTAAGGTAATATAAGGGCCACAGCAAATATGCCCTTTCTTTCGAGTAGTGGTGGCTTGGTAGTTGAAGAGTTCGGCGATTTCGATAGCGAGATTGATGGGATGTTTATGTATGACACTGTAGAGATAGAGGCAATCCTTGTTGGACACCACCCCGGTGCTAAGGCCTTTGCCAGTCAATGTATGTGAAAAGAGCCAGTGAAGAACCCGATATTCAGGCCTAACTAATTGAAAGGCCTTACTACTGGCTGGATCATAGGCATTGCCAACAGTAATCTCATTCCAAAATGACCCTGCTGTAATGCCACGAGGAAAATGATACGAGAGAGGTTGGAATTCGTCCGTCCGTATATATCGCTCGTCATATAGACCAAGATATCTACCTAGGTGAGTAACGGTCATGTGGAATGGATGGCCACTCAAAGTGAAGTGTAATTTACGTTTTGGGCCCATGCTAGTAGCACTTTCCTTATCAAGTTTATAAGTGCACAAAAATTCCAGGGTCAACTCTTTATAAATTGGAGCTTCAAAGGATAACAAGCGCTCCTAAATAGTACCATCTAAGAGCTCCTTCATTTTGGTGGTGAGCTCCAATTGAGTGAGAACATCCCAATCCAGCCAAAGGGTCTCGCTAAAGGGCTTAATCTGAAGTCATTGATATCGTTGCACTTGGTAGTCCTCCTTAAATTGGAGCATTGGGTGCTCCATAGGGGGAAGAGTAGCTAGTGGTTCAACTATTGCTTCGGATTGTGATGAAGAGGATGCCGCAAATTTGGATTTCCAGCGAACGGAAAGCTTAGCTCGATTAGCCATTTGAATACCTGAAAAGAGTCAACAATCCAAATCAAACACGCACATCCGTATTGCACATAGTTGAAGAAGGTAAAAGAAAAGAAGAGCAATATGGAAGCATGTGAACAGAATGCTCAGTGGGGTATTTCAACAAACATATGGAGTGCAGCTAGAAAAATAGTTGGTGGAAAGAAATGAATGGCAAACGCTTCCAACGAATTCCACTGCACGACAATTAACGATGAAAAACAGGCGTCTCAACATATAAAAGACGCTAAATGACCCAAAATTAGTTTCTCCTATTGCTAACCCTAACTAGCATGAATGAATAAGGATGAGCAAATTAGCCAATAACATTCGGAATTGAGAGAGCACAATGATATCTAACTAGATGAGGAAGCATTATTGCATGTAAGATCAAGAAACTCAAAGAAATGATGCATGGCAGTGATGAATAATCAAAAGAAATTTTCAAGCCAAATGGAAAAACCAATACGCACAAGAATAAAAATGCAAATAACCAAATTGCTTAAGCATGAAGAAGAGAGAATAAAATCAATGGGGAAACTTACTTGGATCAAAATGCGAAATGCAAGAATTGTGGAGAGAAGAGGGAGAATAAGAGAGAATATGAGAGAGATATATTTGATTGTGAGTGTGTGAGAGGGTGTGTTTGGTTTAAATAAACCGGTCGTGTGCAAAATCATGTAAGTTTGGGTCGACACGGGCTGAGACACAACCATATCCTTTGCCCGTGTAACATTCTGTGTGTGTCGTGTGGAGTCTGGACGCACACGAGCTGGGACACAACCGTGTCCCACACCCGTATAACTCACTGTTCGCAGGTGGGAATTCTGGGCGCACACAGGCTGGGACACGACCGTATCCCTCGCCCGTGTAACTTTCTGTGGGTGGACAGTTTTGAAGGTTTGGATAGACACGGGCTGGGACACGACCGCGTCCCTTGCCCGTGTAACCTTTTTTTTATATTTAATTTAAAGATAAAGGAAACTTAAAGAAATAAAAATAATAAAACTAAAGAGAAAAAGCAAAAATAAAAATAAAAGGGGAAAGAACTATGACGAAAAATTGAAAGAAAAAGAAAAGAAGCAAGGCAGAGTTAGATAAAAAGAAAATAAACTGAAATAAACTTAAATAACGAAGGTATAAGCAGAGTTAGACATGGGTTGCCTCCCAAGAAGCGCTATAGTTAACGTCAATAGCTCGACGGGATACGTCTTCTCATGATTCTTCATCCAGGTGGAGATAGGACTCCTCTTGTATCTCGCTTTCGAACTCTCCATACCTGCATACCAAAATTACTTACATCCGATTGCACTTGTTGAGGGCCAACAGAGAGTGCATCAATCTTCTTACTCAATAAGTCCACCTTGGCTGCCAGAGCAATAGTCAAGTCCACCTCATAAATTCCCATGGCCTTTTGCTTGGCTTTAGTGGTTTCCTACTGATAATTGTTCATCACTATTCCTTCAATCAGGTTTTGTGCTTGCTCAGGTGTCTTTGTGTTTAAAGTACCTCCTACAGATGCATCAATCATCTGTCTAGTAGATAAATTGAGACCATTGTAGAAGGTCTAATTTTGCATCCATAGTGGGAGGCCATGATGTAGGCATCTCTTGAGCAAGTCTTTAAACCGCTCCCAGGTGTTATATAGCGTCTCCGCTTCCAATTGAGCAAAACAAGAAATATCATTCTGAAGTTTAGCAGTCTTTGCAGGTGGGAAATACTTCTCTAAAAATTTCTTTACCAATTCATTCTAAGTTGTGATTGAATTTCTTGGTAGGGAGTTCAACCACTGTTTTGCTCTACCCCTTAATGAGAAAGGAAATAGCCGTAGTCGAATGGCATCATCCGTGGCTCCGTTGATTTTAAATGTATCACAAATCTCTAGAAAACTAAAGATGTGGGCATTAGGATCTTCATCTTGGAGACCATCAAGCTGAACATATTGTTGCACCATTTGTATGATGTTAGGTGCAATTTGGAAATTATTAGCTGTGACAGTTAGCCTTGCGATGCTAGAGTCAGCTCCAATAAGTGTAGGCCTTGAATAATCGGATATGGTCTGATTTACTTCATTCCCGTTGTTAGCCATGTGTGGTGGATCTTCCTGCTCGATGAATTGAGTGTTGGCATCTTGACCTTCTTCCTTAATTTTAACAATTGACTCATCGTCTATGGTCACCACAATTTGTCTAGGTCGCGATCTCAAATTTTGAAGGGCAGTTCTCTCAATTTCAGGATCAAGTTCTACCGAATCTTCCGAGTTGCTTCGGGTCATGCACTACAAGGGAAAGAAATATAAAATCAATTGCAGTTCTAGGTAATAAAAATAAACAATGAAAACAAAAGAAAATAAAGAAAAAATGGTCAAAGTAATAAAGCAACTAGCGTTCTTAATATCGAAAATCCCCAGCAACGGTGCCAAAAACTTGATATGAGGCAAGTGCACCTATCAATTTTAATATAGCGGATGTGAGTCCGAGTCGATCCCTTAGAGATTTTGAGTACTAATATTAACCTTAGCTTTATTATCTAACCAGAAAATTGTGATAAATTGAATGAATTAAAAATACTAAAATTAACCATCTAAACTAATTATGAGACTTAATTAAGTAAATTAGAAAGCAATAAAACTACGAACGACTTCAAGAAATTAATAACGTATTTAGGAATCATTTCCCCTAGTGTTTAACATGTGACCACTTAAAATATATTCAATTCAGTTTCTATTATTCTTGACCAAAGGGATTCACAATTAAAGCTAATATCTTTCTCAAGCATATTAACCTTAATCCTAAATTATTTACCAGAATCTCTTCACTTAGCAATATAACTTAGAATTGCATTAATATATAATGAATTACCACACAGTAATTAATTTTCTAGAAGAAACATGTATCTTATCTCTAAGTATGCATGTAATTCTCTCTAATTATGCTAAGATCTAATTACACATGCAATTTCTTAATCAACATGTATAATATCATATATTGATACTCTAGAATTATCAATCAATAATTAAACAACATAATTGAATCAAGAAAAGATAGAAACTTTATTGAAATTTATAATTCAACCCAAAAGTCACATGAAACCATAGGTTCCATAATCCTAAATACTCGAATTCTAAGCTATCATAATGAATCTAAAAACGAGTTCCATCAAAAACATAAAATAAAACATGAAAAACCCCTTCAATTGATGAACAATCTCTCTAATCTTGAAGTCGATGTTGTTCTCGCCTCTTTCTTCTCTTTCTCCTCAAGTCTCTTCTCTTCTCTCATGTCTTGTTGGTTTCTCTAATGTCTCCTTCTTTTGAAACCCTAAGATATCCTTTTATATATGTATTACAAGGATTCTGTTTTCATCACTAGACACAGCCTAGGACATGGCCATGTCCCCAGGTCGTGTAACTTTCTGCACCTAGGCAAATTTTTCTGCATAACTTCTTTGTTTGAACTCGGAATTGAGTGAAACTTGATTCCTTTTCTTCGTTTTCAATCCTAGAATACGTTCAAACCTTGAAATCAAAATTTTACTCAATTAAGTATCAATTTCTTTAAAGAAAAACCAAAAATGTAAGGAAAATACTATAAAATCACCATGTGAAATATGTTTAAAATCAGAGTTATCAAATCACTATACGTACCGATCGTTAATAGTAGGAGCTGCACCAATGCAGCCTTTGTATTTATGGTCCAACAGCTAAAATTGCCGGCTATGCCCCACCTAAAACCTTACAAGCTTCATTGGCTCAATGATAAGAGAGCCTTACAAGTAAACAAATAGGTGTTTGTATTAATTTGTATTAGTAAATATCGAGATGAAGTGCGTTGTGATGTGCTGCCCATGAGTGCATCCTACCTTCTACTTGGATGACCATGGACATTTGACCGAGTAGTTATATATGATGGCAAGAGGAACACATGTTCTGTGGAGCATGAAGGGAGAAGGTTGAAATTGAGTCCCATGGCTACCGAGTAAGTAAAAGTCATGTAGTCCCAGTTTAGCCGAACCCTAAAGAAGGAGGCTTTGGTATTGACCCGAGCTGAACTAAAAAGAGAAATGGAGCTGGAGGGATTGACCTATCTGCTTGTCAAGAGGCTTTTAGAGATAAGACCCAGGGAGGAAGAGTTGCCAATCAAGGTAAAAACCTTACTGGAGGAATTTGCCGACCTATTTCAAGAGGAGCTTTCGAACGGTCTGCCCCCAAGCCAAGGCATCGAGAATGTGATTAACCTACAACTAGGAACCACACAAATAAGCTTACCTATAGGCTAAATCCCGAATAAGCCATTGAACTGCAGAGGCAAGTGGATGAGTTGATAAAGAAAGGGTATGTGCGCGAGTCCTTGACCCCTACACTGTACCGACCTTATTAGTGTCATTGAAAGATGGGTCTTGGAGGATGTGTGTGGATAACCGAGTGATCAATCGAATCACCATCAAGTACAACTATCCCATACCTAGGCTCGATGACATGCTGGACAAATTAAGTGAAGCAAGAGTGTTCTCTAAGATTGACCTTAAAGTTAGGTACCATCAGATTCGAATGCATGAAGGTAATGAGTGGAAGACCGCATTCAAGACACGACATGGTTTATATAAATAGCTTATAATGCCATTTAGATTGTCCAATATGCCGAACACATTCATGCAACTTATGAATCATGTACTCCAAGAATTACTAAGAAGGTTTGTCGTGATTTATTTTGACAACATTTGAGAGCATCTCTGACAAGTGCTTACAAAACTTTGAGCTAAACAACTTTACACTAACCTGAAGAAGTGCTACTTTTGCCGTCTCGAGGTAATCTTCTTGGGTTTTATTATAGGCAGTGGTGGTATCCCAGTTGATGAAGAGAAGATAAGAGTGATCATAGAATGGCCTAAGCCAACCTGTTCTATCGATGTGAGAAGTTTCCATGGCTTGGCATCGTTCTATCACCAATTCATCAAGAACTTCAGCACGATTGTGGCCCTACTTATCGAACTCTTAAAGAAGAATGTTGAATTCAAATGGGGTGAGAAAGAGAGGAGGAGCTTTGATGATGTTGAGGAGAAGCTAACTATGGCCCCTATATTAGCTTTACCGAACTTCAACAAGGTATTTGAAGTAGAGTATGATGCATCCGGACTAAGCATAGGTTCTATGTTGATGTAAGAAGGTCAACCTATTGTTTACTTTAGCGACAAACTTTAAGGAGCCACACTCAACTATTCCATCTATGACAAAGAGTTCTACTCCTTAATTCGAACCCTAACGGTATGGCAATACTATCTACTACCCAAGGAATTTGTAATCTACACCGATTAGGAATCCTTAAGATATCTAAAGAGCCAACCAAACTTGGCCTTGAGATAAGCCAAGTGGGTTGAATTCATAGAGGGTTTTTCTTATGTCATAAAATATAAGAACAAAAAGAAAAATATAATGGCTGACGCCCTATCAAGACGACATACGCTCCTAACCAAACTGCAAACAAAGTTACTTGGTTTTTCAACCATCAAGAATTTGTATACTGAGGACCTACACTTTGGTCCTATCTACGTCTGTTGCGAGGAAAGATGGATGTTGGACAACTATCACAAGGAGGACAAATACTTATTTAAGAAGAGGAGGCTGTATATCCTAACTTATTCTATGTAAGAACTACTAGTGCACGAAGTGTATAGAAGGGGATTGACATAACACTTTAGCCAGCACCGAACTTATGAGGTATTATCCTCCAGATTCTTTTAGCCAAGGATGAAGAGAGATGTCCAATATATGCTGGAAAAGTGTGCGACCCACCGAAAATCGAAGAGTCGAGCTGAGCAAGGACACTACCAACCCTTGCCAATCTCGACCAAATCATGGTTTGAGTTGAGTATGGACTTTATGTTAGGATTGCTGAGGAGATCCCAAGGGAAGGACTCCATCATGGTGGTTGTGGATCGATTTAGCAAGATGACACATTTCGTGCCCTGTTCCAAAACTAACAACGCTTCAGCTATCCCTTTTCTTTTCTTATAGGAAGTAATCAAGCTATATGAAATTCCCAAGACCATTGTTTTAGACCGAGACCCCAAGTTCATAAGCCACTTTTAGAGGACGTTATGGAGGCGAATCGAAACCAAGCTATTGTACAGCACATCCTGCCACCTACAAACCCAAGTTGTTAATAGATCCGTGGGAACTTTATTGCAAGTTACTGTTGGACAAAACATAGCCAACTGGGATTTGTGCCTACCAATCATTGAGTTCACCTACAATAAGACCGCCCATAATGTAATAAGCATGTCTATATGAGGTCGCCTATGGGTTCAACCCCGAGCTGTAATTGGACCAAGTACCCTAACTAATGCTTGATGATGACTAGCCAGCCGTCAAGAGAGTTAAGGCCCTCAAAGCCATGTACGAGAAGGTTGTAGAGCAACTGGGTTAAGCTAATGTTAAGCTTGAGAAGTGAAGTTGAGGACAAAGGAAGAAGGAATTTCAACCAAGCGATTTAGTCTAGATATACCTTAGCAAGGAGCAATTCCCAAACTTGAGGTAGAGTAAGTTGTCCCCTAAGGCCGACAGACCTTTCAAAGTGCTTGCAAAGATTAATCTTAATGCTCATAGAATTGAGTTACCTGAAGGATATGGAGTCTCAAACTCCTTCAACATTGCCGACCTCCAACTTTACACTCTCGAGGACGAGCAACTTGGAGCTAAGCTAAATTTGATCCAAAATCTCAAACAACTTAGAGGGGATGATAAGGATCAAAGACTGACTACACATTCTCGAGCCTAAAGGCTCTCTCAAGTGGTTTGTCGAGCTATCCAAGGTGAGTTAAACACCAAGGAGCAGTGCTTACTCTAGTCCAATCTGTTGAGTTACTACGCTCTCCATCCTATCTAAGGTGTGCTGAGTTTACCAACCAACGTGCTAAACCGAACCCTTTGCTAAGCACTAGTCCAAGCTCTAAATCTAAATACAACAATCTTTATGGTGCCGAAGCTGAGCTAATAACTGTTAGGAGTCGACTATCCGAGGCCAACCCTATTGTAAGCCATCCTTAAGCCAACCCTAGTTTAGCCCTAACAGTTAGGGTACTGAACTTGTAATGCCAAACATACTTGAATAGAGGTCCACCCTTGCTCAACACATAATACTATCAAAATCGTAGAGTAAAATGCATGCACATTGTCCTTTCTGACAACTATACGATCTTTTTTGATAGAGGACATTTGCTGTGCATGATTTTGTAATTTTCGTATAAATTATTTTCCTTCTTTTTAGTAAATAGGGATCTATTTTTGTAATTTTCTATAACGTAGAACTTATCCTAATAGGGTATTATAAATAATCACATAATGTAATAGCCATAATAGAAGATACAAAAGAATACACTGAACTTTTTACCCTCTTGAGCTACTATCTAGCCCATTTGAGTGTGGACTAGTGGCGAGTGACCTCCAGCCATAATTATGTGTCATATTAAGTGTGACTTAAGCTTATATGAGGCATTGGTGTGTTATATCCATCATCGGTGCATGGGAACCCCTACTCACCCTCGACTATTATTTACTTTTCAACCCATCTTGTAGCTTGGACTCACCCATTTGGTTACGTATGATATTGGGTTCATGTGTTCATCCACGAATCCATATCACTCTCTCTCTTGGTCTCTCGGCAAGAGTGATGCCAAATACGTGGTTAGCTTGGCTTGAGTGAGAAAGTGCTTGTGGTTTGGTAGATATCTCAGCATTCTGACATTTGGCACATAATCTCCGAGAGATGGGAAGTCATTAGGTTTGACATGTACAATTGCTCAGCAAAGAGATACTAGGCCTCAATAGGAGTCAGCTGGAGTAAGAGAATCTGCCTTGCCAGTCTCTTTAGTCCTCAAGCTTAGCTGTGGGTTAATGGTCTAATAGCTTGATTCCCATAACTTACTTTCCTAGCCAACCATGCACTAACCTGGAGGTGGTTAAATCTGTGAATCTTAAAAAATTGACTTGCTACCTATAAAAAAGTCTATAGGGATGTGACCATAACTAACTTAACAAGCGGGATGAAGACAAAAGAGTACCATACAAATACAAACAAGGTTATTAGTTATTATGAAATGTAATGCAATCAATCGTCTGTAACATCGCAAAATGTTATTCGTTTATGTAAGGTTAGAGAAATTACATCTACTTAAACTTGGATTAAGGGGTTTACCTTGACTTAAATCAGACTAAACCCAAGCTTATGCAATGGAGAACACCCTCCTCCAATGATTACCTTTGAACCATGGCCCCTACTTTTGCCACAACCTCCTCACCTGTTACTTAGTTCGATTAAGGATGGGAAAAGGACCATTTTAGCTATCCTCATCAAAAGGAGTTGATATTTGGTTTGATACACCAAATCCTTCCCCTAACAAGTTGTTATGTTTGTCTAGTTACGTTAGTAGCCAGATCACTATTAGTTCCATTTAAGGGTGGACAAACAAGTTCATATAATACAAAATTATGAAATCATATAGAATAGCACGCTAAGGAATTCAACTCCTATCATAAACAGTATATCAATCACACACGTGGCATGCATACAAACACCTAATTTACAACCACAAGTAGAAGCACTCTTAAGTTATCAAATACTTTGATATAGTATCTTAATAAGAAGTAGAACCACGATCCTAACTTACTTGTATTAATGCTCGCTGTGAAAGGTTTGTACTATTGACATTTTACTCACTAAGAGATCCTATATGTATACCAGAACCAAGATTTATTTTTCATAATATTTACGAAAACATTAGAGTTTTATTCCTTTTATTAAGTTATACGCATAAATATATATATATATAAATTGGAGGTATATTAGTATTCCTATAGGATCAAGTGTAGTTTTATTATAGTTTGGTTGTATATGTTATATTAAGTTATTAAACATTAATAATATACATAGTTATATTAATTTGATCGTACCGAAATGTATATTTAATCAATCATGTTATCTTTCAAATATGACAAAGTCGTCGTAATACGTAAATTTTCATACTATTATAGAAATACTAGTTTTATTAGAAATACTGGTTTTATTACCTAGGATTATCCAATTTTTTATAAAAGTGGTATCATCAAGTTCGTATGTACACAACGATATGCACCATGAGTTTTATTGCGAAGGATGACTTCTAAAAGGTATTTTTAGTTTTTATTATGCATATATGCCCTTATAACAATTGTTGTCATCTTATGTCCATATTATATAAATAGACTATATTTTATATAGTTTCCTAACATAGGTTAGTAATAAATGTAATTTCTAACCCTAACACGTATGATTGTTAAACTTGCAAGTTAAAAATACGATTCTATGAGTTAATAAATTTATAATGTTTTTCTTAGTTAAAATAGACGTAAAATCATTTATGTGCAAACTTTTGGTAAAATTATAAACTCTTATATACAATTCTATAAGTTTACAATTTTACAAGTTTTGTGTGATTTTATACAATTTTATCAATTTTATGCATTGAAATGAGCAGTAAGATCGAGATTTTGACAATCATACTAATACGTGTACATCCTAGCATAAGTCATATGATAGCACAAAATAAGATAAAAACCCACTCTAATTAGACTTGGTTAGTATGTACATGTATAGGATTTATTTCAATATTTATCATACTTTTAACCTGGTTTTGTTAAAAAGTCCCCAAGTTAAGCAATTAAGCTATTTAACTATGAAAATTTATAATAAATAGTTAGGATCACCAACTAATTCCATGAAAATTTCTATAAACTCATAAAAATATAAGGAATTTAGTCAACAACTGGTTTCACGCTATCAAGTTTATTGCCTATATGTGTAATATTACGTTTTTACCCCTAATTTGCAATTAATTAAGTAAATAATATCATTTCTATATCAAATTATTCCTACATATGCTTACATTATTACAAGTCTTCAAAAGTCATTGGATATCAATTTTGTTAGTTAATTCTATAAAAATCAATTTATCTCATAATTTTCCCTATTTTTAACCATTTTTTAGGTAAAAAAATACAATAAATAATAAACATATATAAAATCAAAATTAGGCTACATAGCATCAAACTAAATGTAATATGTATTCTATAGAAAAATTCTAATCTCAAAACAACATCATTTAATGTGTTTATTTTAAATTTGAAAATTCAGATTAATAGTACATTTGTTAAGCAAGTATATAAAATCTTCATAATTTTACAAAAATAAAATTGTAGCACGAAAATGCTTTAAAAATAACTAAGATATCATTTTTTTTCATAATTTTCTAAATTAATTTAATATTTTATGAAATTAAGAGAAAAATAAGATAAGAATTTAGATTAACCATTCATCGAAGCTCTTACCACCATTGGTCGATGAGGGGTTATCAGAAGGGTGGCATACTGGTGGCCTTACTTAGTGGTAGTAAGGTTCATCAACAAGTCATCAAGGGGTTAACTAGGGTAGGTGTCGAGTTTGATTTTTTGGTTTTTTTTATTTATTTAAAATTAATTTCTCATTTTCCTGATTAATACTAAACCCTAACCTATTTAATATTAATCCTCGACTAAAGAAATTGAGAAATTCCGGTTTTTTATTGAAAATAATTTTTTGGAGTCGCCACCCGACCAAAGTCAGGAAAAGAAAAAGAAACCGTAACCAATTGGGTGGATTAATTACGATTTAGCTACCGATTTTTTATTTCAATTTTAACAAAGAACTAAAGGGTTCCGAATTCGGGGGCTAACCTATTAAACCCTAATGGGTACCGCTATTTATTTGCCGAAATTAGGATTATTTTTTAATTATAATATTTAAGAAAATAAATAAATAAAATCAAAAGAAAAAAAGAACCTAAGTTTCTACATATTTTATCATCGCCCCGAAGGTACCTACGTACCCGCTAACCAGGATCAGACGATCGTAGTTCTTTCAAAAAATCTTTAGTGTGTTGGTTTATTTTAATTTTTGAAAACTGTCCAAGTTTACATTTTAATTTATTTCGGTTTATTTAAAAAATTTAATGGGGTCCTAACTCTTGAATGTTATTGTTTTATAAAAAAAAACTCTCCAAAAATCCTATTTAAAAAAAATATTATTATTATTTTCTTTTCAAAATAAATCAATTTTCTAAGTGAGGAAATCATAAAAAACTTAATAAAAAAAACCTAAGTTAATATATATATTTATATTGTTATTAACAAACAACTAGATACAGTGGAATATAATACATTTAACCTATAAAACTAATACTTAAAAGAATCTCCTAAACTAATATACTCATATATATATATATATATATATATATATATATATTAAATAACCGAGGATCTAAAAAATAATGATATAAACAAATAATTAACTAAAGAAGAAAGAAAAAAATAAAAAAGAAAAAAAGAAAAGAATCGAACCTGAACTTGTTCGGTTATTCACTTATGCGATGGTGTGTGTGACTTGCTGTTCGGGTTGTGGAATTGTCATTGGTCAGATGGAAAATAGTTTTGTTCAAGGCCTATGTTTAGGGCAGTAGATGTGGAACAATATTGGTCCAAATTGCTGCTGTTGTTGGCTTAATTAAGGACAGGCGTCGGTGGGGCATTTGTTTCAGGCGTCAGTGGGGGATCTGTTTCAGGCGTCGGTGGCTGATCGATTGTGGACTGATTGCGGCTGCTGCTGTTGCTGTGTGGGCTGCTATTCTGCTGCTGTATGGGCTACTATTGTTGTCCATGTGTAAGCAGATGGTGGTCGGGAACATGGTGTCCAACAGGGGGTGGTTTGCGGCTGTAGAGTTGTGTGGCTAGGGATGGAAACTTAAGGCTGATCTGCTATATGGGATGCTGCGAACGCAAGGTGTAAGTGTTCAGTAGGGCAATGGTTGCTGTTGGATTGGAGTTTGGTATCGTAGACTGAAGTGCTGATTGAATTTAGCGTATGGGTGTTTGTTCGCTGGCCGATGGAGTGTACGTCGATTGCTGCTTGGTCATGCTAATCAGTACTATGTGTGGATGGATTGTGGAGCAACGTGTGGATAGTACTGATGCTCGATGAATTTCTATTCTGTTTCTGTTTTGTTTGGTTTTATTTCCATGGCTGTTGCAGGCTTGTGGATGTTAGACAGCAGGCTGCAGATGGGTAGATTGGTTATGCTACTGTTTCTGTTTTTGTTGGGTTTTTTCTCTGTCGTTGCTATAAGCGTGTATGTGTTTATATAATCTCAATCATATCATATCATATCATATCTTATGTAATTATATCTGATTCGTTAATTAAATTAGGTTCAAATTTGATTTAACTAATATTCATATGATTTGATTAAATATGAAACTGATTTTCATCTCGCTTCTAGAAAGTTAGAAAAATGAAGACATAGGTGCCTGCTGAGACTCGAACCCGTAACCTCCAACTAAATCCTCCCAAATACTCTGCTACTTATCCGTTAGGTTATTGGTTTGTGTCTTGACATTCATCACAATTAAATTATATTTAAACTATCCGATTCCCTAAAGTAAAATTTTTAACTAAACTAAAATTAAAACTAACACCAAAACTAATTATTCCTAATATAAATTACTTCCTAAAAATTTATGAAATTTTTATAATTTTTCCTTTTCTTATTTTTTTGGTATTTTCATTATTTGTTAATTTTTATTATCATTATCTTTCATTAATTAATTTTTTTTGTTATCTTTGAACTAGGACCCCTTTTTTGTAAAAAATAAAATAAAAATTAAGACTATGAAAGGGCAAAAATTAGGTGTCTACAGTAGGTTGATAGGTTCCCCTATTTTTTCCTATTTTTCTAAATTTTCTTCCAATTTTTCTTTTAAGTGTCCTAGGTTTTAAAGTGTCTAAAATAATGTCTTAAGTCCAATTTATAGTTGCTAGGGTCAATTGGAATTATTCTTAGTGATCAAGCAATTTTTTTCCTAATTACATGTGTAATTATTCTTAATAGTCATATTATTTATTTCCTGATATTTATTTGTCAAACCAAAAGGCATCACTAAAAACTCATAGTGCTTATATCTGGTTCGAAAAGCTATCTTTGGCACATCCTTCGACTTAATTCATAATTGATTGTATCCAAATCTTAAATCAATCCATAAAAACATGGTGGCACCATGCAACTGGTCAAACAGATTATTGATTTAGGGCATTGGATATTTATTCTTAATAGTCACCTTATTTATTTCCCAATAATCAATACATAATCTCATGGTTCTATCTTTGCTTTTCACAAATGATACTAGTGCTCCCTAAGGAGACATGTTAGGTTGTATAAACCCTTTATCCAATGGCTCCTAAAGTTGCTTCTTCAACCCTTGAAATTTTATCAATGACATCCGATATGAAGCTTTTAACATCGGTTTAGTTCCTAGCACTAACTCTATAGAAAAATCCAACTCCTAAAGTGGTACTAAACGTAGTAAATCTTCTGGAAAGATATCAGGAAATTCATATACTATAGGTATTTCCAACACTTTTGGGGTCTCCTTTTTTCCTTCTACAGCAAATGTCCTATAGAGTTGCCATTCCTCAATTGTCTTAATCATTTCTTTACTTAATTCCATTATCACTAATCTCAAGTTTGTTCACCAATCTTTCCTTGAAATATCACTTTACCTTCATCTAAGATTATATTCTTATCTTGGCAATCCACTTTGGCTCTTCTTCAAGACAACAAACCTTTTCCCATTATAACATCATAACCTTTTATTGGTAAAACTATTAGTTTTATTAGGAATTGTTTTCCTCAAATTTGTAGTTGTTCATTATCCACTACTTCTCGTGTTAACACTTGCTCTCCCATAGGTATTCTTGCTGTATAGGTGCATTTAACTTCAATCATCTTAATTTCATTTCCTAAGACAAACTCTTAACAAGTAAATGAATGTGATACTCTAATGTCAAACAATGCATAAGCAGTTCACCCTTTTACAAGTATTTTTCCTACAATAATTGCTACCATTATAATTATCTTTCATTTGTGTGCTACATCTAAATTACATATTTTCAAGATGCTTAATACTTCCTATGCGTATGTTACTTGCATTCAACCTACGATTAAGTAATGACATTAGCTAGTTTACATACCTATCACTAAGCCTTGGTCAATTCCATCAATATCCATTTTGTCATTTAAGCAGTCATGAAAGTATTCCTCCATTCATTCATCAAAATCTTCGGTATCTTCTTCTGTACCATTGATTGCAAATGCCCGAGCTAATACAATAGTTGCCTCTACTCTTCTAGATTTCTTAGTCCTTTGCTTTACTTGACTACAATATCTTGAGAAGTGTCTTGACATTCCACACTTGTAGCACTTTACTACTTTGATCCTTGGATACTCTCTCAACATATGACTTAGATCACCACACAAAAAACATTTACCTCTTAACTAAGGATATTGCCGAAGCAAATGCTATGCTCTATACTTCCAGCATTTCACATTCCCTAACTCATCATAAAAACTATATCTTATCTTATTTCAAGTAGGGCCACTAGTTATAGCTGCCAATTTCTTACCCTTCTAAATTTCCACTTGGACCTAGGAATGTTCTCTTAAAGGCTAGTCTATAGTGATTAACTCCCCTTAGTTTCTTACTCCATTCATTTTGCATGGTTAGTTAATTATTCTCTAATTTACATGCCTTGTCCAAAATTTCATGATACGTAGTAAATCTACATCCATTAACTTGCATCACATCATTGTGTCAAACCCATTAAGGAAAAGATCTTTCTTCATCTCTCGATTATCTTTACATGACTCAAGAACATACTACAATAGCTTATTAAATTTGCTCTCGTATTGAGCCACACTCATAGTGCCCTTATTTATCTCCATCAATTGTCGAGTCATCTGATTTTGCATACTTATAGGGAAATATTCCCTCTTAAATGCCTCCTGAAATACTTGCCACATAAAAGGGTCAATGATTGTTTGTGCTATTGAGTTTCACCAAACTCTAGCTCCCATCTTTAGCAAGAAAATACCATAAGAGACTTTTTAATTATCTAGAATTCTAAATACCTCAAAATTGTGCTCGATCTACACTAACCAATCCTCAACCAGGGTAAGCTTACCCATTTCAACTTCAAAATAATAGTTTGCCTTCATGAACTCAAGAAGTCAACTTGCATTTAAGGGTTAAATTCCTCTAAGTTCAGCCTCTAGTGGCCTTTGGTTCATAACATTTCCTCCTATAATCAAATGTTGAATTAAAGCTCCCTACTGTCGAATCATAGTATTCATATTAGCCAACAATTGCCCAAACTAAGATAGGTCCATCATGTTCGAAGCAAGTGGTGGTATATCATTCCTAAGTAGATCTAATGGATTAGGAGGGTTAAGGGGTGGTACTACTTCCTTAGGTTGATCATTGCCATTTCTATTGCCTCTTATGCCATATTTAGATTTACAATCACTAACTATTAACCTTGCACTTACAATATGTGTACCAAGATTTAGTATAGGATCTAAGTATCTCGTATTCATATATAGATCAATTATCTCTTGCATATGCAATATATGTAACATTAGCAAATTCTTCAATAAGAATTTCTATCCACATAAGACCTATAATACTTCATTCTTGTACATAGAGCAATATACATCACTTATTACACATTTCATACTATGATCAAATATACATATACATCATGAGCTTATATAGACTTCACCTATAATATCATATCATCATTTCACTTCATTCTCTATAATCACTACTCATGATTATATCTCATACAAATACGAGAAAGTAAAGATATGTTGTACTCTTTCATAATTATATTTACTTTACATTAGTATATATGATAACTAGAACTTTACATTCAAAAGATTACACCACTTCACTTATAAACATAAACTTTCTTCAGTTACTTAAGCTTTTAGAAGTTGCCATGTCTTCTAAGGGTAACTAGTCATCCTCCCTATTATTTTAAGGTTATCAGGTATCATAGCTACTTCCTACACTTCACTCCTACTATCATTTACTTCAGCCTCTACCTCAAACTCCTATTCTAAATCCTCCTTAGGATCCTCAACCACATCAAACCCTACATTTGGTTGAGCATTTTGGGTGGATTCTCAGGTAGCACCATAGAGGGTTCAAGTTCCGAAGACAATAATGGTACTTTTATACCCACATTCTCATCTATGGGATATATAGGAAATTAATCAATCATACTAGGAAGATAATTTCTAAAGCTATATGGAACACTTAAAGGTACCCGATCAAAGCCTAAGGGATAATTCTTATCTCTCTCTACAACAGTAGGAAAGTATAACGCAAGAATTGTTGTAGACAAAATCCCCTTATTCTACAAATACATTTTCTCATATGCAGCTATAGCAATGTAATCATTATATGCAGTTCCTAACGTATCTATCATTATCTTCTAATGATCTTGCATAACAAAAGACATACCATGCTTATAATTATCAATAATCTTATCAATGGTATAAAACACCTTCTAGTCAGCCATATCAAGCAATAACTTTTGTATTCAAATCCTATATTTAATAAGTGTTTCTTCACCTTACCAATCAAAATGTAACCATGCATATATGAGACCATTCATACAGATCTAAAAGTAATCAAGTTAGAAGTTAGTTCATGTCATATGACCCTGACCATTATTGCTTTGTAATTATTCTACATATATAACTTATATATATAATCCTATAAATCTAAGTCTTTTATGTCTCATAATTCATCTTAATTAGACACTTCAAAGCTTGGATCTTTTAGAATAATGCTATAATACAAAGTCAAAACTGTCATGCTATAAATAGGAAAAGTCATAATATTTTACCATGTAAACCAACCTAAAATAGAAGCTAACCTTACAGCTATTATCATAAATGCAATCTACGTAAGGTGTACAGGACTTAACAAGCTTAAAGCATCTAGTCTAACACCTGCTAATAATTAAACCTATGATATACCTTTCCAAAATACTTGTTCAAGACAACCTGTTGTCCGATAATACAATAGTACTTATATAAGCATTTTCACATATAGAGTTATAATTTACACTAAGAGTTTATAAACGCCATAAGTCTTGATGTCTATTTACAATCAGATAGGAAACTAATGGGCATTCTAAGGATTCCTAGTTAATTTCTTGAGAACAAAAAGAAAAGTCTAGAGCCAGATTTAGTAAATTCTCATTTCCTCACTTTCCCAACTAACTACGCACTAACTTGAGGGGTAGTTAAATCTATGCATCTTAAAACTTTTACTTGTCAACTATAAAAAAATCTATAAGAATGTGAGCACAACTAGCTCAGTAAATGGGATGGAGATAAAAAAGTACCATACAAAGAGAGTTGATATTTGGTTTGACACACTTAATCGTTCTCCTAATAGGTTGCTCTGCATGTCTAATTATATTAGTAGTCAGATCATTATTAGTTCTATTTAGGAGTAGCCAAACAAGTTCATACAATACAAAACTATAAAATCATGCAAAACAATACATCAAGGAGTTCAACTCTTGTCATAAGCAAAATACTAATCACAAACGTAGCATGCGTACAGACACTTAATTTACAACCACAAGCAAAAGCACTCTTAAGCCTCTAGATACTTTGATATGGTATCTCATCAAGTGGTAAAGCCATGATCCTAACCTACTTATATTAAGGTTCATTGCGGATGGTTCGTACTATTGACATTCTACTCCTTAGGAGATCCTATATATATACCAAAACCAAGATTTAGCTTTTGTAATATATATTGGAGATATATTAGTTTTCCTATTAGATCAGGTATAGTTTTATTATAGTTTAGTTGTATATGATATATTAAGTTAGTAAAGATAAATAATATATGTAGTTATATTGATTTGATCTTACCAAAATGTATATTTAATTAGTTAAGTTATGTTTCAATTATGATAAAGTCATCATAATACGTAAATTTTCATAATATTGTAGAAAGACTGGTTTTATTACCTATGATTATCCAATTTTTAGTAAAAGTGATATCATCGGGTTCATATAAACTGAACGATACGTAACTCAAGTTCTATCTTGAGAGATGACTTCTAAAGGGTATTTTTAGTTTCTATTATACAAATATGCCCTTACCATATTATCTCCATATTATATAAATAGACTATATTTTATATAGTTTTCTCACATAGCTTAGTAATATATGTAATTTCTAGTCTTAACATGCATACTGACTCGGGAAGAGAGTATGAGCCGACAAGTAAATCAAGTGATGGAAGTCGATAAGGATCAAAGACCAATTACACACTCTCCAGCCCGAAGGCTCACTCAGGAGGCCCATTGAGCTGTTTAAGGTGAGTTAAGCGCCAAGGAGCAATGTTTGCCCCAATCCAATATGCCAAGCTACTTTACTCTCCATGTCATCTAAGATGTTGCTGAGGTAATCAACCAGCATGCTGAGTCGAACCCTCTACTAAACCAGTGCCCCAACGCCAAATTTGAATACAGCAATCCCTACTATTACTAAGGCCGATCAAAAATATCAAGAGTTGACCATTCAAAGCCAACCCCATGTCAACCATCCCTAAACCAACCATTGTATAGCCCCTTTTGATGCCAAATAGGCCCGAACTAAGGCCCATTCCTACTCAGACCACGATACTATCAAAATCACCATAAAAACATACATGCACTATCATTTACTGACATCTGTACTGTCCTTTCTAACAAAAGACATCCGCGTTCATTCTTTTGCACAATTTCATTTTTTCCTTGTAAATTATTCTCTTTTGTTTTTAGCAAATGAGGACCATTCTTTTATAATTTCTATAACTTAGGATTTGTTTTAACGGGATGATATAAATATTGTCATACTATAAACGTTGAAATATCAGAATACATAGAATACACTAAACTTTTTCACTCTCGAGCTAAGTGTTCCTCTTACTCTTAAGCTACTCTTATTTAGCCCATTTGAGCATAGACTAGTAGTGAGTGACCTCCGGCCAAACTTGTGCGTCATATTAAGTGTGACCTGAGCTCGTGTAAGGCGTTGGTGCATCATATCCTTCGTCGATGCACAAGAACCTCCTGCTCAACCTTTGACTATAATTTACCTTCAAAGCCATCTTGCAACTTAGCCCCACCCCTTTGGATACGTGTGATATCGAGTTCATGTGTTTGTTTACGAGTCCATATCATCTTGGTATTAGAGCTTAGGTACATTCGAAGCTAGATTCTGCTACTGTATTCTTTTAATAGTTTGCCACTGTTCTCTTGTGATAGTGATTTTATTATTAGCTTTGAAGTTTAGTCGTAAGAAGTTTTTTGTACCCTGTTTTCCCTTATTTTCGAAATGCCAAAATAGAGTAAGGTTGACTTTGTGTTTGTTGTGAAGTTGTCATTGTGAAGTAAACATCAATATCGAATACAAGTGTGTAAGGGACTTTAGGAAACCAAGAAAGTGGTACTCGACATGGTTAAGGATAGGAAGGAAGCTCCTTACCTCCGTCAGTAGGTGACCACTTGGATAGGTTTACTGACTTGGTAGCTAGTTTGGTGACTGTTATATAAGAAGACAAACAACAAGCCAGAAATAGCCCCATTAGAGAACGTAAGCAATAACAACAAGGAAATGGTCAATTTGGCCGAGCTAATGCCCCAACTCAACCACCTCAAGCTGAAGGAGTTGGTAGGGATGCTAAATGTAGGTTAGCGCTTAAAGAGATTGAGGAGGAAGTAGAAGGAGATGATGATGTAGAAGAATACTATGAAGTTGAAGAAAGAAATGTGTGATCCCCTAGAGTCGAAGGACTCAGGATGTGTATCCCAAGTTTATTCCCCCTCCCCTATCCCCAAAGCAGTTGAGCAATCTAAGACAGATTGGGCGAGGAGATTGAAATCAACTAAACACCTAGAGCCGGGGAATAAGAGGCTAATCAGAGTGAATCCGATGGGGCAGAGGACTTATCCGAAGGTGAAGCAGATTTATAAGCGGAAAGTAGGAGGAAATACATTACGAAAGCTAACACTTCCTTAAAGAAAGACATAAGTATCTACGTAGCTGTGCTTTCTCTCTCCCTTTCCCAGTTTTTTTAGAAGTGGTGATGCCGAAGACTACCAAGATTAGGTAGACAAGATTGAAAAGCAGTTTGAATGCCACAAAGTACCTAATAATGCAAAGGTTAGATTTGCTTTGTTGGAGTTCATTAGTTATGCCACCTAATGGTGGAAGAACTTGCAAGCCACTAGAAGAAGGGAAGGAGAATGAGAGATTAGGAGCTGGGATGATATGAAGAAAGTCATGAGGAGAATGTTTGTACCGAGCTATTATCTACAAGATGCCTTCAAGAGACTGCAAGAACTAAGGTAAGGAGGATCGAATGTGGATGCTTACATTAAGGAATTCCATATGCTAATGATCTAATGTGAAGTTGTGGAGCCAGAAGATTGAACTGTATCTCGATGTTAGAACGCTCGATGTTGGAGATGTCTTAGAAACCCTAGATGTTAGAACACTCGATGATGCATTCCGAGCTACCTAGAGGATAGAAAAGGCGCTGAATAGCAAGATTCTAACCACCCATCAACCATCCTGGTAGTAGTCGACCTGTTCCGAGTAGACCTATGTGAACGAAACTGAGCAAGGTCACTAAAACTTAACCTGCTTAGATTACTTGAGCAGAAGAGAAGGAACCTTGAGGAAGTTTTAGAAAGGATAGAGTTTAGAGAGGAAGACGAGTGAGATCAAGTGTTTCAAATGCTAAGGATTTAGACACATGGTTGCTCAATATCCGAACAGGTGAACAATGGTCATCAGAAGTAAGGCACCAACCATTGAGGTTGATAGTACTGATGAGGAAGTAGAGGAGTCGAAGGAGGATGAACAGACTGAGCTGTCCGAGGAGGACGTTATCTACAGCAAAGGAGGCAACTTCATACCAATCGCTCTAATGTTGAAGAGGATAATAAGTATCAGTCCTGTGCCTAAAGATGAGTAGAGGGAAAATCTCTTCCATATTGAGTGCAAGGTGAATGAATCACTATGCATACAGATTGTAGATAGTAAGAGCTACACTAATGCAGCCTCTGCATTTATGGTCTAGCAGCTGAAATTGCCTACCATACCCCACCCAAAACCTTACAAGCTTCACTAGCTCAATGATAAGGGAGCCCAACAAGTGAATAAATAGGTGTTTGTGCTGACTTATATAGGTAGATATTGAGACAAAGTGCTTTGTGATGTGCTGCCCATAAGTGTGTCCTACCTTCTAGTCAGACGACCATGGATGTTTGATCGAGCAGTTATCTATGATGATAGGAGGAACACATGTTCTGTGGAGCATGAAGGAAGAAGGGTGAAATTGAGTCCCATGATTACCGAGCAAGTAAAAGTCATGCAGTCTTAATTTAGCAGAACCTTGAAGGAGGCTTTGGTACTAACCTAAGCCGAATTGAGAAGTGAAATGGAGCTAGAGGGACCTACCTATCTACTTGTCAAGATGCTTCTAGAGATGAGACCTAGGGAGGAAGAGCTGCCAACCGAGGTAAAAACCCTACTGGAGGGCTTTGTCGACCTATTTTTAAAGGAGCTATCGGAGGATCTACCCCCAATCCGAGGTGCCGAGAATGCGATTGACCTGCAACCAAGGGCCACCCTACCAAACAAGCTTACCTATCGGCTAAACCTTAAATAGGCTATCGAGCTGCAGAGGCAAGTATATGACCTCATTAAGAAAGGGTACATGCACAAGTACTTAAGCCCCTGCATTATACCAACCTTATTAGTGCTGAAGAAAGATGGGTCTTGGAGGATATGTGTGGATAGTTGAGCCATCTATCGAATTACCATCAAGTACAGTTATCCCATACCCAAGCTTGATGCCATACTAGACGAGTTAAGTGGAGCAAGAGTGTTCTCCAAGATCGATCTCAAATCTAGATACCATCATATTCAAATGTACGAAGGCGACGAGTGGAAAACTGCCTTTAAGATACAACATAGTTTGTATGAATGGCTTGTATTGCCATTTGGGTTGTCTAATGCGCCGAGCATATTCATGTAACTTATGAATCATGCGCTCCGAGAGTTATTGGGAAGGTTTGTTATGGTTTATTTTGATGACATCCTAGTCTTCAGTCCCGACTTGGAGACGTATCAAGAGCACCTCCGATAAGTGCTTGCAAAACTCTGAGTTAAGCAGCTCTACACCAATTTGAAGAAGTGTGACTTTTACCTATCTAAGGTGATCTTCTTGGGATTTGTTGTAAGCAGAGGTGGCATCCGAGATGATGAGGAGAAGATAAAAGAAATTATAAAATGACCCGAGCTGACCTATTCTACTAACGTGAGGAGTTTCCATGACCTGGCATCATTCTATTGCTGATTCATAAAGAACTTCAGTATGATTGTAGCCCTACTCACCAAGCTCTCAAAGAAGAATGTTGAATTCAGATGGGGTGAGAAAAAGAGGAGGAGTTTTGAAGATGTGAAAGAGAGGCTAACTACAGCCCACGTCTCAGCTCTACCAAGCTTCGACAAGGTATTTGAGGTAGAGTATGATGCATTTGGACTAGGCATAGGTACTGTGCTGATGCAAGAAGGCCAACCTATTGCTTACTTCAGAAAAAAAAAAAAAAAAAAACTTTAAGGAGCCATACTTAACTACTCCATCTATGATAAGGAGTTCTACTCGTTAATCCGAGCCTTAACGGTGTGGCAACATTATTTGCTGCCCAAGGAATTCATGATCTACACTGATCATGAATCCTTAAGATATCTAAAGAGCTAACCAAACTTATCCTTGAGACAAGCCAAGTGGGTTAAGTTCATAGAGGGTTTTTCTTATGTCGTAAAATATAAGAACAGAAAGAATAATATAATGGCTGACGCCCTATCGAGACGACATACCCTCTTAACTAAACTGCAAATAAGACTACTTGGTTTTTCAATCATCAAGAATTTGTATGCTAAGGACCCATACTTTGGTCTTATCTACGTCCGTTGTGAGGAAAGAGGGATGTTAGATGACTATTACAGGGAGGACGGATACTTATTCAGGAAGAGGAGGCTATGTATCCTGACCTATTCCATGCAAGAACTGCTAGTGCGCGAGGCGCATAAAGGGGGATTGATAAGATACTTTGGTTAGCGTCAAACTTATGGGGTATTATCTTCTAGATTCTTTTGGCTAAGGATGACGAGAGATGTCCAATCCATGTTGGAAAGATGTGCGACCTACCGAAAAGCGAAGAGTCAAGTTGAACAAGGGCACTACTAACCCTTGTCGATCCCGACCAAACCATAGTCTAAGCTGAGTATAGACTTCATGTTAAGATTATCGAGGACGTCTCGAGGGAAGGACTCCATCATGGTAGTTGCAGATCAATTTAGCAAGATGGCACATTTTGTGCCTTGTTCTAAGACTAACGATGCTTCAACTATCTCTTCTCTTTTCTTGTAAGAGGTGATTAAGCTTCACGACCTACCCAAAACCATAGTTTTGGATCAAGACCCTAAGTTCATGAGCTACTTTTGGAGGCAACTGGGAACCAAGTTATTGTACAATACATCTTGCCATCTACATACCGATGGGCAAACTAAAGTTGTCAACTAATTTGTAGGAACTTTGTTACAGGTCGATGTCAGATGAAACATGGCTAATTGGGATCTATGTCTACCAGTCATTGAATTCGCCTACAATTGGACTGCCTACAGCATCATAAGCATGTCTCCATTCGAAGTCGCCTACGGGTTCAACCCTGAAGTCCCATTAGACCAAGCATCCCAATCGAGAACTGATGATGATGACCGGTCAGCCGTCGAAAAAGATGAAACCATCAAAACAATGCACTAGAAGGTTATAGAGCAACTGGGTCAAGCTACTATTAAGCTTGAGAAGCGAGGATGAGGACGAAAGAAGTGAGAATTTTGACCAAGCGATTTGTTCTGGATATACCTTAGAAAGGAACAATTCCCAAACATGAAGAAAAGCAAGTTATCTCCCAGAGACGACGGACCTTTCAGAGTGCTTGAAAAGATCAATCCTGACGCTTATAGGATTGAATTACCTGAAGGATATGGAGTCTCAAACTCTTTCAATGTTGCCGACCTCCAACCTCACACTCCCAACAATAAGTAAAATGGACCTGAACCAGATTTGATCATAAATCTTAAACAACCCAAAAGAGAAGATAAGGATCAAGGACCAATTACAAGCTCTCGAGCCTGAGAGCTCTCTCAAGTGGTTCGCTGAGCAATTCGAGGTGAGTTAAGTGCCAAGGAGTAGTGCTTGCCCCAATTCGATCTGTTAAGCTACTTTGCTCTCCATATCATCTAAGATGTTGTCAAGGTGATCAACCAGCATACCGAGGTGATCAACTAGCATGCTGAACCAAACCCTCCACTAAACCATAGCCTCAATGCCAATTCTAAATGTAGCAATCGCTATTGTTGATAAGGCCAATCAAAACTGTCAGGAGCCAACCCCATGTCAACCATCCTTAAACCAACCATTGTTCAACCCCTTCTAACGCCGAACGGGCCTAAACTAAGGCCTACTCTTGCCTGGACCACAACATTATCAAAATCACTGTAAAAATGTGTACGCACTATCCTTTACTAACATCCGTACTATCCTTTCTGACAAAGGACATACATGTCCTTTCTTTTGCACGATTTCATATTTTCCTTGTAAATTATTCTCTTTTGTTTTTAGTAAATAAGGACCATTCTTTTGTAATTTATATAACTTAGGATTTGCCCTAACAAATGATATAAATACTGTCATACTGTAAAAGTTGAAATATCAAAATACAGAGGATACACTAAACTTTTTCACTCTCGAGCTAAGTGTTCCTCTTACTCTTGAGCTACTCTTATCTAGCCCATTCGAGCATAGACTAGTGGCGAGTGACCTTCGGCCATACTTGTGCATCATATCAAGTATGGCCTAAGCTCGTGTGAGGCATTGGTGCATTATATACTTTGTTGGTGCATGTGAACCCCTTACTCAACCTTCGACTATCATTTACCTTTTAAGCTATCTTACGACTTGGACCCACCCCTTTGGATATACGTAATATCGAGTTCTTATGTTCATCCATGAGTCCATATGAAAAGTAGTATAAATGGTGAATCAAGATCGTATTCCATAGAGAGCTAGGTGCTAGGTGCTAGGTGCTAGGTGCTAAGTACTAAATTACTTGAATTTTTTCTTAAGCTAAGCTATCGGCAATTAAACAATAAGTGAGTGAAAACAAAATAACAAAGTAAATACTAAACCAAATGTCCTAGCTACACTATGAGGGTCTCAGGTCTAAGAGATAAAAAGTCTCATTTGAATCAATGTGATGCCTTAAATTGATATTCAAAATTGATTAAAAGGGATTTAACTAAACTCACAAGAACTAGCCCACCTCTCGAAGTAACAAAATTTTATTTATAGCATAAATTCACCTATCAAGACAATTTATATATAATTATCAAGTAAATAATAATCCGCTCATATCGAAATTATTATTCTAGTTAGAAATATGGTTTAAGCACGTCCTCATGACCTAACCATTTTTTCTAACCACATTAAGTACATAAGTTCATGAATTTAATTAAAACCCATATATCCCTATGACGAGCTTTCTAAAAAATTCAAGCTATATTCAACACGAGTTATCAGAACCCTCTCGAATTTCCTATAACTCTATTTATCTAAAAAGTAATGGCTAAATACTAAATAACTAGATAATAAACACAATAGAAAAAAATACCTAAATACTTAAAATTAATATTGTAATAACACATAAAACATATTAACTCATTGAATCCATCAATACAAAACCAAAGTAAATTGAACACAATATTTCATCACAAAACCCAAATAATTCAAGACATAAAAATTGAAAATAACAAGGAAAAGAAAACATCTCAATTAGTATAATCAAATATAAAACTCGATGCAAAAATCAGCATATCTTGAGACATTTGGGTACTTGGAAAATCCTCTAGTGAGCTAGAACGAACAAAAGGAATTAGTGTCCTAAAATTAAACAAAACATACTAAAATTAATAAGGTAAAACAAATATAAAATTTCTATTCTTAACTATACTAGTAAAAATAAGAAACTCCCGCTACTATACTATGCTCTAAAAACTACTATCTTCTACCTTACTATTTTCTTTACTTAAAATCTACTCTTTATATTCAACTTCAAAAGCTACTTTTTTCCTTTTTCTTTTGCATTCAACTGATACTCTCATATTAAGAAAGCTTGTCCTTTGTCATCCACATGTGGGATTAGCTCTTAAGATGTGGGCTTTAATCATTGAAGTCAACCTATCATTTTCTATTAAACATTCATTCCTCCTTTTGTCCATCTGTCAATCTACATATGGGCTAGTTGCTTTTATTTTGCTAATTAGCATCCAAAATAATAGGATGACTAATGTAGGCTACTCCCATCATAAAAACAAATAAACAATTCATAAGTGTTGAGTCTAGGTTATTTTATATCTATGATTAGAGAAAAAAAAAAAAAAAAACAAGGCTGGCTAGTCATTTTAAATGTAGCCCAAGCTAAGCAATTGGCTAAAAACCTCTATTTGTGTCTTCTACTAGTTACTATTCTCGACTTTAGAGTTATCATCTTGGAATTACAACATGCTACTACTACTGTTGGTTCTCTATGCTTGGATCAGTTGTTGCACAAAAAGGCACTTGACATACTACTGTAGTCAGGGGCTACTATTCAAGTTGGAGCACCTATTACTAGCTACTACTAATGTTTGGAGCTACTATGAGTTCAACAAATGAGCTGCTGCTGTTGTTTGCTGCTCGTGTGGTGGATCACAAGGAATGATCGGATGAAAGTTAGAGAGTGCCCTTAGGTGCTTAATTCTACAATTTGGCATGCCAAAACTACTATTTGCATAACTCTGTTCTACTACTGTTTTTGGTTGGCAAGGGAAACTTAAGTTAGGCTGAAGTGCATAGCTTCTGTCAATTAATACTTGAGTGCCTTGACAATGAAATGTTGAGTTGCTATTATGCACTAAGATATGCTCATAATAAAGTTGTTGCTAGTGCTCTTGGATGGTTCATGTGTTACACAATGAAGACTAGAAACCACTACCTTGGAGCTCTCAACTATTAATTGCACGTAGGTGAGCTACTATTTAAGAATCTAGAAGAAAATAATAAGCTGATGTAAAAAATAAATAAACAAACTAAATAAACCACTACTTATAGATGAAGAATTTGTTGGTTGGTTATAGCTTAGATAATCTTCAATTAGTTGGCTTGTTGGTGATAAACTAAGAAGCTTAGCTATTATAGTGTGGATATGTGGATGGAGCGCTCAAGACAAAGTTGGAAAGAGAGAAGCTGCTTCTATTTGAATTGTAGTAGCCATGTCCTCTTTGGTGCTCTTAGACATGCTGCACTTTAGTTGTAGTTGTGCACAAAATGAGCTACTCAAGTTTGCTACATGCTGGAGCTCGCTTTGCTACTGGTCCTGTAGACGCTCTGTTGTTATTCGAGTGGAATTTACAACAGTTGTTCATTCAAAGGTCTTGGCTACTACTATGTGGAAGCTTATTGACCTTGTTTAGTTTTAGTTAGTCTTAATTGCTATTATTTTGCTTTGTTTTGGACTCGAATTAGCAACTTAGAAAGTACACAGCCCTATTGTAGCTATCTTGTACCATAGAGTTTCATCTAACTACTCAAGTCACCCAAGTTCAATTCAAATTAGCTATTGCTTGTACAAATTGGTAGCTTAATATTTGGCTGTCATGTGCTGAAATGGGGAAATTCTTACCCTACAATATGTTTAGAGTGCAACTGTTGTTTCTCCTTCTTCGTTTTCCACTTATGACCTACAATAAAAATTAAAGTCAATGAAGTTTCACAAACTCAATTCAGTAATGGAAAGAAATAAATTGTTCAAGAAACTCGTTGTGTGTTCTGCTCTTAGCATGCGAAAATTGCAAGGATCACTTAGTCAAACGGTGTTAAAGTTTGCTGTTTAAAAGTGCTTGGCTTATTGGTGCTTAGCAAGGCATTAGATTATTTAGGCTAATGAGATTTCCCCAAGTGAGCTGCTGAGCTTGGAATTGAGCCTACTATTGACCTTCTTAAGAAGGGGCATTCAGTTTTGCCCTAACTTGGATTAGTAAAAACAAATTGCCACTACTATTTGTTATAGATTGAGGAGCTTCTTGATTTACCTTTGAAGAGTGCCTTTAGTTTTGTTTGGTGTTACAGTTTAAAGAGTTATTGGCTTTAGCATCTAACTGTTTCAGTTCCATCAATTCTCAACTACTTATTGGCCCCAAGTGAGTTGTCAAATTATGAAATGAACTTAGGCCTTTTTAATTTTCCCTATCAAAGGAACTGTTACTGACTTCACAAGATCACAAATGTAGATAACAGAATCATCAACTATGCCAACTACTATTTGTTTGCATATAACAAATGGCCTCACTTAAGTACTTAAAGATACTTGATATCTAAACAGTATGCACCTATGCACCTAAATAATGCTCACAACTACCACTCGAGTTCTAGGGATCCATGTTTTAGCCGAACAAACCAAGAATGGAGTCTAACAGCTTGGTTTAAGTTTGCAATTATAGTAGAGATTAGAGCTCAAAAGTTGCTGTTTTGCTTGTTTTGTTTCGAGTTTGCTAGGAAAATCTACTACAAAAATAGCAACATGGAGAGAACAAATTAGCTCATAGTAATGAAAACCAAGCATAAGCAACCGATCTAAGTATATGCCCCTATAAACATGGTTAGATAGCTAATTGAGGGACTCTTTCTTTTATAAAATGCAGAAACTCACATATAAAAAAGCATACAAATATATGAGTTTATACAAAGTTATTTATGTCATATTTTGATCCTTTTCTCACTATTTATGCAATCAATCAAGAAAATTATATTTTTTAATAATTTCTAAATATAACTTACAATAAAAGCACCATGAAATATATAAATGTGCAATAAGTGGAGATCACATCATAGCCCAGGTCATATGATAGCACAAAATATGATCAAAACCTACACTAATCAAACAAGGTTAGTATGTACATATATAGGATTTATCTAATATTTATCATATTTTAGCATAGTTTTGTTAAAAACATCCCTCGATTAAGCAATTAAGATATTTAACTACCAAAATTCACAATAAATAGCTAGGATCATAAATTGATTCCACAAAAATTTTCATAGTCTCATAAAAATATAGGGAATTCAATCATCAAGTGATTTCATGCTATCAGGTTTATCGCCTATATATGTAAAATTACATTTTTACCTCTAATTTGCAATTAATAAACCAAATAATTTTATTTTATACCAAATTATTCCCAACATGTCTTTACATTAATATAAGTCTCCAAAAGTCATTGGATATTAAATTAATTCTATAAAAATCAATTTATCCTGTTTTTAGCCATTTTGGGGGTAAAAAAATACAATAAATACTAAACATATATAAAATCAAAATCAGACTATATATCATCAGACTACATGTAATATGTATTCTATAAAAAAAAATTTGAGCTCAAGACAACATCATTTAATATATTTATTTTAAATTTAAAAATTCGGATAAATAGTACATTTGATAAGCAAGTATATAAAATCTTTATAATTTTTCAAAAATAAAATTACAACATGAAAGTACTCTAAAAATAATGTAGGAATAATTTTTTTTCATAATTTTTTGAATTAGTTTAATATTTTTATAAATTACAAGAAAAACAGGATAGAAATTTAGATTGACTATTCACTGAAGCTCTAGCCACCACTAGCCGATAAGGGGTTATCAAAAGGGTAGCACGCTAGTGGCTTTGTCAAGTGGTGGCAGGGTTCAATAGTAGGTCATCGAAGGTTTTAGGGAATTAGGGTAGGTTAGTTGATTCCCTTAGTTTTTCCAAATTTTTCCTATTTTTTCTAAATTTTCCTTTGAATTTTCTTTCGAGTGTCTTAGGTTCTAAAATGATGTCTTAAGTCTTATTTATAGTTGCTAGGGTAATTTGGAATTTTTATTAGTGATTAAGCAATTTTTTTACTAATTACATGTGTAAAAATTCAAACTTAAAGTGTCAATTTTTAAGCTAATTACTTTTGATGTAGTTGTTTAATCTTTTTAAGCTACTACATATTGACTTCTAATTTTTCCATATGTTTATCTTACAATTTGGATAAGGTTTGGTAGAAGTTTTATGAAATTATTAATGTTATATAAATTATATTAATATTTTGTATATTTACTTATATATGTGTATATATCCTATATATTTGATACATGTAATGTGTAATTATATTCATATCTTTATGTTTCATTCATGTCTTTTATTTTTAAGGTATATTTTCTATTTAATTTTGTGAAATTATCGCTTATTATATATAATTTTAGGTTTTCGGGATAATTTACATGTATAATTATTATATATACTATGTATATTCATAAAAATACATGTATATTCATATAATATATTATGCTGTATTATTTCCTTTTATAGTTAAAATAACTTATATCTATAGCATTGTCACGTTTTGGGTTTGGTTTTAAGTGTTCCAACAAATTTTTCACTATATGTAATAATTACACTTCTAAGTCTGAAATTAGGGGTTTAGGTTATTATTTTTAATATCTAACTTTACTAAGTCATTTCAACTAACTTTTCTAACCTATTCGTAAAGTTTGGGCTCAATCGGATAAGTCTCCCCAAAAGCCCTATATCTAAGTATTAATTATCCTAAATTCAATTTTAGGGGCTTACATTCACCAAAAAAAAAATTAAATAAATAAAAGAATGAAAATTATCAAAAAACGAGATTATTTAGGATATGGATCATCTTAGTTTATGTAACCCCTAAATTCAGACTCTCTAAATTTAGGGCTAGACTATAAATTTATGGCTAAGTTTATGATCATCAGTTAATGTTAACTGAGCTAAGTGAAAATTTATGGCTAGGCTATAAAATTTAGAACAAGTTATCCCATAAAGTTGAATCGTTAAAATAATTTATAAACTAGAATTTATTCAAAAACTATTAGGTTAACTAAAACCAAAATTTCATTTAAATATTAAGTGAAAGACTAGGCATGGAAAATTATTTTAGAGAGAATATGTCCTTGGAAAAAAAATAATAAATAAATAAATAAAAATATAATTAAATATTAAAAATGAAGTTGAATGCATATGAAAAAAAAAAAAAAGGAGTATGATTTAGTAGTAAAACTTTGTACAAGCTTAAAAGTCACTTGGGTAAAGTTTTAATGAATTTAGGCATTATTTAGCCTTATAGAAGGTTATTCATGAAGGCCTTAATGTGACAGTCAATAAAAGCTTTTGTAGAAGGTCTTTGGTGAGATACCAAATTGAGTAAACCAAATGGGTCTAAGTAAAGGCTTGAGTAAAAGGTTTCTTGGTGAAACATAATGTGAAAACTAAAGATCAGTAGAAGCTTTCCTAACCATAAATCCTAAGACTAACTTTAAGTAAAAGGTTGAGTAGAAGGTACTACCTACGAAGTAAGTGAAGACTCTACCTTAGTAGAATGTTGTGTAGAAGGTCTTCAATACTAATGAAGTGTTCTTATCTAAACACTTAAGGTGCACATCCTTAACTTATAAAGATGCTTCAAGATTAAATAAAGCACTCAAAAGCTTAATCATAAACTAAAATATGAATCTTGATTATAGGTCATCAAGATAACTTGGAACCCGAAGATGATACTTGACATGGGGAGCATTAGCTTAGGTAAGTGGATATTGTATGTTTAGGAGTATAATTTTGTTTACTCGCTAGGTTTCAAGTTTATGTAGTTACACTACAATGTGCTTGATTTTCTTATTTTAATGCTAAATCTTAGTGTATCGCTTGTTGAATATGTGATGATTTTGTTTTTGGTTAATTGAACTTAGCTGAACTTAGTTAACAAAACTAGGTTATATGATTTATTAGTTAAGTAAGAAGTTACTAGGGCATACTTTAACCCTAAAAAATACTTAGAAAATGATTTGACCTTCATAGTGTTTGCTAAAGTGAGCCTACTATAACATTCTAGTTATAACGATGAAGTACACCAAAGAAAGATTGAGTTAACTAAATAACATATGATATGAAACTTAGATGTGTTGCTTGGAAACTGTGCTTGGAATTGTATTAACTTATTTTTTGGTGCATTCATGGCATAGCATAGCAGGAAAAGAGCCTACGAGTCAAATGTTTCAAAGGAAAGTGTTTCTTTAAGCAAATACTTAGTTTTGAAAAAGCTCGACTCTCTTTGTTTCGAAAAGCTTAGCTTTGAAGCATATAGAACCGTATTTGCCTAAGCCCTTTATCTACTCCTAGTGATTGATTGTATCTCGAAATTTAGGGATCCTATTCCTAACAAGCTCATTGTCACTCGCTCGATTCCTAGACATTGCATCCAAATACCCAATTGAGTTGATCAACTGGATGAAAGGCCCAAAAGCTTAGAAAACTTAAAATTCCGAAACTAGGATATCAATATTAATGTATTTGATCACATGCATAAGCATGGTATGCATTCTACGTTAGCTAACTCTTGTATTATTTGATGTGTGACTAAAATATTCATGTACTAGCTCATTTATTGTATCTTGGATACATTTTATATTTTACTATGTTTATTTTCCACTCTCACTTAGTTTATAGTGAATTGAACAGATATGTATCGTATCATTAGGTCAAGGCAAAGCATAGAAAGGGCACCATCATAGCCATGGAGGGAGATTTTTTAGAGTTCCTAGGTAAGAGTCAACTATTTTGGAAGAATCTTTCATTGATCAAAGAAATGGAATGCTCTATGTAAATATGTTGTAAATAGAAAGAAGGACTTAGATGATGTAAATAATCTTGTTGAGGTTAGGACATTTGTTTTGGAAAAAAAAAAAAATCAAGATGTAAAGCTAAACTCCTAGTGTGATATTTTTATGAATAACTTCTTTTGTGCAAATAGCCTTGTTCTCTATTTTCAAAGCAAGTTAATTATAGGTGTTACATTAAGGGCTAAGCCGGGATGTGTACCCTAATTAGGTAGTATCAGAGCATGCTTAGGGACCACGAACTAGACGCGTATGAGATATGTAGGGTAGCTAGGGATTAAGTTATTTTAACCTTGTTTGGGGAAGACTGCTATATAGAAACTAATTAAGTTTGTTAAACCTCGATTGTTAGGAGGACGATTGAAATATATGCAATAGGGGATCCCGGTTCATCATCTATGCCAGGGATTCAAATAAGGGACAAATCTCACTAACCCCATCCTGACTAAGGTTAACCCTAAGGACCCTAGCCCTACCAAGCTCAACCTCCATAAGCATGGACATGGTGTAACAATTTATGATGGCATTAGCAAGGCTTAGAGGATTAAATAGGGATAAGCTAGCTAAAGTTCAACATATTATGAAGCCATATGATGAGTGTAACACTAACCTCATAATAGTAAAGGAATGGATTGAATCACTAGAAAAATCTTTTGAAGTATACAAAATTGATGATGATAAGAAGGTGCAGATTGCTATTGTCTTACTTGATGGAAATGCGAATAATTGGTGTAAAGATAAGAGGCAATTGCTGACGCTACCTATGACTTGGGATATACTTAGAGACATATTTTTAGAGCAATACTTCCTTGAATATCTAAGAGAAGAAATGTGTGAGAAGTATTATAAGCTGAAGTAATAGGTAAGACAATTGAGGAATATGAAAGGGAGTTTAATAAGTTGTTGAAATTTATTGTAGAGGCTATACAAAATTATGAGATGGCTAAAGTTAGTAGGTTTAAGGTTAGGTTAGATCTTTATTTTCAAGCTGAATTAAAAAGAACTAGGTTAGTGCAAATGGCAAATATTGTTAACGATGCTCACTTAATCGAGTAGGCTTGTAAGTTAAGAAAGGAAGCCAAGGAAGTTGAGAGTAAGAAGAGAAAGTATGAAGGGAGCTCTAATTGTATGAACAAGTAAGCCAAACGGAAGAGGCTGTACCAAACCTGAGAGGGAATATGAAACCCAAAAGGAAATGCCTCATCGTTGGAAATGTAATGGCAAACATCTGTCAAATGAATGCCTAGAGTTACGGGGAAAATGTTATAGATGTGGGTAAGCTAGACATCTAGTGAAATAATGTTGAGACCTGGACCTTTGGAGTATTTATCGTTATAGATGTAATAAAAGGGGCCACACCAAATTCTAATGTAGGGGGCAAGGATAGTAGAAGGCGGCCCTAACTTAAAATCAAAACTAAGCTAATCAACTAAGACTTGCAAATAGAAATGATAGACTTAATGGGGTAAGACCAAGGCTTAAGGCCTAAGGAAGAGTATATGTAGTTCAACAAGAGGAGGCTAGAGATAATAATGCGGTAGCAAGTACGAATTCTTGAACCCTTGTAGAACCTTCTTTAATTTGATGAGTAAATATTAATGTCTCATGGAGGTATAGTAGAAGTTCTTTTAGATGTGAGACTTCAATAGAGTTCCTATAGAAAATTTAGTAGAAGGCTACTTGAACGTAATACTTGTCTTATGGAAACTCTAATAGAAGGTTACTTGGATATGATGCTTATAGAAAGTTCAATAGAAGGTTGCTTAAACATGACACTTATTCTATGGATGATTGTTTGCTACATGTTTGTTAATGTTTATGTTTAGTCACTAACTATGGTGACATGACTACAATTAATTGCGTTAAGTCTAATACATGTGGGAGATAAATACGGTTATACATTGTTTGATACAAGAAGCCATTCATTCTCATGTATTGAAGGCATGACAAAAATAGACTTTGGACCAAAACTCTCATGTATGAGTAAGTGGTGTTAACTCCTTCGGGAGGAGAACGAGTTATGTAATGAAGGTTAAAGGATGTGAGCTTGTATATTGATTTTAGGGTTTTACTTGTGAAATTAGTAGTGTTGGAAATGACCAGATTCAATGTGATTCTGGGGATGTATTGGTTAACTACACACCATGCAAGTATGGATTGTGAAGGAAAGGTGGTAATATTTAAGAATCCGAAGAGAGAAGAATTGTATTTTAGAGGAAGTTCTAGGGAGGCTACTCCATGATTAATCTCAACAAGTATGGCATGAAAGTTGATGAGAAATGGAAGTGTAGGGTATTTAGCCACAATAGCGGATACACAAGCTAAGGATGTGAGTTTAGAAGATATACCGGTGGCGTATGAGTACTTGGAAGTTTTTCCTAAGGAACTACTTGGATTACCACTAGATAGGGAGATTGAATTCACAATAGACCTTATGCTAAGTAATACACCAATATTTAAGACCATACACCAGATGGCTCAAGCTAAATTGGTAGAGCTTAAGAAGCAGTTATAGGAGTTGTTGGACAAGGGATTCATTAGGCCTAATACATCACCATAGGGCACTCTTATACTCTTTGTGAAGAAGAAAGATGGGACTTTAATATTATGTATAGATTATTGGGAACTAAACAAAGTAACAATTAATAATAAGTATCTACTCCCTTGAATTAATGATTTAATTGACCAACTGAAAGGAGTTATTGTATTCTCAAAAATAGACTTGCAATTCAAATATCACCAACTAATGATTAAGGCAGATTATGTACCTAAGACTGCATTTAGGTCAAGATATGGGCATTATGAATTTTTTGTCATGCCATTTGGTTTGACTAATGCTTCAGCTACATTTATGGATTTAACGAATTGTGTGTTCAGGAAATATCTAGATGAACTTGTAGTTATGTTTATCGATGACATTTCAATATATTTAAGAGATAAGGAAGAGCATGCAATGCATTTAAGGATTATGCTTCAAACTTTTAAAGAGAATCAATTGTATGCAAAGTTAAAGAAATGTGAGTTTTTGTTAGAATATGTTAGATTCCTTAGACACATAGTATCATGTGAAAGAATAGTAGTTGACCCTATAAAGTAAAGGCAATAACGAAGTGGGCTAGTCCAACTACAGTCACAAAAGTTAGGAGTTTCTTAAGAATGGCTAGACATTATCATAAATTTATACAAGACTTTTCTAAGATAGCCTTGCCATTAACTCAATTGATGAGAAAAGGAGTTAAGTTTGACTAGAATGATAAATGTGAGGAAAGTCTTCAAGAACTCAAGAGAAGATTAGTCACAACTCTGATGTTGACTTTATTTGATGGATCTAGAGAGTATGCTACATACCATCATGCCTTGAAGAAAGAATAGATTAGGGTGTATATTGATACAAAAGGATAGGTTGATTGCTTATGCATCAAGACAACATAGACCATACGAATAAAATTACCCAACTCATGATCTAGACCTTACGACTATGGTATTTGCTTTGAAGATTTGGAGACATTATCTATATAGTGAAAAGTGTAAAGTATATACTAATCACAAGAGTCTTAAATATGTTTTTACACAAAAGAGTTGAATTTAAGATAAAGGCGAATTACTAAAGGATTATGATATTTCGATTCATTATCATCCTAGAAAAGCCAATGCTATAATTGATGCGTTAAGTAAGAAGAATGGCAGTATGGCTATACTCATCACAAATAAATCAGAATTGTTTAAGGAAATGGTGAAGTTAAACTTAGAGATTGTGGTTAAGGAAAGTGATTACCTAATAGCTAACTTAAAGGTAAAGTCTACTCTCTTAGAACATATCAAGGAAGCACAAGATCACTACACTAAGCTATAAAAGATTAAAAAATAACATTGATTAGAATCCAAACTTAAGGATTGATGATAAAGGAGTGATAAGGTTTAGAAATTGAATTTATGTAACAAAAGACCTAAAAATCAAGAAGATAATTTTAGAAGAGGCACATGATACAAGATATTCCATACGTCTAGGAAATAATAAGATGTATAAGGACTTGAAGCAACAATTTTAGTGGACAGCAATTAAGGGAGATGTAGCACAATATGTATCATGAAGTGTGACTTGTTAGAGAATAAAAGCGAAGTATCAGAGGCCTGGTGGATTAATGCAACCCTTAGCTATACCTAAATGAAATGGGAGCATATAACAATAGATTTTATAAGCGGTTTGCAAAAAACAAGATAGTAGAGTGACATGATATGGGTTGTAGTTGATCGATTATTAAAGTCGACACATTTCCTAGCGGTGAAACAAATGCAACATTCTTTTAGTTAGTTGAAGTGTTTGTTAAGGAGATAGTTTGATTGCACAGAATACTAGTGTTAATGGTTTCTGATCATGACTCTCAATTTGTATCTTGGTTTTAGCAGTCATTACAAGAGACAATAGGGACTAAATTGAGCTTTAGTATGGCATATCATCCATAGCGTGATGAGCAATTCAAGCAAACAATATAGACTTTGGAGGATATGTTAAGAGCTTATGTATTGGATTTCAAAGAAATTTGGGATGATCACCTACCATTAGTAGAGTTTGGTTATAATAATAGTTATCAAAGTTCCATTTAGATGGCACTGTATGAAAGCACTATATGGGTAGAAGCATAAATCCCCAATTTATTGGGACGAAGTAGGAAATAAGCAAATTATTGGGCTAACAATGTTGCAAGATCTTAAGGATAAAGTAGAAGTTATAAAAGAATGGTTGTGAATGGCCCAAAGTTGCCAAAAGAGCTATGCGGATATTAGAAGGAAGCCAATAGAATTTCAAAGGGCAATTGGGTATTTCTGAAAGTATCTTTGATGAAAAAAGTAAAGCGATTTGGGATAAAAGGAAAGCTAAGCCCTTAGTATATCGGACCTTATCAAATCAAGAAGAGGATAGAAAAAGTGGCATATTAGTTGGAGTTACCTAGTGAAATGCCAGGCATACATATTGTGTTTCACGTATCAAATTTAAGAAAGTTTGTAAGTGATCTAACAACAATTTTGGATGTGCCACTTATAAAGTTAAAGAAAGACTTAACATATGTGGAGCATCTAGTTCAGATATTGGATAGGAAGGTTCAAAGATTAAGAAATTGAGACATTAAGTATGCTAAAGTGCAAAGGTAACCTGGGAGTCTATAGATCAAATGAAAGCAAAGTATTTGAAATTGTTTGTCGAAGGTTAGTAATCATTTTAACAGTGATTTCTATTACTAAGAATAAGTCATCAAAAATAAGTTATTTACTGATTTGTTAAGTTTTAAGAACGAAACTTTTTGTATAGAGGGTAGAATGTAATAACCCATAGGTTCCAAGCCTCTAAATTTAGAGCATCCGTCAACGTTGACTGAACAAGGTGAAAATTTATGGCTAAGCTATAAAATTTAGAAGAAGTTATCTCATGAAGTCAAATCGTTAATAAATTTATATAAAAGAATTTATTCAAAAAGTATTAGGTTAACCAAAACTGAAATTAAGTTTAAATATTAAGTCAAAGACTAGGTATGGAAAATTATTTAAAAGAGAATATATCCATGGAGAAAAAAAATATAATAAATATATATATATATATAATTAGGATATTAAAAATAATGTTGAATGCATATAAAAAACATGGAGGAGTATGGTTTAGTAGTAAACCTTTGTATGAAATTGAAAGTCCCTTATAGAAGCTTGTGTTTATGAGGGAATAATATATAATAACGAAGGAAATATGTAAATAAAATATTCATAGATATTCATAGGTAGTTTTCGTAAAACAAGGCTAATAAGTGGTTTTGTTTAAAAGAAAAATCAAGGGTGGTACATGGTATTGTATAGAAAACAAGGGTAGCCCACAATATGAAGACCATGGTTTTCTTAAAACTACTTAACACATGGCAAGTTTGTCCCCTACGTCTCTCACTATATAAACATTAAACCCACATACTTTACATTGTTGGAATAGATTGAGAGCTTGGGAGAACTTTAGAATGAAATATGGAGTTTTTGAAAATTTAGGAAAAATTAATAAAAGAAATTTTAAATTTAGTGTAGAAATTGGGTTGAGTAGAGAACCACTACCAAGTGACAACCTTATAGCATGCCACCACTATACCCTAATAAATGAGGCAATGGTTTGGGCTACTAACCATGTCTTGTCGCCAAATGGCCACTATAGTAAACTGCATCAGTTAGTCTCCTTTTGTGCCCACTTTTCAATAAAATTTAAGAAATAGTAAACTAACTTGAAAATTTATGAAAATTTGTATTCTTAGCTCATTTTAGTATACTTTCATAGAAAAATATCAATTTTTCAAAAATGCATAGCTCATATATCACTCTTAAGAAACAGGTTGTTTCGAGCAAATTTTCAATTTAATTTCAAAAGGGAAAATGATGTTGTTCAAGCTGAAACTTTTTCTATAGACTTCTCATAATATTTATTTTTAAGCTATGTCAAAAGTTTTCCCAAGTTTACTTATTAGATTTTTGTTAATTTTGATTTATCAAAAACTACTAAATTTGTAAATTTTGGAAAAATGGTTGATCTTCAAGTATTTTCGGCCGAATCTAATTTCTTTTCACATTTTTTGGTGTTATAATGATGATTCATGAAGTTGCATGTGATTTTGAGGCCAAAAGTGGTTAAACAAGTGATTTATTACGATTTATTACAAGCTTAAAAGTATCATTTTTGTAAAATCGGAATGACAACGTGTTAAAAACAAGCATGCGCAGATTTTTACAAAACTTTCCAAATTTTGAATTCATCTTTGGAATTGGTTAATTTGCTAGGTTGTGTTCAAAGTCACTAAGTCCTAATGGTTGTATGGAGTTTAATGAGTTTAGACATTATTTGGCCATATAGAAGCTTTTATAGAAGATTGCCTATGAAAGCCTTAATGTGATGGTCATTAGAAGCTTCTATAGAAGGTCTCTGTGAGATAACAAATTAAGTAGACTAAAATAGGTCTAAGTAAAGGCCTGAGTAGAAGATTTCTTGGTGAAACATAAAATGAAAACTAAAGATGAGTTTGAGTAGAAGTTTCAATAGAAGTTTTCCTAACCATGAATCTAAAGATTGACCTTAAATAGAAGGTGGAGTAGAAGGTACTACTAACAAAGTAAGTGAAGACTTTATCCTAGTGGAATGTCGTCTAGAGGGCCTTAGGAATTAATGAAGTGTTCTTATCTAAACACTTAAGATGCACATCCTTGACTTATAAAGATACTTCAAGATTAAATAAAGCACTCGAAAGCTTAATCATAAACTAAAATATGAACATTGTTTATAGGTCATCAAGATAACTTAGAACCTAAAGACAATACTCGACGTGAGGAGCATTAGCTGCAAGTAAGTGGATATTATATGTTTAGGAGTAGAATTTTGTCTACTTGTTAGGTTTCAAGTTTGTATAGTTCTACTACAATGTGCTTGATTGTCTGAGTTTGATGCTAAATCTTGGATGTGTCACTTGTTGAATATGTGATGATTTTGTTTTTGGTTAATTGAACTTGGTTAAGGGAACTAGGTTATATGATTTGCAGGTACATAAGAAGTTATTAGGACATACTCTGACTTTGGAAAATACTTAGAAAATGATTCAACCTTTAGGGTATTCACTAAAGCAAACTCAATACAATGTTCTAGTTATAATGATGAGGTACACCAAAGAAGACTGAGTTAACTGAATAACATATGATACAAAACTCGAATGTGTTGCTTAGAAACTATGCTTGGAATCGTATTAACTTATGTCTTGGTGTATTCATGGCATGGCATAGCACAAAAAAGGCCTATGGGTCAGATGCTTAAAAGGAAAATGTTTTTCTAAACAAATACTTGGTTTTGAAAAAGCTCAGTTCTCTTAGTTTTGAAAAGCTCAATTTTGAAGCATAAAGAACCACATTTGTTTAAGCCCTTTGTCCACTACTAGTGATTGATTGTAACTAGGAATTTAGCAGTCCTACTCTCAGGCAACTCCTTGTTGCCTACTTGATTCCTGGACATTGCATCCAGATGTCCAATTGAGTTGATCAATCGGATGAAAAGCCTAAAAGCTCGGAAAACTTGAAATTTGGAAACTAGGATATCGATAATAATATATTTTACCACATGCATAAGCATGGCACACATTCTACATTATTGAACTCAACTTTGTACTATTCTATGTGTGACTATAATATTCATGTGCTGGCTGATTTATTATATCTTAGATACATTTTATGTTATACTATGTTTATTATCTACTCTTACTTAGTTCACAATGAAGTAAGTGGATATGTATTATATCGATAGGTCAAGGTGAAGCATAGGAGGAGTGCCATCACTTCTAAGTAAGGAGATTTTTTAGAGTGCTTAGGTAGGAGTCAACTATTTTAGAAGAATATTTTGTTAATCAAAGAGATGGGAATCTCTATGTAAATATGTTGTAAATAGAAAGGACTTAGATGATATAAATAATCATGTTGAGGCTAAGACATTTGTTTTAGGAAAAAAAAAAGAAAAAAAATTCAAGATGTAAAGTTAAACTCCCATGTGATATTTTTGTGAATAACTTCTTTTGTGCATTCAGGGCCATGCTAGGATGTGACATTTATTATTATCTTAAGTTATGACTACATATAATTAAAGAGATTATAGGGATATAATGATGTCATGATAACGTCATAGAGTATTTAAAAAAAAGATTCCAACCATTAATTAATAAATTGAGGGAAATTATGGGAGGAAAATTAAGAGGAACCAATATGATGATTTAATATATATGCTTGAGTCTAAATTGCTATATACAAATAAAATGTTGAAACTCCTAAAGATTGCATATAATATATATATATATATATATATATATAGACATATACACACACATATTACATAATAGGAGATTGTGTATAGTTTTGGCGCTAATTGTTGATTTTCATGGAATTTAAAGAAATAAAATAGTAGGTACTTCCTTGTATAATATAGTTTTGAAAATCAAATATTAAAAGGAGATTTTTCTCCTTATCCTTCCTTCAGTTAAAGTGTAGGGACCTAGTTTCCCACATTTTCCATGTGACAAGATACGATGTGCAAAATGTTACCCAATTTTGTAACTAAAAGTGAAAATGATTTAGCTCTAAAAAAAATGAATCTTAAGAGAAAAACTGTAGGGAAAGATATGTAATACCATATGTAAACATATATGATAATAGATAATTTTTTTAAAAATATGTAGTTTGATGTTGTTATAAAACTGATTGGCCCTACCTAAGTGCCATAGGAGAGTATTGGCTACCATCCAAAAATTGGCTTGTTAATGTATGGTATATTTTATGTCAAAATGGTTTAAGCCGATTTAACTTTGTAACCAATCATCAAGTGTAACTAGCCGAGCCTATCTAGGCATGTGTTCATTGAGTCTCAAAGGCCTTAGGTTTGTTTTCCTCTTCATTTCATAGGCTTGTACTCTTAAACCTTTGACACCATAGGTTTAACCTTTGCTTAGGTTTTCATAATTAAGATTTCTTCAAGTCTTAGGCCATAAGAATTCATGTCATTTGTGGGTTTAGCCTTTACTTTTTATTTTGTTAACTTAGTTTCTTTTGCCTTCCAATTTTTTTCCATCAACTTAGACCTTAGATCTTTATCATGCGCTACTAAGGCTTTTTTAGGCCTTAATACCACTTGTTATGAACAAGATGGCTCTAATCTAAGTGACATGGGAGAGTGTTGATCTGCATAAAAAATTGCTCAATTAATGTGTTGGCTGCTTTATGTTAAAATAGCCTAAGCTGATTTAACTTTACAATCCATCACATTATAAGACCTTCTCATTTTCCTTTTTTAACCAATGTAGGAATTTTCTCTTTCCATCTTCAACAAATATTAAATGTAAATTTGTATGGAATAGGTAATACTAAATGAACATAAATTCCAAAAAATTGACACACAAACTTTAAATAAAAAGCACTTGATTAGTAAAAAATCAATCCAACATAATTCAAATTCAAATAATATAGTAAAAATAACACTTGATAATTAGTTTGATACTTACACAAAAATTGTATTAATTACAAAAGTCTTACTCTAAACCCCATCATAATTCAAAGATTTTCAGATGAAACTCTATTTCCAAACATAGATGAATACATATACCAGCTTTTGATTTGTACAAAGACACCTTTAATCTCTTCATTTATCATCTACCAATGTTAATGCCAATCACAAACAACTTAAACTAGAAAGAATACCAAAGGGATACCGGTTATGCTCATTGTGATATATAGAAATTTTAAATATAATGTCATATATAACAACAATAATCAACTTAAATAAAGGCTAGAAAATAATTGTGAATTACAGTACTGATATTTCAAAGTGAATCCTTGAGCATCTATTCCACGAGTCATGCTAACTAATAATATTAGCCAATTCCTAACTAGTAATAAAAATTAAAAATAAAAAATAAGCTTAGGAAGTGGAAGCTTTTTCCATCTTTGAACAAAATTTATAATTGCATAGTCATGGTTTTAAATTTTAAAGCTAAAATTGGAGTATTTGACTAAAATTATTTGCATTATGATGCATACTATACTAGAGTATTAGTATTCAAAATTATAATGGCCTTATTACAGCAAGCACAAAACATAATGATGAGTGCGCCAAGAGGGAGGATTTAGATCTAAAGTCATTGTAGTGCTACTAATACAAAGCAAAAATAAACCGTACCAATTAGAGCATGGATCTATGTATGATTAAGTAAACTCCATGATAGGTACTAAGTTAGCATTTAGTTGCGTAATTTTTGTAGTACTGAACTTAATAAAAAATTTTGTCTCATCTTTAATTTGTAAATTTACTTAATGACTGGATAAAAATTATATTAAAATACTCAAATTTTGTCTCATTTGAATCACGATACAAAAATGAAATTTATTGAATAAAAATAAAAAATATTTTGCATGTCAAAAAATATCCCTCCATATTATAATATTAAGTTAATGAATATTATTTTTATTAATTATTATAAAATATAAATAATTAATTTTTAACATAAATTTTATGTTAAGTATTATGCAAACCAAACATGATACAATAAACTTATACTATGAAATTCTCCTTATACTTATCCTATCTAGTTTTTTCTATCTAGTCTTGTCCTTATAATCAAACGCTACCTAAATGTTACCGGATGAGTTATTATTGCATATTTTCAAAATTTATAGTAAATTATAACATCATATGCACTTAGAACTTCCTTTGGACTTGTATTCTATATGTTACAAATTAGGGTTTCTTATAATTTTTCCACATATGCAAGCCACCTTGAAAGAAAAAAATAGTACAATTTCACTAATATACATACACACACATATATATGTATGTACATACATATATTTAATTTGATAGATATAGTAGATATTTAACATTATTAGTCTAACTTATAACTTAATGCTTTAAGCCAGCAACTGGTTATACGATGAAGTTTATTGCATAAGTACAATTTAAATAAATACTATAGCTAATATTTGTTTTAAGTTATTATTTTGTGTTTTATAGAAAATCGTCATACTTTATATATTTTATAATTTATATTTTGAAAAATGTGAACTTGTAATTCATATTTTTAAATGAATGATGACTTAATAATATTCTAAACCTTAAAAAAAAAATAACTTTACAATTTCAAGAGGGCATCATTAAACCTTTAGAATTTAGAGAGTGCAGTAACCATGATGATTTTTAAAGAGTCATAAAATAGATTCTAATTAAAAATATATACCAACCATACAATAGCATTCAGTATGGATTCTTACTTCATTCACCCATATTGGCTAATTTCTACTAAAAGTTATAACTAAAAGAAAATGTGTCCACGTTGTCAGTGTTAAAAGAATAAAAATAATTAAATAGATAAATAACTTCTCCATATAACTTCTTTTATCTCCCCCTCCTCCAAATAATATCTATATACCCCATTTCTCTAAATTTTTCTAGACCCACTGCTCCAAACAATATTCTTCTAATTTTCAAATCTTTTAATTTTAGTTATTTTTTATATTGCTATAATATTTTGTCCCAATTGTCCTAGTTATTAGATCCAGAACCAATGACCGAGAGAGAGAGAGAGAGAGAGATTATTTTCTTGTTCTCTTTCAAGTGTACCATCCAACAAAGTCTTGCTCTTAGTTTTAAATACAAGAGAGAGAGAGAAAAAGGACCATTACTTTATTATATCAGTTTTTTAGCTATGTTTGTCTTGAATGAGGTATGTATAGTTTGCAGAGTGAAGGGCTATTGTGTGCAGTGCAGTTACCATGGCGGCGTCGCAGGGCTCTAATTCCGTGCCATAATTACATCGAACAACGATAGATGACTGCACAATAACACCACCAATAGCTGAGTCAAGCCACTTTCTTCTTCTCTATCCCTCTAATTTCCGCCAACCTCTTTTCGAGTTTCACCCTAAAATAAACACACAACCACAATAGATCATTGTTTTGGTAATTTCCCTGAAAAAGCTGCCACAAAAAAAAAAAAAAAAAGGACAAAACGCAAAAAAAAAAAAAAAAAAAAAAAGGGGCTTCACATACAAAGCCCCTCCCCCCTTTCTAATTCCTAAGCTTAATGAATTATCATTAAGTTTAGGATTGAGAGAACAAAATCTCTGACCGATTCGGTACCCATTAATTGTGGAAGTTTCTGACTATGGATTGTTTCGTTGTCTCAAAATTTGGGCTGGTTCTAGTTTTTTCATGCAGGAAATGGCTGGCTTGTTCTATCTAGGAAACCCACCACCGAGAGACAATCATCATACTAGTAATCATCATAACCATATCTCGAAACAAGCGCAACACCAACAAGAGCAAGACCAAGAAGAAGACAAAGCATTGGAGAGCAATAACAACCTGCTTTTGGGTACTAGGTCAAGTGAAGAGATCTACAACGATAACGCCAACAACAAGGGTTTTGAATTATGGCCAACTTGGAGCTTCCAACAACAGAACAGCAACAGCAGCGACGACAACAACAACAACGTGAGTACATATAGAAACTTTGGGGTTGATCCTGGGCGTAGGTTGGGGTTCAGGATCTCGGATGAGTCGACAGTTAGATCAGGTTTTGCCATGATGAGACCACAAGGTATAGGAGGAGGAGGAGGTATGAATTGTCAGGATTGTGGTAATCAAGCTAAGAAAGATTGTCCTCACTTACGTTGCAGAACTTGTTGTAAAAGCCGAGGGTTTCAGTGCCAGACCCATATCAAAAGCACGTGGGTACCGGCTGCTAAACGCCGTGAGCGCCAGCAACAGCTTACGGGGACGCACCATAACCAACATCATCAGCAGCAATTTCGAATGGAAGCAACAAAAAGGGCTAGAGATATAAATCAAGTAGGGGAATCGAGTCATGCTCTTGTTTGCACTCGAATCCCTCCTGCCACATCGGGTAATTATTGCTTTCTATATGCATAAATTACTACAATATATATATGCATTGTAGGTTGATGTGAAGTGAGATCTGGCCCGGTGAGTGAAACAACGTCGTGTGAAGAAGTGAAAACCCCGTAACGGGTAATGTTAGTATATACACGAGGCTTTCCATAGTCACATTCTGCGAGTGCAATAATATTAATATGGGTGCATAAGTCCACCATTACAGTCTTCTCCAGGTTCCAAATTCCACACCTACCCGCTTTTTCCGTTTCTTTACTCTTTTTCAACTTCCAAGCCTTGCTACTGTTGCTTAGTAAACCCTGACAAAGAAAAAGTTGTTTGATGCCATCAGACAGACAGACAGACAGTTTCGATGATTGACAATTGCTTGATTATTTCATATGTGTCTTGTTCTTTTTTCAGATCTTTCGTTCCTCAACATAATTACTTTTGTTAATTCTTTTCCTTTTATATATATATATATATTTTTTTTTTTCTGGTTATACATTTTCTCGAGAGATATGGTATAGGTAAGATCTTGTTCACCAAAATGAAGCTTTGTTGGATTAGGGCAAGAAGTGCGACCGTTTCCACCAGAGGTGAATTCACCGGCAGTGTTCCGATGCGTGAGGGTGAGCCCTATAGAGGATGATGGAGACGAATCGTATGCATATCAGACGGCAATAAATATTGGGGGCCATGTTTTCAAGGGAATGCTCTACGATCAAGGTCCCGAACTGCCTCGATACTCGGCTGGCGAAACAGCCTCAGGTGGCGGTGCTACAGCACAACAGCTTAATCTGATCGCTGCAGGAACCACTGCTGGTGCTGACTCGAGCGGTGGTGCAGGCACCAGCAACAGCAATAATCCCTTGCTTGACCCTTCCTTGTATCCAGCTCCTCTCAATGCTTTTATGGCTGGTACGCAATTCTTCCAACCACCAAGGTCGTGACCTGACTTCTTTAATTAGCTAATTTACATATTCACTAATTATCATGTTCTATTGAATGACTTCAGTTCCCATTCCTCGCCAGTCGCTATTTGGGTCTACTCCGATTAGGTAGCTAGGCTAGGCTAGGCAAGTCAAGTCATTTGGTTGATGAATTATTAACACAGTCTTCTGATTTCATTGTTGTTGTTATTTTATTTGGACTAATATTTAGTCTCCATATCCTCGTACGAATTCAATCAATGTGATTACTATGTGGGATTTATCGCGGATTACAATTTCCTAGGATTCTCATGATGAATGCATTTACTTTAATTAGTACTTCCCCCCACCCCCACTCTTTTTTTTTTTTTTTTTTTTTAATATTTACAAATTTGGGCAGAAGCGTGCATTTTGATTTTACATTGTATTGTCCAGTCATATAATGTTACATGATATATGCTTCTTTTTATTTTTTTATTATTTTTAAATTAATGATTGCTGTTGAACCGTATTTTTGGGTTGACATTGATTTAACTTTCTTGTTGGTGTGGAACTCGAAGCTGCTTTTTTCCAGTTTATCCGTTTACTTGCCGGTTGAAAATGGAATATAGCAGGTTTCGTGCTTGGTTATGCTAAAGAACTTGAACCTATTCTATTTTTATTATTCGTCAAAACAATTTCTAGAGAAAGAAGGGAAAGTGAAAGAAGAAAGGGATTACTTTGGCTCCTCCTTAGTACAAAAACTTTACTATGCATTTTCTTTTCTCATTCGCTAATGGCTATTTGTCCTTCCAATCCAGAAAAGAAACCTATTTATCCCATTGGAATGTCCTCTTCCTCTTTTACGTATTCATGTCTAAATGTGACCACGTAATATATATATATATATATATATATATAAGAAAATACATATGAATATGGTATTATTTACATGTGCAGGGCATTTCTATCTATTAATTTTAGCTACAAAAACCACTGGGTTTTAATATTTTGACAGCATTTGCATGCATGTGACGTGGTTTCAATTAGTATTGGAGGATATATCTGAAATATTGGTTGCTAGCTCCCTATAATTTGCTCATAGTGCTTAATGCTCTAGTGCTTTAAAGGTAGTTTAATACCATGTAAACTCACGAGTCATATATAAATATCAATGAAGTTTGGTATTTACAAAATTTGTACTGCATGTGTCCAAATATTTATTATTACTTACTACTCATTTGCTTGCATACCATGATGCCACGATAGAATATATAAATATATTTTCTCATAGGGGAAGTGCATGTGATTGGTAGAGTCTAGAACTGGAGAGAAGTAGAGCTATGTGTGATGATATAGGGTGAAGTATGCGTATGGCAAAGTAATATTAATTGACGTTTCCATAGGCCACTGGATTTGGTATGTAGGAAAGAAACACATTAGGTTAAAAAAGTTTTCTCCATTGTTATAATATTTGAACCTTTAATGTGCCCCTCAACTTCATAGGATTAAGACCATTCATTAACATCAAACTAATGGAGGGTTTCTTTGTAAACTTTTTGTAAAGGTTGAGAGTTGAAATTAAAAAAAAAAAAAAATTAAATGCTTAGCACTCAAATAGAAAATATGATAAATTTTAAGAGTTAAATTTGTACTTTTCCATTTTATTTACATTAATAAGCCAAAGGTCACCATTCCACTCCATACACATTTTAGGATTAATAATTCCAAGTATCGTCCCATGCCAACGAACAATTAGTATTTCCTTTTACTATTAAAGGAAAGTAAATGGAAGTAAGGATGGTTTTGTAAATTAGTGGCGAATGGAGCAAATTTGATAAACCCATCTCTCCCCAAATTCAACCCTCTTCTCCACAATTGTTGGCATAATCTCCCCCGTATGCTCAAACTTAATGCATAACCACTGATGTATGAAATTGTTGGACATTAAACTAATCAATTATGGATTTTTTTTTTTGTCCCATTTTTATTTTTTATGAGATCGGTTCCACCATTTATTTAATTTTTAATTTAATTTCCATTAAATCTAAACTATTGAATTAATTATGTTTTCAACCGTTTAGATCTAGTAGATATCAAACCTATGATGTAATAAAAGACAGTCAAAATAGAGTATTGAATTGTAAAAATTCCAAGAAATTATATAAATAATTACTTAACTATCTATTTCTCCCCTGATTATTGCCTTAGATCTTCTCTTTTATGCTTTGTTATAACTCTTGTTTTTTATCTAAATAGATACTTACATTTCTTACAAATAAAATCAAGTAATTAACTTTTGAGTCGTTATTATTTTCACAACCACATTGCGGTTTCACATCACTAATGGCACTTTTTTTCTTTCTATTTAATGAGTTAAGAATAAACTTAGTCTTAAAAAATGGAATTCAGAAATACTAGTTATTTCTTATAGTTACTCTCTCAATCTTGTAAAGAAATAGCAATTCCTTATTTGGCAACACTAACAATTTTATGGAATAACATCAATCATAAAAGTAGGTTTCTTTCGAAGAAAAATAACCACTCTTTTTTACCATTTTGATGTCAACCAACAATGCCATAATGTTTAATCCGATACGTTATTATCGTCACCAAGATCATTGTTTCTAATATTAAAATGGTGAATGCCTAATATCAAATGCCATTTATCGGTATAAGCAAGTTCATAGGCAAAACCTATTTGTCAATAGACGTTTTCTCATCAACAAAGAGAAATGGAAAAAATTGAGTGGAAAGAATTAAAAAAAAAAAAAAAAGGAATAGAAATGGAATGAAGTGTAATTTTTATATTTCATTTAAAAATAATAAAATAAAAGAAAAGGTAAAGGAGTGTTTTAATTTTAATTAAAAGGTTTGTTTTAGAAAAAGATACGAAGGAAATAGAATTAATATTGAACAAAATTATCCCTATAATTTTTTAATGAACAGTTTTATGAAAGGCAATTTTATATTTGTGTTTTATTTTCATCTATTCCTACCAATTTCCGTGCAATTTGGAAAAGAAAATAATTAAACTCATAAGTGGATATCATTACTCATTTTCCTTTTATTTTATTTTTTCCCCTTCCACCATTGTTGTTCTTCACTTAATTATTTCATTTCCACCATCCAAACATAGCATACATCACTGTTGATGAATTTTATGATGTCTGTCGACAAACGTGATGATGGACAGAAAGGACTTAACGATTGTGTAGAAAGGACTTATCGATTGGGTAGTACTCTCATCGGAGTTAAAAATGAACCGTGCAAATGGATGGAAGATTACACGTGTAAGTTGCTCAAGAAGTTTTATCATAATTGGTTGATTTAACCCATCGTATCAAACTTTCATTGATTAGTTTATCTCACCAGTAATTACAAAGTACCGTCTTACTTCTTGTTCGTTGTTTTCTCTTCGGTATACCGCACAAAACGCCCCTAGGGAATTTTCCTCCATTTCATCAGCTTCGTTTCATATATATACATAGACTCAAGCCCCATCATGCTCTACGTGGTTAGCTTTCGTGTCCGGCCATAGGGAAAGATCCAGGGGAGGCAAGCATGGGACCGATGTGTCTCTTCCCCAACCAATTTTAAAAAGGAAAGTGGGGAAAAGAAAAATAAGAAAGAAAAAGAAAAAAACAAAGGTGTGTATGTCGTAGGTTTTGATTCCTAGAGGAACGTTTATGTTTACATATCACATGTGGTTTCCGAGGGGGAAAAAAAAAAGAAAAAAGAAAAAAGAAAGTAGTGTGGCCACCAAACTCATGGTTTTACAATGCAGAATCCTCAGTCTCGTCTTAATCACTATGGTCGATTCTATCCCAAAATTCGGACACGTTATTACCTTTCGCTACTAGAAAGGAACCCCCCCCATCCGGTCATCTTGACTCCATTGAAGCATGGATTTTTCTTCTTCTTCTTTTTTTAATTTTTCTCCTAAACCACCTAGGATCGAAGTCAAGATGGTATGTACAAGTCCATAGACAACTATGAGATTAGATGTAAGGTGAACTACAGCATATTTGAGTGGTAACATAACTCGTGGAGCTCCCGAAACAAGGAGGACCATTAAGCTCCGTCTCTATAATGATCGGATGCATGTCCTCCGTCACCAGGCATCTCCAAGCAATTATGCCGACAACCAACACACACACACTTCATGGACGACCACTGACGAGGCTTCACCACTATATGCAACAATCAACGGGGTTTCCTTGGCTTAGTCTAGCAATGCCGAGGCCGCCTATTCACTCTAGCAAACTTGTCTTAGATGAGAAATAGATGTCATTATTAACTCACATGGTTTCGGCATCATCACTTGTTAACTACGAATGCCTCAAACTCGGATCGAATCATTTTGCAAAGGAAATCGAAGGTGGCCCCTCCACTGACCCAGCTGCATTAGGATATTTAGTAGTCTCTCTCACACATGCAAGTCAAAACTAGATTGTGAAATTGGGTGAACGTTCTTGAGTTTTTAGGGTTAGACTCTCTAGAACAAATTACTGCTCTGGTAACATCTGCTAATCGTCACCAAAAACTTTATGTAATGTTCATTATACATGGCACATAAACACGTTAAAAAAGATGCAACATAGATTAGATACGCAAAATTCAAAATGTCAACATCACAAAATGTACAAACATTGTGAAATGATAGATAATACGTGATATTTAAACACCACAAAACTGCAGTGCTGCATCTTGTCTGACGTTGAAAAGCTTCATGGATGTAAACCTGATATTTAAACCTCAGAAATAATGCCCTGTAATGACACTAAAACATAGTAGATTGAGTAGTATTGATGTTTCCACTGGACTATATTTGCAATGTTTAAATAATCTAGAAAACACTAAAGAATTAGAAAGAGTTTAAGCATAAGAATTTATAATGTTTCGGTCTTACGCTTACATCTATTCTTTCAATTCTATTATTATAATTTGGTCTTCCACACTATATGCTTCACTATTTAAGAATAAGAGAGTATAATCTACTATTACAAGCCTTGGTCATATTGCTTTTGCTTACTACCTTGTACATTTTCCAAATTTTCTTTTACTCGAGCTTTCAATCTATCTTAAATTATCTTTTCCAACTTTATTTAATTGCTCTAAACATGCTTCTTGTATCTCCAATTCTAATCAGCTTCTAATTCTCCTTTTAACTATTGTTAATTGACTATAATAGCTTCTAACTTTCCTTTTAACTATTATCCTAGAACATTTATCTTAAAAAGTTGGTTAGACAATTTTAATGTTTGTTATCATCAAAACATGTTGCTTGACAGAACTCAACATTCTACTCATTTTTTATGATAACAAAATATTTTTGAAAAAATATTTTTCACTAACATAATTCAAAGAGAAATCAATATTTAATTGACTTACATTAGCATCTAACTTCTCTTCTATGTTTCATATATATAGCTATACTTAGTAAAATATTTTTGTGATTAGCTAGCCCATTTCTCCCTCCTTTGTTATTTACAAATAAGGAAGGGAAAGAAATAAAACATCAAAATATGAAGGAAATTGAAATTAATAGAAAATAGAGTCATTACATCTAGGAAACATGACAAAACATGAAACATTGACAAACAAAAGTACAAAAGCAACAATGATTGTCCTAGACAGCAAATACTAAACAACAATAGAAAAAGATAATTTTTGAGCAGATGGTGGTTTGCAATATGAAGTAAGCAAAGTTGTTTGGCTTGAAGTTAGAATGGTGGTATGAGATTAAGACGATGGTGGTTGACCTATCATAGGAGGGACATATAATGGTCTTGTTATAACTAGTGGATCTGTTGTAGGTTAGTATCTATAAGCTCTACCCTTTAATTTAATTGTTGGACTTATAGCCTTAATCCTCTAGTTTTATTAAACATTAAGAGTCATCCTTCCTTCTTGATCTATATAGCCTTAGTTTGCTAGGTAACTATATAGGATTCCAAAACATTAGCTAAGTCTAGAGTTTTAGCTTGGATTTCTTCAAATAGGAGTTTATAAGTCGTGTCAAATCTAGCTTTTATGGAATTTGTGACCTATTGCTTGAGAGCTTACAATAGATCCTCCTTTGGTTTTGTAGAAACACTTTTAGGCCTAGTCTTCTCTCTTTCTTCTTTAATAGTAGGTTCATCTGCAATCTCTTCTTGTCATGTAGCAGCTTCAGATAGTACATCCAAATCAAATGGTTCATGTATTTGCAATTTTCCACTTGTCATGATCTTTGCCTTCTTCTTTGGTAGATCTTCTTCCTCAACTAATAGAGCTTTTCCTTTAACTTTTTTAAGATCCTCTAATAGGAATAAACTTCTCAAACCAATCACGCATAGTTGAGCTAAAGGACTCCAAGGACTCACGTTAAAAATACTAGCTCAAGGCCCCATCCAAGATAAGGATTCTTATTCCAACCTCCATGTTTCACTTTACTACCAACTTGAGTATTGAGCTCTCACGTATGCCAACATAGTTTCCGAAGCTGTCAAGCAGATGTATCGACCTACTAAGCATACAGGCTAACTTGCTAAGTAGCTATACATATAATTAAGCTCTTTCTAAGATACAGATAGTGTCTGAGCAAGCCAACCTCAAACCTTTATCTAAATTGACTAGCATTTGGCCCCAATTTGAGCCAAACTGTAAGATACCCGACCTGAAGGGATTTAGACATCCTTAATTAACCGAGCACTGACTTAAACCAAATCAAGTCGGTTGTAACTATAGATTCTTTCCCTTCACCTTATCGGAATTGTATCATACTCCAGATGCTAACCATCATGCGACATGTGTCTTTTGATACAACATTCTAAAAGGATTCCGTCACCCTCCATACAAATTATTTTTTATCCTTTTTTACCCTTTTTAGTATATTTTATGTATTCTAATTTATATATTACCCTTTGTATCTTTTCCATAGATACTTGTAACCTTAATAGGGCTAGTATAAAAACCCCATTTTGTTTTATGTAAATAGAACATTATATTATCATATTATTATAAATTTCCTTTGTGAGTAACATTAATGTTCTCATTTTCCCTCTTAACTCTTATTTATTCCCTTTAACAAGGAGTTGTAGTAAGTGACCTCATAGTTTAGACCAATGAGTTATATCCAATAGATTGTAATCCGAGTAAGATCGATTGATGTATTATATCCAATTGATAGCTACCTAAATTTGCTAGCCTTCTCTTATTTTCTTTTAACTCTTTCTGTTGTGGTGTTTCTCCATGTGTCCAACTCCGGAGACCCATTAGCTTCACTAGTATTTGAGTATGGTTTCGAGAGAAGGTTTGTAAAGTTATAGTGAGGTTTTGTTCGTGTTTACTATTAATGGATGCTATGTTCCTTTCATAGCTACTATAGTGTGCTCGTGTAAAGTAAGTTTTGAAGTCTTGAGTTGCGCAGTAGAGGTTCATGCATTGGTAAGTATAGTTCTTATTGTTACTCTATTTTTCACTATGAAAATAAAGCAAGTTCATTTCTATTTTATTCAATTGAGTGTTGGGTCTTAAGGTTGTTAAAGTGAGTTAATAGAGTTTAGGGTAGTAAATAAAAGTATGTATTGCGTATTGTGTTGTCAATATATTTGAAACATATCATACTATGTTGGATTTAAGTGTTTAAGGTATCATTGATGATTAGAGTAATGGTGTTCATGCTAGTTGTGGTCATAATTGTAGTAATACTCTTAGGTTAGTTGATGATAAGCTTAATAGACTCACTAATCTTGTTGAAGATCTAGTCATTGTAATGCAAGTTAATAGACAACAAGCTCAAGATATGCTACAACACAACTCAATTGAGAATGTTCTAGAGCGAAGTTATGGCCAAAGTGGACGAGCTAACTATCCAATTCGACCCCATCAAGCAGGGGGAGTTGCAAATCGAGTCACTCAACAATGACTAGAGTTAGAGGAGATAGAAGAGGATGTTGATGAGGAAGATGTAGAGACTAGTAGAGAAGAAGAAGAAGAGGTTGAGTACTATCAAGCGTGAGAGCAAAGATGTTGAGCTTCTAAAAAACTTAACAATATTAAGGTCTAAATCCCATCCTTCAGTGGAAGTGGAGATGTAGATTAATACTTGGAGTGGGAAGAGAAAGTAAAAAAGGTGTTTGACTGTTATGGGTATACTGATGCTGTTAAAGTATAACTTACTGCACTTAATTTTCTTGATATGCTACCATATGGTGGAAGAATCTGAATGTAGCTAGAGTGAGAGATGGAAGATAAGGTGTGCGGACTTAAGAAGAGATGAAAAGATTATTAAGGGGTAAATTTATGCCCAAGACCTATTTACAGGACACATTTGCAAAGTTATAAGAACTTCGCTAAGGAAGTTGATCTATTGATGACTATGCGAGAAAGTTTCAGATGCTGATGATCCAAGCCGAATAGTGTCAAGGTTTATTTTTGGACTTAAATATGAGATTCGTAACATTGTAGAAGTACAGAGGTTCGATACATTGGAAGAGGCATTAAGGTAGTGTAAAGGGTTAAAAAGTAGAAGAGAAATACTCCAAGCTAACCTAAGCTGACAATTTTCTGAGCCTCCATTCTATACCAACCTATTTAAGTCGAGCCAAGGAAAGATTTGTTCTACCTAATAATATCTAAGCTGATTAGTAGGGCTTAGTAGGCCAGCTTAGCCAAATTGATGATAGGCTGACCCAGATGACATATGAGAAAGGACAAATCTCTAGAAGAAGATCAGTAAGGTCAAGTACTTCAAATGCTTGAGTTTTGGATACATAGTTATTGAGAGCCTAAACTGACATGCCATGGTACTCCAAGGAGATGTAGCGGATAACACTGATGAGAGTGAGCTAGAAGAGGAGAAGAATGCTAGAAAAGTTGAAGCCAAGGATGAAGAGGAGACTTGCGTCTATGCTAACCAAGGAAAAATGATGACCTTAGTATTGAGGTAAATGTTAAGCTCTTTGTTGCACTTCGAGAAAGACTAGAAAGAGAATTTATTCCATATAAAGTGTTCCATCAAAGGACAATTATGCACTATCATCATGGATAAAGGAAGTTATACCAACGTCATAGCACAATCCTTTGTACAGATGTTAAGGTTGCCAACCTCTAAGTACCCTTGATCTTACAAGCTATATTGGCTTCATGAGAAGGGCACCCTACACATTACAAAGCGAGTATTCGTGCCTTTTAGTGTTAGGAGTTTGTACAAGGATGCAGTGGTATGTGATGTTATCCCTATGGAAGCTTCACATATGTTACTTGGACGACCTCGATTGTTAGATTGACATGTTACTCACGATGGTTACAAGAACACTTATGCTTTTATTAAGGATAGAAAGAAGATTGTTTTATAACTCATGACACTAACCCAAGTGAATGAGACCCATAACTAGCTTACGTACTCAAGATGGTTACAAGAACACTTATGCTTTTATTAAGGATATGAAGAAGATTGTTTTATAACTCATGACACTAACCCAAGTGAATGAGACCCATAACTAGCTCACTTAAGCTAATAAAAAGAAGGCCCTAGTGATGAGTCAAAAAGAGCTTCAAGTTGCTGAGAAGGCTATAAGCCTATGTTTTTGTTGATTCGGAGACTATTGGAGATGAGAGATTTGGAGGAAGCACTTGAAGAGATCCAAAGGTTGATAGATGAGTTTTCAAACCTATTTCTTGAAGAATTACCCAAGGGACTACCCCTAATTCGAAGCATAGAACATTGTATTGATCTACAACTAGGCGTAACTCTATTGAATCGACCTATGTACAAAATGAGCCTTGAGTAAGCTATTGAGCTAAACAGATAAGTGGATGAGCTTATATAGTAAAGTTACATGAGGGAGTGCATGAGTCCTTATGCTACACCAGCTCTGGTTATCCTAAAAAAGGATGGTTCATGACACATGTACATTGATAGCCGAGCAATCAACTGCATCATTATTAAGTATAAATATCTAATACCGAGGTTTGATGACATGTTTTAGATGACATGATTGCAATTTCTATGATTTCAATTATAATCGTTTGATTGATTATAATTGTTGGAAACCCTAATGATACAGGAGTTGATATAGGGTTTATTAGAAATTCTTAGTTAATTTGATTAATTAATGTAGAAGCAATATTAATTGAATTAATTAGAAATTATTTAGAGATTAATGCAATATTTGGCGATTGATTATTCACTAAAACATTAGAAATAATTGATTTGAGACATTAAACAATCATAGTATCAGGAGATATATGATTGTAATTTAAAGTCTACTATTAATTGAAGATGTGGGAGTTGACCGATTAATTAGGGGTTTAAGTCCTTAAGTTTTAAGGCATAATAATTTCACTTGAATAACCATATAGTTAATAGTCTATGTAATATGATAATAATTTGATTTACATAATCTAGGGTGGATTTTTTTTTTTCCTACAATTCTTAGTTAATTACTTAGTTTTATAAATTTTATAGCTATTTTCTTTTCAATAGTTTTAGTATAATTATTAGATTAGTTAATTTATTTTTGATTGCTTGAATATCGATTAGAACTATCATAGGTTTAGTAATATTATAGTCTTCGAAGGATCGATAACCTTACTTACTCTGTATTATTTGATTCTGACCTAGTATACTTGCTCGAGTATTTGCAATTTATTTATATATATATATATATATGTATATGTATATATATAGTTTAAGTGAATCAATTTGAAAACTGAAAATTTTGAGAATTTGTAATGTAAACTTTAGTCATCCTTGAGTTAGGAACTTTAGTAATTCCTCGTGGAAATTTCAAGAACCTTAGCGATCCTTTTAGAGCTTTGGTCATTCTAACAGGAACCTTAGTTATCCTATCTTAGGAACTTTGGTTATCTTATAATTCAGAAGCCTTAATTATCCTTTTGGAATTTTAGTCATCTTAATAGGAGACTTAGTCATCCTTATCTTAGGAACTTTAGTTATCTAATGATTTAAGAACCTTAGTCATCCTTATCTTAGGAATATTGGTTATCTTACTCAAGAATCTTAGCCATCCTTAAAGAGCATTGATCTCTTATTGCTCAGGAACCTTAGTTATCCTTAAAGTTATAAACTTTGGTTATATTATATTCAAGAACCTTAGTTGTCCTTAAACTTAGAAACTTTGGTTATCTTATAATTTAGGAGCCTTAGTTATCCTTCCTTAGAAACTTTAGTTATTTTATGTTTTAGAAATCTTAGTTATCCTTTGGGAGCTTTGATCAGCTTATGACATTTCAAAAATCTTAGTTATGCTTAAATTTAGGAACTTCGGTTATTTTATAAGTCAAGAGCCTTAGTCATCCTTAGTTAAGTTGATTTAGGAGCTTTGGTTATCCTATGGTATGGGAACATTTAGGAGTCTTAGTTATCCTATATAATAAGAAAATTCAAGGAACCTTAGTTATTCTTAATTTAGGCAATTCAAGAGCTTTGGCAATCCCATGAAAAGAAACTTTAGGAGCCTTCGTCATTCTTAGTCTAAAAGTTTAATAATTCAAGAGCCTTTGTCATTATGCCAAGAACTTAGGTTATTATAAGAATTTTGGGAACTTTAGTGATTTGCGTTTAGACTTCAAAAAATTTTACTATAGGAACTTTTGTCATCTTACATTAAGGAACATTAATTAACCTTAGGATTAGAAGCATTAACCATTCATTCAAATCATTTTGTCGAGTTATTTTCTTTGAAAGATTTATCGTTTCAAGCAACTAATCCTTAAAGAGATCTATCCATTTAAAGATACTTGACCTTTCAAGTTAGGACCCTATGTGTTTGATATACAAAGCCTTTTACCCAACATTTTAAGTCAAAACCTTATCCCTTTTATACCAACTAATCAAATCAAGACTCAATCCATTTTACTTGGACTTGTCAAGTTGAGCCCTTATCCATTTTACTATGTCCTTTTAAGATAAGACTTCTCTTTTAAGATAAGACTCCTCTTTTTAATCTTATCTTGTCAATTCAAGTCAAGACTCAATAAAAATGGGTATTTCTTCTTTCAAACTTTATTACAGAGAGAGACGACTGTAAACACCTCATTTTTTCTATCCTTCATTTTAATTTTAGTCTCTTTTTACTATTGAGCTAAGTTTAAAAAAAAATTGAAATAATAAAATATACAAAAATTTGAAAAATTAAAAAAATACAAAGTGTAAAAAAAGTTTGAGTCAAGTGAGTTGGTCGTTTAAGATCAGATTAGGCAGTAATTGAAATATATATACAATTTAATGAATTCAACATCTTAAAAAATTAAGCTTCATTGGAAAATAATATTTTTAAGAAAAATCTAATAAAATTTCAATTCATGAAAGTAGGCCTTAGTCCACTTTCAAATATTTGTAACTGGACTAATTGAAACAAGACTTAAGATTTATTAATTGAAATTTGAGTTAAAAATATATAGCATGTAAATTTATCGGTTGTTTAGTTATTTTAAGATTGTTGGGTAGTGTTTAAAATGAATTGAATGGAGAGCTTGGAAGTCTACATTTTTTAGGTTAAATATAATCCAATTGCCTATCGTTACGAGTATCTGGCTCGGTGGTTGGACTCTTGGACATGACATGGCAGCATATAGGGCATGGGTTCTGATCTCACGAACCACGCAAGACCTTTAATTTTAGCGCCTGGTCTTCCTTCTTCGTTCAGGCAAGTCCGGCACAGAGAGAGAGAGAGAGAGAGAGAGAGAGAGAGGGAGATTCGAGTAGAGTCAATCCTGAGCGCATTTTGGTGTATCGGATTTGCTTTTATCCTTTTCTTTAAATGTAAATCTGCACACAACTTTATATAGATTCATTTTATCATAAGGATGTACATAAAGGAAAAGGGATAAAATAAAAATTAGGGGTCTTATCTTTTGAAGCATTGGTTTTGAGTAAACTCTATCAAATGAGATCAGTCCTTACCCAAGAGCGTTTATATGTATAACTGTACTTGGAAACATAAACACAGGGGGGATTCAGTGAAGAAATCCTAGTAGCACACTCCACTGTCGCACGCCCTTCAACAACAATAGATTCCATGCCCGCAACACAGCCGTACAACATACTAACACCGACCCTCTCTCATCCTCTTACACCGCCACATGCACACGACCATAAATCATTCACGGCCACCACCCACACATCAACCCCACCGTACAGCAATACCCACGATCGAAGACCCATAGCCACGCTCACGCCTCTCTCGTCAGCAAGCCTTACGACAGCCCAAAATAGATCACTGATGCCCCATCCATGACAGACCCCCCACGAAACCAGCGAACAACAGCGACCCACTTCAATTCCCTTCACCGTCGAGCCCTCTCTCTAAATCCCACTTGACCGCCGCTGCCCCCTATCAGCCACTGCCTCGCACTTTACCCTCACAACCGGAACAACCACCGCACGTACATACCCACAAGCACGGCGCTCAAGCACAGCCATTCCTAGACTCGACCACCCACTCTCTCGCACGTGACCAACATACCATTCCAACTCTGACTTACGACGGTCCATGGCTAGCACGGAACAAACCCAACACGGCACCGATCACCATACCCACTTTCCAAACACTACGAAATCACCACCAAACTTCGAGGCGCCCGCACCAATATAAGTTTTGTCAATCACAATGTCACGAATCTTCAACTTCCTCTTTGTTTCAGTGATCATACTGCACGATCTTGAAAAGTGGCTGCTGTTGAGTTCAAACCCACGACCGGGATCTGACTCTCTTGGATTCTCCATGACCCGAATTCGACCCATGCGGATGGGTCTTGTCGTTTTTTTTTTTTCCCTTTTCTTTTCTTTCTTTTTTTGTTTTGTTTGTTTTCTTAATGACTTTAGTGTTTTTTCTAGTTTTCATTTTGGTTATTTTCTTTTGTGCAGGTCCTTCTAGTTTTAATTGGTTCCAAGGTTTTTTCTTTATTATTTTATTTTTACTTGCATGTGTTTACGTTTACTCACGCATTAGAACAAAAATCGTACTATTAGTATTTTGTTATTTGCATGGTTTGTTATTTTGCTATTAGTTTGTTAACATGAATTCCAAGTTTTTTTATTAGTTAATGGGTCAGTATTATTTTGTGTTGATACATCCACATCATAAAAAATAGTGTTTTTTGAAATATGCATCTTTTAAATAAAATCTATATCATTTTATAAAACTTGCATGTTTCCATTTAAAATTTGCATTTTTTTTTATAAAATAGCATATTTTCAATAAAAGCTACATATTTTTTTCATAACAATAACAAGTTTCCCATAAAGTTTACCTATTTTTTTTTTATCATTAGACATATTTTCTATAATTTAGACAATTTTTTTTTATAATTAGACATCTTTTTCGTATAAAAATTTTTGTTATGAAGAAAATTGTATATTTCATGGAAAATTACATTTAGATACTTTAGGATTTTTCTAAAAAGTTTTATCACATAGAAATTTTTTTCTTTAAATAAAAATCTGGATTTTCTTTTTAGTTAGGGTTCTTAAAAATTGGATAATAAAAGTTAGGGTTTCTTTTTAGGGTTTTTCTTAATTAAAAATAACCTAGCTAAAAATACAAACTTAGCCCGTTTTAGGAAATAAAAATTGTTAACCCACTAAAGCTTTTCTTAAAAATAAGAATTATAATTGGTTTAATCTCAATTAGCGAATACGTAAGCATTTTTAAATCAATAATAAAATTTTGTAAAATATGTTATTTTCTTTTCATTTTTTAAGGAAAATTCATAATAAAAAATTTATTTTATGCATTTTTACATTTTTGCATGTTTTTATATCTTTAGAAAAATTATCAAAATAAAGGAACATTAGTTGTTTTTAATAGCCCTAAAATAACTCAATTAGGGTTTTCCCACTTAAAAAATCTAATTTAACTTTTTTATTAGTTTAATTACTTGGCAACTCTAAGTTATTTTTCAAAATATTTTTTTAAACTCTTTTTAAAGAAAAATGTTTTTTTTTTCTTAATTTTATATCAAGTAATTTATATTAAACAAATTGGGTTTAGTATAGATTGAATTAAGGAAAATAAAAAGAAAGCTTAAGAAGCTGCCAAAAGGATTACTCTCAAAGAAAGGATTAGAGCATGGCATTAAGTTACTATTTGGAGCCACGTTGCCAAATCAACTAGCTTAGCGCATAAACCTTGAGCAAGTTATTAAGAAATAAAGATAGGTGAATAAATTACTTTGCTAATTCCCAAGAAGGACGAAAGTTGAAGGATGTGTATAGACAGCTTAGCTATTAATAAGATTACCATTAAATATCAGTATCCCATTCCTAAATTAGATGGTATGTTGGACAAATTATATGGAGCAAGTGTATTTGATTTGAAATCTAACAATCACTAAATCCAAATGCGAGGAGGCAATGAATGGAAGATTGCCTTCAAAACAAGACATAGGTTATATGAATGGCTTGTCATGCCATTTGGGCTATCTAACGCCTCTAGTACATTCATGGGATTAATGAATTATGTGTTGAGAAATCAAATAAAGATGTTTATTGTAGTGTATTTTAATGATATTATTATCTATAGCCCAACCTTCCTAACCATGTAAGTCATCTTTGAACTGTTTCTGAAGTGCTCAAAGCTAAGCAACTATTTGGAAATCTAAAGAAGTATTGTTTCAGCCAAGTGGAACTTAGATACATGGTGACTAAAGGAGGCTTTAGAGTAGATGAGGAGAAGGTTCGAGCTATTATTGAATGGCCTATGTCGACCTGACATAAGAAGTTTCTATGGGTTGGCTTCTTTCTATTACAAGTTTACTCAAAACTTTAGTACTATTTTACACCACTTATCAAGCTTACAAAGAGAAATGTTGAATTTTAATGGGGAGAAAAGGAAAATAAGAGCTCTACTAAGCTAAAAAGGAGATTAACTTCAACACTTATATTGTTATTGCTACTAGTGGAATAAACCTTAGCATCTCCTGTAATGACACGTATCCTACTCCCCATAGACATGCTCTGACAATTGAACATTCTCTTTCTATAATGATTATATAATTGTCCTTCTAAAATTTACACTTAGTACTTTTATGAATTTCTTACCCTTTTTAGTAATTTAGTTCTGGCTTTGTAACCTTAGCATATCGAGTATAAATATCTTATTTAGACAATTGTAGTAATCTAACTTATCATCCTATTTTTTGTCAATGAAATTCCTCTAAGTTTGCTTCCACCTTCACGTGAGATAGAGAATCTTAATACCCTAACTCATAGCAAACCTTAAGTAAGGTTATGCTGAAGAGTAACCTAATACATTGGATGGGTGAGTCACATTTGGCAACAAGATGGTTTTGTGAGTATTTAAGTAGTGAGTCACATCCACGAGTTGCTCCCAAAGCTTAATTTTCTTTTCCATTTGTGTTATTCCACCTGAACCTTGCTTTTCCTTTCTTCATTAGCTTTATCTAGAAGACACATCCACGTATTTAGTAGGACCTCCCTCTGTGAGGTACATCAAACTTGGTTGATAACCTTGCTTGCCTTCTAATGTATGAATACTTGTCTTCATTCCACTTACTAAGCTATGATTTACTTGCACTCCCTTAGATCCTTTTTGTAGGCTAAGAGTCGTAAGAAGCATTCTACCATTCTTTACAAGCAACTATGGGTAGGGGAGTGAGGATAAATAAGATATGTATGGACCTTTTAAAGGAACTAATTAAGCCAACTTATGTGACCCTACTGTTTCCTATTACTATTCCAAAAATATAACTAGTAAAACTTATGGTTAGTAAACTTTTTTTTATAAATGTATGCTTATATATAAGCAGTTGTATTAGAATGTATACCTATGTTTCTCTATGAAAATTAATTTCAAAAAACTATACTATAGGTTTTACATTTAAAAGGTACTAAACTAAATGCTTTAAAGTGTTAAGTCAAGTACGTCTTACATTACATAGACTATGTCTATGATATTAACTATAAGGCCAGCTTCTATCTTAGAATAGTTTACAAAGCATAATTGTTGTGACTTCACCTGCTTGGAGCATAATAGTTCTAAGTTTGTATCAAAGTATTGTTTTTAAGAATTCCCTTCAAGTCTAATTCTTAAGAACTCACTTTGAAGTGTCATAATTATAAATCAACTAGACTTCATAGACAACATTAAAAGTGGTTAGTAGGTAGGTAGTAAAAACTATAGACTATAGGCTTATATGTATAATATATATATATATATAAATGATTAAATTTTATCTAATTGACTTATAGAATTATAAAGAAGTTTGCATAATACATTGGTTAAATTTTGATTAGAGTAGTCAGGAACTACATATAGAATGTAAAGTGTAATTTCAAAGGTTGTTATTCGAGATGGTTGATTAAAGTAATAGTCAGGATAGTGGAGGTAGATATAGGTAGGCCTTATTCCGTAAGCATAGGTTCTATAACTATAAGTATACCACATTCTTAGAGGTAACTGCTAAATTCAGATAAATGATTAACATATTCGCACTTTTGACAAATGTAAAGAATAGTAAGTTATTAGGATCTAAGGAGGTTGAGCTTGATAGTAAATTACTTGTTGTACTAAACTCATAACCTGTAGAATTGTAACGAATTATAATTTGGGAAGTTTAGGATAAACTAGTATTAATTGAAAAGGAGGAATACAAGAAGGATTTTAGTGAAGATTGGGTTACAACAAAAATACAAAGTACGATTGTAGTTGAATTAAGAGACTTAAATTTCATTAAGCTTAAGGTAGTAAGTAGAGCATGACTTAACTAAAAGGATACCGTAGAACCTGATTTAGAAGATTAAGTAGAGGATTATGAGATAAACTTAGAGATTAAATAGTTGGGAAAAATAAGGTTAATCTTTAAGTGATGGCTCCAAATGATGTTGTAATTTGAGAGTAAAGTATGTAAGATGCTGGCCTTCACTAATATTAAATGAATGTAAGGGATGATAAGATAATAGCATACTTTCCCATTGATAGTATGAACTTATCTTGACCTTGCATATATTGGGAGTCATAGTATTGTTGGTCTAATGTAGGTTTCATAGAATAGGATGTAGATTATTGTTAAGATTAACATGATTGAATCCTATAATAGAGTTTAAGATATATGACACCTTTTAACTAATGATAAGCTTGTATTGTACCCATAGAACTTCAAAGTACAATTGAAAGGGATGAAGAATGATGTATAACTAAATATTGACTAAGTTAAGGATACGGACATATGCCCTACTTAAAAAATGTAATAAATAAACTATCTATGCTATTAAATGAGTATGTACGAGATTTTGTAAATTTAAAATAGAAAAGAATTATAAAGCGCATAATGTATGAGAACTCAGGAATATTAGTTATATAACATCAACAACTTACTATATATATATCTATATCTATTCTCATCTTTGTTGAACTATTTAGAGCTATGGAGGAAAATCTTATAACAGATTAAGTAAGCACAATATAGCCAAGATAAATCTCTACTTAGGTAATCTTATAAACTTGAATCTATGAGTGAATGCTTATGTGTGAAACAAGAACTAAATTATTAACTAAATCAAACTACATATGGGGATCTATTTAAGGTGGATTAATGCTATTGTATATGTATGTACTTATAAAAGTTTTAGGAAAGTATAACAGACTATATTAGATGTAGAAAACAAAAAACTCAAAGGTGATATTATAATCCTACATCTATTCTTTTCATGTCTCTTATGTGAATGTAACCCTGTTTACAAAATCAAATTTTGCCTGTGCAATTAACTAAGATTGTTGGAACCATAGCTACTTTTTTGTTTTGTGCCATGAGAAAAGAATATGAATTGCTTATTATATTCTATCAAGTATTATCCGTAACAAATTTGTATGCCTTATGGGTATTATTATAATTGCTAATGATAGATAATTAACTCAAATAAATGTGAGATTGTCAATTAGGACATTTTTTTATTGGATACTAGATATAATTGGAGGTAACCTGAAACTTGGTTGTGAGAAATCACTCCTACATCTCTAACCTACCTATTACTTGTAGCTTTATACGCAACCTAGTAAATTTGTACCATAAACTATATTAGGATTAAGCCCAAAATGTCTTAATTTAATGTCTTAAACTTTAGAAGTAGCATTCTTACTATGTTAACTAATGTGTAAACTTAATAGCATCACAAGACATTTTGATGGTATTGCAAGTAAACAATGGTCTTGGATTATTATGAGGGGTCAAATGCTAAATATCAAATACTTGATTATTATAACTATAAGTAATGACAAAACTCTTTGATTAATTGTATAGTTTACTTCACCCCTTATAATAGGTACATACCTAGAAAATTAGAAAACTACCACTAGGCTAGAAACCTTAACCAATAACCATTATTACGAGAAAAAGCTGATGAATGAGATAAGGGATATAACTAAGACGATAGAAAAACTCTTCATTTATATGTTAGCACAATGGATAAATGAGAAGAGAATGGCAATTCTACGATTCTCAAGTCTTTCTCTTATTGAGTCTTCTATCTTTGTTGATAATATAGAACTTCATGTTATGTCATGTCTTGTCAAGTAATGAGTCTATGTTGGTGTCCTTATGAGTCTATTGATTAGGAATTGTATTAGTTCTGGTTGGGTCAAATCAAGCTAAGTCAATTCAAGTCATTGACCATCTCATTTGAGTTCGAGATAGAGATAAGTTAAGATTTGCCAAACTTATTTCCATTGATACTTGTGCTAAGCCATATGAAGTATCAAATTAATGATTATGGCAACAACATGACCATTATAAGAGGGAATGCATAAATAGAAGATAGAGAATTAGGGACATATTACACAAAAACAATCGATAATGCTATCAATAACCTCAATTGGAACTCAACTATGGATAACATAGAAGACACTTGAGGATAAATTTGAGAATAGACTTGATTTAGTATGGCAATAAGTCTATAAAACGATAAGTTGAATAGAAGATGATTTGATTTAGTAAGTGCTAATATAACATAGAAGCTAGAACAAGAAGAGAACTTAGTTTCTACAAGTTTAGAATCTTAAGGCTGTGGATATTAGAGTAGAAAATTCCTTGACTCAATAAGTTTGATTCATGTAAGCATAATATAAAGGGAAAGGAATTGAATACTTTAACTCGAAAAATACTAAGCTCAGTGCTAGGTAAAGAAATACGGTGAATATAACTGGGTAAACTAAAAGTTACCAAAAGAAAACTAATGAGGATGATAATAGGATTATGAAATATTATCGTAACGTAGATGAAGATAGCTATAAGGGACAAAAAGTGTACTTGTTGGTATAACTCAATAATAAGCTGTATGTATGTAAACATAACGATAGTTCATGAGAAGAGAGGACCTATGACAATATGATATCAATTACGATTTAGAAGGAATAATAAGAGAAGGATTACAACCAAGGTCATTCATAAGCTTGTAGAAGTTATAAACTCTAAATGAATTGATGTTCGTGAGATATTATGAAATTTAGAGTGAAGTAAATGATTCAAAATTGGTATGGAATACAATGAAAATTATTCACATAATTGATTAGAATGGAATATGAATCAAAATCTCACTTCAATACTCATATTATTAGATCTTAGTAGAAAATGTATGATTTAAGTAGTAAAACATATAGTTTAAGTAGGAAACATGTAGTTTTGGCCTTTTAACTTCCATAATTTGATTGTAAATAGATTTTTCATAAAAAAAAAAATCAAAATCATCTTGTTTTAAACATTATAAAAAACAAAAGCCCCCATGATATCATTATCTAATACTCTTAATTAAAAATGATATATTGAGTAACTCACTTTAGAAGGGACTTTAGTAGTCGAAACCTCTACCATATTAGTTAATGAGTGATTTTACTGTGATCACATGATCCTTTGATAGGAACACAAGTAGTTAATGATTTGGAATTGTATAGGGGATCAAATCCAAAAGCACTGAGCCTATGTCTATTTCAATAAAACTGTAAATATCTAGATCACTAGTGTGAACAAGAAATATAGAGGTATGTGGATAACACCCATGGTATTAAAAAAAAAAAAAAAAAGAAACACTTAGGATGGTATGAAAAGCTAAAAAGTGCAAGCCTCAAAAGAGGGCTTAAAGTAGTATGGATGTATTGTTCGGAGGTAACTACTGGAGAAAGCATGAATATGGGTTTGGATGGAAAGAAACATTAAAAGAAATAATAGTAAGCAAACCATGAACCACTTGTGGAGGTGACACACCACTCAAACACAACACGGCCTAAAACTTGTCAGATGTGACTCATTTGTCCAAATTATATGGTCACTCATCGTATGACCTTTCTTAAGGGTTGATATGAGCTTCAAGGATATGTTCCCAGCAAAAGGAGAAGGAAACTTGGTGAGCTTATCAATGATATGGAAAATTCTGCTTGCAATAGATGTTATCAAAAGGTTATTCATACCTAACAATCCTAAGGTTACATTACAAACGGCAATTACTAAGAAGTGCAAACTTTCTATACAAATTTCATTCAAAAGTAGAAGGAAAAATGTGTAATCATTCTAGAAAAAGATCCACATGCATCCATAAAAGGTAGAACATATGTTATATGAAGAGAGGTTGGTAGTCTTGTAAATAATGATTTCTATAGATTTTGGATACGGTCAGCATGATCAATGTGTGCTATAAGCTTGGAAATGGGTATTCTTTAGAGCAAGTTAGGGAATTCGATCCTGGAGCTATAGTTAGCTCAAGTTGGTTTAGTTCCATCGTAGCAGCAAACCAAACCACTTGGGAGCTTAGCAAATCAAATAGGTTGGCTCCTTCAATGAGATCTATGCTTGTGTTAATTAGTTAGTTGTTGAGAATCTTATAAGCTACATTGAGTAGACCTCTTATTTTTGATTAGTTAAAGGTTTAGATGGTAGATTCCTATCATTCCATTTTGGTTGTTTAGGATTTGGGATCAAATCCTCGACATACTTTATAGGTTCATCTTCCTCAAATGCGTATGTCATGGTCTGTGCTTTGGAAGGGAAGAAGGGGTATTCAACTTAGGACTTAATGTGAAGTGAGTGGCGTTAATAGGTGGTTTGCTCGTGGGGTAAGGTATTCCTTTAAGGTAGGGTTAGCATTTTGTAAACAAACTGATCGGGAGGTAATTTTATGCTCCTAATGATGACCATGGCAGGCTAAAACTAGTAGAGAAGTTGAGCCTTCCAATCATATGGAGGATGTAATAATGCTGGTTAGCACTCCTAAAGTTAGAAGGTCTTGGAACAATCCTAGAGAAGCAAGAAGGGAATAAGTTGGCTCAAAATCTATAACAAGAGCAAATATGATGAGCCAAAGGATAATGGAGTGCCATACAGGCACATAAGAAGGGGGTGAACCAACCATCCTGTGACAAGTGATATTAGAGCGAAGAAGTTCTAGCTTAAACGAGCTACCTAAATACTATCCAATTTCCTTATTGAAAAAGGGTAGTTCTTGTTGACAATTAGGTTCATATAGATGAAGTTTAAGGGAAGGAGTGGCCATTAGGTAGAGGAAATCATTGCTAGAGAGGACAGCTGTGTTTTAAGCAACATTATAACAAGACTTTGCTTAAATCTAGAAAAAATAAAATGTACTTCAATAGGTAGATCTTACCATTGGGCCACTTAATAAGAAGCAATCTCGGAGGATAAGAGGAGAGGATAAGGGTGAGGGAATGCCTATGGAAGCTAGGAGTCTTAGTAAAGATGATCTAGGTATGGAGTTAGGGAATAGATAAATAAGGTTGGTGATCTTTTAGTGAATGGTAATGCTGAAGACTTAGTGCCATGACTAGGGCTACGTAAATTAGATGGGAGAGAATATCAAGGTTTGTATTTTGGAAGGGAAGTGGTAGTATTCAACTTAGGGCTTAATGTGAAGTGAGTGGTGTCAATAGCTGACTTATTAATGAGGTGGGGTAATCTCTCCAAGTGGGGTTGGCATCTCGTAAGCAAATTGGTTGAGAGCTAATGTTGCTCTCTTGATGATAGTTATGGCAGGCCAAAACCAATAGAGAAGTTGGGCCTCCTAGTCATATGGAGGATGATGACAATGCCGGTTGGCACTTCTAAAGTTAGAAGAGCTTGGAATAGTCTTGGGAAAGCAAGAAGAGAATAAGTTGGTTTATTGTCCATAATAAGAGTAAATATGATGAGCCAATGGATGGTTGAGTGCCACATGGGCACATAAGGAAGTGGGGAGCCTCCCATCCCATGATGCGTATAGGCTCATATTGACAATATTAAAGACATAAAAAAATCCATACCCTTCCAAGAGCTCAAGCTTGTGGGTGTTGTCATTGATCCTCTAAAGTACTAAGAATGGTCCTTTCGCTTGAGGTGAGAGTTTGTTCTTCCTTTTTTTGGAAAACCTCTCCTTACTAAGATATAGCCATACAAATTCTCCTAAATGGAATAGCTTTCTTCCTCTTCAACCTTTGTTTGCTTGAGCTAACTTGTCAGTAGCTCAAGTTAGTTGTTTGGTGACTCTTTAGTAGATCTTTTACGGGGTTTGAGTTAGGTCTTTAGCTTCTTTTTCTGCTTGCTCAACTCAGGGCCATGGTGTTCGATTAAGAGGTAGCATGGGATTAAACCATAGATAACTTTGAATGGGGTTTCATAGTCATACTGTGGACAAATTTGTTGTCGATGAATTCAAATATTGGTAGGTAAGTATCCTAATTGGCTTGGTTTCTTCTTCAGTTTGCAAATGGCATGAAGTACTGAAAGCAACTCGGTCTTCATTTGACACCAAAGGGTCTTTCAAAAATTACTTAGATACTTAAGACCTCTATCATATACAATACTCCTTGTTACTCATGCAACTTCATGACTTCTTGCAAAAATAGAAAAGAAATAGCCGAAGAGTCATTAGTTTTGTTGTAGGGCACAAAATGTGCCATTTTGTTGAATTTGTCAACCATAATAAATACAAAATCCTTTCCACTTGTTGTTCTTGACAAACCAAGAACAAAATCCATGCTTAAGTCCATTCATGGTGTGATTAACATAGGTAAGGGCATAAGCTTCCCTTGTTTAGCCCGACTCTTAGCCTCTTTACAAGCTGCACAACTTTCAATAGCATGGTGCACATCCCTCAACTTTCTTAGCCATTAGAATCTTGATTTCAATAACTCATACATCCTCTATAATCTAAAATGTCATGATAGTGCTCTATTGTACACTTCATTAATAAGTAACTCTCGTGCTAAACATGTTAGTATGCAAAGTTTTCTAGCTCAAAAAAGATATCCATCCTCCATAAAGTAGTCATCTAATGTCTTCCCTTCATTGCAAACGGCATAGATAGGTCTAAAATGTTAATCCCGAGAATACTACTCTTGGATGCTCATAAATCCCAACGATTTTTTCTAAAGCTCTAAAAGCATTATATACCATCTAGATAGGGCATCTACAATGTTTGTTCTTCCCTCACTTATACTTAATCATAAATGAAAAGCTTTCCAAAAATTCAACCCATTTAATCTATTGCTTAGGTAGCTTGGGTTGACTTTTCAAGTATCTTAAGGTTTGATGATTTGAGTACATAATAGACTCCTTTGGTAACAAGTGATGTTGTAAGGTCTATAGAGCTCTAACAAGGGCATAAGTTCTTTCTCATAAATAGAATAATTCAAAGTTGATCCCTTGAGCTTTTCACTAAGGTAAGCAATAGGTCAGTAATCTTACATGAGTACTACTCCTATTCTTATGCCTCAAGCATTACATTGTACAACGCATTACATTGTACAACGTATACTTTGTTGAAATCAAGTAAAGATAGTACTAGGTTGAAGTTAGCCTCTTCTTTAACTTAGCAAAACTTTTTTTCTTCCCTTTCCCCCCATCAAAATTCAACATTTTTCTTGGTAAGCTTGATAAGGGTTACAATAATAGAACTAAAGTTTTGAATGAACTAAAGTTTTGAATGAACCTACAATAAAAAGAAGCTAAGCTATGAAAACTTCTATGATCAACACATGAAGTTGGGGTAAGCCACTCCATAATAGCTTAGACCTTCTCTTTGTCCACTCTAAGGCCTCCTTTACTAACTACATACCCTAAAAACACTGCCCCATCTTGGTAAAAGCAACACTTCTTTAAATTTCCAAACAGCTATTCAACTCGGAGCATCTTGAAAATAGTTTAAAGGTGACTATAAAGGCTGGGCAGATTGGAACTTTATACAAGAATTCCATCAAAATACACAACAACAAATTTTCCTATTTGATCTCTTAGCACATGGTTCATTAATCTTATAAATGTGCTCTAGGCATTAGATAACCCAAATGACATGACAAGCCACTCATACAATCCATGCCTTGTTTTGAAGGCTATTTTCCACTCATCACCTTCCTATACTTAGATTTTGTTATATCTTGACTTTAAATTAATCTTGGAAAATACACTTACATCATGTAATTTGTTTGACATATCGCTTAGTCTAGGAATTGGGTACCTATACTTGATTGTGATCGTGTTAATAGCTTAGCTATTCACATACATCTTCTAACTTAACAATGTAGGCACAATATAGGGACTCATGCTTTCTCAAACATACCCTCTATTGATAAGTTCATTCGCTTGTATTTGTAGTTTGGCAACTTGCTTAAGGTTCATTTGATAGGCCAGTTGGTTTGTCAATGTTGCATCTAACTGTAGAAGAATGCCATGTTGTATTCCTTACTTCAAGGGTAATCCCTTTAGTAATTCATTTGGAATTAAGTTGGCAAATTGTTTAAGCTACTCTTTGACCTCTTGAGGTAAATTGGTATGTTTTTGGACTTTTAGCAATCTTTATATCAACAAGTAGGTTGTCTCATTAGATCTTACAACTTCTTTTAGCTCAGATCGGCTCATCACCAATGCCTTCTTAGTACATCGATTCAACCTAAATTGCATACTACTAATTTGACTGAGTGTCATTGGAAAAAGTGTAATAAATTAACCATCTTTTTCAAAGGTATAAGTATTTCTATACCTATCATGCTTAACTCTTCTATCGAATAGCTAAGGTTTGCTTAGTAAAATATGGGACGCGTACATCAACAACACATTGCACATTATCTCATCTTGATAACTTCTAACAAAAATTGGTAACAATACTTGCTTCACAACATGTAACGACACTTTTTTATTTAGCCAATATAATTTGTAGGGTTTAGGATGTAGGAAGGTCTCTAAGTTCAATTGCTTAACTAATCTTATAGATGCAACATGTGTGCAACTTCCACTATCAAATTAAGGCATAAAGTTGGTTGTTTACCTTATAGGTAGTATCAAACAAATTATCATGTTCTTCTTTTCATTGGTCATGTTCCACACTAAGAGTTTGGTGAACAACTTGCATTAGCATGCCCCCTTCCTCTAGGTAAATATAATCTCTTGTGACCTCAACCTTCACTCCACTCTCCATTTCTTCTTCAATTTCATTAACTTCTTCATCTATATCGTACACTTCAAAGGTTGAGATTTCTCCTTTAATAGTCATAGTTCTTTAATTTGGGCATTGAGTAGGCCATATGCCTGAAGCCTTTGCATTTGAAGTACTTTATCTCTCTTGTTTTCTTTTCAAAGGTCTACCCCTTTTCAAATTATTTCTATTTCCCTCCTTGTTCCGTTACTACTTCAACATGCAACAACTATCCTTCCCTTCTACTTAGCACTAAGCTAATAGGTTTCTTATTACTTCCTTGAATAAGTGGAACTGTTGAAACAAGTTGGGAACTAGTAGCTTGGTAAGGTCGGTTCCTCCTCTACCTCTAAACATATAGAGCGACTTTCATAGCCTCTTCAAGGGTATAAAAAAATTGTACTTTGAAAACATCCCTTAGCTTGTATTTCAGACTAGTAACAAATCTTGAAACAATTTGGGCTTCAGGTTCTTCTACTGTTCATATAATCCTTAGCATATGGAACTCTTATACGTATTCTTAAACAGATCGGTTATCTTGCCTTAGTTCTTGCAACTTTGCAAAAGTGTCCTAATATTATAATTCAGGAATGAATTTGCATTACATGACCCTTATAGATACCCATTTTGCTCCCTTTATTTTTCAAAATTTTTAGAATAGGGTTTTAATTTAGGAAAAATGCAAAAAATTAGAAAAAAACCCAAAAGATAAGAAATTTAGAAAAAAAAAAGAAGATTTAATAAAAGCCAAAAGAAAAAGAAATTCAGAAAAAATCACAAAAATATAAAATTTAGAAAAATACAAAAAAAAAAAATAGAAGATTTAGAAAAAAAAAAATCTTTTAGATAGTTTAATAGAATATAATAAAATAAAGATAGGGCCATTGGGCTTGGGCTTAGATTTAAATTTGGCCTAGGTTGACTTAATTCATTGCACATATGAATAAGGAAAAACCAATAGCCCATTTGAATAAGCATTTAGACTTGATATTACATATGACTTAGAGAGCTTAGGTTTAATCCATAAAAGGTACAAAACACATCTTTTATTTTCTTTTCTTACTTCATCACTATGTTATGGGTCACCTTGCCGCCACCAACTCACTTCTAAGTGTGGTAAGTATAATCCTTCGTATGTTGGACACACTTCTATACGCATAACTTTATATTTAGCATCACATATTGTCTAAGTTCGCCTAACCCAAATATGGAAGAAAATCATATTGCATTTAATATTTTCCATTCTTAACTTGACCATGATATTTATAAATAGGAGATTTCATTTTACTATAAACCATCAATTCATCACTCATAATTACTTAAATCCATTCATAACGCCACTCTCTCTCTTTACACAGCCCTTTTTTCTAGTATTCATATGAACTCCAACTTGGTTTGCTTCTATTTTGGTTTTTATTTGTGTTTTGTTCTGTATATTTTGTTTTCTTTGTTTTTATTATTTTTGTAATATCATACTTTTTCTTTTTCATTTTGTAGTTGTTATAGTTATTGTTATTGTTGCTATGATTGTATTCCATTTGCAATTGTTAAAAGAAAAAAAAAAACAAAAAAGAAAAATAAAAGACAAGAAGAAAAAAGGAAAAAAAAAAGAAAAGGAAAAGGCCTAAGTTGTTTGGTTTACTTACTTTTATGTTTTTGTCAGAAATATACAATAAAAAATAAAAATAATTAAAAAAGTTAAAAAAAATAATAATGAAAAATAAAGATGTCCTTTGACTTAGAAAAGTCCTTTGACTTAGAAAAATCCTTTTTTCAATAAAATAAATAAACTCTTTAGGCATGTTTTCTATAATTCAAACATTTTTTTCTATGATTAAACACCTTTTCTATATTTAGGTATCTTCTTCATGGTTTAGGCTTCTTTTTTATAATTAGGCTTCTTTTTCATGGTTTATGTTTCTTTTCTCTAGTTAAGCATTTTAACCATGGTAATTATGTATTTCATAAAAAGTTGCATTTAGATCCTTTAAGATTTTTCTAAAAAGTTTTATCACCTAAATTTTTTTTCCAAATAAATAAAAATAAATGGACCTTTTTTTCAAAAATTAGGATATTTTAGAATTTTCCCAAAAATAAATTCACCAAATTAGGACTTTTTTTCTCTTAGATGTTTTTCTTAAATAAAATAAAATGGTTAAGAGAGGTAAACTCGGTTACATTTCAAATTTAAAATCAACCAACTCGTCAATATTTTCAAAATGAACTATAGAGGTCTGATCTCGAATAGTGGGTACGTAGGCATCCATACGTACGGGGCGACTTAAAAAATAAAAAAAATTGTTTTCTACCTTTAATAGTTAATTCTTTAAATCAATATTTTTTGTAAATAGGCAAAATTTCAATTATAGCTTATAAATAAATGTCATTATAAGGGTATATTGAAAGGTAAATTTAAATTCAAAAATATGAAAAGTGGTATCCATTTAGGGTTTAAAACTTAGCTACCGGATCTAGATATTTGGTTTAGAAAAATCATTTTAACAAAAAATTGGTTTTATCGAAAAATCAGTAACTAGATTATAATCAATCTACTAAATTGATTATAACTTCACTTTTTTTCCTGACTTTGATTAGATGGCGACTCCAGAAACATTTTCAAATATAAATGAATTAGTTTTCTTTAAATCTTAGTCAATGGTCAGTATTAAACGGATAAGGTTTAATACTGGTCAATTTAAAGAAGACTAATTTATATAAAACCGAGAGGAAAAATCCAAGCTTAATAGATTGGTAACTCCATTGGGAACATTAAGAGGGTTAGCCTCTTAAAAACTTTCTGAAATTAAATTTGCCTTTCAAAATACCCATGTTATTTATTTATTCGTTTATTTATTTATTTGTATATTTATTTGTTTATCCGTTATTAACTTCATGTGTGTACTTTGTTTTTTTTATCATATTTATTTTGCATACCACATGCATTACAGTATGGGGGGTTATTCATTGCATTAAAGATGTAGAGTAGATGCGGTTAGACGCAAGCCATCTTAGGACCCTAGGAGGGAGGCCATTGTGTAGGCTTCGGGCGTAGTAGTGTAATCATCGCTTGGGGTTGATTAGGCTATCTTACTTAAGTTTTGATGTGATCAATGAATTGCTTTCCTAAAAGGTGTATGAGATTATAGAGCTTAAGGACTTTTAGAACCTACCCTAATTGCATTCATGATCTCTTTTTTCCTAAAATTGGCAAATTGATACGATATGGCAAGATTAAAAAAAAAAAAAAGAGAAGAATATTAATTGTGAAGTTTCCTAATTTTTTCCCTGTAAATACTTTCTTATCTTTAGAATATCAATGTAATTCTTATGTAAATAAGATAGTTCTGATGTAATTTTCTTTTCATCTATTTTGTAGAAAATGGTTAGGTCTTCTCTTACACTGGCCCTTTTCAAAGAAGCCCATATTCACAAGCCTCTTCAACTTAAGGGGATACTTGAAAGATGGTTTCAATTTTTCAATTCAAACCAATAGAAATTCATTGACGACATGATTAAGCCTATCCTTTCACTACTTAAAGTCTAGACTAATATCACTATTGTATAAGCTTTGGTCTACTTTTGGGACCATCAAAGTTAGTCTTTTCGTTTTGGCCCATGTCAACTGAGCCTAATTATTGAAGAATACTTCTATCTATTAAGAGTCTCCTCTATCGGAAACGGAAAATATGTCCTAGATATCACAGCTAATCTTACAAAAATTTTCAAAAAACTCTTGGGCCTCCATGAATCTGAAATATGCAGAATATGGATAGATCCTTACAGGAGAATCATTATGGTGGACGATCTTTTTACTTAGTTCGCAACCTCGTCCAACTACAACCAAAAGCTCTTTTGTGGTAGCCTTGAAGATTGGCAACAATATGGGATCAATGCTTATATCTTCGTAGCATTTGGAACTATTTTATTTCTTAATGGGATATTTCACATACATCATAGGATTGTAGAGCTAGTAACCTAATTTTTAGAAGGGAAATCTTATGTCCCAACACTACTAGTAGCATAAGCCAGATCGCCCAATTGTTTATAAGAAGAGAAGAATAGAGAATTAAATACCAATATGGCCTTACTTATAGTTTGGTTTATCAACTATACTGGGAGCGATAAACTTGATTTCCTTCATAGACAAAGTGTCCAAAAGATGAATCCCATTGATATGTTTGCTGCTATATTGCTACCTATTACTAGGTCAAAGCTTTCCAGAAGTTCCACATTGAAAATATCTCCTAAGTTGCTAAATGGAACAAGGCAATCAAGCTAAAGAAAAGAAAGAAGATTAAGGAGGAGCCAAGACAACACAAAAAAAAGAGGATCTAGACTTTAGGGATTATTTGTAATAAATTTTTTAATATTGTAATGGAAACTTTAAAGATGCAATAAAAATCATTTTCTTACCACATCATAGTTATTTTACCAGTTTCCCTCTTTGCATCTACATATATTGCATTTTTTATTTTACCTAGAAATATTTATTAGTTTCTGTTTCAATAACATCATAAGAGTCATGTCCTTAAGTTTCTAAATATTTGATTTCTTTACAAGTACTTTTTTCTATACCTTTTACTCTAACTCTTTCTAATATTTTCTCTTACACATCCTTACGATCATTCTTTTTTTGTAAATATTTAGGCTCCTGATGCCTTAGAAATGTTTTTCTACTCCTTTCTCACAACTTGTAAACAAGTCTTATCCTTATATTCCATTTTTCCTTTTCTCTCTCTTAAAAAGAAGAGTATTCTTTCAAAAAGAACATAAAATGAAGAAGTTGCTAATATGTGAGGATTCTTATCTAGAGTAATGGCTAATAACGGAAATAATGACAAACTTGATGATACCAACTTTGCAGAAGTAAGGTTTCATTCAATGGAGCAAACTATGGAAAAAATCGCAGATTAGTTGAGTTTCCTTATTGACACTATTGCTTTACTCAGAGCTACATCAAATGAAGAGCACTCTAGGGCCGCTGTAGAAAGAATATTAAGGTCCCATCCTTGGAAGCAGAAGAGAACTATCTAAAGGCTAATCTAACTTTTAAGTCTTTTGAATTAGAAGGGGTCTATCCAAAATTCAACCCAACTTTTGAGCCGAATACATATTCATTCCCAATAAATGAAAAGCCAATTAACTTGGGGCAAACAAGGAAAGTTTAAAAGAATTAGAAAGGAAGTTGACCTAACATATCATTGAGGAAACGAGGGTGCTCGGAGGCTATGATGGATCCAAGTAGGCTAAGATCATTGAACTTTTTGCATTTGATGTTAGGGCCTACCCAGAAAAATTCAAGATATCAGAGTTTCAAAAGTATGATTGGACCGAATGCCTAAAGCTACACACTAGATTGTACATCTACAAGATGGGCAGATATGTTCAAAACAATTAACTCATGGGATAAGCTTTCCAAGATAGTTTGACAGGGTTTGCATTAACGTGATATGCCCAGCTCAATCTTAGGCAGATCAATACTTGGGAGAAATTGGCTTTGGCATTCTATGAGTAATACAAGTTCAACATTAAGACAACTCCTTCAATTTGGAACTTGTGCATAATGGGAAAGAAAAAAAAAGGATTCATTTAAGGAATACACCCAAAAATGGATGGGCATAGCAGCTAAGATCATTCTTCCTCTTCTTGTAAAAAAAACTAATATTTGTCTTTATTAACTCATTGGAGGAACCATATTATGGGCACTTATTAGGTAATATAATGGCTAGTTTTGCGGACATTGTACTTGTTGGGGGTTAAATTAAAGAAGCCATAAATACAGGGAGGTTGACTAGAAAAAGACTAGCCCCATTAGATTCAAGGGCATATATAAATACTACGATGTCAAGACTTGCACCAAGCATAAAAGGCCCACAAATACCTAAAAGAAAGTTTACTCAGATCCTTGCCTTATTATCTCAAGTCTTTGACCAACTAAGAAATGAGGTCTTACTACAATAGAAAGCCCTAATTCTAAGATACAAGCTAAGGAGATATGACCCAGATGTACAATGTGAATGTCATATGGGTTAGCAGAGGCATTCTACTAACAACTGTTGGGAATTGAAAAATAGAGTTCAAGACCTAATTAATGCAGGTGCAATCTAATTGGACTCAATTCAAGGATAAGGTTAAATGTCACAATGATTGTAAAAGACAAGTGATTCAAATAAAATGCTTCATTTGCATTTCTCCTATTTTAATATATCTCATTAGTTAAAAGGTTTAGAATCAAGAAAGGCAAGATGAATCCCAAAACACTAACCTTGAGACATTTTGAGAGTCAAGTGGCATCATTGTGAGACTATTGGACTTGTTCCTTAAAAGAAGTCCATCATGCATTTAATACCCAAATCAAAATGAAGTTAGGCAATCTTTTCAATATCCTAAACACAAAGTCCTTTGTCAACTTTGTTGGACCTTTTATTAATGTATTTTCAAAAATTAAACCCTGTCAAGAACCACTTCCGTAATGGGGCAAAAAGGAGGTTAGGAGCATCTATTAGAAAAACAAGTTAAAACTAATTTGTACTTTCTTTAGTCACATCAATTCAAAAGTAATTGTTATCATTGATAACTAACTTCCTCTAAGATGAAGAAAGGCATCCATTACAAACACTAAAATCACATACGCTTTGAGCTGCAAGCCAAAAGAAAAAATAATCATTTTTTCTTAAATGAAAAAGAAAAGAAGAAAGAAAAAAAAAAAAAAAGAGAAGTAGGAAAAAAGAGGGAAAATGAGTAAGTGAAAAGTGTGCTTGATATAAACAAGTTGATTAAGTCCAAAGCCCTAAAACCCAAAAGGATAAGAAACACAAAAACCCATTCCTAAATTAAGACCTACAGTAAAAAAAAAAAATAAAAAAAGGCCCTAAAAATATAGTAAAAGCAATTAAGCTTGAAAGAAGTTAGGGTAAATACTAAAGTTTTCCTCCTAAAAATTATGATCCCCAAAGAAATTGCAATTGATACATAGCTCATGGCCTACCCATAATTCTACCCTTCCTTCTAATTAAAGGAGATAACTTATCCTTGGTAAAAGTTACAATTGAAACCGAAGCAAGCATAATTTTAGTTTTGCCTATAAGATTCTTGACTTATAAACTCAGGTTAAAGAGCAATTCTTTCATAAAAAGCCATTTCAGTAATATCTATTTTGAAACCAAAGACCAAAAGCCTTTATTACATTACAGTCCAAAAAGGACCTAATGGATTGATTAAAAGGGTATTACTTACAAGGTGGACCATAATTTTTGAATCAAAGTCAAAAGAGAGAAGTTTAAGCCAAGAGTGTGAGGAAGTACTTTTAGACTAAACCTAACTTTAATGAGATATCCTCTGATAAGAAGAAATTTGAAGAAGACATGGAAAGTTATTTGCCCTTGAAGGAAAGAAAAGGTTCTCTTAGATCAAGGTGGCTCAAAAGATCAAGTTGTTATGTCATTGAAAAGCCTACCACTATTGGGAGAATCTAAACCTATTAGCAAGTCAAAAATTGTAATAAATTTGATTCCCTCTCATTATTAGTCCTTTGGACAAGAATCTTGATTTCTTTTGAAAGTCATCTTCTCCAGAGTTAACCTTAGCAGTAAGCTTTTGTCATTACCCTACAACAATTGTTTTCAAACGAGTTCATTTCCTGTCATCTAAAGTCCAAAGATCTACTCTCACATAAAAATCACTCCCAAGTTGGCCTTAGAGGGCAAAACCATCCTCTTTGACATGATCGCCCTTATAGCTGATGTCACTTACCTCTCTTTCTATTTAAGGACTTTATCCCTAGTGTCTACTCTGTCTTTCACGATTGCCAATCAACAAATTTGTCTTTTTTAAGAATTTTTACATTAACTCTTTCTACTTGGTCCCTATGGATCGTTTACTCTTTAGAGCACTATCTATGTAGTAAAAACGTTAGATCACATGCTCTTGACCTTGAAACCCTTGGATTGCATGCTCTTGAAGCGTTATCTTAACCTTGAAACCCTTAGATTGCATGCTTTCGGAGAGTTATCCTAACCTTGAAACCCTTAGATCGCATGCTCTCAGAGCGTTATCCTAACCTTGAAACCCTTAGATCGCATGCTCTTGGAGCGCTATCCTGACCTTGAAACCTATGGATTGCATGGTCTTGAAGCGCTATCCTGACCTTGAAACCATCGAATTGTATGCTCTCAAAGCATTATCTTGACCTTGAAATTGTTGGATCGCATGCTCTCGGAGCGCTATCTTGACCTAAGCTACAACCCTTTGATCACATGCTTTGGAAGCGCTATCCTAAGCCAAACTCTTGGATTGCATGCTGCCAAAGTGTTATCCTGACCCATGTTGAAACTCTTGAATCGCATGCTCTTGGAGCACTATCATGACCCAAGTTGAAACTCTCGGATTGCATACTTTCGAAGCGCTATCCTAATTTCTTGTCACTGTTTATAAACCTACCTAGGTTAGTTAACCCAAAAGGGCATGACTAGGTTCCCCAAATTGATTCTAGCTTAGGGTTACTAGTCCCGTAAAGATGCTTCTGCCTAGGTTAGTAAGCCTAGAAGGGTATGACTAGGTTCCCCAAATCGATTTCATCTTAGGGTCTTAACTAGCTCAAAGATCACTTACCTGTTCAGGTACGGCCAAGCTTCAATTCCTCTTGTAGTCTTAGAGCGCCATCTCTCTCTCTACTAAATCCTCAGTGGACCAGGCTTAAGATAATTAGTTAGCTGGCTATAGCGCTTCTTAGGACGAAATCCACTCTTGGAGCAATAATATTGTCTCTTTTATCTTTTTAGTAACGTTTTGCTCAAACTTCACCATAAAGATAGGCAACTATAAATACTCCATTTTTATCCCCTTTATTTTTCAAAATTTTTAGAATAGGGTCCTAAATTAGAAAAAAAGAAAAAAAATTAGAAAAATAAGTAAAAAACCCCAAAAATTAGAAATTTAGAAAAATACAGAAAAAGTAGAAAATTTAAGAAAGAAAGCCAAAGGATAAGAAATTTAGAAAAATGCATAAAAATAGAAGACTTAAGAAAAGCAAAAAAAAAATAAAAATTAGAAAAAATCACAAAAATTTAAAATTTAGAAAAATACAAAAAAAAAAATAGAAGATTTAGAAAAAAATAAATTTTTTAGATAGTTTAGTAGATAAAGCAAAGAGAGGGTCATTGGGCTTAGGCTTAAATTTGAATCTAGCTAAGGTTAATCTAATTTATATGTGCAAATGAATAAGGAAAAATTAATAGCTCATTTGAATAAGCACTTGGACTTGGAAGGTGCAAAATGCATCTTTTATTTTCTTTTTTCACTTCATCACCATGTCATCATTACTTCACAAGCCACATCATCGCCACCAACTAACTTCTAAGTGTGGTAAGCACACTCCTACACGTGCTGGACACACTTCTACACGTCCAGCTTTATATTTAGTATCACGTATTATTTAAGTTCACCCAACCTAAACATGGAAGAAAATCATATTGTATTTAATATTTTCCATCCTTAACTCGACCATGATACCTATAAATAGAGGATTCCATTTTACTACAAATCATCAACTCATCACTCACAATCACTTAAATTCATTTACAACACCACTCTCTCTCTCTCTCTCTCTACATAGCCCCTTTTTTTAGGATTTATGAGAATTCTAGCTTGGTTTGGCTTTGGTTTGGTTTTGATTTTGATTTGTGTTTTGTTCTCTGTATTTTATTTTCTTTGTTTTTTTTTATTTTTGTAATATCATACTTTTTCTTTTTCTTTTTATTGTTGTTATTGTTATGATTGTATTCTCTTTGCAATTGTAAAAAGAAAAAGAAAACGAAAAAAAAGAGAAGAAAAAGAAAAGAAGAAAAAAGAAAAAAAAAAGAAAAGGAAAAGGTCTAGTTTATTCGGTTTACTTATTTTTATGTTTTAATTAGAAATATATAATAAAAAATAAAAATAAAAAAATAATTAAAATAAAGATGTCTTATCACTTAGAAAAATCCTTTCTTCAATAAAATAAATAAACTCTTTAGACATATTTTTCATAATTCAGACATTTTTTCTATAATTAGACATATTTTTTATGATTTAGCCTTTTTTTTTATATTTAGACATCTTTTCTATAATTTAGACTTTCTTTTTATAATTAGGCTTCTTTTCTATGGTTTAAGTATTTTTTCTATACTTAGGCTTGTTAGCTATGGTAATTACATATTTGATGAAATGTTGTATTTAGATCTTTTACGATTTTTCTAAAAAGTTTTATCACTTAGAGTTTTTTTTTTCCAAATAAATAAAATTAAATGGACCCTTTTTCAAAAATTGGGATATTTTAGAATTTTTCCAAAAAAAAAATCACCAAATTAGGACCTTTTTCTCTTAGGTGTTTTTCTTAAATAAAATAAAATAGATAAGAGGCGTAAACTTGGTCGCTTTCTAAATTTAAAATCAATTAACCCGCTAATATTTTCAAAATGAACTACGGAAGTATGATCTCGAATAGCGAGTATGTAAGCACTTGTATATACGAGGCGACTTAAAAAATGAAAAAAATTATTTGCCCTCTTTAGTAGTTAATTCTTTAAATCTTTATTTTTTGTAAATAGGCATAATTTCAATTATAGCTTGTAAATAAATGTCATTATAAGGGTATATTGAAAGAAAAATTTAAATTCGGAAAGATTAAAAGTGGTACCCATTTAGGATTTAACAATTAGCCGCTAAATCCAAATCTTTGGTTTTAAAAATTGTCTTAACAAAAAATCGATTATATTGAAAGATCAGCAGCTAGGTTATAATTAATCCACCTAATTGATTATAATTTAGCTTTTTTTTTCCGACTTTAATTGGGTGGTGACTCCAAAAATATTTTCAAATATAAAAGAATCGATTTTTTTTAAACTCTAATCGAGGGTCAAGATTAAACAGGTAGAGTTTAATACTGGTTGGTTTAAAGGAGATTAATTTATATAAAACCAGGCTCAACAACCCTCTTTATCTTTCCCTATATTCTTACACCTCATTGTCCTTCTCTCTCTTTCTCATCATATACAATTTCTTCCATCACATATATGCGTAACCAATAAATTCGAGGATAGCAAGTCTAACCTTATTACCTCAAGCGTAATGGCAACATTTGAATAGTTTATCAACTTACACTTCCCAGTCCAAGTATTTTTTAGCATCCTTACATCTTCAAATGCTTAAGATTTGAATTCTTACATTCTTTATACCCTTAGAAGATTGGACAACATTTTCTTCTTCGTAATAATCTTAGTCAAGCTCTCCTTCCTCTACATCAAATTTGTTAACATTCATCCTCTCACAAGCTTGTCGTTTAGCTCTTTTCTAGGGGTATCAAACAAGAAAATGTGCTCAACTAAGTCAATCCTCATATCGTCACCTCTAGATGTACAATTCATTCTCTCCTCAATCTCATAGAACTCTTTGCAATTACTTTCATCTTCTTCTATTAGTTCCAACTAATGATTAACTCATTACTTGATGCCTCTAATATATGCATGACGAGTTAGGTAAACCTCTCTTCTATACTGAGCATCATGAGTTCGGTGTATCCCTTAGTTAGCGTGACTTTTAGCTGGGGTGACCTTATTAGCTCAATCAATAGTTCGACGAGCTTCATCTATATAGGTAACCACTACTCCTTACATTAGCTGCATCATATTTTCCATAATATCTGTAAGGCGATCTAACCATTCATCAGTAAATCTAGTCATTTACTCTAGATGATGGCCTCTACTGATAGGGATCAAGGACTGATCACTTGCTCTTGAGCCCGGGGGCTTTCTCAGGTAGTTCATTGAGTTATCCAAGGGGGTTTAAGCACCTAGGAACAGTGTTTTCCCTAGTTTGATCTGCCAAGCTACTTTGCTCTCTACACTATCTAAGAAGTTGCCAAGGTGATCTGCTGGCATGTGGAGCCGACCCCTCTACAACACTCCAGTTCAAATACTAAATCAAGAAAATAACCATCTCCACAGTGTAGAGGCCAAGCTAAGAATTGTTAGGTGCTGACCATCTAAGGTTGACTTGAAAGTGAGTCATCCTCCAAGACAACCCTTATCCAACCTAGTAATCTAAGTGCCGAACTACAGATGCTGACTAGACCTAATCAATGACCTTTCCCTGCCCAGCCTGCAGTGTTATTAGGACCATAGATTAAGTGAAATACATGCACACTATCCTTTTTGACAGTGAATTTTCTTTCACAAGATTATGTGTTTTTCCTTATAAATTATTCTCCTTTTTCTTAATAACTAGGGATCCATTTATGTAATTTTTTGTTATTTAGGATTTACCCTAATTGGATACTATAAATACCTACATAATGTAATGGCCAAAAGGATATACAGGATGATTACACTAAACTTTTTTTTTTTACTCTCTTGAGCTAAATATCCATCTACTTGCTCTTGAGTTACTCTTATCTAGCCTATTTAAGCGTGGACTAATAGTGAGTGACCTTCAACCATACTCGTGTATCATATTAAGTGTGACCCAAGCTTTTATAAGGTGTTGATGCATAACATCCATCGTCGGTGCATGGGAACCCCCTGCTCATCTCTTAACTACCATTTACCTTTCGAGCCATCTCGCGGCTTAGATCCATCCTTTTGGTCATGTGTGATACTAGGTTCGTTTGTTCATCTACGGAATTCATATCATCTTGATATCAGAGCTTAGTTACATTCGAAGTTGGATTCTGCTATTGTGTTCTTTGAATAGTTTGTTATTGTAAGATAACAGTTCTATTGTTAACTTTGGAGTTTAGTAGTTGAAAAGTGTTTTGTACTTTGTTTTCCACTATTTCTAATACGTAAAACAAAGTGTCTTTGACTGTTCATTTGTTGTGTAATTGTCAAGGTGATTGGAGTATTAGTTATTGGTCTCTAAGCGGTAGTATTAGACATCAGTTTTGTAAAGTAAGCAACAATGTTAGACTTAAGTGTTCAAGGAACTTTAGGAAACCAAGAAAGTAGTACTCGACATGGCTAAGGGCAAGAAGGAAGCTTTACACCTCAATCAGTGGGTGATTTCTTGGATAGGCTTATTAACTTGGTAGCTAGTCTAGTGACTGTTATCTAAGAAGATAGACAACGAGCTAGGAATAACCCCACTAGAGAACATAAGTAGCAAGGGCGAGGTGATGGTCAGTTCAGTTGAGTTAACACCCTAGCTCGACTACCCTAAGTTGAAGGAATTGGTAGAGATGTGAGACAAAGGCTAGCACTTAAAGGGATTGAGGAGACGACAAAGTTGAAGAATACTATGGGCCTAAAGAAAAGAAAGTATGAACCTTAGAGTCGAAGGATTAAGGATGCGTATCCCGAGTTTTTCTAGAAGTGGTGATGCTGAGGACTACCTAGATTAGGTTGATGGGATTGAGAAGCAGTTTGAACATCATGACATATTAGATAATATAAAGGTTAGACTTGTTGTGCTGGAGTTCACTAGTTATGTCGTCTTATGGTGGAAGAACTTGCAGACCACCCAAAGAAGGGAAAGAGAACGAGAGATTAGGAGTTATGATGAAATGAAGAGGGTTATGTGGAGAAGGTTTATGCCGACCTATTACAGGATGCCTTCAAAAGACTGCAAGAGCATAGATAAGGAGGATCAAGTGTAGATACTTATGTTAAGGAGTTCCAAATGTTAATGATCTAATGTGAAGTCGTAGAACTAGAGGACCGAACTGTATCTCAGTTCATCGATGAATTAAGTATGAGATTGGAGATGTCCTAGAAACCTTAGACATTGGAACACCTAATGACGTGATTCGAGCTACCCAAAGAATAGAAAGGCACCAAACATGAAGGTTTCGATTGCTAGTCAGCTAACCAGGAAATAGCTGAACTGTTTTGAGCAGACCTATTTGAACGAAAGCAAGTAAGATTGTTGAGACCTGACCCGTTCTGGCTACTTGAGCTGAAGAGAAGGAACCTCCAAGGAAGTTTGAGAAGGGCCAGAGTTCAAGGAGGAAGACGAGTGAGATTAAATGTTTCAAATGCTAAGGATTTGGACACATGGCCGCTTAGTATCCGAACAAGCGAACAATGGTGATTCGAAGCGAGATGCCGACTGTTGAAGTGGACAACACTAATGAAGAAGTAAAGGAGATGAAGGAGGATGGACAGATTGAGCCGTTCAAAGAGGAAGTTATCTATAGTGAGGAAGGTAACTTTATGCCAACTACTCTAGTATTGAGGGGGATAATGAGTATCAGCCCCATACTTGAAGACGAATAGAGAGAAAACCTCTTCCATATTGGGTGCAAAGTGAATGAATCACTATATGTTGATTGTTGACAGTGGGAGCTACACCAATGCAGCCTCTACATTTATGGTCCAATAGTTGAAATTGCTGACCAAACCCTACCTGAAACCTTACAAGCTTCATTAGCTTAGTGATAAGGGAGCCCTATAAGTGAACAAGCATGTATTTGTGCCAATTTATATTGGTAAGTACCGAGATGAAGTGCTGTATGATGTTTTGCTCATGAGCGCATCCTACATTCTACTTGAATGACCATGGATGTTTGATTGAGTTGTTATATACGATGAAAGGAATACATGTTCTATGGATCATGAAGGTAGGAGGATGAAATTGAGTCCAATGACTGTTGAGTAAGTAAAGGTCATGTAGTCCTAACTTAGCCGAGCCTTGAAGAAAGAGGCTTTGGTGATGACCTGGGTTGAACTAAAAAGGGAGATAGAGTTACAAAGACTGACCTATTTGCTTGTTTAAAGAATTCTAAAGTTGAGACTCAAGGAGGAAGAGTTGCCTATTGAGGTGAGAGCCTTATTAGAGGAATTTGTCGACCTATTTCTAGAGGAACTATCGAAAGATCTACCTTCGTTCTAAGGTGTCGAGCATGCAATTAACTTGCAGCTAGGAGCCGTACTCTTGAATAAGCTTGCTTATAGGTTGAATCCCGAACAGGCCGCCAAACTCTAGAAGTAAGTAGATGAGCTAATGGAGAAGGAGTATGTATGTGAGTCCCTTAGCCCCTGTGCTGTTCTAGCCTTATTAGTGTCCAAGAATGATGGTTCTTGGAGGATGTATGTAGATAGCTAAGCGATCAATCGAATCACCATTAAGTACATGTACCCCATACCTAAGCTTGATGACATGTTAGATGAGTTAAGTGGAGTAAGAGTGTTCTCTAAGATCGACCTCAAATCTAAATACTATCAAATCTGAATGCGTGAAGGCGATGAGTAGAAGATTGCATTCAAGATTGCAAAGACCTTTCAGAGATGCTCTTATAATGGCTTAAGCCGACTTGTTATATGGATGTGAGAAGTTTCCACAACCTGGCATCATTCTATCATAGATTAATAAAGAATTTCACTATGGTTGTGGTCGCACTCACTGAACTCTCAAAGAAGAATGTTAAGTTTAGGAGAGAAGGAGCAGAGGGATTTTGAGGAAGTAAAAGAGAGGCTAACTACCAAACCCCCATCTTAGCTCTACTGAGCTTTGACAAGGTGTTTGAAGTAAAGTGTGATGCATTCAAACTAGGCATTGGTGCTAAACTGATGCAAGAAAGCCGACCTATTGCTTACTTCAGCAAGAAACTTCAAGGTGCTACACTTAACTATTCTGTCTATGATAAGAAGTTCTACTTCTTAGTTTGAGCCTTAATAATATGGCAACATTATTTGTTGCCTAAGGAATTTGTCATCTACACCAATCATGAATCCTTGAGATATCTAAAGAGGCAATCGAAGTTGTCCTGGAGACAAGCCAAATGGGTCGAGTTCATGGAAGGTTTTTCTTATGTTGTAAAATAAAAAAGTGGTTGATGCCTTATTGAGATGACATACCCTCTTAACCGAGCTACAAATAATGCTACTTGGTTTTTCAACCAAGAAGGGTTTGTATGTTGAGGACACACACTTTGGTCCTATCTATGTGCGATGTGAGGAAGGATTGATATTGGATGACTATCACAGGGAAGATGGATACTTATTCAAGAAGAGGAGGCTATATATCCCGACCTGTTCCATGAGAGAATTGTTGGTATATGAGGTGCATGAAAGAGGATTAACAGGATATTTTGGTTAGCACTGAACCTATGAAGTACTATCTGAAAGATTTTCTTGGCTAAGAATGATGAGAGATGTACAATTCGTATTGGAAAAGTGTATGACCTGCAGGAAGGTGAACAGTCAAGCCGAGCAAGGTCATTATCTACCCTTGCCCATCTCAACCAAACCATAGTCTAAGCTAAGTATGGACTTCATATTAGGATTACTGAAGATGTCCCGAGGGAAGGACTCCATCATGGTGGTTATGGATCGATTTAGTAAGATGGCACATTTCGTACCTTGTTCCAAAACTAATGATGCTTCGACTATCTTTTCTTTTTTCTTACAAGAGGTGATCAAGATTCACAGTATGCTTAGAACCATTGTTTTGAACTGAAACCCGAAGTTCATAAGCCACTTTTGGAGGATGCTATGGAGACGAATGGGAACTAAGCTATTGTATAGTATGTGTTGCCATCCATAAATCGATGGACAGACCGAAGTTGTCAACAGAACTATGGGAACTTTGCTGCGTGTTGCTATCGGATGAAATATGGTCGACTGGATCTATGCTTACCAATTATTGAGTTTGCCTATAATAGGACTACCCACAGTGTAACTAGTACGTCTCCATTCGAGGTCGCCAATGGGTTCAACCTCGGAGCTCCTGATAAACCAAGTACTTTAGTCGATGCTTGATGATGATCGGTCAGCCGTTGAAAGAGTTGAGGCCATCTAAGTTATGCTCCAGAAGGTCATAGAATAGTTGAGCCGAGCTAATATTAAGCTCGAGAAGCAAAGCTAAGGAAAGAGGAAGAGAGAGTTTCAACTAGGTGATTTGGTTTGGACACATCTTAGCAAGGAATGATTCCCAAACTTGAGGAAGAGCAAGTTATCTCCTAAAGTTGACGAACCTTTCAAAGTGCTTGAAAAGATTAATCCTAATGCTTGTTGAGCTTGGTTTCTCACCTTCTCGGTTTTATAAATTAAGTTTTCTCTAAACTGACAAATATTAAATCCTTACCCATTTAATACTGATCCTCAACTAGGGTGTAAAGAAAATCGATTCCTCTTATATTTTGAAAATACTTTAGAGTTGCTACCCAACTGAAGTTGGGAAAAACAAAGTTATGTTATAACTAATTGGGTGGATTAGTTATTACTTAATTACTGATCTTTCGATAAAAACCGATTTAAAAAAATGATTTTTGAAACCAGAGATCGAGATTCAAGGGTTAGGAATTTTAAACCTTTATATGTACCATTGACTTTCCAAATTTAACCTTAATCCTAAAAATCACCTTTTAATTTCATAAGAAAAAACTTAATTGTTAATTACTCTAATTAGATAACTTAAGTAATCTAGAAAAAAGGAAAATTAGATTTTCTTTTATTTTTATCATCGCCCCGGGGGTGCTTACGTGCCTACCTACCTACCTACCTACCTACCTGCCTACCTACCTGCCTACCTACCTGCCTACCTACAATTCGGGATTAGACGTACGTAATTCTTTTACAAAAAATATAACGGGTTGAGTTAATTTTAATTTTGAAAACATGTTGGGTTTATGTTTTTATTCATTTTGATTTATTAAAAGAAAATTTTCTAAAGAGTCCTAATTTGGAAATGATCCAATTATTTTTATTTATTTCTAAAAAGTTGATTTTCTAAGTGATAAAAACGATTTTCATTATTTATTATTATTATTATTATTTATATAAGATTTTATCTATTTCTATTATGCTAAAAATAAATAAAACTAAACTATTTTTCTTCTTTTCTTTTTCCTTTTTTTTGGTTTTTCTCTTTTTCTTTTTTTTTTCTTTCTTCTTTCTTCTCTTTTTTTTTTTCATTCCTTTATTTTTTATATTTACAATTACACTTACAATTTGGGGAACAAATAAAAAAAAATAGAAATACAACTAATAAAATAATAAAATAAATAAATGAAAAAAGAAAAACAACTAAATCGAATTGGATGGCGGTCGGACTAAGGGGGGATGCATGGGTCGGTCAAGTCGATTGTGGATCCGAATCGGGTTGGTTAGTTAAGTTAGTTGGATCGGTTGGGTTGTCTCTAAACTCTCCTTCGATAGCTTACTTGGGTTGATTCGAACTAGTTTAACCACCGAATCAAGTGGGAAAAGTGGTTTTCGTAGATATTTTATTGGGGAATAAGGGGTATTTTTGTTGCTATAATGGCTAAAGGTAGTGTTTGGGTGGTGCACAATGTGGTTACTAGAGGCGAGTAGTTGGTTGGGGGGGTTTTTGAGGTCAAGGAGCATCATAGTGGGGTTAGTTTGGTTCGGCTAGTGGTAGAGATGGCGGTTCGAGAGGGGGGGAGGGTATGATGGTTAGGGTTAGGCGGTGGTGGTGATTGCAATGGGGTACTACGGGGGTTAAGGGTAGCTTGGTTGGAAAGCTAGTGGTATGGGGAGTATTCTTAAGGTGTTTGGTTGTGGTGGTGAGCAAGAGAGAGAGAGATTGGAAGAGAGAGAAAGAGCGATTCAAATGAAAGAGAGGTTGTGAGTTGATTCAACAGCTCTTGCGAGGTTATGTATGTTCATCTATCCCCCAATGAACTCCTTTTATACACAAAAACAACTCAAAAATCAAGTAAAGCAAAAATCGAACTTGAATGCAAATGTTCGAAAATCTAGTTTTTTCCAAATTTAGGAGCTCGATTTGAATGCTCCTTTGATTGAATTTGGATGTGTTATTAGGTTTAATTTGGAGTAAGCTACGTAGTAGACATAATTAGAGTAAGGAATTGCATGTGTGTGTATAAAATTTGTGTGAAAATTAGAGCTAAAGTGGAGGGAGTAGACTATTTCAACCAGGGAAAGTGGAGGAAAATCAAGAGAAAATGAGAGAAACAGAAAGAAAGAGAAGGAAAGTGTTTACGTGGCGTTAATGTGGTGTTACGTCAACCAACTCGACCAATCCCAACTTGCCATGTGGCTTAACACGTTGCACCATATTAGCATGTCATCCAATCTAATGATGCTACATGTTAGGATACGTAGTGCAATTAAATCCTAACATGTGGCAGTCCTTGATGTGATAAAAATTAAAAAAAAAAAACTTTATATGCTTTTGCCAAGATTTAAACCCTTGACTCCTTGCTCAAACTAAATAATAAGTCTAAATGCTTATCTGTTAGACCGTTAGCTTATGCCTTATCCATATGTACAATTAAATTATACATATAGACTAAGACAGTCTAGACTATATTCAAATCTAAGCTCAAATTCAACAACTCGACTTCTAAACTTAATTTAAAATTTAAAAAAAATATATCCTATTAAAGTGTTATTGCCTTAACATGTTCCTTTGGATTAGGTTCTATATTTCCCGGTAGTAATCCCTACGGTCTTTCAGAGATTAGCTTTGCAAGTTGACCAATTTGGTTCTCAAGGTTGCGATTTGAAGCCTCTTGATTTCTCAGTTAGGATTCAATGTTGGATAGGCAAGCCTCATTTCCTTGAATGTATTTTGTGAGAAGTTCTTCCACACTAGGCTTCTTTTCTTGAGGGAGAGGAGGTGGGAATGGTCGTTGAAATCCAGGTGGGCCAAAGTTGGTCTTCTACTGGCCTTGGTTTTGGTTTCCCCATGAGAAATTTGGGTGATTCCTCCATCTTGGATTGTAAGTGTTGCTATAGGGGTTATTTTGTTGCTTAGGTGGATTTCCTAGATAATCCACCTGTTCCAGTTGTTCTTGTGCTCCATACCCCTACATACCAAAATCACTTACATCCGATTGCACTTGTTGAGGGCCAATTGATAGTGCATCAATCTTTTTACTCAATAAGTCCACCTTGGCTGCCAGAGCAGTGGTCAAGTCCACATCATAAATTCCCATGGCCTTTTGCTTGGCTCTAGTGCTTTCCCACTAATAGTTGTTCATCGCTATTCCTTCAATTAGGTTTTGGGCTTGCTCAGGTGTCTTTGTGTTCAAAGTATCTCTTGTGGATGCATCAATCATCTGTCTAGTGGATAAATTGAGACCATTGTAGAAGGTCTGAATCTACATCCATAGTGGGAGGCCATGATGTGGGCACCTCCTGAGCAAGTCCTTGAACCGCTCCCAAGTATCATATAGCGTCTCCGCTTCCAATTGAGCAAAACAAGAAATATCATTCCGAAGTTTAGCGGTCTTTGCAGGTAGGAAATATTTCTCCAAAAATTTCTCTACCAATTCATTCCAAGTTGTGATTGAATTTCTTAGTAGGGAGTTCAACCACAGTTTTGCTCTTCCCCTCAAGGAGAAAGGAAATAGTCGCAGTCGAATGGCATCATCCGTGGCTCCGTTGATTTTAAATGTATCACAAATCTCTAGAAAACTAGAGATGTGGGCATTAGGATCTTCATCTTGGAGACCGTCAAACTGAACATATTGTTGCACCATTTGTATGATGTTAGGTGCAATTTGGAAGTTATTAGCCGCGACGGTTGGCCTTGCAAAACTAGAGTCAGCTCCAATAAGTGTAGGCCTTGAATAATCGGACATGGTCTGATTTACTTCATTCCCGTTGTTAGCCATGTGTGGTGGATCTTCTTGCTCGATGAATTGAGTGTTGACCTCTTTACCTTCTTCCTTGATCTCAACGATTGATTCGTCGTCTATGGTCGCCACAACTTGTCTAAGTTGCGATCTCAAATTTTGAAGGGCAGTTCTCTCAATTTCAGGATCAAGTTCTACCAAATCTTCTGGATTGCTGCGGGTCATGCACTACAAAGGCAAGAAATATAAAATTAATTGCAGCTCTAGATAATAAAAATAAAAAATGAAAAAAAAAGAAAATAAAGAAAAAATGGTTAAAGTAATAAAGCAACTAGCGTTCTTAATATCAAAAATCCCCAGCAACGGCGCTAAAAACTTGATTCGAGGCAAGCGCACCTATCAATTTTAATATAGCGGATGTGAGTCCGAGTCGATCCTTCAGAGATTTTGAGTACTAATATTAACTTTAGCTTTATTATCTAACCGGAAAATTGTGATAAATTGAATGAATTAAAAATACTGAAATTAACAACTAAACTACTTATAAGACTTAATTACGCAAATTAGAAAGCAATAAAACTACGAACGACTTCAAGAAATTAATAACGTATTTAGGAATTACTTTCCCTAGTGTTTAACATGTAACCTTTTAAAATATATTCAATTTAGTTTCTATAATTCTTGACCGGAAGGATTCACAATTAAAGCTAATATCTTTCTCAAGTATATTAACCCTAATCCTAAATTATTTACCGGAATCTCTTCACTTAGTAATATAACTTAGAATTGCATTAATGTATAATGAATTCCCATACAAACAATCAACTTTTCCGGAAGAAACATGTATCTTATCTCTAAGTATACATGTAATTCTCTCCAATTATGCTAAGATCTAATTACACATGCAATTTCTCAATCAACATGCATAATATCATATATTGATACTTTAGAATTATCAATCAACAATTAAACGACATAATTGAATCAAGAAAAGATAGAAACTTTATTAAAATTATAATTCAATCCAAGGGTTACATGAAACCCTAGGTTCCATAATCCTAAATACTTGAATTCTAAGCTATTATAACGAATCTAAAAACGAGTTTCATCAAAAACGTAAAATAAAGCATGAAAACCCCTCTTGATTTGATGAACAATCTCTCTAATCTTGAAATCGATGTTGTTCTTGCTTCTTGATTGATGTTCTCCTCAAGTCTCCTCTCGTCTCTTGTGTCTCTCCGTTTCTATAATGTCTCTCTCTCTTTTAAACCCTAAGATCTCCTTTTATATGTGTATTACACAGATTTTATTTTCGTCACTAGACACGGCCTGGGACATGACCGTGTCTCCAGGTCGTGTAACTTTTTGCACTAAGGCAAAATTTCTGCACAACTTCAAAACTTCATAACTTCTTCGTTTGAACTCAGAATTGAGTGAAACTTGATTTCTTTTCTTCGTTTTTGAGCCTAGAATGCGTTTAAACCCCTGAAATCAACATTTTACTCAATTAAGTATCAATTTCTTTAAAGAAAACAAAAAATGTAAGGGAAATGCTATAAAATCACCATATGAAATATGTTTAAAATCAGAGTTATCAAAGGACTTAATTGATTAGTTGTCATGTTTTAGTTGCATTGGAAGTTTTGAGGATAAAACTTTTTTTTAGGGGGGAGTGAAAATGTAAGCCTCATAATTCGTCAATTAGTTTCTAAGCAATCAATTTAAGGAGTTTGCAAAAGTAACCTAATTGAGCAAAAAATTTATGTATGAGTTAGGAATATTAGTCAAAGATCCAATGGGCATGGATTTTGAACAACTATTAAAAATAATTGTAATATAATTGAAAAAGCTAAATTCTCTACATTACTCTATAATGATTGGAAATGTGCAAAATAGAACTAAAATTAAAAGAATGATATGAAATAATATTTAAAGATAATGTACATTTACAAGGAATTTTCAATATGTAAAATATGTATATATATATACATACATACAGCTGTAAATGACAAAATCCTATACAACTAACAAATAATTAATGAAAGTGTCTTAAATACATGGGATATAGCTTACACTATGCATAATGACATTTTGGATGTAAGTGATTGGCCATTACATTAATGTAAAGCATTACGGAGACACTTGATAACCCATAATGTTATCTAAGGGAAACAATTTAGACTAAATAAACTAATAGCAAGACATATATATATCCTAAGCTAATGATAAGGAGGAGTTATCTCCACCGGTTTCACTATGCTATATAAGCTTAACCAGTCTTAACAAATCATTGTTTGGCTCTTGAACAACATCAAAAAACAAATGAGGTGGCAAAAAGATCCAAGAAGATAATAGGAAATTTATTTGTTCTAGCAAGAAAAAATATATATAGAGGCAAAATTTTGTTTAGTGAGGATCATAGATCATGCGAACATTTGTTATTAAAGTCATCTACCTTAAGTTAACAACCATCTCTACTGCTTGTCATACAATATCTCAAGCATCACTGGCCACCAATGCTTCGAACACCTGTAAGTTCAAATTCTTGGTCAATTTTGTGAATTTTCTAGAAGTACTAAGCTAACCTAATTGATTTCAGAAAAACTTACTAGTAAGTATTTTCATCCTACTTTTATGTAGCGCCATTTATTTATTAAAATTTTCTATATAGTGTAGATACCTTATTTTTTCCTATAAAGAATTTAGAAATCTTTAAAAAATTTTAAGAGATCTAAAAAAGAAATTGAAAATTTTAGAAAATACAAAAGAAAAAAGATGAAAAGATACACAAAAGTTTGAAAAGTTGGAAAAAAAGAAAAGAAAAAGAAAAAGAAGAAAAAGGAAAAAAATTTTGCTGATGTTGCATGCCATATGGCACTACAGGGTCATGCTAAAGCACCACATGGGGCTTTTTATTAAATAAAAAATTAAACAGGGGCACTCGTTCACCCCTTTATTTTTCTTACGTGTAAGTAAGGCATGTAAGCGCCTTGTCCACCATCCCCCCTTCCCTCTTCTTCTTCTTCCTTTTCTTTTCTTTGCTTTTCACAGCTAGAAAGCTTAATAAACAAGGCAATTTTGGCCTTAAAAAAGGTACTCGATTTGATCCCTTTTTTGTATCCAAAAATTAGAAAAAAAATACTAAATTGAATGGAAATAAGTGTACACTATTTTGGTCAATAAATCTTTAAAAAATAATAAAGGGAAGTTTCCAAAAAAAAAATATATATATATATATATATATATATAAAATAACATAAAAGGATGTCTTTTAGGAAACTAGATGGGCACACCTTCTAAAAAGTGGGACATTGAATCTCTTGATGCAATCCAACTATGTATTTAGTGTACATAATTGTAGGAAGACATAAGAGATTGATTTTATCCATTTAACTGATAGAAATAACATCTAAGATACATCAAAATCGAACCAAAAAATGGAAAAGGATAAAGATGAATTGAAATTGCAAGATACACAAGGATTTGATTCCCTAATACAAAAGGGAAGTTTCTTAGCCACTAGGCTTGACTCCACACTATAAATAGGGCGCTCTTTTTCCTCATTAACAAAGGCAATTGCAAGAAAAATGAATTAAGTTGAGAGAATTCTCAACCTCTCATTTTATATTTTAGTTTTAGGGTTTTGTTGGAAAACAAATTTCTTTAGGTAAATTGAAGGAGTGTAGCTCAACTTTTCTTGAAATTAATGGAGGGGTTTTGTAGATTGGGAAGTCAAGAGTTAGGAATCCCTACTGCCTTATCGAAAACTACCTAAAAAGTTCCCTAAATTGGTCATCAGTTCATTACTACACAAGGTAAGTTTCTAAAAACTTTGGGTGCTCTTAAATTGACCTTGTGTTCTTGGTGATTTTAATGCATGATATGTATTGATAATTTATGAAATCTTGTTTTATATATTAGAATAGTTAGTTTGATGCAAAATTTGTAAAAGTAATTATTATAATTCTTGTTTCTATATTGTAATATTCATGGAAAAATCAATGAGAAGTACATGAAATTCATGTTAGCTCTTGATTAATTTTGTTGAATTAGATTTTTTGGTGAATAAATTGCAATATGTTTATCATGATTCATGTTTGCATAATATAGATTGCTATTTGTTTAATGATGGACATGTGCTTATTCATGAAATAAAGGCTTTGCTCTATGAATTTTCTTAAATGCAATAACAAAGTAGTTTTTGTTTTCCATTAGGTAATAGTTATAAATTATTAATATGTAGATAATAAGCAAGCCATGTAAATGTATATGTGACTCTATGATATTGTATGATATATATTTTTTTATTGATTTGAACTTTGTATGATTTATTTAATGTGTTCATCCTTAATGAGTTTTTTTTTTAATAAAAACACTTTTCTTTTCTTTTATTTTTGAAAAAAAAATATTGTGCCACCTTTGAAGAAACTTTTTTCTTAATAAAAAAATCTAAATCAACTTGTTCTCAAAATTAGGGATTCCTATTTTTTTCCAAAACAAAATTTAGACAAAAAAAAATATTCTATAAATTAATCATCATGTAAATAGTTAAAGTAAACTATTTTCAAAAATAAAACGGATTAACTCACTAAAGTTTTATAAAATTCTTTTAGAGCTGTAGGCATCTCATTTTTGCTATCTTTTTATTTTAAGATCCTTTTTTGATTTTTTGGGCCAGGTTAAAAATAAATTATTTTTAAAATTTATAAAAATAAAAAAAATACAAAGTGTTAAAAAGTATTGAGTTTAGTTAGTCATTTATTTCAGGTTAGATTAAATAATAGTAGAAAATATGCATGTAATTTAATAAATTCCAAATCTTTAAATAATTGAGCTTCATTAGAAAAATATTTTTTAAAAGTAGTCCTGTAAAGTATAAAATAAATTTTTATCCAATTTAAATATTTTAATTGGATGACTAATTAAAATAGGCTTGAGATTTATTAAATGGTTAACATGTGTATTTTGAGCTATAATAAAGGACCATGGTCAATTTAAAACTAGTTGAATTAAGTCAAGTTTAAGATAGAAAGCCTAAATAAAATGTGGATCTTCTAAATAATTGATCTTGAAAGTAGATTAGATCAAATCATAAGTGAATTACTAGAGAAACTAATAAATCTAAAGCGAGTGTTGTTGTATCTTGTGAATATTAGATTTACCATGTCCAAATCAAGATTTGAATCTGTATTCAAAAGATCTAAATATTCAAATTAATGGTTTATAAATAACGGATTTCGTCTTTAAAAAAAATACATAGTACACATATACAATCACTATTTGACTCTTATAGAACCAATCATCATTCCATCATTAGTCCTTCATTATTGAATAACCATGGCATCTTCAACCCCCAAATTAGCAAACTTCATGACCACACAACATCCATATGCAGCAGCTTACACAACACCCACGTGCACAACATACAGCCTTAATACAATCCCATACGTAGCAATCTACAAAACACCTACATGCACAGTACACATACAATAGCATACTTCATGCTTACAGCGAGTCCACACAATTAGCAGCCTGATGAATAGTGACCTTACACAATCAACAGCTCAATTCACAGTGACTTAACATGATTAGTAGCACCCCGATGAACAGCAATTCAACACAAACTATGTAAATTTTCTCCTTGATTTGACCCATTTAAGTAATTGAGTTTATTTATTTAATCGAATTATTTAGTAAATTGTGTTATTTTACTAATTTTATTTTGTCTTTTCTTGCAAGTTTTTAGTTTAGTTTTCTTTAATAAAGTAGTTCCCATATAAATTACAATTATGTTATACTTTTATTAAAATTGCATTTTTTTAGATAAATTGCATTTTTGGATACATTACCTTTTATAGATAAATTACATCTTTTTCATAAAAACTGCATTTTTTAATGAAAATTACATAAAAATTGCATATTTCTCCAAGATTCATATATTTAATAAAGGTATGTATCTAAATTATATTTTTTTTACAAAATTACACTTTTAGATATAGTTACATATTTTTTCCAAGATTCATATCTTTAATAAAGATATGTACCTAATTTACATTTTTACAAAATTACATTTTTAGATATAGTTGCATATTTTTTTTCCAATATTCATATCTTTAAAGAAATGTATCTAAAAGTACATATCTCCATAGATTTGTATAAATCTTACATTTAGAGTTTTAGAAAAAATAAATTTTTTGGTACGTAGTGTTTTTTTTTTTTAAAATAGATTCATGGGTTAGATCTTTAGGTTTTTTTTTTTTTAAATAGTAAATCATTAAATAACATAAATCTGGCTCATTTTTTAAATTAAAAAGAATCAACTCGCTAAATCTTTTCTAAAAACCAAAACTATATTAGTTTGATCTTGATTAGTTGGTACGTAAGCACTTCTGAGATAACCATAAAAAAATGAAAATTTTTTCTTTTTTTTTTTCTTTTGAAAATTCGTAATAAAAATTATTTAAAAAATTAATTTTAATTTCATTTTTTTATATCGCTGTATATTTTGGTATCTTTAGAAAAATTATAAAAAAATAAAAGTCCATTAGTTGTTTTTTTTACTTTTACATGGTAACTTGGTTTTAATAGGTTAATTCTTGAATTTAGAACTTTTATTTAAATATTCTAAAAAATGAATTTTTTAGGAAATTTATAGATTAGGGGCTAAATTAAGGTCTTTCCACTTGAAAATCTTAATTTGACTTACTTAGCAGTTTAACTGGTTGACGACTTTAATTATTTTTCAAAATTTTTTTTAAATATATTTTAAAGAAATTTTTTTTCCTTAATTTTATATTGAGTAACTTATATTAAGATGACTAGACTTAATATAGGTTGAATTAAGAAAAACCAAAACAAGGCTCAACAAAATTAAGGAAAGCCTATTAATTATAAAAAATTAATTATTGTGCTCATATTTTTTTTCTTATTTTTATTTTATTTAATATTATAATATAGTTGTACTAACTAGGTTTTAGTGATGTAGGCCTATTAAAGAAGTTAGCCTAATGGGCCCTATCTTTGGGAATTTAGGGGTTTACTTTCTTTTAAACATCATCTGTATGCTTAGATATGGTTAGACTTAGGCTACCTTAGGAACCTAAGATGAATAGCCGTTGTCTAACCCTTTGGTCGTTAGGGTCTTTACCTATCACTTGGCAGTAATAGGTGAGCCCACTCATACTTTGATGTAATCGACTAAGCGTATCTCTAAAAATACCTATGACTATAGAGCTTGAGACCCATAGATCCCATCCTATTACATCATTATAGAAATAAAAGGGTTAGTAATTTTATAAATTTTAGGAGGTTGAAACAAATTGTTATAACCCGTAGCTAATTGAGCCTTATTTTTGAATATACTGATATATATATATATATATATATATATATAAGTGTACATGGCCTTTATTTAAAAAAAAAAATTACAACTTCATACACTTATATATGTAAGCTTACATAAATATTGACAACGAGTTTATAATAATTCTATTATTGTAATTTATTAATTACCATTCCTTATCGTATTGCACGTGTATGTAGCATATTACATTAATTTTTATTTTTATCTTAATTTTTATATGTTGTTTTTATTTTTAATTGTGTCATCTGTGAATATTGTCTTATAATATATGTATTATGTCTCATGAGTAGTAGGTTGTATAGCATAAAATTTAACTTAAAAGTTTCAAAATCATTAATATTTCCCTTGTACTGTAATGTGCCAATGTTAAAAAAAAAAATCAATATCAACTTATAAATTTTTTTGCATGTAATTATGAAAATTTATTACGGTAAAGATTATTATGCAACTATCATTTTTTTTAAGGCTTTCTAACAATTTTTTTAAAAAGAAATTTCAAAAAGAAATTTTATGATAAAAAACTAGTTTCATAATAATTTTTTTACTTAGTTAATTTCTATTGTAATGTCTCATGCATATTATACTGTTAGGAACTAAAAAAATACAAAAAAATAAAAAAAAATAAAGATAAAAAAGATTTAACCTTCAAATTTCTATTATAAATTATTTTTTAGCTTAAGGTCATCAATCGTGTAAATGTTTAAGTTATCGTTATTCATGTTTATTCATTAAGTTGTTATAGTCTTGATAGAGTTTTTTCCATGAGTCATCACCCTTGTGTCATTTGTTAAATAAGTTTCTCATTGTAAAATAATTTTTGCTTCTTTATGTCATTCTTATAATATAATCATCATCTTGTGTCCATAGTTGTCAATCCCAATGTTCCTATTTTTTTTTTTTTAGCCTTTTGTTTGTATAATAAGTTTAGACTCATCAATGTCAATATTAGGCTGTTTATAACATAAAATAAACATTGATTTTTCAATAAAAGTTTCCAAGATAAAGAAAGGCTTTCAAAATTAAAAACTTGATTTTTTTTTTTTAAAAGAGAAGGGATGCAATATTGACGACAAGAAGGGATTCTTTTAAGATTTGAAAGATTGCCTCTTCAGTAGTTTGGCCGAATGTGAAGCCCATAATCACTCATCTTCAAAACTAAGAAGTCTAAAGCCCATGAGTAGAGGATAGTCGTAATAGAACAGTTTTAAGCAAGCACATGAGGCAAGTCGAGACTATGGCCCATACTCAAGCCTAGGTGCTTATTGATATGCCATCTCAGGCATACGAGTCTAAAGAGTTTCAGGTTCATGAGGCCCCTATCAAAATGATATAAAGTTTGGAAAGGTTATTAGGGATAGATTTGAATGGTTAAGCCTAAGGGGCATGCCATTATTAGAGTTCGGAAAAAAGGAATGCAACTCTAGAAGAAAAGTTGGCAAGGTTAAAAGAAAGATTCACGGGTATAGAGATATCAATGGGTTATGTGCTTAAGTAGCTTGAAAACTTAGATCCTAGTACGGAGATGACATCACAACCTAAGCATAAGGATGATCCAAGGAAAAAAAAGCCATGAACAAATGCATCAATTGGGAAAGTCCATAATCAAGACAAGTTTATCCACAGCAAGAAGAGACAACTTACACAATTCAAGATTCTAATGACCTAAGTATTCAAGCAATTAAGAGAGGCAGGGTTGCTAGCATGTGAAATGATAGCAAATGAGTATAGGGTAAAGCATTATGACCCCAACAAATGTTGTGAATATCATATGGACCAAGTAGGGCATACCATAAAGAACTATTGGAAATTGAAGCATTAGGTGCAAGATTTGATTGGGGCAAAAATTATCCAACCGAGCTTTCTAGAGGCTAATGGTTCAACTAGTAGTGATATTACTTCCCCAAGTTTTGAAGAAGCATCGAACAAATAGCCTCTAGCATCAGGCATTGAAGGCCTACTACTATCGTCTAACAAGGTAGCTTACCACTTGAAGTAACTAAGCATATCTGTAGGAAATCAATTCAACTGCATGAGCTAAGTTCGAAGGAGTGATAGAAATAGGGGCAAGAAGTGGAAAAGAGTTTTAGTTCCTACATTTATTTCTTTCAAAATAGTCTCTTACTTTGGAGCTTATAATGGTTACAAGCTATTTGAAGAAAATAGTTTTCATGTGCATTTTTGTCTTTGAAACTAGCTCAATTCAACTAGGGCATGTCATTGGCTCTTCATTAATAAAACACTTTATGCAAGATTTGGGGTGAGTGAAAATGGGTGAAGTATATTTGAACTTGGAACTTAAAATTTTCTACTTAAGGGGATATAACACATTACTTGAAAGGTTTAGGATGAAAAGAGGCAACTCATGTCCTAAACACTAACCCTAAACACATGAGAGTTAAGTGACATAAGGTAAGTACCTAGGGCTCATTCCTTAAAGGAGGTCTAACTTAAACTTGGCATATGTGTCGAAGTAATGCTAGGCATTCGTTTCATTACCCTAGACACACTTATCCCTTGCAAACCCATTTAAACCTTTAAGGGATTTTTCTTAAAGTTAACCCTGTCAAGAACCACCTCACATTAGAGCAATCAAGAGGTTAGGGTCATTAATCTGGAGAAAAGGAGTAGATTGACTTATGCTTGCATTAGTTATGTTAATTTATGAGCACATATTGTCATAGATAGTTCAATTTCTTTAGGATGAAGAAGAGTTTTAGATCATATATACCTCACTTAAGCCCATACACTCATTTAAACACCTTGAGCCTATAGATTTTTCCTAAACATTCCAAAGCCATATACACTTCTCTTAAGCTTATACTCTTTGAACCATGGTTTTAGGGCTTCAAATCCCATCAAGTGAAAAAATTAACAATGGAAGGTGACCACCTTGACCCAAAAAAAAAAAAAGAAGAAAAAAAAGAGAGGAAAAAGATCAAGGTGATCAACTCTAAAGATAAGCCCAAATTGCTATTAAGCCCAAGGTTTAAAATTTTCATGAAGTTTCAAGATGAAAATCCATGAGGTATCCAAAGGCTAAAACTCCTAAGCCCAAAAGCAAAGCCTTCATTTTATAATCCCACCCCTATACCGCCTTTTATGAGAATTTTTTAACTAAAGAAATGAACTTATCTTCAGCAAAATTTGCTCAAGAAACTAAGGTTAACCCATGTTTAGTTTCTCCTAGGTTCTTGACTTGTAAACCTAGGATGGATTGTATATGATTTCTTCAAAATTGGCTAAAACACATTGAAATCCATTTGTTTAAACTATTAAGCAAAAGCCTTACATTGCAAACCTAGAAAAGACCTGATTGATCGACTATACTATACCATTTGCAAGATGGACTATAATTTTCGAAATTGATGCTAAGAGTGAAACTAAGCTTATGAGAATGCAAGGAAGTCCTCTTGGAATAAACATCTTAAGTAATGATGCCTACTCCTTTAATAGAAAATTGACAGAGAAGTTGAGTGCTTCCTCAAGAACATGAATTGTCATTTACCCTAAGCTCAAAATTAGTGCAAGAGATTCGAAAAATCATGAATTATGCTCTAAGTAACAAGACTAAAAGAATGAGTAATCAATGGGCAAAGGGTAAGCTGACTCCTTATTTTTTATCTTTATAATCTTTGAGACTTTTTACTTATTTACAACACAATTTTTCGTTAAGGAGTGTTTTTTTGAAATTTTTGTGAAAACCCTTTCCTAAAGAGAAATGAAAATTTCAAAAGATGTTAAAAAAAAAGATTTCTTGAAAAAGTTAAAAATTTCAAATAATCATCAAAATCCCTTAAACTCAAATTCTAGATCAATTTGTCAAAACTCATCAAAGTTCTTGAAATTCTTGGATTTCTTGCTCTTTAGTGCGCTATCCATTTCGCAAAGTAATCTTGCATCGCTTGCTTAGTGGGGGTGCCATCAGATTTTTTCTAGGATCGCTTGTTCAAAGGAGCACTGTCTTATCCTTAATTAAGTCGCTTGTTCAATGGACCGACATCTAATCCTTTCCAAGATCGCATGCTTAAAGAAATGTTACCCTATTTGGTCCTTTTTAGGATCACCTACTCAAAAGAGAGCTGTCCTATTCCTTTTTAGATTGCTTGCTCAATGGGGTGCTTTCTAAGATTATTTGCTCAAAGGAGTGCTATCCTATTCCTTTTTAGATTGCTTACTTAGTAGAGCACCGTCCTATTCCTTTTTAGATTACTTGCTTAGTGGAGTGTTGTACTATCCTTAGTTAGGTCGCTTGCTTAATAGAGTGCCATCTAGTTCTTTTTAAGATCTCTTTCTCAAGAAAGCGTTGTCCTATTCCTTATTGGATCACTTGCTTAGTGGAGCACTATCCAGTCCTTTCTAGGATCGCTTGCTCAAGGGAACACCATCCTATCTTTAGTTGGATCGCTTGCTCATTAGAATGTTGTCCTACCCATGACTACTTGCTTGTTGGAGCGCCATCTTATCTTTTCAAGCAATTGATCTTTAAAGAGATCTATCCTCTTAAGGATACCCGACCTTTCAAGTTAGGACCCTATTTATCTAACATTTAAAAATCTTTTTACCTCGAATTGTCAAGCCAAGACCTTATCCTTTTATCTCGACTTTTCAAGTCGGTATCATTTTACTTCCTCCACTTAAGATGAGGTACTGCTCAGATGACCATTCAAGTTAGTAATCTTCACCCTATCAACTCGAGTCAGGATTTAACAAAAATGAGTATCTCTTTTGTCTTTATAGCGAAGTTGTAATTAAACTTCATTGTAAAGAGGAGCAGTTATAGACACTCTATTTTTGTCATCTTTTTATTTTAATAATTTTTTTATTTTATGGGCTAGGTTTAAAAAAAAATGTTTTGAAAAGTTAAAAATTAAAAAAATAAAAAAGTGAAAAAAAATATAAAGTGTAAAAAAGTATCGAGTCAAGTTAGTCTTTTATTTAGGGTTCGATTTGATAATGGTTGAAAATATGCATGCAATTTAATAAATTTTGAATCTTTAAATAATTGAGCTTCATTAGAAAAATATTTTTTAAAAATAATCTATTAAAGTATAAAGTAAATTTTTATCCAATATGAATGATTTAATTGGACTAATTAAAATAAACTCGAGATTTATTAAATGGCTAACATATGTATTTTGAACTATATTAAATGACCGTAGTCAATTTAAAGCTAGTTAAACTAAGTGAAGCTTAAGATAGAAAGGCTAAATAGAATGTGGAGCTTCTAGAAAATTGATCTCAAGAGTGTGTTGGATCAAATCATAAGAGAATTACTAAAGAAACTAATAAATCTAAAGCGAGTGTTGTTGTAACCTATGAATATTAGATTTGTCTAGTCCAAATTGAGATTTGAATTTGTTTCCAAAAGATCTAATGATTCAAATTAATGGTTTATAAATAGTGGATTTTGGTTGTAGAAAAAAAATGAAAAAAACACATTACACATATACAATTACCTTCCAACTCTCGTAGAGCCCATCATCATTCCATCATTAGTCCTTCACTACCGAATAACCACAACATCTTTAACACCTAAATCAACAACCTTTATGACCATACAATACCCATACACAATAGTCCACATAACACCTACGTGCACGGTACACAGCCCTTGCACAATCTTATACGCAACAGTCCACATAACACTTACGTACACATCACACACATGACAACACACTCCATGTGTACAGTAACTCAACGTAATCAATAGCTCGATGAATAGCAACTCGAGGCAATCAATAGCTACGCAATCAGTAGCACCTTAACGAACAACAATTTAATACAACCCACGTAAGTTTCCTACTTGATCTAACCTATCTGAGTAATTGAGTTTTTTTTATTCATTTATTATTTTATTTATTTATTTAGTAGAATTACTTAGTTAATTATGTTATTTTACTAACTTTATTTTGTCCTTTAGTACAAGTTTTTAGTTTAGTTTTCTTAAACAAGGTAGTTCCTACATAAATTACAATTATGTCATAGTGTTATTAAAATTGCATTTTATTAGATAACTTGCATTTTTAGATACATTGCCTTTTATAGATAAATTACATTCTTAGAAAAATTGCATATTTTTCCAAGATTCATATCTTTAATAAAGATATGCATTTGAATTGCATTTTTTACAAAATTGCATTTTTAGATATAGTTGCTTATTTTTTTCAAGATTCATATATTTAATAAAGATATGTATTTAAATTACATTTTTACAAAATTATATTTTTAGATATAGTTGCATATTTTTTCTAAGATTCATATCTTTAAAGATATGTATCTAAAATTGCATATCTCTATAGATTTGTATAAATCTTATATTTAAGGTTTTAGAAAAAATAAAATTTTTGGCACATAGTGGTTTTTTTTTTTAAATAATAAAAATCTTAACTGGAGTTTTTTCAAAAGATTTTGTTGGTTAGGTCTTTTTTTTTTAAAAAAATAGATTCATGAGGTTAAATCTTTAGGTTCTTTTTTTAAATAATAAATCGTTAAATAACATGGATTTGGCTTAATTTTCAAATTAAAAAGAATCAACTTACTTAATCTTTTTTAAAAAATAAAATTACGTTAGTTTGATCCCGACTAGTAGGTACCTACGTACCTCTAAGATAACTATAATAAAATAAAAACTTTTTCTTTTTTTTTGTTGAAAATTTGTAATAAAATTATTTAAAAAATTCATTTTAATTACATTTTTTTTATATCGTTGCATATTTTGGTATCTTTAGAAAAATTATAAAAAATAAAAGGCTATTAGTTTTTTTTTCCTTTACATGATAACTTGGTCTTAATAGATTAGTTTCCAAAAAAATCTATAGACTAGTGTCCAAATTAGGGTTTTTCCCTCTGAAAACTTTAATTTGACTGTTTTATTAGTTTAATTAGTTAGCGACTCTAATTGTTTTTCAAAATTATTTCTTTAAACATTTTTTAAAGAATTTTTTTTCCATAATTTTATGTCAAGTAACTTATGTTAAGCGGGTTAGATTTAATATAAGTTGAATTAAGAAAAACTGAAATAGGGATTAACAAGAACTACATAGGCTTAATCCTGATTAGTAGGTATATAGGTACTTCTAGCAGTCCTACAAAATACAAAAAAAAAAAAAAAATCTTAATGTTAAGCCCTTTTTACTTTAAGAAACTCATCAAAGGCCCATTTAATTACTTTATGAATCTCTTTTATGGAACCTCTAAGGTTTTAATTAAATTAGCCTCCAAGCTTAGTGGATCTTTAATTTCTTTTTCTAAGAATGGTTTTTAGAAAAAACCGTAGGCTAATAGATAAAATTAAGGTTCATCTTCCCACAAGCCTTAATTTCACTTTTTTTCCTCATTTTGATCGAGTGGCATTTTTAGTTTGGTCGAGAGATTTATTTTAAGTAGGTCAACTTAACATAAATCGAGTTAAGAAGAGAGAGAAATTGATTTTTTAGCTTGATATATTGCTGACTCCATTGGGGACTTTATAAGCTAGCCATAAAAGAATTCTATAAATTAATTAATGTAGGTGTTAGTGATGTAGGAAAAAAAATTGACTGAAGGAGGGTAAGGGTAAGGAGGGGGTGAGAGGTGAGGGTGGGGGCATTTGGCCTAATGAGCCTAAGGGGTTTCTTTTAATGAAAAATCATAATGTGTGTTTTGAAGCGATTGAACCTAGACCATTCTAGGAGCTTAGGTAGGGAGCCATTGTACAAATCTCGAGTGATATGGTATAACTACTACTTAAGGCCAAGTTAACCAACCTTGCTTGAGTTTCAAATAAGCTAATGATCCAAGTGAGGCCTTTTAAAACTTAGGGACCTTTTAAAACCTACCTAATTGCATCCATGAGCCTGCATGGTGGGTAAGTAAATCATATGTGACAAGTTTGTTAAAGTCAAAGGCTACAATGTGATGGAATTTAAAGAGTGTATATCATATTCTTGTACTTTTGAAAGCTTGTAAAACAAAAAAAATTAATGTACCTTGTAGTCTTTTTTTTTTTTTTGTAATTTCTTATAATTTTTTTCTTTTGTAAAAGAAAGATATGGAAAATTAGTTTTTCTTTCTTTTTTTTTAATGAAGAAAGAGTTCTACGTTAATAAGCCTAAAGGTATGCTCATTAGATGGTTCTAACTTTTTAGCCCTAAGCAGCAAGACTACATCAAAGCAAAGATTAGGCCCATTATGTCTTTAATTGATATCTCTCTTAGCTTCACTTTTATATGAGCCTTGGTTTACTTCTCGAACTCAAAACTTATGGTTTTCTATTTTAAGCCTCACTAGTTATGCCCATTAATTGAAGAATTCACTCAATTACTGAAGGCCCTTGTTAATATAGTGAGATCTACCTCTCAAACCTTGAAAAAGGCACCTATAGCATCTTTAGGAACTTCTTAAAGGTAAAGAAGAATGAAATAGACCAAACCTTGAAGGATGATAATAGGAGATACCTCAAGTTATCTGATTTGCTAGATTGGTTTATGGGAAAGTTTAGGTTCTAAGAGAAGTGTTACATCCTTTGTGGGGGTTTATGGTAGCTACCAGGGATGGCAATGCAACCGGTGCCATGCATATATTTTAGTAGTATTTGGGATCATCATATTTCTAGGAGTATTTAATATCCACTTCTAAGCTATAGAGATAGTGGCAAAGTTCCTAAAAGGAAAATCATTGACCGACCCTCTTAATTGAGTAGATTAGATCATGAATCACCTTAAGACCAAAAGACATAGAGACTTCCTCGAGCCTACATATGATTTAGTTTGTTAGTCATATGGTGATCCACCAACTTAAGTTCCATAAGGTCGAATTTGCTATGAAAATTGATATAGTCTTGAGCTTTGTGAGGGTCAAGTTTACAGAGGCTCTTACTCACTATTGGGTTGAGGTCCTTTAAAATTTCAATGCTAAAGACTTAGTTTGTTTAGTTAAATGGTATGTTGCCAAAGAGATGATAAGGGCTTACAAAGATTATGAGGCAATTCCATTTAATGGGATGAATTGGTTCATAAGCTATTATCTAGATGTTGTAATCTGATAGGTTGTTTCCATTCAAACTATAGTTTGTAGGCCTTTACTAGATAAGGTAACTATGGGCACCTTATGATAGATGAAAAGGTACCTCGCTTACTTATTATTAGAATTTTATATGGTCTTAACACTTTAGTTAGAGGACTTAGTAAGGAATGTCAGGAAGTATTGGGCCATGAAAGATTACGTTTACCAACACCTTAAGGAAGCAAGCCAAGAACAATTCAAGGCCCCTAACGTGTTGCAGATAGCCCCATAGGATCTTACCCTTGAAATGGAAACCTACATGAAGTAATTATAAGCCTATGTGGAAGTTGTCTATGAAGATGTGAATAGGTTAGGAAGAATCTAGAAGGCCTTATATAAGGTAGCAAAGTAGTGGGTTGAGACACTGAAGGATCAGCTGATAAGAGCCTATGAGAGGATCTAGGAGTTAGAGGCACTAATAGATCTCGACCCATCTGGGAAGAAGAGAAGCAATGAAGTAGGATCTAGCCAGCAAGCCAGCTAACCAAGAGAAGATCTAGCAAATATGACTCTTAACTTAGAAATTTTGTTTTTGTTTTGAAAATAAAGAGTAGTAATCAAACTCCATCATTTGCAATCTTAATAAAAATGATATTCTTGCTACATTATGGATTACTTACCAACTCCAATATCAGCATCCTTATGTTCCCATGAGCATTTTTTTTTATTTTATATTCAGTTGCTTATTCTTTATTCTTTACTACTATTTCATGTAAAGAGATAGAGGGCCCAAGCTACAAGGGTGTCGATACTAATCTTTGAAAAAGAGCTGACCTTCACCTTTATCAATACCTTATAGAAGTCCTATTTCACACATCTCATACCACTTACCTCAACCAACTTTATTGAAGTAGTAGCAGTAGGGTGCAAAAGAGAGAGTGCTATCACATTTGGCAAACTGCTCGCATTAGATACGTAAGACAAGAAACTCACCCCTACCAGGCCTAATAACAAATGGAAAGTGCCCATCATAAGCATGGTGACCATTAACAAAAACCTAGCACTTACCCTTGACAAACATCCTACCAAATTACTCTAAGCCCAATAAGCCCCATAACTCCAGCCCAACAATATTGGCTATTACAAGCCCCACCTAATATAAATCCCCTCAAAAGATTCACCAACATCCTAGCTTCCTGATAAGAATCAACTTCCTAGACTAATCACACATAGCTGAGCTAGAGGACTCCAAGGACTCACTCGGAGTATCTTAGCTCTAGGCCATAGTCGAGATGGGGATTCTTATCCCAAGTTAGTCTCTTACCAACCTAACTACCAGGTCCTTACTTGTGTTAGATCCGCCCCTAATCATTACCGATGTTTTAACCCAATAATAGCAGAGGTGAGCTCCTTTTCGTACCATAGGCATCCGACCCTGAATCGAGCTAACTTTTCTTTAGAAGAAGTAATTGGTCCCCAACCTAGTCCAAATTAGATTGGCCCCTAACTGTTAGCATTTCTTGTTTTGCCTACTTGTATCATATTCCTAACTTCCATTCACCATGTGATACATGTCTCCTAGACATAACTTTCCAGAATGATTATTTCTTTTCCGTACTGAATATTTTTTTCTTTTTTATCTTTTTTACCTCTTTTAGTATGTTTCATGTAACATCATTGTAGAATACCCTTTTGTCTTTTCATACGTATAAAGTAACCCTGGTGAATAGATATATAAATCCCCATTTTCTTGTACACAAGAACAACAAAACTAATCAATATAGAATTACTCTTATTGAGCAACCTTAGTGTTGTCATCATCATTTCAACTCTTATCTATTCCCTTTAGTAAGAAGTAGCAGCGAGTAACCCTTTAGTTTAGACTAATGTGTCATATTTGGCGGATTGCAGGCTGAGTAGGATCGAGTGGTGTGTCATATCCATTTGGTAGCTGCTTAAACTTTACTAACTTTTTCTCTATTTGTTTTGGTTCGCTTCATTGTGGTGCTTCTTTATGTGCTCAACCCTGGAGATGCATCAACTTTGCTAGTATCGAGGCACGATTTTGAGAGAGATTTTGTGAAGTTACAGTGAAGTTTTGGTTCACTTTACTATTAATGGCTATTGTGTTCCTTCCATAGCTACTATAGTGTGTTTATGTGACAGTAAGTGTGGTTTCATTATTATCTTATTTTTTACTCTATTTTTCGTTGCGAAAATAGGGCAAGTTTGTTTCTATTTTGTTTTAGTGACTATTAGGTACTAGAGTTGCTAGTGAATTGTTAATCTATTCAAGAAGTATTGTATTATGTTCGATTCGAGTGTTCAGGGTGTTATTAGTAACTAGAGTAGTGATGCTCAACTCGGTCATGGTCATAATGGTAGAAACACCCTAAGGCTTATTGACAACAAACTTGATAGACTCACAATCCTTATTGAGAATTTAGTCACAGTAATGTAAATTAATAGGCAACAACCCTAGGGTATGCTACCGCAAAATCTGCTTGACAATGTTTAAGAGAGGGGTTGTGGTTAAGCTGGTTGAACCTATCGCTTAATTTGATCCCCTCGAGCTAGAGGAGCTACTAGATGTAGATTAGAGTTAGAGCAGATTGAGGAAGATGATGAAGAGTTAGAAGTTGAAGAGTTTTGGGGAGGAAGAAGATGAAGCTGACTATTACCAAGCACAAGGATGAGGACGTCGAGCTCCTCAAGGGCTAGACAATGTTAAGGTTCAAATCTTGCCCTTCAGTAGAAGTAGAGATGTAGATGAGTACTTGGAATGGGAAGAGAAGGTTGAGAAAGTATTTGAATGTTATGGGTATATGGATGTTGTCCAAGTTCAACTTACTATACTAGAGTTTACTAGGTATACCACCATGTGGTGGAAGAACCTAAATGTGGCTAGAGCTAGAGATGGAAGACAAGGTATTAGAACCTGAGATGAGATGAAAAGGTTGTCGAAAGGAAGATTTGTGCCCGAAACTTACTTGTAAGATATGTTTGTAAAGTTGCAAAAGCTTCACTAAGGAAGCTAATCTTTTTATGACTATGTAATAGAGTTCCAGACACTTATGATCAAAGTTGATGTAGAAGAACCAAAGGCTTGTATAGTATTGAGGTTCATTTTTGGGCTTAAGTATGAGATTTGCAATATTATGGAAGTACAGAGGTTTTATACCTTAGAAGAGACGATCAAGATCGTGTAGAGGGTCAAAAATTAGAGGAGAAATGTTCCGAGCCGATTTGAGCTGACTTTTTTGTGAGCCCTAGTACCACTCTGACCTATTTAAATCGAGCTGAGGAAAGGAGTGATAGACCTGAAGATAGCCTGGCAAGCTAACAAGGTCGAGCCGGTCAACTGGGCTGATTTGAGGTTAGGCCAACTCTGAGGACATATGAAAAAGGGCAGACCTTTGGACGGAAGACTAGCGAGGTGAAGCGCTTTAAATACTTAAGCTTTACACATATGGTTGCTGAATATCCAAACTGACGTATCATGGTGCATCGAGGAGATGTAGTGGATAGCACCGATAAGAGTGAGTTTGAGGAGGAGAAAGATGTTCGAGAGGTAGAAGCCAAGGAGGAATAGACGTGTGTCTACCCCGACTCAGGAGAAGTGATGACCCTAGTTCTAAGGCGAATATTGAGCTCCCTACTAAGCTTTAAGGAAGACTAGATGGAAAATCTATTCCACATTAAATGTACCATCAAGGGACAATTGTACACTATTATAGTGGACGGAGGAAGCTATATTAATGTAGTTACATAGTCCTTTGTGCAGAGGTTGGGTCTACTGACCTCCAAGCATCCCTAAACATACAAGCTGCATTGGCTTCATGATAAGGGTGCCTTGTACATAATTGAGCAAGTGACCGTACCATTTAGTGTTGGGAATGTGTACATAGATGAAGTAGTTTACAATATTGTACCTATGAGAGCTTTACATCTATTGCTTAGATGACCTTGGTTGTTCGACCGATGTGTTACTGACAACGGGTATAAGAACACATATGCCTTTGTCAATGATGGAAGGAAGATTATGTTGTAACCTTTGACCCCATCTTAAGTAAATGAAACCTACAAGCAGTTCACCTAAGCCAATAAGAAGAAGACCTTAGTGATGAGCTAAAGAGAGCTTTAATCCACTGAGAAGGTCGATGAACCCATGCTCCTATTAGTTAGGAGGTTGTTAGAGATGAGGGAATTAGAGAATGTTTTAAAAAAGATCTAAAGCTTGCTAAATGAGTTTTTTGACCTGTTTTTGGAAGAACTACTTAGAAGATTGCCTCTAGTTCGAGACATAGAGCATTGTATTGATCTACAGCTGAGTACCATCCTGCCGAATCAACTTGCATACAGAATGAACCCTAAGTAGGCTGCTAAGTTGAAGAAATAGGTAGATAAGCTCATAGAACGAGGATATGATAGGGAGAGCATCAGCCCTTATGTTGTACTAGCTCTGCTTGTTCTGAAGAAGGATGGTTCATGGTGCATGTGGATTAACAGTTGAACAATTAACCAAATTACTGTTAAGTACAGACACCTACTACTAAGGCTTGATGACATGTTAGATGAGCTTCATAGCGCCGAGATATTTTTAAAGATTGATCTATGAAGTGGCTACCTCCAGATTTGTACGAGATTAAGAGATAAGTGGAAGACTGTCTTTAAGACTAGGCACAGACTCTACAAATGGTTGGTTATGCTTTTCGGACTTACTAATATGCCAAGCACATTCATGAGGTTAATGAACTTTATGATGCACCCTTTGATCAAAAGGTATGTGGTCGTATATTTTGACAACATACTAGTATATAGTGCCAACTTGGATAACCATGTTTAACATCTCCATGACGTATTTGACATTTTGCGAACTAAGAAATTACATGGGAATGTGTAGAAGTGTACATTCTGCTAGAATGAGGTGGTTTTCCTAGGGTTTATAGTATTAGGGGAAGGGATTCGAGTAGATGAGGAAAAGATCCAAGCTATTTTGGAATGGCTGACATTGAAGAATGTCATTAAGGTCCAAAGTTTTCATGGCCTAGCTTCTTTCTATAGGCGATTTATTAAGAACTTCAATACAATAACCGCCCCATTAATTGAGTTGACAAAGAAGAGTGAAGGGAGCTTTAGAGAGATCAAGGAAAAACTTACCTTGGCACTTGTCTTATTACTACTATATTTTAACAAGCCTTTTGAATTAGAATGTGATGCATTAGAAGTTGGAATTAGTGTTGTCGTGATGTAGGAGTGACGACCCATCACTTACCATAGTGAGACATGTAGTGGCCTTGCCCTAAACTATTTTATATACAAAAAGGAGGTATACTCTCTCTTCTAAGCCCTTACTATCTGGTAACATTATTTGCTACTATGAGAGTTTGTTATTTACTCTGACCATAAATCATTGAAGCATCTTGGGAGTTAAAATAAGCTTTTGAAGTGGCAAGCCAAGTGGTTAGAGTTTATGGAAGGGTTCTCATACATAATCTAGCATAAGAAGGGAAGCACAAATGTGGTTGCCGACGCTCTATCACGACGGTAAACTCTACTGACCACTTTGCAGACAAAATTATTAAGATTCTCACTTATCACTGAGCAGTATGTAATTGGAGGATATCATCTTAAGGATGGCTATTTGTTTAAGGACCGTAGGTTATGCATTCCAAACTACTCTACACGTGAACTATTGATCAGAGAGGCTCATAGCAAAGAATTATCTAGTCATTTTAAGGACACTAAGACAACCAATTTTGTTGAGGGAAAACTTTTATTGGCTTGGTTTGGCTAAGGATGTCCATAAGGTAGTAAGGTGTTGTAAGGTATGCAAGTAAGCTACGGGGAAGGGAGAATGCCATGGAGAGTACACGCCGTTGCCAACACCAACCTTACCTTGGGCCGACCTCGGTATGGACATTGTCTTAGGTTACCTCGAACATCCAAAAGAAAAGATTTTATTTTTGTTGCAGTAGATCACTTTAGCAAGATGGCACACTTCATTCCATGCCATCGGACTAATGATGCTTTATATATTGCTAATTTGTTTTTATAAGAGGTTGTCTGATTGCAGGGGTACTGAAAACTATTGTCTCAAATCAGGACACAAAATTTTTAAGCTATTTTTAGAAGACTTTTTCGAGAAAACTTAGGACTAAACTTGTATTCAACTCCAGTAGCTACCCTCATACTAATGGCCAGATTAAAGTGGTGAGCAGGACACTAGGCAATCTGCTTAGAGCTGTTGTAGGGAAGAACTTGAGAGATTGGGATATGTGCCTACTAGTTGTGGAGTTTGCATAGAACCGAATTGTTCATAACACTATTGAGAAGACCCCATTTGAGGTCGTCTAAGGCCTGAATCTTGCTATTCTCTTGGATATGATTGGTACCCTAACAACTACTAAAGAAAGTCAATCTGGAGTTGATCGAGCTCAAGAATTGCATGAGTTACACCAATTTGTAACCAAGAAGATCACCAAGTTCAATCAGAGACAATGAGAAATTTGTAGTCGAGGCTACTAAACTTTTTCTTTCCACCTAAGAGACTTAGTATGGATACACCTCAACCGAGAACGATTCCCACACTTGAGACAAAACAATCTATCTCCTAGTGTTGATGGTTCATTTAAGGTCCTGAAGAAGATCAATTGCAATGCCTACCAGATCAAGTTGCCTGATGACTATGGTGTTTCTTTCATCTTTGATCTGTCTGATTTGATTCCCCACCAACCAACAAAAGAAGACCTTATGATCGCCTTAGAAGAAAGAGTAAAGATAACTTTAGATTTGAGGATAAATCTTTTCGACCCCTAAGTAGATGATAGGAATCGACACCCTAGACTGATCACACATAGCAGAGCTAGAGGACTCTAAGGACTCGTTTGGAGGATCCTAGCTCTAAGCCATAGCCAAGACGGGGATTCCTATCTCGAGCTAGTCTCCTATTGACTTGACTATCAGGTCTTTACTTATGTCAGATCTGCCCCTGTTCAGCAGTGATGCTTTAACCTAGAAGATAGCCTAATAATAGCCGAGGCAAGTCGAGCTAACTTCTCTTCAAACGAAGTAATTAGTCCTTGACCTATTCCAAATTAGATCAATCCCCGATTGCTAGCATTTCCTATTTCGCCTACTTGTATCATATTCCTAACTTTCATTCACTACGTGACATGTGTCTCCTTGACACAACTTTTTAAAATGATTCTTTCTTTTTCGTACTGAATATTCTTTGTCTCTTTTACCCCTGTTAGTATGTTGCATGTAACTTCATTGTAGAATACCCTTTTGTCTTTTCATACATATAAAGTATACCTAGTGGATGGGTATATAAACCCCCATTTTCTTTTATGTAAGAATAATAAAACTAACCAATATAGAATTATTCTCATTGAGCAACCTTAGTGTTGTCATCATCATTTCAACTCTTATCTATTCCCTTGAGCAAGGAGTAGTGGTGAGTGACTCTTTAGTTTGGACTAGTATGTCATATTTGGCAGATTATAGGCCGAGTAAGATCGAGTGGTGTGTCATATCCATTTGATAGCTATCCAGACTTTGCTAACTTTTTCTTTATTTGTTTTGGTTTGCTTTGTTGTGGTGCTTCTTAGTGTGTTTGACCCTGAAGACACATCACTCCCTTAAGCTAAGTCTTCATGCACCTAAGAGTTTGATCACCTCGTTGACTTTGAACTACCTAAGGAAAGATACAAACCCAAAAACTTTGACCCTGATGCTAGATGCAATTACCATCTTAGGCAAGTGGGCTACTTTACCGATAAGTGTTGGAGGCTTAGAAACAAGATCTAAGACTTAATTGATGCTAAGAGAGTACCGTTAGACTTTGTTGAGACTCCTAACATCATCAACAACCTGCTTCCAAATCATGTTGTTATTATCAATATGATCATTACCTAGGAACTTGAGCTTAAGATTGATCTTGATAAGCTACCTATGCCAAATGAACAAGTTGCTTGGCTCCTCAGAGAAAAGAGAAATTTACAAGGAATTAATCTCCATGACAAAACCTGCACCAAGCCAGCTATTTATCAATTTCTTCAAGATGTTAAGGTGAGGAAGGAAGAAATATGGAAGATGATGATAATAAATCCTCGAAACCTCACCTATAGACAATTGAAAGGGTATAGTCTAGTGGGGGATCCTATGGTTATGTCGTTGAGTTAGAGCCAAGGAGAATTTGAGTGCAAAGTAGATGCATGGGTTGTACGCACAGTATATGTTAAAAGGAGGCCAACTAGATGGGAGCTCGAGTTTGAAGAAAAAAACATTATGTGCTACATGGTAGGAATGATTGGGTCAAGCTTGAAGCTGATTACGATTCAATACAATAAGTAACTTGAAGAATAGCCCCCGTATGGCGAAACTAGAAAGTATGTGTTCAATATCTCAATTCCTCCCAAGAATTATAAAGCGGCACCTTTCGATGACTAGAATCTCAACTAGTTAAAGATTAGTATAACATTGGTTGGAGGGATTACAAAGACAAGCCGAATTTATAGGCTAGGGGAAGAATTGAGACCAAACATGCAAGTACAAAGAGAGAAAGAATCTCAACTAGATGCTTTTAATAAGATGATCAAGGTTAGTAAATGTAAGATTACGGACCAATTAGTTAAGGTTATATCCCAAATCTCCCTTATGGGGCTTCTTCTATTATTAAGCTAACATAGAGGGTCTCTCTTTAAAATTCCCAAAGAAGTCTAAGGTCCTCAAGAGATCTCAATAGATAAGTTGGGGCACATAGCCAGCTCCATATTCACTATTGATCATATTATCTTTTCACTTAAGGAGTTAGGAGAAGCCTAGTTATTAAAATCACTAGTAAAAAATATGATTCTATGAGTTTATGATTTTATAATGTGTTCTTTAGTTAAAATGGATATAAAATTGTTTATGTGTAGAATTTTAGTAAAATTATGCACTTTCATGTATGATTCTATAAGCTTATGGTTTTACTGGTTCTATGTACTAAAATGAACAGTAGAATCGTGATTTTGACAACCATGTAAAGAAGAAGGAAATTGGTACACCAAATCTTGATGCAAAGATGAGATCATAGCTAAGGTCCTCATTGATAATTGGTCCTTATTGAACATCTATCCCTTAGATACCTTTCAACAGCTTGAGATCACAGCTAATGAGATTAAGCTTAGCTCTATAGTTGTAAGGGCTTTCGATGGGTCTAAATTAGAGATTGTAGGGGAAGTAGACCTTTAAATAATGATTAGGCCTCAAATGTTCATTGTAACACTCCAAGTGCTAAGGATTCTTAGGACCTTCAACTTACTATTGGGAAGACCTTGATCTATTTAGTTGGTACAATTCTTCCTCGCTTACATCAAAAGGTTAAATTTATTGCTAATGGTTAGCTAGTCAAGATCTTGGGAGATCACAATTATGACATCTACAAAGAGATAGCAATCTCGTACATAGGAAGAGAAGAGATAAAAGATTTTAGGATGTAGATCTTTTATCAAGTCTGCATGGTCCATAGGAAGAAAGATGAAAACAAGGGCCTTAAATTCAAGAAAGGGCAGATTGGGATTTTTTGCTTGAAGTATGTTTCCATAGAGTAAGAGTTAATCCAAACCTATTTTGCTAAAGGGAAAAAGGATGATCGATTATACAATACCCTTGTAACTTTTCCATTACTCAAGGAAAGCTTTTTCAAACCAGTGCTAGAAGCAACGGTTGAAAAAGAAGACTAGCCTAAAGCATTGACAACTCTATAGAATTGGTTCACTCTCCTTTTAATAAATAAGGTTTCTATGGAGTAAGGATTATAGTAGGGCATAGTATTTGCTAAGTTCTATTTCCTTCATTTTATTTCTCATTATTCATGATTGAACCTCAATGCTCTACCAATAAAATTAGTCCTTTCAGTTGTTTTCTCCAATATATGTCAATAAAATCACCTTTCCTTTTCATAGCCACTTTCCCTCTTCTTATATTACTTATCTCCTTTCCTTTCTTCCCATATTTTCATATCTAATGTTGTTGATGAAAGCTAGGGATATCTTGCACCTATAAATGACAAAAATATTGATATCATGTCTAACCTTACTTAGTTAGCCATTAGGGATTATATCAATTATCACATAGAAATTCAAGAGAGTTAGTAGAAATACGAATAGGGTTATATATTGATCGATAAGCTTGAATGATAACCCTAAGAACTTAAGGGTTAGTGGAAATTTTTCACCAGAATGGAAAAAGGAAATGACTAAGTTATTAGCTGAATACATTGATGTATTTGTGTGGTCTTACAAAGACATGTCAAGATTGGATCCATCCATCATGGTCCATAAATTACCTACTAGAAAAGAAATTAAGCCCCAAAGATACAAATTGGGCATTTTTGGCGTAATATATTGCTAAAGATAAAGAGGAGGTTATGAAGTTGTTGGAGGTTGGATTTATTGAAGTATCAAATTGCCTCAAATGGGTCACAAACATAGTGTTAGTTCTGAAAAAAAAAAAAGGGAAAGTACGTTTATGCTTAAGCTTTCAGGATTTAAATCAAGTCACTCCCAAAGACAATTTTCCACTACCTCACATTGATGTTCCAATAAACAACATTGCTGGGAGCCATCTATTCTCCTTAATGGATGGTTTTTCAATGTACAACCAAATAAGAATGACTGAAGAGGGCAAAGCTAAAACTACTTTTATCACTACATGGGGAACCTTTTGTTACAAGGTGATGTCCTTCGACCACAAAAATGTTGGGGCAGCTTGTTAGAGGGAAATGGTGACTCTTTTGCACGACTTAATACACAAAGAAGTTGAAGTATACATAGATGACATGATCGCTAAATCCCAAGAAAATGAAGATCATGTAGAAGTATTGAGAAAGTTATTTAAAAGGCTACATAAGTTTTAGTTGGAACTAAACCTAGAAAAGTGTACATTTGGGATTACGTCAAGAAAGTTATTAGGATTCATGATCAACTAGAGGGGCATTGAAGTTTATCTAGACAAGATAAAGGCAATTCTAGAAGTACCTTCTCTACATATTCTAAAGGAAGTGAAGGGTTCCTTAGGGTTGCTAAATTATATTGTCTAGTTCATATCATAACTCACAGATAAGTGTTTCCCTCTTTTTAGATTATTAAGGAAAAATGCTCCTCTAAATTAGGATGAAGAGTGTGAAGAGGCGTTTCACAATATTAAGGAATACCTCATGAATCCTTTGGTTTTAGCTGCCTTAAAGCTAAGATGGCCATTGTTTTTATATCTCACTGCCCTCCAAGAGTCTATGTGATGTATGCTAGGGCAGGAAGATGAAGAGGGAAGAGAAAGTGCCATTTACTACCTAAGTAAGAAATTTACTGAAGGAGAGTAGAAGTTCTCCAACATAGAAAGGACTTGCTGTGCCTTCGTATGGGTGATGCACCAACTCAGGTAATATACTTTATACTATGCAATACAGTTTTTGACAAAACATATCCCTTCAAGTACTTGGTTGAGAAATCGACCTTGATTAGAAGAGTCTTTAAATGGTAAATGATGCTGTTTGAGTTCTACATAACCTATGTGAACCAAAATTTGGTCAAGGGGCAAGCCTTGGCAAATCAATTGGTTAAATACCCCATGGAGGAGGCATCTAAAGATATGGAAATTTGATTCCCAGATAAAAATGTCCTAGCAGTGGAATACAAACCATACCTCCCTAAGTGGAAGACGTATTTTGAAGGGGCAGCCAATATATCATGATGTGGGATAGAAGTAGTATTGGTATCCCCTAAAGGTAGCCAATGTCTTATTGTGGCTAAACTTACATTTTTCTACAACAACATTGTAGAGTATGAGACTTACATCTTAGACCACAAGGTGGCTATAGATAAGGGGGTCAGTGAGTTAGATGTGTATGGAGACTCACATCTAATTATTCTTTGAAAGACTGATTAGTACAAGATGAAGGATCCAAAATTGGTGTCTTATCATCAGCACCTTGCTGAGTTGGTAGAGAAGTTTGAAGACATCTCCTTTACATATCTATTAAGAATTTAGAATTAGTTCGCGGATGCCTTTGTTAGCGTCTATGGTTCAGGTGTGAGGTGGGATGGAAGTACAACCCTTGAAGATCATGGTGGAAGACAAGCTTGCTTTTTGCTTAGTGATAGAAGTTAGTAATGATAAGAGGCTTTGGTTCCATGATACCAATTATATTTTTTGGATAGGCACATACCTAGAAGGGGTAAGGAAGAAAGATCAAAAAACATTGAGGAGGTTAGCAAGTCACTTTTTTCTTAGTGGTGTTATGTTGTATCAATGATTGTTTTACACTATGTTATTGAGATGCATGGATGAAGAAGGTACATAAAGGGACATGAGGTCCACATATGAATAGGCACATGTAAGCTTGAAGAGTCATTTGGATGGATTATTATTGGTCTACGATGGAATTAGATTGTATTACATACATGAGGCACTATTACTTGTGCCATGTATATTCTAACTCAGTGAATGCTCCCCCTCAAGAGTTACATGCTTTGTCTTCACCGTGACCATTTTTTATATGAGGAATAGATGTTATTGGTCTAATTAACCCAAAAGCATCAAATGGGCATAGATTCATCTTGGTAGCTATTGATTACTTTACAAAGTAGGTAGAAGCTTCCTCTTATGTAAACATCACTAAAGGGGTAGTAATCAAATTTTTAAAACATAATATAATTGCTCAAAATGGAGTGTTAGAGTTAATCATCATAGATAATGGCATGAACCTTAATAACAAACTCATGATGAAGTTGTGTCAGCAATTTGGGATCACTTACAGGAATTCTATACTGTATTGACCATAAATGAATGGGGCAATGTAGGTTGCTAATAAAAACCTTAAAAAGATTATCAAGAAGATAACTGTGGCGTATAGAAATTAGCATGAGATGCTGCCTTTTAGATTTTATAAATGGGAGCTATGTTTTACTCTTTGGAATATAGGACTGAGGTAATTTTGCTTGTTGAAATAAAAATACCCTCTCTTAGGGCCTTAGCTTAAACTCAACTAGACTAAGCTAAATAGGTTAAAAAAAAAAAAAAGATCAAGAAATTAAACTTGGTGGATGAAAAGAGGCTAATTGCGTTATGCTACGAACAATGCTATTAGCAAAGGATGGCAAGGGCTTTCAATAAGAAGGTATGGCCCCAATAGTTCTCAAAAGGAGACCTAGTGCTAAGGAAGGTCCTCCTAAATAAACAAGATCTTAGAGGAAAGTTTGCCTTAGTTATGAAGGTCTTTATGTAGCAAGAAGAGTATTGCCCGATTAAGCATTAATTATGTCTTGATAGGATTCCCAGATTTGAAGAATCCTATAAACACTGATGCAATCAAGATGTGCTATCCCTAAAATCAATGGAATGATGTTATTATGTCTCCAATTCTAAAGACTCTATGAACTAATTTTTTCGTCCTTTACATGTAAAGTAGATGTCTCTAGTTGTTGTTAGCATTAGATTGGTCAATAACCAATCTCCACTACATTTTATACTACACCCTATATCCCTTAAAAAAAAAAAAACCTTAGTTATGAACCCTGACAAACTAATAAAACTTCTCAAAAGGTATGCTTTGATCTTTCCTTTTCTAGGATTAGGACCCTATAAAAGAAAGAGAGGAAAGAGTGGAATCGACCCTAAAGAGGAAGAAAGAAGGCTGATTGAGTTTGTAAGAAAAATTGAGGTTTAGGTTTATAGAGCAAGAAAAATTGAGAGAACTCAAAAAGAGAGGATTAGGTTTTTTTATTACAGAAAATAGAAAAAATCTGTGCAATTAGGACTTGTAGAGCAAACCCATGACTTACGGCCACCTAGAATTAAACCGCCACCACCAACACACCCTACCACCATCGCCCAAACCAGCTAACACCTTTAGGATCACCACTAATGGCTAGAAGTCCATTAGACAAGTGAGTTCAATTTCAACATAAATTTGTTTAATTTATTTAAATTATCAAATTTATTTAGAAAATTATTAAATTTGGTATTGTGAGATTTTTATGTTTGTAGATTTAGGGAAAATTTTATTTTAATGAATTTATGCCTAGAAACATACCGTGCTTAAAAAATCCTATCAACTTGAGTTTTATTCAATTTAGAAATAAATAACCCTAGGATTATATGTAGTTGTGCTTGTAGGTAGATATATATGTATGTGCTTGTGTATATCTATCTTCATGTTGAAAATCTATATTGTGTTTTGGTGATTGTTGTGAATTGAGTGGTGTGAGATTGTTTGATCACCCTAAACTAAACTTAATTATAACCAACCTAAATATCCTAATTAGATATGCATTGTAACCTTTTAAGGGACTATTAGGATTCTCCAACCAAACACCAACACTTTCAATAATGATCTTTTCTTTATTCTTAGTCGAATTAAGTGATAGGAGAGGAGGTCACAATAAGGATAAGGGTAATGGTTCGAAGGATAGTTATGGGGTAAGCGATGTCTCCATTACACAAACCTATGTTTGATTGTAAGTTGTTGCATAAACATGAAAACTCCTCAACTTAGATTAAAGTAGGTGAAATTACTTTGATTTCACATTAGATTAGATCACTGGCATTTGCATGATGGCATTTGTGTATTGCATTGTATATAATTAATTGTTTGAAAACCCTATTTGTATTTGTTATGCATTCTTAAGTCTTCATCCTCACTTACTAAGTTGTAGGTTGCTTATACCTTTATAAATTTTCTTGTAAGTACTGACTGATATGCCGTGCTATAACTATCTCGAGGTCAGTATCTTTTTGAAGTGCTAAGCTATGGGGCAGTGAGAATCAAGCTAGTTAATATAATCAAGTCTTCTAGAGTTTTGTTAGTAACTTTTAAGTTTTTAGATTGATTATGTAATATGTAATATGTAATATGCTACTTATTATACTACCCTAGTATGTAGAATTTCTTGGAAATGTAGAACAGTATGAGTATGTTAATGTAAATATGACTTAAAGTTTTTAGTTATATATATAAATTTAATCTTTAATTATGAATAACTATTTACTTCAAAATGAGAAGTCACGAACGCCTTCTATAAACTGTATCTATGATAAGTATTGTTAGTTCAGTTATTATAATAGGTTGGTTTATATGGAAGGACTGTTGTGACCTTGCTGCTTTGAGGTGTAATAATTTTCAGTTGGTATTAGAGCATACTTCTAGTGAACATTCTTTGAAGTATCATAATTTAAAAGAAATAGATATCATAGGAACACAATGAGAGTGGGTAGTATTAAGTGGGCAATAGAAGATTGTATTAAGCATGCTAAAGTAGAAGTAAGTATAATATTTAGTATATTGAATGTTAATTGATCCTAAGTTTAATTACAGGTCGATAGGGAGAAATGATAGTAAGTTGGGTACATTTTAGTTGGGATGGTGAAGAGTCTTCCGTTGATTATAGTGTTAAGATGTAATGGTTGCTATTAAAGCTAGTTGATGAGAATATATTCAAAATCGTTAATGAGATAATTGATGAATTCATGATAAAATGTGTTATAGCCGGTAGGATTAGTGGGCATAGATGGAGATGACTTTAGGGCCCCAATACAATAAGTATATTGCCATAGTAGCCTTCGAGCAAAGGTGGTTAAAGAGAGAAGGAATTATGTCTTTGATGATGCCTTCGGGATACTTTCCTGCTAAGTTAGAAAAGGGGAGACCTTACCCAGCTAGCATCACCTACATTCCTATTGGAGTCCCACATATTTCTAGATGTTATCTACTAGGGATTATTGACTTGTTCCCTTGTTATCTTGAACTAACTAAAGTAGGAATAGAGATACCCTTGAAATCAAATGAACTTAACCTAGAGCCTATGATGCAAGAATCATTACAAGAGAATCCACCACTCGTAGAACCACAAGAAGAAACCCATTCAAATAGAAAGAGTATTCATCAAGAGAATAAGGTTGATATTGAGGAGGAACTTAAGGAGGAAGAACCTGAAGAGGAAGAGTCCAAAGAGGAGGAACAAGAGATGGAAAATGAAAATGAACCTAATGTGGATATGCATGTTATAGTTATGCAAGCTATAGTTAATACTGAGATAGCTAGGATAGGAAATGAACTAGGAGGACAGGTGTTAGGACCCTAAAGGCGACTTAGTAAGATTACCTAAAATTTCCATATCATGTGTGCACTCATGATATGGAAACCGTCTTACAAGTTGAAGATTGTAAGACTCTAAATAATTTATCACTAAGGTTTCTAAATTGTTAATTAATTAAAGTATTATAGAATATAAATATTTATGGATATCTAATGTTCCATAATTCCTCAAAATCGCAGAGAATCGGTATCCCCTACCAAATGATGAGATCGAATGGGATAAACTTAAAATTTATGCTTATTGAAGTTACTAAATCTAATTATATAAATGGTGTTTACATTTAAAGTCTCAAACAAGCTATACAATCTTTGTCTAATTCTAACCTTTAGAATATCTCAATACTTGCACTTGATGCTCGGCTCTTAACCTATATCTAATTATCTATCAACCTATAAAAGAAAAACTATTAGGAAGTAAGCTACAAGAGCTTAGCGAGTTATCCCTCATACTATAATGGCAAGGAAGTTATAAAACAATTTATTACAATCATATGAATGCATGTATACGCGGTATGCCAAATAATATATGTAGTTAACTGATGTTGCATATAATATCGGATTTTAATGCCTTTCGAGATAAAGGTTAGAGATACATTGACACCAATCACAACCGGGCTCTAGTACATGGGTTTTTAACCATAAATTTAGATTTCGTATTTTGTGAAATACATTTCCATTTCTAAGAAATCTAATAGCATACTAAAATCTTAAGTCTAGCGATGGGGTGGCCCTCGCAATTTACACTCACACCTTATAGCGGAGGTCTCTAGACTCAACCCTTAGCTAGATAGTTAATGTCTCTAATGCCTAGTAAGCTTATGGGCTAGAGTAAGGTCATGTTATACGAGTGCACCGTACTAAACACTTTAATTCCATGTATATAAACAACCCACGCATGGCTTCTCTTTACTTCCACGCGAAGTGATGGCTAGAATAAGAAATGAAATGCATGGTTAATGCATGATCTTTATTAATTTAAGATAAGCCAAGTATAATTAAGTCAAATTATGTGGCGATCAATTAATATTAGCAAACCATCCAAATCATGTAACAATCAATTATATAATCAAATCCTCAATTATCGTATTTAATAATATTTTTCACAGTAATCCATCAATAATAAGCACATGTATATTCTGAATCCCCATATATCAAATTATTACTATTTAATTTAAGTACACTAACTATAAACACTAAACAAGTAAAGTCATTAAGAGTATTCACTTAACCTTGACATTTCTTATGCTTAACGTAATAATTAGTTGGAAGATCCTAACCCTCGTCAGGATCATCTAATCATTATGAGATAAAGACGATAATAAGTAATTGAATTAATTAATGGTTTTAGATTTCTATCTACCTAATTCTACTTAGGTTACTATCGGTTTTTATATTAGATTAATCTTTATCACTAATCGTAAATGACTTTTTCATTTTATCTTCAATATTTACATGTTTATAGTCATTTTCATCGTTTTCGGACATGCATTCACACAGTGATGTCCGTTTTAGACGTTAAGAACTATGTTTTACAATATGAATTAAATTTATTAAAATTTTAATTATAGAAGCTTGAATATTCTTATTGTCTAGTTTTATATCTTATTTTAGTACTTTATGATTTAATTAACTAGTAGATTCTTAAACTTAAATGATTTTACATTATTATTACTATTATATGTACTTAAATAAGGGTAATTCAATTTAAGATGTGTGTTATAAGCTTAAAGTAATTCTAGCCCATATATGTACATGTATATATATATTATTATTTTATTATGTTATCTTATATTTTACTATTTTATAAGCTTATGTCATCGCTTATGTTATCAATTGCTTATGTTACAGCTTATGTAATCAATTGCTTATGTTCCGCTTATGTTACATATGTCCATACTTCATACTTATACTCTTATGTATTATACACATAGGTTATATATACATGCACTTCTAATATACTAGTATGTATACTTATACTATGTATTCTACTAGTGTATACCTATTTAGTCCATATAAATATATGTGTTTCTATACCCATATATGTACACATGTTCTACTACACTTATCTATATGTATATACCTACACCTATACTAAGTACTTTATTAAAATTCATACACAATTACTTTACATGGATCTACATAGTATATGTACTCATGTATTTCTACTCTTATACCTAAGTATTTCTACACTTATGTACAAGTGTATAAGAATCCTATTTGTGTTAACATACATATATATATAACATGATAATTCCAAAACTAATATAATATAAACAACTAATTACCAATTAAGATGAAAGATTGTATGAAAACATACCTCTTTTTCCTTCTAGATAAGAGTGAAGAGTTTACTTAGATATTAAGATATAAGGTATGTATTAAGGTAAAGGTAAAAGAAAAAATGGAAGTTTAGAAAAGGGGAAGAAGAAGAGTGGGTTATGGTTTTGATAAGAGGGAAAAAAGGGGATTTTGTTGTGTTTTTAGATGTGTTTGGAAGAAGATAGAATTGGGTTCTAGAAAGGGGATGAAGCAATGGCAAAAAGGGAAAAAAGAAAGGAAAAAAAATAAAAAGAAAAGAGAAGAAATCCTTAGAAAATGAAAGAAAAATCTAGATGACAATGACATGTGTTGACTTTTCAACATGTTGACTTAGTCAACCTTTAACTTGGTCAACTCCTTAGGATTATATGTAATTTAGGTGTACATGATGAAGTAATTAGGGAAAATTGGGAAAAAAATTAAGGAAATGAAAAGAAATATAGAGTTTATTGAAATAATTAGTAAGAATAGGTAATAACATCTTTCTCTAGGTATTTTTATCCTATATACATTATTTAGTATGGTACTTAGTGTAACTATCATGAAATATATCATTTAGAATATTAATACCAACTATATGTAGTATAACATCAATTAAACACTTAACTTTATCTAACACTAACCTAATTATATAATTAGAAAATAGATGTGATCTATAATGTAATATCTTAGTTTTCTAGTAAATTAAATTAGTATTGTATGCATTTATGAATAATTGAAAGTTGTCTTGATTATTTGATAATGATTTAGTAAGATACTAAGGATATACTAGAAATTAGGGTTTTAGAATTGATTATAATGACTTAGTACTTTCGTATCCTTAAAGTTATAATTTTAGGGTTTTATCACTTTTGAGTACAATCTCTAGTGTTTATATACATTTAGGATCTAAAAAATTTTATACACAATTGAATCTTCGGTTGTTATCTTAAGGTTTTCATCTTAATTAGTCTTGTCAAATCGTAAGAATATCTAACTCGCTAGAGTCTACTTTAGATGTTAGGTCGAAAAATTTAGAGGTTTACAATAGGAAGAAGTAGAACATGAGGGAATAGGAAATGTTGATGCTATTGAGTTTGAGGATGATGAGGTATAGGAAGTGATTATGATTCCTGCGAGCCCTGAGGTAATATCAATAAGTTTTGAATCTTCAAATGAGGAGGAAGGTAACATAGTAGGTAGACATACGGAGTGGGTTCCCTTTAATCAAGTAGCTACTACAGATAGCTTTAATGAAGATTAGATATAATTGGCTGACTTATTTAGTTAGATCTTTAGGTATGATCCAATTGCTATTTTGGATGAAATTGATGTATCTTTTGATGTGTATTTGACTTTTGATGTATTTTATAGCTTTTGGATCAAGTTCAGATATTGTAAAAGAGTTTGATGTAATCAAGTTTAATGTAATATTTTGTATTGTACAGCTATGAATATTGAGTTTGTAGTAGATTATATAAGTAGTGATTAAATCCTATGTATGTACTCAAAGGTTTATAAAGTTGTACCTTTTTGTTTCTGAAGCTGTAATCAACTATAATGATGTAAAGCAAGAATCAAGTTAATCATGAAATATTATATTTATTATGTATATTAATTGAAATGGTATTGTTATCACTATTTTATATAAGTACAATTTACAAGAATTTAGTAGTTTCTAAAAAATTTATAAAACTAAGGAATTAGATAACTTATAAATAGATATGTATGTAGGTTTTTAAGTTATAAATACTAAGCACGTATGGTTGAAGCTAAAAATGAGAGTCATAATGGAAGGACTAATGGAAATCAAAACCCTCCACCAGGAGTACTATTATCCCTAAAGGAACAAAATAGAAAAGATATACCCCTACTACCACCACAAGAGGGTATTCCAATTAAGCAATTACTTGCTAGTATGCATACGATGATGAGGCAACAAGGAATATTGATTCAGCATCTTATGATTGGTGGTAATATGGGAAATAGGAGACCACAAGAGGCTGAATAAAGAATGGAACGATCACAAGAGGTAAATAAGCTTCTTAAGTTTATAAAAGCAAATTGTTACTTTAAGGGAGAAATGGGTAAGCCAACTTTAGCTAATGATTGGTTGGCTTAGATCGAATGAAGTTTTGAGGCTTTTAGAGTCCTTAAATCTCAAAAGTTATCATATGGCACCTTTATGTTGAAGTTAGCTACTTTAGTCTAATGGGACTTGAAAGTGAGACAATTAGGAAATAATATTACTTGGCAAAGGTTTAAGGAAGAGTTCAAGAAAGAATACTTTCCTCATAATGTCCAAAACAAGCAGGTGAAAGATTTATTTGAACTTATGAAGGGGGGTATGAGTGTGACATAGTGTGAAACTGAGTTTAATAAATTGTTGCAATATGCACCTAACTCATATAGAGATAATGCTGAATTAAAGAAAGATTTGCTCCTTATTAGGTTTGACCTTACAATATGTTGTAAGTTAGAAGACTATGGTTTCTCTACTTACCATGAAGTGGTAGATAAGGCAAGATAATTGGAAAATAATCGTGTAAGGATGCAAGCAATGCAAAGTCAAAAGATCAACAAGGGTTATCAACCTAGTTCATCATTTAAGAGATCATATCTTGGTGCAACTAATAGTTCTAGATAGAAAAGAAGGAAACTAGCAACTTTAGCTAATAGCCTAGCACAGTTAGTACTTGGTTTGAGTTTTTATGATAAGGATGGTAATGTTAAGTGCTAGAAATGTGACGTAAATCATTTTTTAAGAAATTATGTTTAGCTTAAAGGAAAATGTTTTATATGTGGAGATCAAAACCATATACTGTAAGTGTGCCCTAGAATGAAGCTTGTGAAGTGTAAAAAAATGTGATAGAAATGGGCATTTCTCTAAGTATTGTCCACAATTTGGAAAAGGATCTAAGAGGACTAGAGGTTTTGATAACACAATCGCACTTGCTTGTATCTTTGCTATAGAGGATATGGGAAATGAGGAGGATGGAGATTTTGTGGATTAGATGGAGGAGTACTACCATGACGATGTTGAGGAGATTATGGGACTTAAAGAAGAAAAAGATGAAGGACTTGTGATAGGTATGTATTTAGATGATTTATTTTGATGATAATTTAAGTGTAAGTTAAACTAAAGTATTTAGATTTTGACATTTATGAGTGCAAGTTTAGTTAGTAACCATAGTATTAGTACATTTTAGGAAATGTGTTTATTAATGGACAACTTGCTTTTGCATTATTCAATACTGGTGCATCTCATTCCCTTGCAAGTTAGAAATTCGTAAACAAACAAGAGATTAGTGTAGTTAAGATTAATACAACTTATAGAGTTAGAACTCTCACTAAGGAGAAGGTAATGACTCAAGAAGTGATAGCCGATGATAGAATTAAGATTCAGGAGAAGGAATACCCTATAAGTCTTGTAATATTGCCTTTATAGGGTTATGATGCAACAATGGGAATATATTGGTTGTCTAACCATAAAGCGATTGTAGAATGTAGAAGTAGAAGTAGAAGTATTACTTTAAATGATGGAGAAATGGTATTCCAAGGAAAGGTTAGTGGAAGCAAATTAAACTTAGCTATGTTAAAGACATGTGATGAATTGTGTGAAACAAAGGTAGAAGAGAATGATTGTAGATTTTGCTGGGTGTTTACCATAGAAGTAAAGAAAGAGGCAACTAAGGTAGCAGACATACTAGTAGTGTATGAATTTTCAAATGTATTTTTAGAGGATTTACTAAGTTTAGCTACACATCGAGAGTTGGACTTCACTATCAAGTTAGTTCCTAAAACTGAGCCTATTTTTAAAGCTCCATATCATATGTCACCCATGGAACTTCAAGAACTGTTAGACAAGGGATTTATTCATTTGAGTGTTTCACCATGAGGAGCACCAGTGTTGTTTGCAAACAAGAAAGATGGTACCATGAGATTGTGCATAGACTACTGGAAAATAAATAATGTTACCATTAAGAATAGGTACCCTTTACCCTACATTGATGGTTTGTTTGATCAGCTACAAGGTGCAATTGTGTTTTCTAGAATTGATTTGAAATCGGGATATCATCAATTATGAGTTAAGTTAGAGGATATGCTTAAAACTGCATTGAGAACATGATATGGTCATTATGAATATTTAGCAATGCTATTCGGTTTGACAAATGCCCTGACTATGTTCATGGGCTTAATGAATCGCATATCTCAACCATATTTGAATAAATTTGTTGTAGTGCTTATTAATAATATTTTGATATATTCGAAAATTGAGGAACATATAGAGCATTTATGATTGGCATTACAAAAACTAAGAGAAAATAAATTGTTGGCTAAGTTAAATAAATGTGATTTTTAGCTAAATAAAATTTTTTTCCTAAGTCATATTATAATTGGTAAAAGAATCTCTATGGACCCTAGCATGGTGAAAGCAGTAATGGATTGGAAGCAACCAATCACTATTTTAGAGATGAGGAGTTTTTTAGGTATGGTTGGATACTACTGATGATTAGTAAAGGATTTTTCTAAAATTGGTTAGCCATTGACTCATTGACTTAGAAAGATGTAAAATTCAATTCAAGTGAGGATTGTGAATTAAGTTTTTAGGAGTTGAAGAAATGATTGGTTACAACACCAATATTAACATTACTTGATTTGGATAAACCTTATGGCATGTATAGTAATGCTTCTCGAAATGGATTGGGTTATGTATTGATGTAGGGTAGAAAAGTTGTTGCATATGCATCAAGGTAGTTAAGGCCACATGAAAGGAATTATCTAACCTATGATTTGGAGTTAGCAATTGTAGTGTTTACGTTAAAAATATGGAGATATTATCTGTATGGACAACAATCTGAAATATACACCGATTACAAGAGTTTGAAGTATTTCTTCACTTAGAAGGAGTTAGATTTAAGATAGAAAAAATGGTTGGAGCTGATTAAGGATTATGATTTGAATATAAATTATCACCTTGGAAAGGCCAATTTGGTGGCAAATGCTTTGAGTTAGAAGAATTATGAATAGGTTCCATTATTGTTAACTTCCCAACATGAATTAGTGCATGAATGTGAAGGTTAAAAATTAGGTTTTGATTGGTATGAATCTAATAGTCAAATAATGAATTTAGAAATGCAACCTAATTTAATGGAGAGAATTAAACAAAAGCAAGAGGAAGATAAAGATTTGATGGAAATGAAAGAGAAATTAAGTAAAGGAAATGATTTTGACTTCAAAGTGGATGGAAGAGGCATATTAATGTTTAGAGGAAGGATATGAATGCCGTAAGATCCTGACATAAGGGAGGAAATTTTGGATGAAGCACATATTACTTGTTATACCACATACTAAGAAGGAAATAAAATGTACTAATATTTAAAACTCATGATTTGGTGGAATGAAATGAAAAGAGATGTGGTACAGTATGTGGTAGAATGTATTACGTACTAAAAAGTTAAAGCAGAACATCAAAGACCGAGTGGACCATTACAATCTTTGGAGGTACTGAGATGGAAGAAGGATCATATCACGATGGATTTTGTGGTAGCATTACCTAAGACTCAAGCTAGCTATGACTCAATCAAGGTAGTTGTAGATAGATTATCGAAAAGTGCACACTTCTTGCTCTATCGAATAGGCGATTCAATGGAAAAGATGGCTAGGCTATATAAGAGATAGTAAGATTACATGGTGTAGTAGAAAGTATTGTTTCTGATCGGGAGACTAGTTTTTTTCCAAGATTTAGGAGAGTTTACATAGAGCTTTGGGTACAAAGTTACAAATTAGTATAGTTTATCACCCACAAACAAATGGAAAATCTGAGTGAACAATTTAAACCCTAGAAGATATGTTGCGGGCTTGTATATTAGATTTTTGAGGTTATTGGGATAAATATTTGCCATTGATAGAGTTTGCTTACAATAATAAATATCACGCAACTATTCAGATGGCACCTTATGAAGCACTAAATGGAAGAAAGTGTAGATTGCCATTATATTGGGATCATGAGGAATATTCAATGATTGGACCTGACATGATCAACCAAATGAGTGAGAAAGTTAAGATTGTACAACAACAAATGAAGGAAGCTCAAGACTGTTATAAGAGTTGGGCAGATTTGAAGAGAAGCTCATTAGAATTTGAAATTGGAGATCATGTTTATGTCAAGATAAGCCCATTCAAAGGACTTAAACAATTTTGCTTGAAAGAAAAGTTGAGTCCATAATATATTGGTCCATTTGAAGTATTGGAGAAGGTTGGTAATGTATCATATAGAATAGCATCACCTCTAAGTTTACTAGGCTACAATGATGTATTCCATGTTTTTATGTTAAGAAAGTATGTTAAAAACTTGAATGCAATTGTAGAAATAAAGCCAATGGGGTTAAAGAGGAATTTTCAAGTGGTGAAGCAACCCATAAGAATATTGGATAATCGGATTTAGAAGTTAAGGAATTAAGATATGGAATACGTAAAGGCCTAATAGAACGAAGGTCCAGACTTAAAGATTACTTGGGAGCCTAAAGCAATAATGATGAAGCAATACCCATGGCTTTTTCTAACTTCTAAGTTAGTAAATTAGTAAAAGTATGTGATTATCATTTTTTGGTTATTTAAATGCAAATTTAGATATATAGAAGTTTTGAGGATAAAACTTTTTCAAAGGGGGAGGGATTGGAAATGTAAGCCCCGCAATTGGAAGTTTAGATTCAATTATAAAATTTAGGGCGATTATATAAAATGTTCGATCGAGCCTAAATTATATGATGAAACTAAGAAATTAGTAAAAGTGACCCCGTAAGTTTGAATTTAGGAAAATAAGTAATAAAATAATTAAGTACCATAATATTAAATTAAAAAGCATATTATCTATTATTTATTGGAAATGTGTAAAAAAAAGTTTTAATAACTAACGAATCACTAAAGATAAATTATTTTTACTAAAAAACATAGAATAACATGAATAATATTTAGAAGTTTTTATTTGTACTCTCTATATATTTACGTATAGGTAAAAATACGTGAAATTTACTTAAAATGCTTGAAATTTACTAAATTAATGCTAAATAATTAAAGAAAATTACAAAAAAAAATCAAGGAAAAATGAGAAAAAGTAAGGATTTGTCTAGAATTAGGTCGTGGCATGTTGGGGTTAAGAAGAAAAAAAATAACCAATCAATTTAAGGCAAATAGAAGGCAAAATTAAAGGAGGATAAAGCCATTTGTCAACTAAACATTGAAAGAAAAAAAAATAAAAAAAGCAAGGCATCCCATATGAATACCCTAAACCCATTTGGAACTCCTTTTGGTTTGTTTTAAGTCCAAGAAAAATTGAGAGAACTCAAAAAGAGAGGATTAGGTTTTTTAATTACAAAAAATAGAAAAAATCTATGCAATTAGGGCTTATAGAGTTAACCTATGACTTATGGTCACCTGGAATTGAACCACTACCACCAACACACCCTAACACCACTGCCCAAACCTATGATTTCAACCCAAATTTGTTTAAATTATCAAATTTATTTAGAAAATTATGAAATTTGGTGTTATGAGGTTTTTATGTATGTAGATTTAGAGAAACTTTTTATTTTGATGAATTTATGCCTGGAAATATATTGTGCTCAGGAAATCTCGTAAACTTGAGTTTTGTTCAATTTAGAAATGAATGACCTTAAAGATGTACTTTTAAGCTCAAAATTTTTGTGTAGACTATTTAGAAGATGTAAAATAGTGTTATAAAGAGATTTTCAGAATTGGATTTTAAAAAAAAATTTAGATGATTTTTAGGCCCTAAAATGATGTATAAAATAGGTAATTTTGGGTTAATTAGGTAATTAAATAGATAATTACTAATTTATTATGTAATTAGTTGTTTTGGGATATTAATTTCTAATGTGGTATGATAATTATAGTACTTAGATTATGAGATATAATTATTAGGTGTAATATGTGAAAATTAATAATATGTCAAATTGGATTTATAATAAATATAAAACATTAAGTTAAAATTGATAATATAATAATAGTAATATATAATAAATTTGGTAGAATACTTAAATTTAGATAATTATACGAAAAATGTAAAATTTTCTCATATCAAAAGTAAATTTAGTACATAAATGAGGACTAGTGTATATTATAGAGGCTACAATACTAGTTAAGGACTAAAAGTAATATTTAAGACACCCGAGCATAATGTGATTAACTTCACATTATGGTTTCGAATGCATTCTTAGGATTTATGAATACTACCTATAGTTGAAACTAAGTTAGAACTTAAATCGAAATCGGATTTGGAAGCCGATTCCAAAACTAACTTAGAATGGATTGGTAATAAATATTATATATATGTGGAAAAATGAGTCAAATCATGGCATAAAGTTTATATATCATAAGGATATAAATACTAAAAAAGTATTTATATTATAAGAGATGTGAAGATGAATGACTTACGACAAGTTGAGTGAGCTAATGGAGGAGTTTAGGTAATTTGGGTTCAATACTTAAATGTACTTTGGAGTACTATTTTAAAGTACTCAGAGGCTTAGGATTTTATGTGATTGTGCTTGTTGGTAGATATATATCCATGTGCTTTTATGTATCTATCTTCATGTTGAAAATTTGTGTTGTGTTTTGGTGATTGTTGTGAATTGAGTGATGTAAGATTGTTTGATCACCCTAAACTAAATTTAATTATAACTGCTATAAATATCTTCATTAGACATGCATTGCAATCCTTTAGGGGACTATTAGCATTCTTCAACCAATTACCAACAACTTTGAAAAAGATAGTGCTAGATAGTATAATGGTCTTTATTTCATCTTTAGCTGAACTAAGTGATAGGAGAAGAAGTTACAATAGAATGAGGGCAATGGTTTGAAGGATAGTCATGAGAGGAGCGGTGTCTCCATTACACAAACTTAGGTTTGGTTGTGAGCTATTGCATAAACATGAAAACTCCTCTACCTAGATTAGAATGGGTGAAATTATTCTGATTTCACAATGGACTGAACCACGTTATGTAATAGCATTTGCATGTTACATTTTATATAATTAATTGTTTGAAAACCTTGTTTATATTTGTTATGCATTCTTAAGTTGCCATCCTAACTTACTGAGCTATTGGTTGCTCATACCTTTATAGATTTTCTTGCAGGTACTGATTGATATGCTTTACTATAACTATCCTAAGGTTAGTATCTTTTTGAAGTACTAAGCTATGGGGGAGTGAGAATCAAGCTGGTTAATGTAATTGAGTCTCCTAGAGTTTTGTTAGTAACTCTTAAGTTTTTGGATCGATTATGTAATATGTAATATGCTACTTATTAGACTACCTTAGTATGTAGAATTTCCTAAGAATGTAGAATAGTATGAGTGTCTTAATGTAAATATGACTTAAAGTTTTTAGTTATATATATAAATTTAATCTTTAATTATGAATGACTATATACTTCAAAGTAAGGAGTAGTGGACGCCTTATGTAAACTGTATCTATGATAGGAATTGTAAGGTTAGTTGTTGTCATAGGTTAGTTTAAACGATGGGATTGTTGTGACGTCACCACTTTGAGGTGTAACAATGTTTATGGGCCTTTGGACCAAGAACTACTACTATTAAGGTAATCATAAAAATAAGTATGGCACTCACTCAAAACTTAAGGATAGGATATCTTGTATGAGCCATGACTTATTAGAATTTTAGTGTAGAATATCTCATAAGAGCCCTAACACCCATTATATGCCTAACACTTCCATTTGTTTCTTCTTTTCGAATAGAACATCTCATAAAAGAGTCTCGTTTAGATAAACCATAAGAAGCTCTATCCTTAAGATGGCCCTTGTGCTATTGCTATTTTAGGAAATGATATCTTACAAAAGGGTATTGTTAAAATAGATAGCAAGTAGCTCTGTTCATCCTTTAGACAACCTTTGTATCATTACACCTTCGAATAGGATACTTCACTAAAAGGCTTTGTTCAAAGAGAAATAAGGAGCCTTGTCCTTAAGAAAGCCTTAGTACTATTGCCCTTTAGGATATGATATCTCGCAAAAGGATATCACCAGTATAGATTGCAATGATCCCTACCTTTAAATAGCCTCAATGGTAGGAAAGAACATCTAGTCAAAGGGTATCACTAAGATCATAAGGAGCTTTTTATCTGCCTCTCTTGATTAATAACTCACAAAAGTGGCCTGTTTCATAAGTAGCCTATTTCACATCTCGAAGTTACCATCAAGAATCATTTTTAGAACTCTCTTTCTCTTACAAGAGTAAAAATCATATCTCTTTTACCTTTGTGCTATAGTTTTCACTAAACTTTACCATAAATTTAAAGTTTATTAAATAATGACTCTAAATTCAAGACAAATGAGAAAAACCCTAATATGATATTCGAAGCTCTAATCACACACGAAAACCCTAAACCTTAGATACGGTAATTATAGGAGATTGAAAATGAACATAATAAAAACCTTAAATTGTAAACCCTTAGCTTATAAAAAAAAAAAATCCAATATTTACTCTAATACTAACCAAGCACTAGTACAGTGAAATTACAACCTAATATGCATAATCGCACAAAATTGCTAACAAACATTTAAAGATAATTTTAAATAATTATAATAATTAACTTTAACTAGTTAAATTAATAAATTAATAAAGTACAAGTAACACCCTAAAATTCCTATATGTGGTACCATGTACATATATAGTTATATATTCATTTAAATTATTTAATTCCCTCTTTTGATAACATATAATATCACCATTATTACTAGTACTATTATCATTAATAATATCAATATTATTCTTATTATTCTAAATTATTATTGATATTATTATTATTTAACCATGACATGCCATGATTACATTACGGCATGTGTACTTATTTAATTCAAATATTTTAAAACCCTTAACCCTTCATTTCCCACCCTTACCCATTCATTTCTCTACTTTATTTTTTCCTCATATCCTACAAACAAAACCCTACATTTCCCAACATTTCCTCTCTCTCCCCCTCACGTGAACTATCCCCTTCCCTACACTCTCTCTCTTTCAAATTTCATTTACTCCACATTTCACTTTCATCCACCCTTCTTCACAAACAACCTCTACACTATCACACACTAATTTACAAGGATATCTCCTTAGGACATCAAGGAGGTAAGAAGAATACTCAATCTTCAAGACTCCTTACTAGTAACCTGTACCTTTGTTTCATTATTTTTATTATTCTTTTGTTTTTCCTTGTAATAATCATGTAATATTGCCTTGCACTATAACTCAATTTCGTATACATATTTTGTTGGTAAAAGTTTGTTTTATTTTATTTTTATTATAAAAACATGTAGAAGATGACATGTGTTGTTAATGGGTTTTGGATATGAGCTTTATCCTACAAAGAAAGAAAAAAACTTATGGTACGGAGGTTAGTCCAGTAAATGAATGTAGGAAAAGTTGAGTAAGCAGCGAAGAGTTCTTAGATATCTCATATAGTGTTTCTTTCCTGTATTTGTAGGTGAATGATTACACGTGGAGGCCTATTGGTGAGGCACCTCCTTGAAATGTAGGTATAAAGGGTAGTTATGTAATATAACCGTGCTAGGTGATAACTGTTCTTGCCACTCCCTTTGGATTTAAATTGGACACTGATATATGTTACTCGACATTAGTCAAGAATAAATTACTTGGCCTAACGGCAACCGAGTGGACGAGTAGATAAAATTTGACTATCAACATTTGCTCCCTAACTCTCGTATTCAAAGATTTGACTAAGGGAGTAAACATTTAATTCTCTCGAGGTAGAGTAAGGCAAGAAGATGAATTGCATTGTATCCAAAAGGTTGCAATTTTCCATTTTTCCACTTGTTAAAAGACCATAGTGGAAATTATGAAAGCTTTCACCTTGCTCATCATTGTGCTATAAGCCTAATAACTATCAGAGACTTCACAACCATTAGATTCCTATCTCGAAACACATGTCAACAAATCTGTGCCACCTTCTAAGCAGTGCATCATTTCCGTTAAAGACTCATTTGCAGTTACAAGGGTAAATCATCTGTATTTAAAGGCCTTTTCAAAACCAAAAACAAATTTTTTCAATTGCATCCATAAGTTTTCATTAGTTGCTTGACATCTTGTCTAATCTTGAAATTCTTCAATTTTCATGACATTCAATATAGTCAATCAAGTATGGTTTGCAATGTAATTTGTCAACTTATCCTTTTAAATTCTGAAGCAACTAAGTCTAAGACTGCTTCTCCTCCCTAGAAGAGGAATGAGACAGCACGTTCCTCAGGTAGCTCGGTTGATAGTGTTGTCGAGTGGTGGGATAAACTCGCTCAGATCAAGTCTCTTGTAATAGATAATTATTCAAAAGACAAGGAAGGAAGATCTGTGGCTAGGTATTTGTACAATAATATGGTTTACTTTTGTGATTCACCAAACGTTGTAACCAGTGCTGTCGATAGGGTCCTTGTTTCAAAATATAGCAAGTACTGACAAGACCTTCCTAGGGCATGGAATCTTAGGAGGCTAAGAGAAAAGGAAAGGGTATGTTTTCTAAGGGAGCGTAAGTTCCACATCTATTTGAAATATCTTGACTTTAGGCTATGCTTCCCTTTCTTAGCATTTGTCAAGTAGTTCTTCAATTACTTTTGAGTTACATCGAGTATGTTCTCATCAAACACATACCGGCTTCTAATAGCATTCAAGATAATCTATGAATAAGTTGAAGTTAAGGCTATGCCTGAACTATTTCGATACTTCTTTATGATTAGGAGGCAACTTAATGGCTGGTATTTTGGAGCTATTAGGAATGGGCAGAAGTTCATGGATGGGTTAGAGTCCAAGATCCATAAATGGCATGACAAATTTGTATCTATTGTTTCAGACGAAGAGTTAGATTTCTAGACCCATTAGACTAAACCAATCCATACCAAGGACATCGAGTTGATGCCAAATGGTGCTGCTATGGCAAAGAAGATCCAAGAAAGGAGGAAAAAGAAAATGTTCTTTTGGGATGCTGAGAGAATAATAAGAAGTTATGAGAGCGGAGAGCTAATGAGTAATCATTGTACTAAGTATAGCTCTAAGAGGAAAGTCGTTCTCGTGACTTAGGAGAGGAATTGTTGCCTTTGAGCCTTACTTGGCATGGAGAATGCGAGTTCTTTCTTATTCCTTATATTAATATTGATACATCTACTTTATATTGTAGATATGGGTATTGGTGATGTAAACTCGCTAAGCTATTGGCCCAAGTGAAAGCCAAAAAATTGAAGGCCAATAAACGTACATCTTCTATTGTTGTAGCTACTCAGCCAATTATCATTAAAAAGGCAGCCAAAGAGGATGCAACAAAACAAGCGGTGACCAAAAAGATCTCTTGTCCTATCAAGAAACGATAAGGGATTGAGAAGCCAAAGTCAGCCGAGGATACGTGAGTAGAAACTAGTCCATCAGAAAATATTACCCTTGCTATGAATTTGAAAGATGGCAGTCAAGAAATCCAACCTCATAGTGAAGCTAAAACTACCACTACTGCTAAAGGGTCATCACTTATGATGGAGGCTACACTGAGTACCAATAGGAGAAGTGGGAAGGAACTTTTCAGCCAAACCCTAGCTAATAGGTCTAAGGAGTTGGACAAAAGTACCAAGGAGGCCATGTACAACAAAGCTTTCACATCAACAGTACCGAATTCATCCCTAACACAGAGGTCGGCGAATACTTCATCCCGTGTTGCAGCCATAACATCTTACATACCAACTTAGCCCTAGGTGATAGGACAAAATCTTTAGCCTTGATGGAAGGTATTATTCTTCCTAAGGACAAAGAGATTGTAAAGAAAAATGTCGATAAGGTCAGCGGTTGTAATAAGGCTTATATCATAGCTAAGCTATATGATTTAAGTGTATTGAATCCTTTGAACTATTACGGGTATTTAGTTGCTAATACTCCTATTTGTTTTTACATCAATAACTATGTTCTTACAACCTTAGACAAAGCCAATAAAGAAATGAAGAAGGTAATAACGATAATAATCTTTCACATATTCTGCCAAGTGATTTGGAAAATTCATTGTTCTATATTGACCTATTGTAGAAAATTGAGAATGCATACAACTCCTCAAAAGTAAAAACTGCGATTGCCAAAAACGCAAGAATAAGGGCTAAAATGGAGGTTAGGAAATATCAAGGTGAATTAGCTACCAAGAAACTATCACACTCTTTCATTGCCAATGAAGTCTCAAATCTCAAGGCTAAGGTTGATGAGTAGTACAAGAATGTTGAGGACCTAAAAGAGGAGTTACACAAAAAGAAAGAGGAGTGTTGGGGTTTAAGCTAAACACTCTGCTCAACAAGTGATGAGGAGGATAGGCCTAGGATGTAAATCAAGGAACTGGAGACCAACAATGCTAGGTTGCAAAGTTGTGTTGCCGTGTTAGAAGAGACTTTAAAGAAAGGGCCCTCTATTGAAGAGGCACTCGAAATCGTCACTCCCAGTCGGTAATACGAGAGATTACCGCGGAAGAAGTTGTTGAAGGGGGCCTAAGCGACAAGAGAAGAAATTCTCAAATTTCACCCTGATTATGATCTTTCATGCTTAGATTTTGCCAATGTTAGTGACAAAGTCAGCAGTTGTGATTAAGGAAGATGGTAAAGATCCAAGTATCGAGATCAATGTGTAAGATGAAGATGAGACTCATGCTGAGAATCTTGGAGATGACGAGGAACATCTATCCAAGGAAATCCCCTATAAGCGTAAAGAAAAATCTACCTATTCCCAAACCCTAAGCGCCAAAAAGGAAATATGCTCTAAGAAGGCCCTAGCTTCTAATCAACAAAATGCTTCTGCTCAATCTGAAAATAAGTCATAGGATTGTCCAGTAGTTTTATCTTTGGTATGGACTTCTCTAGGTCGAATGGCCAAACATTGTAATTGTAATTATATTGGGATGAATGAGAATCATTTCTTCCCACATCTAAAGTATTTCTAGCACATTTTATTTCACACATTTTATCATTTCCAAGCATGATTTATTTCTCACGCTGTATTTTCTTGACATGTATTATTTTGTTATTATTTCTCTACATGGTCTATTATACACATTTTCCTCGACATGTTTTATTCCATACATTATGTTTCCTCGACATGTTTTATTTCACATGGTTATTCTTCTTAGCATATTTTATGTCACACATTAAGTTTCTTTAGCATGTTTTATTTCATACGACAAATTTGAGCATCATATAAACATTATCCATTAGTTATTGAGACATGGACTAGCCATTTTACTTGAGTGCTTGCTATTTAGCTTTAAAATTGATTTATGAAGTTTGTTAACCATAATAGGCTTGAACTAATACTAGTTCATTCACCGTACAGTTTGAACTCATTAACTCATCAATCGTAAAAATATCGAGAAACAAATTGGAACTTCAAATATAATTGTCTTGCAAAACAAGTAGACTATTGCCTTGCAAAACAAACAGAAAGGCAAAACAATGAGGGAATCAGTTGAAATAAAGTTTTAAGCTCTTGGCATTCCATGCATAAGGGACAATAGGTACCATTCAACCTTTCCAATCAATAGGCCTCCTTGCTAATGACTTCCCAAACCTTAATAAGATTGTCTTAATTCATGCTAAGCTTCCTATGTTTTTCTCGCACACCAATCGCTTCTAGCTTTCGACAAACCAGGTACTTAGGCTGAAAAACCTTATGCTTCACTTTATGATTATAATACTGGGCTACCTTATGTTGATATGTTGTAACCCTTACTCTTGCAACATCTCTTATTTCTTCAATTGTATCCAAATTTTCTATTAATCCAATGTGATTAACCATCACATCAAAATTTTATGTTCATAGATTAGGAGATCTAACTCAATCAGCAAAACTGCTTTTGTGCAATACACTAACTTAAAGGGGGTTTCCCCTATTATGATTCTATGGGTAGGTTGGTACCCCCATAAGACATCTGGTAATTCATTAGCCCATTTTCCCTTAACTTGGTTAATCTTTCCCTTTAAGTTGTGCAAGATGATCTCATTGATAGCTTTAACTTACCTGTTCGTCTAAAGGTGAGCTACAGATAAGTCATGTAGTTGCTGCATACATTATCGTATAGTATATACAACATCTTCTTTCATGGTCGGCCAATAATAGGCGAGTTGTAATGCATAGATATACAATGTCTGTGCTTTCATGTGGTTGCTGCATACACTATTGTATAATTCAGATAACAGCCGTTGGGCATCTCTTGGAGGAAGGCATCGAAGATAATGTTAGGATATCCCGTATTTGCATAGCTAATCATTTATCAGCATGTAGTTCGTAGCTTGATAAACTAGTGTTCTTACTTCTTTCTTGCCATCAGGGAGAATACTGTCTCTTAAATAATCTATGATAGGATCCATCCGAGACTTCTCTCTTAAGTAAGGAGCTAATTCATAGCTCTATGTAACAATGGATAAATTTTTTTGTAGGAGGAATTCTACAAAAAGTTTATCACTTAAGTCAGGAAATGTCAGACTGGCTAGCTTAGACAACTTATCTGTAGCAATATTTTTACTTCTCAAAACCTTATGGATTGAAAAAGCCTAAAGTTCTTCTACGAGTGTTTGTACCATCAATAGGTACTTGCTCATTTCTTCTTCCCTCACTACATAACTTCCTATGACTTGATTCAACACCAGTTGTGAATCAGAGAAAACTTTGAGTTTCTTAGCACCAATCTCTTTAGCTATTTTATGTCTAACTATCAAAGCTTCATATTCTACTTTATTGTTACTAGTTGGGAATCTGAATTTTAAGGCATAATTAACCATGACGTTATGAGATCCTTATAGAATAAAGCCTACACCACTTCCCTCTCTAGTAGAAGAACCATCAATATAAATGTACCATATGGGTTTCTCAGCAATCTCTACATTGTCTTCCTCACCAATAAACTTAGGTAAAAAATATGCTAACACTTGAGTTTTTAATGCCATTTTGGATTTGTATTATATACCATAGGAACTTAGCTCTAAGACATATTTCATCATTCTCTCGGAAGAGTTTAGGTGTTGTAATGCTTGCTACAATGGATGATTAGTGAGGACTACGATTTGGTAAGCCTTGAAATATAGTTTCAATTTCCTTGTTGAGATAACCATTGTTAAAACAAACTTTTCAATTTTCATGTATCGATGCTTTGGTTCTTATAAGACATGACTTACGAAATAAACAGGTCAATGCTCCTTGCCATCTATTTAGAGCAATACAGAAGAAAGAGCTCGGTAGTTAATTGATAAGTACAAATATAAATTCTCTCCAAAGAGAGCTGTTGAGAGTATCAAGGTTGACTTAAGGAATTCTTTGAGTTCATTGAAAGCCCTTTTGCAATCATCGGTCCATTTGAACTCTTTTGGATTCTTCAAAATTTTAAAGAATTATGCACACCTATCCATGCTTCTCGACACAAACTAATTAAGGGTAGCTATTTACCCAGTGAGTTCTTGTACTTCTTTGATCGTATGAGGAGATTTCATGTTTATTATCACCTCAATCTTTCTCGAGTTAGCTTCAATGCCATGCTGAGTGACCATATACCCTAAAAACTTTTCTAAAGTTGCACCAATGATGTACTTTTACTAATTGAGCATCAGTTGTATCTCCTAAGAGCAGTAAATGTCTCTTAAAGATCAGTAAGATGCCGATCCTCTATCACACTTTTGACAATCATGTTGTTGGCATATACCTCAATGTTTCAATGGATTTGGCATAAGAACATCTTAGTAACAAGTCTTTAGTAAGTTGTGACGGTGTTTTTTAGCCCAAAGGGCATCACCGTATAACAATATGTTCTGAAATTTGTGACAAATAATATGTAAATTTCGTCTTCCTTATCCATTTTAATTTGGTTATATCCCAAGAAAGCATCCATAAAAGAAAGTAACACCTGTTTAGTAGTTAAATCTACCATTTGATTGATTTTCGACAATGAAAAGTAATCTTTAGGATAAGCCTTGTTAAGATTCGTGAAGTTTATGCACATGCACCGCTTATCGTTAGACTTCTTGGCTAGCACACAGTTGGCTAACCCAGTTGAATAAGGCTCTTCCTGAATAAATCTTTCCTTTAGTAGTTTCTGAACTTCTTCTTCTATGGCCGCTTGTTTCCTGGGGTAAAATGCCTTTTCTTTTGTTGATTGACTTTCGCGCTTAGATCAATCTGGAGCTTATGTACCATAATGTTTCTAAGGATACCTAGCATGTCCGAAGGGGACCTTGCAAACACATCGGCATTATCTTGTAAGAAGTCGATCAAACTTTGATGAATATTTTCCACCAAATGTTTCCTTATGTTGGTTGTTTTTATAGGGTCATCTCCTAAAGGGATTTCCTTTGTTTCATTCTCAACACTGTCTATGCCAACTGACTTTCCTTCTGAACAAGTTTCTACTTGAAAAACCTCTTCTTGCCTCAAGGCCCTCATGTACAAGGACCTTGCCAATTGTTAATCCCCTTTGCATATACAGACTCTGGTGGGAGTAGGGAATTTGGCTTTAAGATGAGTAATGGAATGGATGATGCCAAATAAGTGTTGGTACAGTCGTCCCATGATCATGTTATATAGGGACCAACATTTGACAACAAGAAAGTCTACTTTATCTTCTGCAACATGCTCGTCATCTCTAATCTAGATTGGTAAAGAAATTACTCTAGCTACCCAAACAGGTTGATTGTTGAAGGCATACCAATCATAATTGTAAGATCTTAGCTGTGCTTTGATCTTTGGTCTCATCTGATTAAAAGCATGTTGGAAAATAATATCTACCAAACTTTTAGTGTTAATAAGAATTTTCTTGACCTCAAAGTTGGTGATTTTCGTACTAATCACCAAGGCATCATCATGTGGCCTTTAGATGCCTTTGAAATCTTCCTCTATGAAAGAAATCATATTGTAGATCTTGACCTTTCACCTTGGATATTGCAAACATAATTTATGGCATTAGTTAGACTTGAAGAGGTTGATCTACATATAATAGGTCTATTGACAGTTGTGTTAATTATCCCATTGGGTGCTCTGTTGGTACTCCTGTCCCTTGCATCTCTCTTGACAATAGCTAGTCAAGTTTCATTCTCCTACTCTTCACATCTCCTTTGAGATGGTCGCTCAATAATCTTACCATCTTCTACTAGAAACTTGTGCAAATGCCCTCGTTGTATAGCATCCTCAATCACATTTTTAAGCTAGATGCATTCATTTGTGTTGTGACCTTTGTCACAATGAAAATTGCAGTATTTGTTGGAATTTCACCTAGAGGGGTTTCCTTTCATCCTCTTTGGCCATTGCAGTACTCTTCTCTACCTACGAACTTCCATTAATATGTCTGAAATAGGATGATTAACTAGTCTATAGGATGAATACATTGGAATTCGAGGTCTCTTTCTCTCAACGTTTCAACTTTGATTGTCATCTGTCCTGAGTCAATCTTTTGCACTTCTCCTCTTGTCATTTTTTCTATCTCCCCTATTTTGATTAGCTTCTCATCGAACCTTTATATTGTCCTCCTATCTGATGAAGGACATGGCTTTGGCTTTGAACTTAGAAAAAGTTCTTGGCTTATTCTTAGTAAGCATTGAGGGTTATACTCATGTCTAACTTTGGAATTTGGACCATTTCAACCATAAACCTACCTAGATAGTCCCTAATGGATTCATTTGATCATTGTTTTATTGTGCTAAGGACTAAAGAGTCCTTAATAGGAAGCTTATTAGCAAGGAAGTATTGATGGAACACTTCTACTAGTTTTTCGAAACACAAAATAGTGTTTGGCTCTAGCTGTTTAAACCATGTACTTGCCGCATTCCTTAATGTTGAGGGAAAAGCTTAGCAAGCTACGGCATCACTCAAGCCATGTAACTTGGCCAAGGTGTAGTAGTACTCCAAATGATCTTCAGGATCTTTCATTCCATCATAGGCTTCAAATTGTAGCAACTTGATGTGCTATGGTATGACCTCCTTCAAAATCGTAAGAATGAAGGGGCTCTTCTTAATTTCAAATTGCTTACTCGTTGTAGCATGGGTGCTAACATGCGATGGTCCAACATGGCGCACCTGTTGTGATTGCTTGCCTTTGTCAATCTTCTTGAGTGTAGGAGCCAAAGGTCCCATTGTAACCTGGACTCACTTTTTAGGCAATTTAGGTGAATAGATTAAGTTATCGCTATTCTCAGCATCATGATCACTATGCTCTTTGTTTTGATTTCCGTAAACACTATTATGGAGGAGATTAAGGATCACTTCATGTTTTTTGTTAAGTTCCTGATTTTCTTTAGCTAAGTTGAGGAAAAGTTGCTCTAGCTTAGCCAAACGTTACTTGTCAGTATGCTTACTCCCCCTTTTAAGGTGATGGGAAGAAGTGCCAACAGCTGCACTTTTAGTCACTCTAGTTTTCACCATGTGGGTATGTTTGAGAAAAAACAGACAGTGCTAAATGTTATTAATGGGTTTTGAATTTGAGCTTTATCCTATAAAAAATGGAAAAATTTTATGGTACCCGAGCCAGTCTAGTACAGCCACTTTGATGCCTAAGCATGTAAATGAATGTAGGAAAAGTTAAGTGAGTAGTGAAGAGTTCTCAAATATCTCTTACAATGTTTCTTTCCCATATTTATAGGAAAATTTCATGTTTGAAGCAGTAGCAGTTATCATGAATGATTATTAGGACATGTGGAGGCCTCTAAATCAGATACCTTCTTAAATTGTAGGGATAATGGAAAGTTATGTAATATAATCATGCTAAGTGATAACCATTTACGCCTCTCCCTTTGAATTTAAATTGGATACTGACATATGTTACTCGGTGTTAGCCAAGAATAAGTTAATTGTCTTGACGGTAGCTAAGTGGACAAGTGGACAAAATTCAACTATCAACAACATGCCATGTAATGTTTAGTATCTACATTGAAGATGTAAATTTTTTTTTCTATTTTCCTTTTTTTTTAAATATACAATATATATATGTATTATATGAGTTATTATATACACGAATATATATATATATGTACTACAAAAATAATGTGTTAATGTAGGTATACTATAAAAATCATACCTACCTCGATATTTTTGTAAATATATATGAAAATAGTAAAAATATACATATATACATATAACATGAAAGAATCTTACATACATATATTACATATTGTCACAAGCTAGAAGGGGGTCGAGTCATGGCAATATCGCCGTGCAATACATGATGATTTGAGATCAAGCTCTATCCTTGATTTAAGGGCCTTTGGCATACTACATGAGACATTTTACAACTACAACCTTCTCCTACTAACTAATATCAAGTAATAGCATAGCACATAAATTAAAGTTATGGTATTCAACTAATGCTAACACAACATAGATAAGAAGGAATAAAAAGTTTTTCCCTTAAGGTAGTCATACAATATTAAAGTAAGATAACAGGAGTAGTCTGGGCTGCTTAACAACTAAAAATACTTAATAAGCGATAATTATAGAGAGTTCATATATAAATAAATGGTTCACTCAAACTCTCGACTTCTCACATCCAATGACCTTGACTGATGTAATTGACTTCGGGTATCCTACAACCTAGTTCCAGCCACAAATCCTACTACAATAATAAACCATAGGTAGGTTAGCTCAATTGCCTAGTAAGCAACCTACCTACTTCACTAACAAACAATATCAAACAAGTTATTAAACAAGTGTATGAATGTATGGTTAAACATATGCAATGCAACAATATATACAGTTTGTTAGTAATTGTATACAACATGGTTTTAATGCCCACCGTTACCCAAGTTAGGAAGTATTTCATCACTTTAGGATCTAGGTAGCTAAGTCTAACTTGAAGTCTCTTGTCAATAATATCACCCTCAACAGTAAATATAGCGCGACCTTAAGTAGAAGGTAGCACTCCTCGGAGCTGGGTAGTTCCCAAAGGTTGACGTCGAAACATATCATACGAAATACGTCGTATGATAACAATTTCAATATACACAACACAATGTAGATCGAACTAGGCATGATCCCCCATTTTACTTTATGATGCTAATAACCTTAATATCATGTTATAAGATGCGATACATGTCTGGTTTAATTAAGGGTTGAGTATTTATTAGTTTTGATTCATAGGTGACTAATCAATTATATACAGACACTTTAAGATCCTAAGTTCTAATGCAACAAGAATATAAATTTTTATTAACTTAAGATATTTTGCAAGCAAGTTCAATCATATCAAACACATGTAGTATCTCATATGCTCCAATCACACAACAAATTCAAATATTTGACATAATTAAATAGTTTGCTATCTATAAGCATAAATAAGCAAAGTAAGGGGCGGTATACTCACTCAACCATGATGCTCAATAGTCCTAGTAATCCTCTATTGTATCTAAGTCAAATTTCTCATCCCTTAAAGAAGATAATTAAGGTCTATGAATATTCTATTTTCATCAGTTAACTAGGCTTATTGCTCATCATCTTTGAGTTCATTGTTTTCATAATTCTGACATATCTTCCCCATTTTAACGCCGTTTTTGGTGATCTTATAATTATTTTCATTATTTTCAAATGTTCTTTCATTTGGTGAAGTTGTTTTTACGTTTCTAAGTTAGCAAGTTTTCGATTTGGGCCCTATAAGGTCGTGGGCTTAAATGGTGAGTTGGGTTACTTTGGAGTTTGGGCTTAGTTTTGTGTCTTAAGCTTGGTTTTTGACTTTAGGCTTTATATTTAATAATATTGGGCCTTCTTTTAAGTGTTTTAAATGGGCTTTTTCTACCCAACACCTTAAAATTTTAAGGGAAAATTGCATAAAACCCCCTTAAACTTTGTCTAAGGTATGGATTAGCCTTCTAAACTTTCAAAGTGTAGTTTTTGGTTTTTAAACTTTCATAAATTAGCAAATAACTCCTTAGGTTAAGAATAACTACTTAAACTTTGATTTTGGTGTGTAAACACTCTTTAAACTATGTGTTGTATAGGGGATATTTATACGCTAAAATCAAAGTTTATGGAGTGTTTATATATGAAATCAAAGTTTAAGGGGTGTTTGCATGCCAAAATCAAAGTTTAAGAGGGTTATGGGGGTTATTCGCCAATTTATGAAAATTTAGGAGGCCATAAACAATACATTGAAAGTCTATGGGAAAAATTCGCACCAGAGTTAAAGTTTAGGAGGGGTTTAGGCATTTTCACCAAAATTTAAAGTAGGCCTTCTTGATACTCTTATAGGATTAAATGAGCCTTTTCACTAAGTTTAGGTCTCTAAATCACTAAGGAGCCTATGGTGGGTATCTTGGATCAGCCTTTGGATTTAGTAGGCCTCTTACATAACTCTTCCTAAGCCCTTTAACCTAGGGTTTAGATTTGGTCACTTAGCTACATAGGTTGTAAAGTTGGTTCTTTTGGGCTTCATGTGTCTAAATCACTATTTAGGGCCTTGGGCCTAAGCCCACTCATTTTTTTGGACTTAAGCCCAACATTGGACTTAAGTTTAGCCCACATTTAATATGTTTACAGGTTTGTACATTAAGGTCTTGGGGGTTATTTGCACCATTCTTAAGCTTACAATCACCAACTAAGCTAGTTTAGGGCCTTAACTATACTTTAACCTACTTAACTTGATTAATTAAATCCTCATCCATGCTTAACACTAAATAAACAAGTCATTAAGCTAATAAACTAGAATTTCTAGATCTAGTGGGTTCATGAAAGTGGTAGCCATGAATTGTTACTAGGGTTAAATCTTCTATTTCTATGCAATATTTGATTTTTATGGTGTTTTTACTTAAGTAATTGTAGAGACATAATTTTTGCCAATTTTTTATTTTTGTTAATTGAGCCAAGTTGATAAATAAATAGAAAAATAGAAAAAAATAAAAATAAAAAAAAATAATTGAGCTTATAAATAGCATGTTGGCTAGGGATTTAGGGTTTTTTTTTTTTTTATCACATACCTATACGCATACCATATACACTCCTTGAAAAACACCACGTATACCCTATGCATTGCTACACGCGCCACAGCATGCCTTACGTGCTGCCACATGTACCACTGTACAACTGCTACTAACCACCATTACATACTACCAACACCACCCAAATGCACCCCTAATTCTACGTCACTGTCGCCTAATCCACTATTCGTATTGCTTGAAGCTACCCCTCAAGTCCATGCCTACTGTCACTTGCACCACCAAGGTCCACGTCTTCTGTCGCCCGTACCGCCCAAATCCATACCCACGATCATCACCCATAGCACCACCTAGTCGCTCATGGTCATCGCTTGTATCGCTTGAGTACATGCCTACAATCACTTGCTTCTTGCCCATGCTGCCCAAGTCCATGCCTTAGTGTCGCCCGCATCACCTGTGCTCACCTAACATATGCCCATTCTAGCTCGTGCTTACCCTTACTCGCCTTTCGCTTACTTACACTACCCAAGCACACGCCCATGCTTGCCAGTACTCGCTGTCGCTCGCCCGTGATTGCTTAGTATCACCCATACTCGCCCATACTGCCTAGTCACATGCCTACATTGCCAAGGCGCTCACTCGTGTATGCCCAGATCCTCGCCCGCTCGCCTATAGTCTCGCCCAACATCACCTACATGCTCGCCCAACATCGACATGATCTAACTTAGGTTTTTTGGTTATTATTTATTTTGTTGCAATTTTTTTTAGATAAAATAAGTTTTTTTTTTTTTGAAAAATCATGTTTTTTTAATAAAAAAAAATATATTTTTGACACATAAGGGTTTTGAAAAAATAAAAAAAATCTAATCTAAGTTGATTTTTTTTTTCTCAAAAAGATAGTTATTTAAGGTTTTTCTTTTAAAAACTACATTTCTTAGGTTTTTTTTTCTTTCTTAAAATAATAAATTGATAAAAACGTAAACCTAGCTCTATTTTCAACATAAAAATGACTTACTCAATAAAAATTTTATAAAAAAAGAATTACGATCGGTTTGATCCAGATTAGTGGGTACGTAGGTACCTTTGGGACAAGTGTAAAAAAAAAATTTCCCTTTTTTCTTATATATTCATAATAACAAAATAATGAAAAATCATTTTTAGTTACTTTTTGTGAATTTAGGTATATTTTTAATATTTTTAGAAAAATAAAAAATAAAATCTTATCAATTTTTCTTTAATTTTTACGTAGTGACTTAGTCTTAATAGGTTAGCCCTTGAACCCCATTTTTTCTGGTTTAATTTTTCTTATAAAATCATTTTCTTAGAAAATTCATAAATTAGTGGCCAAATTAAGGTTTGCCTCCCTGAAAACCCTAATTTTTTTTTTTTTACCAATTAAACTAGTTAGCGACTCCATTTTTAAAAAAAAAATTTTTTTTTCTTTTCCTTAGTTTAATGTCGAGTAATCTGTATTAACCGAGCTAAGCTTAATATATGTTAAATTAAAAAAATCGAAATAAGGCTCGATAAAATTGGCGACTCCACTAGGGAAGCCTGGTAGGCTAGCCATATGGAAATTAAGAATTATTATTTTCTTTTTTGTATTATAGTTTGACTAATTATTTTTTAGCAATGTTGGCCCTAAGAAAAATGCCCAACCCAATGGGCCCTATTGGGGAAGTAAGGGGGTTTCTTTTATTTTTTTAGTAATCATCTGTATGTTTAGATGTAGTCAGACCTAGGCTACCTTAGGAACTTATGACATGTCACCATTGTATAACTCTTAGGTCGCTAGAGTCTTTACCTTCGCTTAGCGGTAATAGGTGAGCCTACTCAAGCTACAATGTAACCCATTAGGTTCTTATCCGAAAAGACTTGGAGCTATAGAGCTTAAGACCCATAGACCCTATCCTCTTGCATCATCCTTTTTGAAAAAAAGGGGTAGTTATTCTTAAATTATAAGAAAAGTTCGTTCAATCTACGGTCCACTTGATCTTATTCTTTAAGAAAAGGGAAAATTAAAAAAAAAAAAAACGTAGTAACCCTTATATATAAGTGCTTATGAACTTTATTTCTCTTAAAAAAATCTTATTTCAAACTAACTTATATATAAGGATATTTCTCGACCATGAATTCATCGTATTTCCTATAATTTATTAATTACTGACCCTTATTGCATTGCATGTGTGTGCAACATATGGCATTTTTATATATTTGATTATGCTCATTTCTCATTGAATATTCTATTTCCTATTATGTGTGTTTCATTGTTGTTACTTTTTAGTGAGTGAAAGGCTACGTAATTTACTAAGAAAATTTTTAAAAAAGTTGCAAAATTTTTAATATCATATCCAACTTTATTCTAAATTTAGTAGTCTTATTGTAAATAATTACTACATTTCATTTTATTTTATTTATATTTTTTGTAATATAGCTATGGAAGGTCAAGGTAGTGTCAAGACACCATATGGGCCAAAGTTGAAGCCCAATTCTAAGAAAGTAAGAGAATCGTTGAAGAGTTAAAGTTGAAAAATGAGAGACTATTGAAGGAAAATCAATTCTTGAGGAGCAAGATCCGAGAAAGGGATGTTACAGTACGAAGACTTATGAGGAAAGTTGACGAAGCTCGTCCTAACCAAATCCATCGACTCCTGTAGATATAGGATTTAAGTTTTTAGGAAGATTAGTTAGGACTTTTTCTTCTCTTTTCTTTTAATCCGTTGTGTAAGTTGGATCCTATGATTAATAAATTTGTAGCTTTAGTAAATAAAATTTTCATTAATTGTGCATTCTCTTACTCGTTCACTTATTCGTTTAAGTTGACTTGTTTTTTTATAAAAAAGAGAAAATTAAAAAAAAAAACACACAAAAAGAGGCATATAACAAGACAACAAAAGTCACAAAAAAGCGAAAAACAAAAACAACAAAAAAAAAATCTTTAATTCATCAAAAAGTCTAAAACTTAGGTTTTTGCGTAGGATTTCGAAGATAGCATCCAAATGAGTAGACTCAACTAGAAGCCAGATATGCACTCGTTCTAAAACCAAGATGTCAACTTAGGGTACTGGAAATGTCACTCAAATCGAGCTTGACCCAAGAGTAGCAACTCTGGAAGAAAACATGAATAAGATGGCCGAACAGATTTAGGCTCTTACTTAAGCATCGAGATTCTTAATGATAGACAAGGATCTTAAGTCAACCCAAATCGGAATGCAAAAATGACCCCTCCCCTTGAATTGGAAGATGGGGAATCAGTCCCTAAAGCTAAGGTATGGAGAAAAGAAATTGAGGAGAAACACCAAGAGATGGAAAGAAAGTTTATGTAGAAGTTGACCAAGAAAATGAAAACCTTGGAAATGGTTAACGAGTTTGATCAGATGGGAATGATCAACTTGCCGACATATGAAGACAATGACTTCCTAGAAAGATTTAAAGTGCCCGAATTCAAGAAATATGATGGGACTGGTTGCTTGAAGCTTTACACTAGGTTATACATAAGGAAAATGGGGAAATATACAGAGTATGATAAGGTGATGGTCCAAACTTTTCAAGATAACTTAACTGGGCACACCTTAACTTGGTATACCCAATTAGATCTGAATGAGATTGATACTTGGGATAAGTTAGCATGGGCTTTCTACAACCAATATAAGTTCAACATTGAAGTGGCCCTGTCCATGTAGGATTTGAATAATCAACGAAAGAAGGACAACGAAAACTTTAAAGAACATGCTCAGAGATAGAGAGGCATAGTAGCTAGGGTGACTCCACCCTTAATCGAGAAGGATCTTACTTTCGTCTTCATCAACACTCTTGGAAGCCCCTATTACCAACATCTTATCGAGCACCCTGCCTTCAACTTTACAGAAATTGTGACTTCAGGGTGCCGAATTAAGGAAGCTATTGCTACTGGGAGGCTTCCTAATCCTAAAGTAGCTAAGAAGAAGCTACCTCCCCCAAGATTTTCCAACAAAACCAAAGAAGCCACTGTAAGCATTGTCAATATTGGTAACCTTATCAAACTCGCAACCCTAGTAGCTATGACAGGAGGATCTAATCCTTCACCAAATCCGAATCAAAACAACCACCCACAAAGATAATAATTCACACATATTCCCATTCCTCTAAGTCAAGTTCTTACATGACTAAGGAAAGAGAACCTTCTAACATTTGAAATATCAAGGGAAGGACAGAGACTGAGGGATTATAACTTAGAGCTTCGATGTGATTATCATCAAGGGCAAGTACGGCACTCTACAAATCAATGTTGGAGACTCATACATAGGATTCGGGATCTTACTGACGCCAAATTGGTTCAATTGAATTTCATCCAGACTCCCACTCCCAATGTGGGTAACAACCCTCTACCAAATCATGGAAATTCAACCAATATGATCATTACTGAAGTTTCTAAACTAGAGATCGATCTAGATAGTCTCCCTATTACTATTGAGGAGATAGATTGGAATCTAAGGCAAGCTAGGTATTTGCAGAACATGAATCTCATAGATAGGACTCAAACTAGACCGGCAATATATCAATTGCCAAAGGATAGGAAGATAAAGAAAGTTGATATCATGGCTATGACGATTCTAAAACTATGAAAGAGAAGTACTCAGAAGGAGCTTAGAAAAAGATATGAAGCTGGCAATCTGAAGGTTGACACCCTAAGAGAACCGTTAGGGAAGTTTGAGTATTTAGTGGATTATGCTAGTTCACCTATTGTATATGTTGACGTACCACCCACTGGATGGGATCCAGAATTTGAGGAATAAGACAAACTTATTACAGAAGCTAAGAAGGCGACTGAGATGTTTGGAATGATTGGAGATGGGCCCAAGCCATTGGTTTTTTAGTATGATGGGAAGACTACGAAGGTTGATGAATTAGGAAAGTCTAAGTCCTATTAGGCTTAAATAATTACAAAGCAACACCTTTGGATTACAAGGTGGTGAATCAGACAGCTAAGGCCTCATCACCCATGGTTGGTGAGCTTACACGCTCGGGATGAGTTTATGATCAAAATGAGAAAGCAAAAAGGAAGATTACTGTGGAAGAGGCTTCTTGAAAGATCTTTGAAGATACAGATGATAAATATCAGAATATTGTCAAGAAAATAGTGAAGGCTAGTGAATATAAGATAATGGATCAATTAGCCAAAGTACCAACCTAAATCTCCTCTATGGGCCTACTAACCTAGATTTCATTCTCACCAGATGAGCTAGGTAAAGAAGGAGACCAGCATATGAAGCCCCTCTTCATAGAGGTTAAGTGTGTAGGGAAAGTGGTTACTCGAGTTCTAATGGATAATGGGTCTTCATTGAATGTGTGTCCCTTGGTAACACTAAATTTACTTAGAGTAGATGTAATTAAGGTAAAGCACAACTCAATTTCAGTAAGAGCTTTTGATAGATTAAAAAGAGAGATAATTAGAGAAATTAGGTTGCAAGTTGAAATTGACCTACAGGTGTTTATTATTCCATTTCAAGTTTTAGATATATCGTAAACTTTCAACCTTTTGTTAGGAAGACTGTGGATTCATTTAGTAGGGACAATTCCATCTAATCTATATCAGAAAGTGAAATTCATAGCCAACGGGAAGTTGGTTACTATTTTCGAGGAGCAAGATTACGAGATTTACAAAGAGATGACTCTTCCCTTTGTTGGGGATAAAGAATTGGAAGAGCTAAGGTTGTAGATTTTCGACGAAGTTAATGTGGTCAAAGAAACAAGATAAGGGGCATGGGGTCGTTTGAAATAGCCTAAGTAGTAGATTGGAACATTCAAGCTTAGGTTTAAGCCCACTAAAGAGGAGATTCGAGAAATGAAGGCTAAAACTAGAAGCAAGAGAGGAGAGCAACTATACCATGCTCACATGGAATTTCCAAACATTCGTTAGATGTTCCCAGTGCCAATTGGTGTCCAAGAACTCGAAGTAGCCAATCTATCTAGGGCCTTGACTCAGCAATACAACATCGGTCCAAACGAAAAGGAAGATATTGGCATACTAGATTCCTTATGCAACTGGTTTTCCGTTCCCATTAATAGGTCTCTTTAGAAACGCAAAATTAAATTAATTAGGAACATTCAATTTCAATAATTAATCCGATTAGTTAAGCCTTTTCTTTTAAACAATTTGGATTCATTCATTCAATAAAATTCATTCCTTTCTTTGTATTGATTCTTCTTTATTATTTATTCATTGTCCTTTTCTTTTTTCCTTTATTCTTCAAATCCAATAAAAATGATGGATGTAATGGATATCTTACGCATGTAAATGATGAAAGCACCAATATCACCTTCAATCCTGCTAAGTTAGACGTTGGAGATGATATTGAGACTCCAAACGAAATTTAGGAGAGTTGGCATCGACATTAATAGGGTAGAGTGATTATTGACGAATCGATGGTTGTGATTAATTTAGGGACAGAGGAAATCCACAAAACTTGAAAATTGGCGATAATTTAATGGATAATCAAAAATAGGAGTTTTCCCGATTGCTACCAAAATACTTGGATATATTCACTTGGTCTTATGAAGATATGTTCGGTTTAGATTTGTCTATTATAGTTCACAAATTGCTAACCAGGGAGGAAATAAAACCGAAAAGACAAAAGCTTAGATAATTTAGGCCAAACATACTCTTTAAAATAAAAGAAGAAGTGAAGAAGCTACTATAAGTCGGGTTCATAGAAGTGTCAGATTACCTTGAATGGGTGGTTAATGTGGTGCTAGTGTTGAAGAAAAATGAGAAAGTTAGGGTTTGTGTAGATTTCCATGATTTAATCTAAGCAACACTAAAGGATAATTTTCCTTTGCCACATATTGATGTATTAGCAAATAACACAACTGGGAACCATTTTTTCTTGTTTATGGATGGTTTCTCGGGGTATAATCAAATTAAAATGGCAGGAGAAGATAAAATCAAAACAACTTTTATTACCACTTGGGGAATGTTTTGTTGTCGTGTAATGCCTTCAGGTTGAAGAACGCTAGGGCAACTTATCAACGTTCTATGGTAGCTTTGTTTCATGACATGATGCATCAAGAAATTGAGGTTTATATAGATGATATGATCATCGAATCCAAGGAGGATGAAAATCATGTGGATATTTTATGAAAGTTATTTGAGCAATTGAGGAAGTTTCAATTGAAGTTAAATCCTGAAAAGTGCACCTTTGGAGTAACTTCAAGTAAATTGTTAGGTTTTGTAGTTAGTAGAAGAGGAATCGAAGTAGACTTAGATAAAGTCAAGGTAATCGTAAACATGACAGCACCTAAGACTATAAAAGAAGTTTGGGGATTGTTAGGAAGATTAAATTATATCGCTCAGTTTGTATCGTAGTTGACTGATAAATGTAAGCCGTTATTTAAACTTTTGAGGAAGAATGCAGCCATTGAATGGGATGAAGAGTGTGGGCAAGTATTTACTGAAATCAAAGAGTATCTTATGAATCCTCTCATACTGGTCACTCCTACACCAGGATGGCTCTTGATCCTTTACTTAACTATCCTTCTTGAGTCGATGGGATAAATGTTGGGACAAAAAGATGAAATGGGAAGAAAAGAGCATTCTATATTCTATTTGAGTAAGAAATTCACAGAAGGTGAACAAAAATACTTAGAAGTAGAAAGAACATGTTGTGCCTTAGTATGGGTGATGCATAGGCTCAAGCGATATACTCTCTATTATTCAATAGAGTTATTAACAAAACATGACCCTTTGAGGTATTTAGCAAAAAAGCCAGCATTGATTGGGAGAATATCGAAGTGGCAAATGCTACTCTTTGAATTTGATATAAAGTATGTAAGTCAGAATTCAGTCAAAAGGCATGTAGTGGCTAATTAATTGGCAAAATACCCATTAGAAGATGAGGATGATGGTTCAAAAGTGCAATTTCCCAATGAAATGTAATGATTGCAAATGAATTGAGTAGAGAAAAATTGAGGTGGAAAATGTATTTTGATGGAGCAGTCAACGTGTTTAGTGTGAGACAGGAGCAGTATTGGTATCACCTGAGGATAACCATTTCCCTGTAGTAGTAAGATTAACATTTCCATATACTAACAACATAATAGAATATAAAGCTTATATTTTAGGGCTCAAAATGGCATTAAGTATAGGAATACAAGAGCTTGAAGTATGCAAAGATTCTTCTCTTATAATTCTATAAATTTTAAGAGAGTATAAGACAAAGGACGAGAAATTGATATCGTATCATGAGTATTTAGGCAAGCTAACTAAAAAACTCTAGAAGATTTCATTCACTTACATTCTAAAAATCCAAAATCAGCTTGCCGACGCATTAGCTACATTAGCATCAATGGTGAAAGTCATAGATGGGATAGAAATTCTGCCCTTGAAGATTAAGGTCGAAGAAAAACCAACTTTTTGCCTTACATTTGAAGAGGAAGAATCAAAGAAGCCTTGGTATCATGATATCAAAAGCTTACTTCAAATTGGTGAGTTTCTTGAAGATACTAATAGAAAAGATAGGAAAACTTCAAGAAGATTGGCTACTCAATTTCTTATTAAGTAAAGCCACATTGTATAAGAGATCACCAGATGCAACACTACTAAGGTGTATAGATGAAGAAGAAGTTGAGAAATTGATGAAAGAACTGCATGAAGGAGTTTGTAGTCCTCACATGAATGGGTATATGTTAGCTAGAAAGATCATGAGAATAGGGTATTTTTGGATGATGATGGAATCGGATTGTATCAAGCACGTAAGATACTGTCACTTATGTTAGGTATATGCTAACAAAATCAACACTCCTCCCCAAGAATTGCACGTGCTATCAGCTCCTTGGTCTTTCTCGATGTGAGGAATTAACGTAATCGGTCCAATTTCTCTAACAACTTCAAACAGATACGGATTCATTTTAGTCATGATCAATTATTTTACCAAATGGGTAAAAGTAACGTCATATTCCACAGTGACTAAAAGAGTAGTGGTTAGATTCCTGAAAAGAGATATTATTGTAAGATATGGTGCATTCGAGTCTATTATTATGGATAATGGGATAAATTTGAATAACAAATTGTTGGATGAAGTGTACAGCTAATTCAAGATCAATTACAAAAACTCAACTCCATATCGACCTCAAATGAATGGAGCAATTGAAGTCGCAAATAAGAACATTAAAAGAATCATTGAGAAGATGGTGATCACTTATAAAGACTAGCATGAGATGCCTCCCTTTGCTCTTATGGCTTATAGAACTTCAGTTAAAACTTCTACTGGTGCAACCTTATATTCATTAGTACATGGAATTGAAGCATTACTACCAATGGAAGTAGAAATACCTTCGTTCTAAATACTGGAAGAAACTCAACTCAATGAAGTAAAGTAGGTGAAGAAGCGGATGGAACATTTGAACTTCCTGGATAAGAGAAGGCTTGTAGCGATATGTCATGGTCAATGTTATCAACAGCGGATGATTCGAGCTTTTAATAAGAAAGTACGACCAAGGTACTTTAAAGAAGGAGACTTAGTGTTGAAGAAAGTGTTGCCAAATGAAAAAGACCCTAAGGGCAAGTTTGCTCCAAATTATGAAGGCCCTTATGTGGTGAAAAGGGTATTATTAAGAGGCACATTAGTGTTGATAGAGATGGATGGCCCAAAATTAAGGGAACCAGTGAATTTAGACACAATCAAGTTATATTACCTATGAAAACTGAGTTCAATAAAGATTTCAATTTTCCTTGAATAAGTTTATGGTTAATTTTTCATTGTTTACAAGTAAAGTTGATATACATGAATGTTTTCAAATTCGGATGGTCATTGACCAACAAAAGCTTCACCAATAATCCCTTAAGTACCATGTTTTTTTAGCTTCATACACTTAAACACTAGACCCTTACCAATGAATCCAAATCACCAGATAAATTGGAATTGAATGTTCTTAATAATTTAATTTTGTTTCTTTCAAAATGAGATTTATCGTTCAGAAGTCATGAAGAGTGGAAACTAAAATTTGGTGTTGAAAAAATCAAATTCAAAGCATCAACATAGTCTAGGTACAAGACTCAAAAGTTTGGGAAATTTTGGAAAAAGAGAAAAAAAGACAAAAAAAAAAAAGAAAGAAAAAGCAATCACAATCTTTTGGTGAAATTTTGTTGGTTGAATCAGTGAATATCGAGAGTCTATATAAGCATGCCAATCAGTTGCTATCTGAGAAATTCTTCAATCCCAGGAAAAACAATCTTAAAAGTCTTTGGAAAGAGATATTTAAAAGAATTAAGATAACTTTTGAAACCAAGTCGAATCTTAAAGAGATCTATCCTCTTCGGGTTAACCAAAACCAATCTCGAAGAGATCTATCCTCTTTGGATCAACTAAAACCAATCTCGAAGAGATCTATCCTCTTCAGATCAACCTAAACCAATCTCGAAGAGATGTATCCTCTTTAGATCAACTAAAACCAATCTCAAAGAGATCTATCCTCTTCAGATTAGCTAAAATAAATCTCGAAGAGATCTACCCTCTTTAAGATTAACCGAAGTGCATCTAGAAGAGATCCATTCTCTTCAGATTAACCAAAACGAATCTTGAAGAGATCTATCCTCTTCGGATCACCAAAGTGAAATTAATTTTTGAAGAGATCTATCCTTTTCAGATCACAAAACAAAATGAATCTTAAAGAGATCTATCTTCTTTAGTTATCCAAGTCGAGTCTAGCAAAAATGGGTATCTCTTTTGTCTTTGTAGCAAAGTTCTAATTGAACTTCACTACAAAGAGGAGCAGTTGTAGACATCTCATTATTGCCAATTTTTTTATTTTTGTTAATTGAGCTAGGTTAATAAATAAAATAAAAAATAGAGAAAAATAAAAATAAAAACAATAAAAAATGAAAATCAAAAGAAAAGTGAAAAATGAATAAAAATAAAAAATAAAATCGACTCAGGTCATAGCAAGATGAGTCATGAGTTGAATCGTGTTGATTTGAGTTGAATTGTTGGATCAGATGATGATATAAGCTTAATTAATTAATTTAAGATAAGACAAATATAAACTAAGTATTTATCTAATTTAGGGGCTTAAAATCAAGATTTATTGAGCTATATTGGATCGAGTCAGGCTTAGAATGAAAAGCCCAAGCTAATTAGGGTTTCTAGAAGTTAAGGTAAATTTTGGAAGAATCGCAATTATATCTTCCATATTTTCGATACGAAAGATTTGATTTTGAGCTTATAAATAACATATTGGTTAGGGATTTAAGGTTTTTTTTTTTTTTTTATCACACTCCTATACGCACACCTTATACATTCCTTCAAAAACATTACATATACCCCATACGCCTCCATACGTGCCACTGCATACGCCATGGGCTAGCATACGTGCCAAGGTATACCATTACATAACCGCCACTGCATGCCACCGCACACCACCAGCACTACCCAAATGTGCCCCCAAATCTATACTACTGTCGCCCAATCTACCGCCCGTATCACTTAAAGCCACCACCCAGGTCCACGCCTACTATTGCTCGTATTGCCTATGCCTACACTCGCTATCGCCTATACAACCTAGATCCACACCTACAGTCATCGCCCATGGTGCCTACAACACCGCCCAATCGCTCACGGTAATCGTTTGAGCATACGACCACAATCGCTTACATCTTGCCCATAGTCGCTTGCATCTCGCCAACGTCGTCTTAGTCCACACCCCAGTATTGCCCACATAGCCTTTGCTTGCTCTTGCTCGCTCAGTACACACCCTCGCTCACCTATACCACCCAGGCGCACGCCCAAGCTCACCTATGATCGCCTAGTATCACCCACACTTATCTGGGCACTTGCCCACATTGCTCAGGCGCTCACCCATACTACCTAGGCACACACCCACATTATTTAGGCGCCCACCTATACAGACCCAGATCCTCGCCCACTCACCTATAGTCTTACCCAACACTGCCTATACGCTTGCCTAACATCAACATGATTCGACCCAGGTTTTTTGGTTATTATTTATTTTGTTGTAATTTTTTTTAGTTAAATTAAGTTTTTTTTTAAAATCATGTTTTTTTAATAAAAAATATAGTTATGACACATAGGGGTTTTGAAAAAATAAAAAAAAATTTAATCTAAGTTGAGTTTTTTTTTTTTTAAAAGATAGTTAGTTAGGGTTTTTCTTTTAAAAATTACATTCTTAGTTTTTTTTTTCTTAAAATAATAAATTGATAAAAATGTAAACCTAGCTTGATTTTCAATATAAAACTGATCCACTCACTAAAAATTTTATAAAAAAAATCTACGACCAGTCTAATCTCGACTAGTCGATACGTAGGTACCTTTGGGGCAACTGAAAAGAAAAAAAAAAGAAAAAACTTTTTCACTTTTTTCTTATAAATTTGTAATAAAAAATAATAAAAAATCATTTTTAGTTACTTTATGCAAATTTAAGTATATTTTTAATATTTTTAGAAAAATAAAAAGTAAAAGCTCACCAATTTTTCTTTAATTTTTATATGGTAACTTAGTATTAACAAGTTAACTCTCGAACCTGGTTTTTTCAAGTTTAATTTTTCTAATAAAATCATTTTCTTTGAAAATTTGTAGATCAATGGCCACATTAGGGTTTGCCTATGTAAAAACCTTAATTTTATTTTTTTACCAATTGAATTGGTTAGTGACTCCATTTTTTTAGAAAATAAAATTGTTTTCTTTTCCTTAGTTTAATGTCGAGTAATTTGTATTAAGCGAGTTGGGCTTAATATAGATTAAATTAAGGAAATCAAAATAAGACTCGACAGTAATCTATGTTTCTACTAATCTAAAACCATATTCACTACATAAAAGTGTCTGGAAATATTGTGAGGGAACAAATAAGGGGCAACATGCATGAGAAATAGGGATTCTATCAACCTATTTGATGATTTACTACTAAAACTAACACTATTTAACCTATTTATGTTATATCTTCTACTAAAAGTGGTTTTTCTTTTGCTAACCTTTGTTTACCCCTCTTGTAACACCTTGGAACTCTTAGGGATTTGCTATAAAGTAAGTTTCAACAAAGAAAAACTTTAGTTTCTAACATTATTTCACAAGAGAACTAAGGAAAAGATAACCTAAGCACATATCGAAGCAAGGTGTAGAAGGCCTTCTTTAATGGTTGTGTGCCATAAGCTTGTATATCGGTGTGGGTATGTGTGTGTGTCAACCAATAAGGGGGACGTATATGTGTAGTGTAGGGCTTGGTGGTGGTGGTGGCAAGGTGGCCGATGGTGTAGTGTATGTATATGGCTAAGAGGAAGGGAAGAAGGGGGGTTTTAGGGGTTTGATGTTTGAGAGAGTTTATGTGAGTATTTGGGAGTGTTTTAAGGTTATAAGAAAGAAGTAGGGTAAGAGAGGGAGAGGGTGGCGGATCATGGGAAAGGAGAGAGAGTGGGGGTACAAGCTTTGCGTGATTTGGGAAATCAAGAACAAGGTACAAAAATGGGGACCTTATACTATTATGCTTTTTGCCAAATTGAGTAAGATCTTGTCTTCTTAGGGTACAAGATATTTTAAGGTAATTAAAGGTTTATCTTTTGGTCCTTAATCATGTTTAACTTATAACTAATCAAGATGTAATGGGTTGGTTAAGGATTAGAGTTTAATTAGGGTAATTGATGGTAATTGAGCATGATTAGGCTAATTAAGTGCACTTAGGATATGTTTAGGGTTTTGTTGAACTTTGATACTATATTTTATCTAAACCAAATGATCTATACATGTACTTAAGGCTTCCTTAGGGTTTGGTGTTTGTTTATAGTAATTTGGTCCGCGTATGAGCTCGAAAGTTAGGGCTTCGATCATTTAGTGTTATCAATCACTTGTATTGATCGATTCAACCTTATTATTAGTGTTTATTTGTGACATTAAGGTGTTTGATCACTTAATTAGGGTTAGATGATCATTTTAGGGTTTTGTTATAGTTTTAGTGTTTTTCAAGTATTAGGGTTATTGTTTATTTAGTTAGGTTTTTAGGGTTTACTTCAATTCGGGTTTTTGGTTAAACACTTAGGGTTTGATTCCTATACCTAAGCTTTATTATTATGTTTGGGTGGTTCTAGAGACTATCCAAAGACTTTTTCATCTAATTCTACTTTTAGATTATAGAAATTTCATAGGGCTTACATATATACACATCCATGTATTTATTATATATTATTTTTATTTATTTTTGGGTCTTAAAGAAAGTATAATTTGTATAGTCTATATTTTTTGTTATAAAAATATACTAAAATATATATTTATGAGTACTTTAATTTTTAGAAATATGTTCAATATGAAATAAGGATACATATATATATTTCTATCTTCTTTTTTTCTGGGTTAGGAATACCAATATACTAAAAATATTGTATTTATGTAAATAATATTATATTTTGAGTATAGGTATGTATAGCATGAGATCATCAGTAATTTAATTTTTAAAAATATGTCTAATATGAAATAAGCATGTAAATATTTCATGCTTGCTTGTGATTTTAGATAGTTGCATTTAAATATTATTGATAAATTGATTAATATTTGGGGTTTAGGATCTGTATGTAACTATTATCAATTGGTTGTTATATGAAAATACCTTAAATTGTTATGACAAATTGGTTGCTACATTATAGATAGCTATAGGAAATTAGTTGTTTGTGATATTGATTAGTCACCCAATAATTGTATTTAATTACACTTGGCTTAATTAACTAAATGGGTCATGCATTGCATTATTATAGTTTGGGCTATCACATTATACAGAGGCAGTAAGAGGCTATGCAGGGGTTATTTATATAAATGAAGTTAAAGTGTTTAGTATGGTGTACTCATATAAAATGATCTTACCTTTGCCTATAAGCTTATTAGGCATTGGAGTTGCTAATCGCCTAACTAAGGGTTAACTCTAAAGGCCTCCATTTAAGGGTGAGTACAAATTGTGAGGGCTTACTCACAACCATACCTAGAACTTACTTTTCAAAAGAAAAAATGTAATTCAATAAAATTGTTTCTCTTAGAGTATGAAACACGAAGTTTCATAGTTTATGAAAGTTTAAGTGTGGTACTTGGATTTGACTAGTGCCATATATTCTTTAACCCTAACTTCAAAGGGTATTAAATTTAAGTTGCATATTGCACTTATTCAACTTTATGTACTTGTATAACATTTTGTTTTATTATGCATTCATATGCTTGTAATTAATTGTTTAATAAACTACCTATCGGTATAGTCAAAGGATATCTCACTAAGCTTTATAGCTTGTACCCTTATATACTTTTGCTGTAGAAAGACCTTTTCACTATTCCAGACCAAGGCATGCTCGAGGTTAGTTTGGAATTTTTTGGAAAAAGTGTGTAGAAGATGAGAGCTTGAGAGAATATGAATATTTTGTTAGAATCTTAGTTTATATTTCGATATTATTTTTTATTTTGATATTTAATAGCCATATAGGGCTGCTATTTTGATTAACTATAATTAAACTACTCTTATTTTGGGGACTTGGAGTCTCGTATCCTTTTAATTGTTCAAATTTTGTATCAAGATTTATATTATAATATTTGCTACCAAATAATCTTCTCTTACATAACTTCGAGGTAACTAGTTGGTTTAATTGGCTTATTGATCATATAAAAGGACATTAAGTGGTAAGGAAGTCAATCTATGGTTTTTGTATGGTATATGGTGACCTTCCATGGCTAAGCTACCCTTTAGATTATGACACTATGGTTATGTAAATTACTTCACCAAAATCATCCAATAAGCATAGATGGCTAAAGTTGAAGAATTGTCTCATTGAGTACTATAATGGTGAACTCAATCACGAGTAAGATAGAGGCTAAAGAGTGCTGTTGCATCAATGTTTTCGAATTGTGAAGTCGAATAAAGAGAGAGGCATTCCAAGATGATGTTATCTGATCATTTGTGAGATTGATTAAATGTGATAGGGATTTTCTTAAGGGAGAAGTAGACATTTTTGAAAGTAAATCTAGAGATTTAGAGAGAAAAGAGAGTGTTTTTTAGAAAGGGGAGAGATTTAATTTAAAGAAGCAAAGGGAGTTTTTGGCTCTAAGTATTTTCACCAAAATTTGTCTTTAAATAGGTGAAAATATTCATTGACTGCCATTTTTAACCTACCTACTCACAGGTGTTCTAATATCCACCTCTACTTATTAACATAAAAGAGATCTATTATTTTGGTAAAGGAAAAATTAAAAACTACCTCAACCATTCTGCCTAGAGAGTCCTATAGTGTAGGTATGTTTACATTTGAGAAAGAGAATTGAGAATCAAAGGACGAAAGAGAACTAGCCTACTAACTCATTAAGCATGTGTGAGAGATAGTAGGAACCTTCTTGCTAGTCTTAGAGGAACAGACTTGTAGATTCAATTTGTTTTTGTTAAAATATGAGAAGACCCATCAACTAATCTTATTTTAGACCACTTAACCGATGTTTCCTAGTTTAGGAACAGTAAGTTCCCAACAGGCTTGAGTCATTATTACTTTTATTAATTGATATATTATCTTGTTCAATAGCCTTTCTCTTAATGATTATATGATTATATTACATGCTTTGATCTTAATTTTACTAAGTTACATGAGGAATATTTAGTGGTGAGTGTTAATGCTATGATGAGTCTTATCTTGTTGCCTAATACGCTTTAGTGCCAGTAATAAATATTGCCAGATTGTGCCTAGTTAGCTAGGTAGGTGTTTACTGTGCTTTTCTACTTGTAATTGTTAGGCTAGGAACAAAAATGAACTTATTTAATATCTACTTAATAACTTATTTGTTGCTTCCATATGGCTCGACCTAGGATCGATGGTGGTAAAACCATAAGGGTCTAATGGGACTCTAAGCTCAACTAATACTACATCAAAGTTTGGTCCCATCATAAGGGAAAGACTTCATAGCTTATGGAAGTCGGTATAGCGCATCATTACTATTGAACCTATTGAGGATGAGTTAACCTACATATATGACACCTTCTTACATCAGCTGTCAACTATCTTAAGAAGCCAAACAATAGTTTAAGTTATTGAGAGCCTAATGCTAAGCTATTCAAGTGTGGTGATGAACAGTATTGAGTTATAGACTTGATAGAATGCATTAAGTTGGATGAAGGTCAGTATTAACTTGTCGAAGTTCCAAATTATGAATGGTACAATGTTCCTAAGTCAACCTTAGTAATTGACCTTGAGTACATTTATTTTAAGGGCAATAGTAGTTAGTAGTATATGACTAGAAGTTGGACTATGTTGTGTTAATGTGGTTTTGTACTTGATTTAGATATGAGACTCCTTTAAATTTCTATTTTTGTTGGTTATTAATTGAGAGGAGATGGACTCCCATTATGAAATTTTTCATAATCAATTCTAGTAGGTTGCTGTTGACTTTAAAGCCTATGTAAATTGTTTCTTATATTCAATTGATCTTCTTTTAGAATTTGTGTTTGCTAAATAGGTTATGTCGTACTACTCTAATAGGTTGTTGCTAATTTATGATGGTGAGTGTTTGGCATCCATTATAGGTGCTTCATTGAATTTAGATAGTTTTAGAGCCTTAGCATATTATTACCCCATAATGGTACGTAGTAAGTTGTAACGTCCTCAATTTTAAGGCATTACAGCTTAAGTGGTATCAACATAGGTTAAGGATCGTTAGAAAACTTAGGCAATGGATCATAAAGGTTGTGAGATGTGAAGACAGCGACAAAATTTTTGGTCCAATGTTATTATAAAGTGATTATTATCATATTATGTTCTTATATATGTTGTTTTCTATTAAGTTCATTTTATTTATCTTTTTACTTCTATATTACCTATTGTTTCCTCCTTTACTTATTACCTAACTTCTTATTTCCTTTGTTGATTTATTTCTATTTCCTTTGCTTCTAGAATACTGCTAAAGAGAATCTTTAGCCTTGTTTTAACATCTAACACTATACCTGTTCTCCATTAGAGAAACTAACCTCTTAGAGAGCATGGGGTCTGGTAGCTAATATGATTGCCCAATTGCTAGAGATTGTTAATACCTTAGTTAGGATACTTGTACAATAGCATTAGTAGCAAGATATTAAGTAGGCACATGCAGCTAATGATCAAATCAATTTACGTAACTTTGTAAGGTTGGTAAAGGCATTGATCCTAAAGTTGATAATCTTGTTGAGATTGACCACTGTATGTTAGAGAAGACATTTATAGCTTTTGGGGTACTAATTGATAGAAAGGTTGACTAGTAACTTACACATTGAAGGGTACTACTTTAGACTACTAGACTACTATCTATAGATTGACTAGGGGACTGGTTGATTCACTAAGGTTAAAGAGCTATTTTACGAGAAATACTTCCTTAACAATATTAGAGAAAGAATAGAGACAGCTTACTATAGCTACCTATAAGGGACTACGACCATGGATAAGTATGAGGTAAAGTTGAACTACTTAATAAAATTCTTACTAGAGGCAATTAGGGTTGATGACATGTCTAAAGCTCACCAATTTGTTAGGGGCTTGGTGCTTAACCTTCAATAAGAGGTGGGTTCTTTCCAGTTGACCACATATGTTGAGGTGATCGATAAGGAAAAATATTTGGAGCATAGTAGGAAAAGAATTGAGAAGCAATTAGCATGTAAATCAAGGGTATTTATTGGGAAGAGGTTAGCTCCTAGAGTTATGATTCAGGAGAAGGGTAAGGGGCTTGAGATTCTTCAAACTTGACCTATCATTGGTGCAGCTCTTTCAATTTAGATTAGGTTAGCTATTAGCTCTCCTCCTAGCTTCTTTTGTTAGATACATTAATTGCTTTGGGCTACATGAGCTAAGAGACTATTGGTAACCAAAGGGTGCATGATTTTCATGTGGAAGGACTAAAGTCAGTAGCCACACATGCACTAAGATTTCCAATCCTCTCATCTTTTATCGATATTTAGGCAAACAAAGGTGGCATAAGGCAATTGATTGTGGTGATAGTGATATAGGGAGTTAAGCAGCGTTAGTATAGTTTTTAGTTAGCCCTTAAGCAAGAGTATAGGCTAATAGAACACAAAAGGAGGTTAGAGGCTAAGGTGCTAACCAGGGTATTTGCACTCTAATAGTAACACTAGCACATCCTTTACATGGACACTATAGCAAGTATGCTCCTTGTACACTCTCATTGCGCCTATATGCCTTTTGATACTAGTGCCACACATTTTTATGTTTCAAACTCATTCTTACAAACATGTAGTTTGACCGGTGATTGTTTGGATGATTGCTTAAGTGTAAGTTGGGAGAGTTTTAGAGTGAGTTTGTAAAGATGTTAGTGTAGACATGGAAGATAGAGTATTGCTAGTAGATCTTCTAATGCTCAAATGATAGACTTTGATGTGATTTGGAGATAAATTAGCGATCAAAGCATGATGGGAGGCAAGTGTATTTATTAAGTTATAGTACAGTAAAACAGTTTTGAGTTCAAGTGTTGATCCCTTAGTGACTAATTATGAATAATTGGTGTTTCCCCTTATTTTCCTATTATATAACCTAACAATTAAGTGTAGATTATTAAATTACTAAATCTAATTAAACAATAGTATTATAAGAATAATAAAATGAAAGAACTAGTGAAATAGGAAAGTAAAAGAAACAGTAAAGATTATGAAGAGCACATGAATTCTAATATTCAAATATTGAATTTCTCCCTAGAATCTACACCACATTCAATCTCAATCTTCTTATTGGATTGTGAGAGTCTCTAAATTGAGTTAACTAGAATTTGTTCAACAAATTGACTCCTAATTTTAGTTATACTTGACCTGAATTACTTCTACAATAAAATATATAAAGATTGTATTAAGTCATTGAACAATACTATTAGGTTACCCTAATCTAGAGAAATCAAATAGCTGAATCTCAATCTATTAAATTACTTTGAAATAAACTAGTCCATTCACAATGGGATCTTGCAAACTCTAAGGTAACTCTAACATTGAATCAATAACCTGAGTAAATATTAATTCTACACATCAAAGTACAATGTAATCAAACCTCAATAACAAGAAATCATATATTGAATTAAAACAAAAGAAATAATTCCATATAGATTCTAGGATTCAATATTCAAATATTAAAAAGAATAAATTAAAACATTAAAAAGAAATTAGAAATGAAGGAAATAAACATACGAGAGGGTTAAGAGACAACCCTCTTAGAGTTTGCAAAACCTATCTTCTCCTCTCTCTCTCTCTATGTAGATTACAAGGCTTATGTAGCTATTTATATTATGAAAAGGAATCTTCAAAAATATCTTCAATGTGTCTTCAAAATATCTTGTAATATTTCTTTGTTTCCATATTAGGTTTGCAAATAAAAGATCAATGGAAACATGACATCTTCTAAGGCTTCAAATCTTTTAGAAAATAAGGAAATTCGTAAAGAATAGCATGTTCACACCCTATGATCATGGCCATGATTCCTAAGAGTGATCTTTCTTTTCTAAAAAATTGCAATTAAGTGAAATAGGAGAATCATACCTAAGAAGTATACTCATGATCCTCTATGTAGCCAAATTCTTCCTTATTTCCTTGCCCCTTTTGGGTACAATTTTCATTCATGATCAATACTATTGGGTATGATCCTTTTCAAGACTTCAAAACTCACAAGAATCATCTTCAAATCGTCCAAAAGTTGATCAAATTCTCTAAATTGATTAGACAAAGCCTAAAATGAAAATATAAATTGATTAAGCACCAAAATCACTAAAAATACTCAAGAAAAAATAACTCATAGAAATTTGTATAATTTACCACTTATCAAATTCCGTACTCAAGCTTTTACTTGTTCTCAAGCAAAACAAATAAAAACAATGAAATTCTTATGGGAAAAATTATCTATATACTCTCTAAATTATAAAATCAATATCAATATTGTATACAGTCTACTCGGAAACAAGAGCGCATACTCTTCTATTAAAGACTTATAGGGTTGCTTGCCTGTGGGTTGTGAGGTAGGAGTATGCTAGTTGCAATAACTATTGAAGAAGGCTAGTCTGTTAAGCTTGATCAAGTATTAGTGGTAAAAGATTTCCCTATGTTTATTAACTTACTCAAGTTACCACCAATCAAAGAGATAGGGAGTTCAACAGCAATCTAATAGTAGGTACCATGCTAATATTCAAGCAACCTTACTAAATAACTTATATAGTTAGTAATGTTGAGGAATTGGTTACAAGAGTTATAGGATAAGGGATTCATCAAGCCAATTGTATCCACATGAAGTGTACTTGTTGTTTTTGTTAGGAAAAAGAATGGCATTTTGAGGCTCTATATAGATTATATAAAGTTGAACTAAGTAATAAATGAGAAAAAGTATCTTATTTCTAAGATGAATTACTTATTTCACCAATTGCAAGGAGCTTATGTATTCTCAAAAATTAAACTAAGACTAAAATAACACTAGTTGAGGATTAAGGAAGAGGATATCTTAAAGATGGCTTTTAGGATTTAGTATGAACCTTTTGAGTTGTTGGTGATGTAATTTGGACTCTCAAATGCACCAAAAACATTCATAAACCTCATGATTTGAGCATTCAATAACTTTCTAAATAAGCTTGTAGTCATCTTCATCGATGCTAGGTGCAAGAAAGAACATGAAAAGCATTTAGGGTTGGTGTTAAGGAAGTTGTCAGTTGAGAAGCTAATCTAAGTTTAAGAAGTGTAAGTTTTGGCTTGAGTAGGTAGCTTTGTTAAGTCATAGTAAATAAAGATGGGATTTCAGTAGATCTAAAGAAAGTAAGAGTAGTAGTAGGTTAGCCTAAACTAAAGACAATGATAGAAATTAGAAGTTTCCTTGGGTTAACAAATTATTACAAGTGGTTAATTGAAGGGTTTTCCACATTAGCAACTCCTTTGACTAGGTTGACACAAAAGAGAGTAAAATTTGGTTACGACAATAAATGTGATACTAGCTTTTAAAAGTAAAAGAAATGCTAGTATCAACTTTAGCGTTAGCTTTACCTAAGTGTAGAGAAAAGTTCATCATTTTAGTGATGCGTTAAATAAGGAGGTAGGTTGTGTTCTGATGTAGGATAGGTGAGTAATTGCTTATGCCTCCCATGAGTTAAAGCCATTCAAGAAGATTTATCCTACTCTTGACTTGGTGATAGCAACAGTTGGTCTAGTATTGAAACTTTAGAGGCACTACTTATATGAAGAGATGTACAAAGTCGTGACAAATCATAAGTGTTTGAAGTACTTATCCACTGAAAAAGAGCTAAACATGAGCCAATGCTAACGGTTAGAGATGATTAAGGGAAACAACTTAAAGATACAACACCACCCTAAACAAGCAAATATGGTGCCAAATACATTAAGTAGAAAGAAATAAGGGGATTTGATGTGATAGGATTCCACGTATTGACTTGGTGCTGTACCAGGTTCAGATCACATAGGAGGCTTGCTTACGAACTCCATGTAAGTGGGTGACTTATGTATAAGCTATGTCGGCATTGGATGGCCTACCCTACTCTTTTGGGTTTGCCCTATTATGCAAAGTACGCCCCATTCTACCTTGACCAAGCCTTCGTACAAAATTATCTATGAGCTATGGCAATATTGGAAGACCCGACGTGCTTTACAAATTCTGTCTTGCCTACTATTTGTGCCCTCCATTACCAAGTCTTCCTTGTTATACTTGGTCCATTCTACCCTACTATGTTCAACTCCATTTTATTCTACCGGGTCTACTCTAATTAGTTATATAGGACAATCCTATCCTACCCGTTCGCTTTACTTTATCAAGATTGATTTACTCGATCGTTTGTTTAGCCTAAATCTGTTGGGTCATGACAAGGCTGCCCAGTTATACCATATCAACTCGACTGCACCGGGTCATATTAAATAGGTTGACCACATCTATACTAGATCAGCTCGACCATGCAAGGTTAGCCCTTGTCATGCTAACTCAACCACTACCATATCAGGTTGGTCTAGCCATGCGAGGTCGGTCATATCGGATTGGCCTAGACTAAAGCAAATTGTCTAAAGGCTCAAGTCAGGATAGATTAAAACCTTAGAGTCTCCTATATCTCCTTAGAACCAAAATATTAGCTCTCATCCAAAGATCCTACTTTGCTATCTATTTTACTTATGTTATTTAGGTTTCCTATTTATTGTATTTTCCTTAAGTTGTCTTCATGTATTATTTATAATTACTGGAATGCTACTAGGGCATCCTTTAGTCTTTTTACTTACAACTTTATCGCTTTGTATAAATAGAACACTTGCATAGGGTTTTAGATAGATTTTACAACATTAATGAAAAACCCTTGAGTCTTTTCTCTTAGAAAGCTCTCTCTCTCTTACCAGCTCTAATCAATCCCTTTACCAAGGATTATAATAAGCAACCCTATCACTCGAATCAGTGCGTCATATCTGGTAAGTCTAAGTCCGTGTGTAATTCTACGATACATCATATCCGTAGAGTTAGTGCATAGGATTGCTAAACCATCGACCTCCATTTATTTTTTAGACTATCTCACGGTCTGGACCAATCCGTTGGTTTTTGTGTAATACAAGGTTCGTATGTTCATCTGTAAATCCATATCATCTTAGTATCAAAGTACTACTCCAAAATGGAGCATGTGAAATTGCTATAAAGATTTGTTTATGTTTGCTGATTAGTGGTTATGCTCCTTTCATAGATATTGGAGTTGGTTCGATTGAAGTAGGTTTGGAGATCTTGAGCTAGGAAGTGGAGATTTGTAGGTCGATAAGAGTGGTTCCTATTGTGCTCTATTGTACCTTGTTCTCCATTATGAAAATAGAAGAGGTTCATTTCTATATATGCCCGAGAATTTAAGTGTAATGGTTACCAGAGTTAAGTTGGAAGTAAGCTTTTGAGATTGAGCCCTATTGACTGTGGTTTAGGTCATTCAAGTTAGATGGAGGGTCATTCAACAAGGTTATTTTGTGTTATCACAACAACAATTAATAGAACGTATTGTGGCTAATTGTGTTGAAATCAGAGTTTTTGATGTTAATTTGCAGTATTGGGTGGTTGTTGGTTATGGAAGCTTTGTTCTTACCATAGCAATAGGTAATGGATTTTCTTAGGTGTTGCGTTAGACGATTTGGTGCTAGTGGTGGTTACAATTGTGCTAGTAGGTTATGTTACTGTCTTGGGGATTGGCATAATGCTTAGTGCTCAAAGTAGAAGTGTCTAAACTAAGCTGATAAGGTGAAACCATTAGGTACTGAGCTGTTGAACTTCGGAGAAGCTATCTAAGCTAAGTTGTTTGCCTATTCAACTTATTGAGCTGATTCTAGTATCTAAGCTGAGTCAAAGTGCTGAAGTGAAGTAGAAGATCCAAGTTGTGCAAACATCTAAACTACTGTGTTCTTGAATCACCAAGTGTTGGATAGTTCTAGTCATTGTCGATGAGACTTCTTATGAACTGAGCTAGTCTGTTGAAGTAATACCTCCATTTAACATGGCTTATGACAATCGAGGAGGATATGGTTGTGATTATGACTATGAAGATATAAGGTTGAGAATACCTATGTTTGATGGTTATGGACCTCTAGACAAATACTTAGATTAGGAATTCCGAGTTCATAAAGTCTTTGAAAAGTAGTTATGCCCTGAACAAGATAAGGAATACATCATAGAGGATAAACTTCAAAGCCTTACTAGAACTTCATAGAGGAATGTATTAAGGTAAAGAATCCTAAGAGGGGTAAGTACTACATGGAGCTCGATGAGACCTGCAATGAGAGAAAAATTTGTACCCCCATCATATCAAGATAAGTTATATGAAGAGCTATCTACCTTGAGGCAAGGGTAAATGAGTGTCTGAGAATTTTCCCATGAATATAAAGCACTCCTACGACGATGTGAATTGTACGAGTCTCTTTCGTATACAATGTTGCAATTCATGAGAAGATTGAGATCAAAGATCGCCTAACGTATTAACCTCTTAGGAGTAAGAAGCTTAAATGAAGCTATTCGACTAGCCTTAAGAGTAGAATCCACCATTGATATCGATCGCTCTAATGTGTAGAAATAGTTAGAGGTTATACTTGTTCAGCAAAGGGATACTCGAACAGAGAAACCTAACGAGAATGAAGCCCGAGGAAAGGAAGTAGGAGAAGGAAAGATGGAGGTTGCTAAAGAGATGAATAGTAAAGCTGAGGAAGACTAAGTTAAATTGCAGTTAAACCCTTATGTTTCGAATGTGGTTCCACTACCTACTATGAATGCCATAGATGGTAGCTCTAGGAATTACTACATTTGCCTTCCTCATATCAAAATCTTACATCTTAGTCATCTAACAATTTCACATGGCACTAATATGAGCAATCATAGCATCGCACCCGTAAGCTATTATCAACTATTGATTGGAGTTTATCAAGGTTGAGGCGATAGATATATGTATTGGGGATACATCATATTAACTCTTGGTACTCCTGTATTGGAAAGATTTAAGGTATGTAGATGGAAAGAGGAAAAAGAATCGATTTACGAGGAAGCAGAGGAAATGCTAACTACAATTGAAGAGGAGATCATGATATCCGAGCTAGCTGAGCTTGAAGAGGTGAAAGTACACATGACTAACGAGACATTTTACGTCCTGCTAGCATAAGATCTATCTGCCCATGATCCTTTATATGACCCTGAGATCATGTTACCTCCTGTAATTGATGATTGTTAGGACTACCAAGGTATAGTTGATCGTATCCATGATGAGTGGAAGGAAAGATCCAAGATAAAAGATTTGATTTATGGAGCCCATGATGAGTGGAGGGAGCATCAACTGGTGATGCCCTTATTGCAAGAATTAAAGTGTATTCCTATGTTTAAATTTCAATTTTGTCAATTAGTATTTAACCCTAGATGAATCTAGAGCCACCAACTATTAAGTTTTAGGTCGAAACTCTTCCGAGAGGTAGGGGATGATAGGATTCCAAGTACTAACTAGATGTTATGCCAGGTTCGGATCATATGGGAGGCTTGCTCGCAAACTTCATGTAAGTGGATGACCTATTTATAAGTTATGTTGGTGTTGGATGGCTTGGCCTACTTTGTTGGGTTTGCCTTGTTATGCTAAATACGCCCTGCTCTACCCTAACCGAGCCTTCCTATAGACTTATCTATGAGCTGTAGTAATATTGAAAGACCCGATGCGCTCTGCGAATTCTATCCTGGCCTATTATTTATGCCTTGCTTTACTAGGTCTTCTTGCTATACTTGGTCCATTCTGCCTTACTGTAGTTAGCTCTATTATATTCTGCTGGGTCTACTCTAATCAGCTATACAGGAAAATCCTATCCTGCCCATTCACTTTACTTTATTGAGATCGATTTACTCGATTGTCTATCCAGCTTAGATTTGTTGGGTCATGACAAGGTTGCCCAGCTATACCATATCAGCTTGACTGTATTAGGTCATATTAAACAGGTTGACTACATCTACGCCAAATCGGCTTAGCCATGCGAGGTCGACCCCTATCATGCCAACTCGACCACTTCCATATTAGGTTGGTTTAGCCATGCGAGGTAGGTTCTAATCATGTGAAGTCAATTGCGATCATATCGGATTGGTCCGAATTAAAGCAGATTGTCTAGAGGCTCAAGTTAGGATAGATCAAAACCCTAAAGTCTCCTATATCTCCTTAGAACCAAAACATTAGCTCTCACCCGGATATCCCACTTAGCTATCTATTTTACTCATGTTATTTAGGTTTCTTATTTATTGTATTTTCCCTAAGTTGTCTTCATGTATTATTTGTAATTACTAGAATGCCACTAGGGTGTCCTTTAGTCATTTTATTTACAACTTTACCACTTCGTATAAATAGAACACTTGTATAGGGTTTTAAATAGATTTTACAACATTAATGAAAAATCCTTGAGTCTTTTCTCTTAGAAATCTCTCTCTCTCTCTCTTACCAGCTCTTATCAATCCCTTTACCAAGGATTGTGGCGAGCAACCTTATCACTCAAACCGATGCATTACATTTGGTGAGTCTTAAGTCTACATATGATTCTACGATGCATCATATCTGTAGAGTTAGTGTACGGGATTGCTAAACTATCAACTTCCATTTATTTTTCAAACCATCTCAGAGTTCGGACCCATCTATTGGTTTTCATCTGATACTAGGTTTGTGTGTTCATCTGCAAATCTGTATCATTACAACTCTAATAACTTGCTAATGATAATTGCTTCAAGATATGTGCAAGTTAGTGTTAGAGATTGTAAACCAAGAGGTAGGAGCAAGGTTAGCCAATCCATGCATCTAGCTAACTCTAGTGGATTGAATTAAAGCATCTTAGGCTAAGAATGCTAGTACTCAAGAGATAAGGAGCATAATGGAGAAAGGTAAAGCAACAAAGTTCATTGTTATTGTAGATGGAGATTTAAGGTATGGAATCATATTATGTGCACTAAAGAATTCTAAGTTAATGAAGGAGATCTTGAAAGAGGTATACTACTCTTAGTACATAATACACTTGCGAAATATCAAAATGTATAAAGACTTGAAGTATCAATACTAGTGGAAGAATATGAAGCAAAAGATTTCTAAGTACACGTCTAAGCACTTAGTTTGTTAATAGATCAAAATAGAACACCAAAGGGCTATACGTAAACTTCAACTATAGCCTATATTAGAGTGGATGTAGGAACAAGTGACCATGGACTTTATCTTAGCGCTTTTATCGAACCTAAATTTTTTCTTTTTATTTTTCTTAATTCAATCTATATTTAACCCTATACCTATTTAATATAGACCATCTATTAGGAATTAAGGAAAATTTGGTTTCCTTTTTAATTTTGAAAAGCTTGGAGTCACCACTTGACTAAGGTTGGGAAAAAGGGTTAAGTTAGAACCAATTGGGTGGATTGATTCTAACCTAGCCACTATTCTAAAAGAAAAACTAATTTTGTAAAATGATTTTGAAAACTAGAAGTGTTGATTTTGGTTACTAACCTATTAAACCCTAAATGGGTACTACCTAAACCTTCAAAATTTGGACTTTGCACCCATTTTATTTAAGAAATAAACCTATTAAAAGTAAAGAGACATATTTTGGTTTATTTGTCAAAAGTGAGATTTACTGAAAGAAAAAGGGGAAAATAAGGTTTTTTTCATTTTTTAAGGCACCCCATAGTTTTATAGAGATGTATACATACCCAATATTTGGGATTACATCTTTATTCATTTTGTTTTGTTAAGAAAGGAATCTAAAGGGTCCTAATTTTTAAAGTCTACTTTGAAAAATGCTAAGAACAATCTAACTTTGGGAAAGAGATTTATTTCTCGTGTAATTCTTAAGATAAATTTTTCAAAGTGAATAGAATTTTCATTTTTGAAAAACAAAACTTTTTTTTTGAAAAAAAAAAAAGGTTAAGAAAGAAAAAGTTCTTAAAAAGGACAAAAAGTTCTACCATAGCTACAAAAATATTTTCTCTTTTTCTAAACATCATCGATTTTATTTATTATTATCATTATTTTTCTTTTTCTCACTTTATTGAATAAGGTTAAATAAATAACAAAAGAAAAAACTAATGAATAGAATCAAGGAGGGTCAAACCAGGAACTAGGTGTAGGTATGGATGAGGTGCACGAGTTGGTTTTAGGGCTCCAAACAGGTCGCAATCAGACTTAGGTCGGGCTGTAGGGGAACTCTAAACTATAGCAGCTAAGAAGGAGTAATCTAGCATGTTTTGGCCTCTTTTCAAAGGGGAAAAACCACATTCATGTGGTTTCCATAGGTGAAGTGAAGATTGTTGCCCATGTAATGGTGTTTTAAGATGGTTTATTGGTGGTTGATAAGTAGGGGGTAGCGATGTTGCTTGGTACAAAGGAGGATATGGCCATGGGTTTTCATTGGTAGAGGAGCTTATGGTGGTGCTAATTTGAAGTAGGAGTGAGCAGTAATGGATGTTGCTTAAGGTTTGGGTAGTTGTGAAGTTTGGAAATGTGGCAGTAGTTGAAAGTGGCGTCTTTAGAGAGCTTAGATCACATGGAACACCACTATATGTATGGATTAGCTTGAAAAATGTTGAGCTCAAATGAGCTTTAGATAGAGAAAAAACATCCATGGATGGAGAGAGAGAAAGAGAGAGAGAGAGTTTAAGAGTATATTTATGAGTGTATGAAAGTGAGAATTGATGATTAGAATGGATTTATACCTCTTATTTATACTAATCTAGTAAGGATTAAACTCAAAAATCTTCTAATGCAATTGAATTTAAAAAATTATTACACCTCATTTATTGAGCTATTATCACACAATTTCATTCAAAATAGAGTAAATTGTTGGTCAAAACAAATTGACTTTTGCTTAAACTTTCTTAAATGAAGCAAGAAGCTTTAAAATTCATTGTTGATGCTGGAATTAAGCTTTGGTCAATGTAGAGAACACTCCTCGCATTCAACTCTTTCCTACTTTTTCAAGACTAATTTGATCTCTGAAATGCTTATATTTGGACATATTTTTGCTACTAATCCATAGTATCCTAATTTTATTTCATGATTTCATCATTAATTTAGTGAAATCATGAAGAAAAAGGGATGAAAAATGGATTTAAAGTGACCTGACTGAGCTGGATGTATGCAGGAAAATAGTAGAAAAGGGATCGAAAGGAAGGGGAAAATTGCCGATACATGATAGTAACCAGTTCATCAATGCAACTAACGTAGTCACATTAACAAATTGATTGATATCATATATCAAGGCCAATAGATGGTCTAATCAGATCAAGCTACGTAGTAAGTAGGGTTGAAAAAGAACAAAAGGTACAAAGTGCCTTTAGAAAGATTTGAACCCAAGACCTTTTATTCTCTTTAAATGTCAAGACTAAGCTTTAAAATAAAATAAACCAATAGGCCAATTGGCCCATGTCTTGTCATCTTATGCAAATAAAATAAATATAAGGCTTAAAATGGCTCAAACTAGATTTGATCATTTTGTCTAAGCCTAAACCTAATCCAAAAATATGTCCAACCTAATTATTTCTAATTATTCATTTTCCTAACCTTGAGAAATTTTGCATTTTTTTTATTTTTTCAAATTTTTTGGTACTTTTTTAAATTTGTAATTTTTGTATTTTTTTTCCAGGTTTTCAAATTTTTGTAATATTCTAATTTTTTTATATTTTTTTCAATTAGGACCCTTTTATTACTAAAGGAAAATTCTAAAATTATAAGGAGACAAAAATGGAGCATCTGCAACTGGCATACTTTGTGGTAAAGTTTGGGTAAAACTTTAGCACAAAAATAAAAGAGAGACACAATTGTTGCTCCTAAATGACTAGCAATTTGGTGCTTACAATTCTTATAAAAGGAAAAGGGCTCTCACTAAAGGTTAATTTAGCTGTTTGGAAAGAAATTTTAAGTGAGAATGGTGTAAATGGTTTATCTAAGAGGGATGGAATAGGCTCCTTGATAAGGTAATTCACCCTATGAAAGGGTCAGGCTCCTATTAGCAAGGTTACAATCTTAAAGGGCATAGATAATACTAAAGACTATGTTAAGGGTTAAAGAGGGCTACTTGGTGAGCTAATTTTCTATAAGAAGGGGTTAGGCTCTTTTGGTTGAGTTAACAATCTTGAATGGGATGTATAGCTCTAAAGAGTAACCTAATGGTTGGAAAGGGTTCACCTTAAGAAGGGGCTAGGCTCCTTTGGATAAGCTAACAATCCTAAAAGTTTGGGTAGTGCTAAAGACTATCCTAAGAGTCGATGATGGATCCTTAGTGAGCTAATTCACCCTATGAAGGGGTCATTCTCCTTTGAATGAGCTAATAATCCTAAAAGGTTAGATAATGCTAAAGAATATCTTAACATTTAAGATTTCTTTATGAGCTAACTACCCTAAAAGGAATCGAGCTCTCTTATGCAATTTGTGTTAAATATTATTCTAAGGGTAAACAAAATCTTGACAAGCCAACTTACCCTATAAGGGGTTTGACTCCTTTTTTCTTAATCCTTAAAGAAAGAGATAGAACAATGACTATCTCAAGGGTGGAAGTGGTTACTCTCCTATTAGAGTGCTCTCAATCCTGATTTTAGCATGTTCATTGGAGAAAACTGAATATAATGCAAAATTTTTTTTTTTTTTTTTTTGAAAAAAACTTGTTGAAGAGAAACCTAAAGATATTTGCTAGGGGATGATCTTAAGAGAGGAAAGATATCGTCTTAGATGGATGGGAAAAAACTCTTTGGATTTCAACAACTCACCATCTTTAATTGATGGGCTTCAAAAATCAGATCACCATCTTAAATTGATGGGTTTTTTTGTTTTCACCATCTTAAATTAATGGGTCTTTTTTGTTCTTGATCAAATTTTTAATTTCATTAGGGACCATGAGTTGTCTTCAATAAAAATTCAGTGATTTGATGACTATGAAGGAGCCTTAGACAACATTGACTTTGAGGATTGATTTGATCTTTCAAAGGGGATTGAGCCCCTTGTGTTGGCTTTGAAGGAAGACTTGAGATGAGCTTGAAAGCCAAAAAAATGGAAATTGCTGACCTAGATTGGAATGAATGACATAGTAAAGAAGTGTTCGCATGAGCCAAAAAAAAGAACTTTTGACCTTGGCAACAAAGGCTAATTTGAAGGATAGGGTCCTTAGGGCTATAAGACTTTAGGGATGAAGTCCCTTATGTTGTTAAAGGAAGTCCTATGATTAGACTAAGAAATAGAGATAGTAGAAAGGGTTAATCATGAGGAAAAGCAACATTATAATTTTTCTCACTTTTTCTTTCTTTTTTTTTTCTTTGTTTTTTCTTAACAAATCCTTAACCTAAACTATAGGGGCTCATCATTGACCAACAACAAGATTACATTGGATGTTTCACCCTTTTTGCTATTTCGACCCCATGAAGTAGAATTTCAATAAGTCACTTTTGCTTCTCTTTGTCCAATTGGGCCATAAAGCTTTGCACTTCGATCATGATACTCAAACAATAGCTTTTCATAAGTAAAATTATTCTTTAGAGATTATGATTGATCTACATTTTCATTAACCATATCAAGATGGTCTCAATCCCAAGATAACCTATGTCTAAGTCTATTACTTTTTCTCCTCTTACCATATGGATAAAGCTATACATATCACAATAGTGTAATTCTTTCTATCTACCTCATCATTACTTTAGAGAAAATCAAATCCTAATCTTGTTCCAATAACTACTTGTTTGCTGCAAGAACAAGATGTCACTATAGTAGACAAACAATCCACATGACTTTTGGCTAATTCTCTCTCAAAACATTTTCTTGGCATGAAAGGTTGTAATCTAGACTTATGCATTCAATGATTTAGATAAAGGTTTATATTTTATAGCATTGAATATGTCATGTTGCTTGCAAGAAAAATGAGATTTTGCTTTAGGACACTTTTGGCCTACTAAACGTTGAAAGGTACTACACTTATTTGATCAAAATGGCCATAATCGGAATTTCAAATAGTTGCATCAAGATTGGTTAGATGAATCCCAAAAGGGTAATAACCATCGAGGACTATGAAGCCTAAAGGGCATGCCAAATTGACTTAGAGTAAGGAAGGTTAACTTGAGAAGAAAATGCTTAAATGGACTTGAGAAAGGAGGTTATTTATTTATTTATTGATAAACTAACTTGGAGTGTTTGAAATTTAGCAACCCAAATCAACTTGGGAAGGAAGTATTGGAATAGATTAGGGACTGAGTCCCTTGAGTTGAAAAAACCCATTTTTTGGAGGAAAGTAGGATTCCCTCCTTTGACTAACATTTTGAGTGAAGGATAACGACTTAAAAAAAGATGATTGTAGTTGTACATCCTTTAGAAAATGAGTTGGTAGGAACATGAGTGGGCACAAGGGCATTGAGTATAGACTCAAAAAGGGATTGTCCTAGAAAATCATTTTGGCGAGAGAGATTCCCATTCTCTTCCTTCTCTCCCATTTTTTTCTCTATTTTTCTTTCAATTCTCTCCTCTTTTTTTCTTTTATATTTTTTAAGTTTGCTAATAGGTACAAAATCCTTCCTTCATTAGCAACCATGTGAGGCACTTCATATTTTTTAGTTCTTGAAGACCTTTTTTAATCCAACACCGCTAAGGCTAGGCATGCTAATTTTGATGGTAGGGACTTTGCAACTTTGAGTCCATCTTTCCTATAGAAATGGTAACTCAAGATTAGTTTTAGTCAACAAGGACTTCCTTACATACTTTTAGTTCAATTTTTTCTTTTGACTACAATTCTAAAAATTATGACCCAATTTGTTCAATCAGGCTTTTGGTTAAATAGTTTTGAGAAGGTGCAAAAACCTTATTTTTTGTGATTTATGATGTCTTTGGCTTAGAGGATTTTGTGTTTTAGGGCTTAAAGTGTGACCTAGGAAAGGAGGTATGAAGATTCAATGTTTGCAATACATAATAGCCTCAAGTCCATGCCTTCTTCATGGATTTTAGGCATTGAAGTATGCTTTCTTGCTAGAATAGGGAGTATCTTTTGGATTTTTTGTTTGCATTCAACATTAGTTCTCAAGCCTATCTTCTTATTCTTCTTCGTTCTTATTATTTCTCATTATTTCTTTTCAATTCTTTCTACCAAATTCTTTCATTGTCACTCTCTTTTCTTACCTCTAAAGTGACTATTCTTCTAAGTGTTTAGATTGTGTATCTAGCATTTTTTGCATGCTCTTCTTTATTTCAAAGAAAACAACTTATCAAAAATAAAAGTTATCTTTGAATTTGATGTTACCAAGTTAAGCACAAAATAGTTTTATCCTGTTCTCTGATTAATGACCCTAAACTCCTAAATTATCTTATTACTAAATTGTCTTATTAAGGAGTAGTTCTTGATAGGGTTTGAAATTTTGAAGAATATCTCCTACAATAGGCCTAATGGGGTTGCCAAAGGATAATTGTGATTAGATAATGGGAATGAATGCCTAATTTCATTTAAGTTTGCATGTTAAACTTAAAATGAATCTCCTTTAAGGAATGAGTCCAGAATATCCTCACTAACTCTTGAAGTGTTTTAATGGTAGGTGTATGGAGTCTAGTTTATCTCTTTTCATTCTAAAACCTAAAAAGTAAGTCATTGATTCCTTAGGTTGATTTGCCCTAAAACGAGGGTCAACTTTGCCCTTCAATTTCTTAAAATGTCTATTAAAGCATGCTGCAAGGTGAGAAGATATCTTTCACTTAAGCTCAAGGTTTCAAAGATTAGACACTGATGATGTTCTTCTTGTGTCTTCCTACCCCTAATTTGATTGGTATGCCCCCATGCTGTAGACAATAGTTACCTCAAACTTTATAAGCTAAGCGCCCCTTAGGTTTTGAGTTTGTTAGCTCCTTTGTGTTGATTTAGGCTTCATTATGTTTGAGACCAAAGCTATATCTAGTTTTGTACTTTAAATTCACTAAGGTTCATATTTAGTACTGGGCTTTCTTAATAAGTCTTGTAAATTCTTGAGTTAAGGATTCATGTTTGGATCTATAGGGCAAGGGCTTAGGTTAGGTTAAGGGCTAAGGTTTATGTTTAGGTTATCTTATTAAGACAGTTGTGGGGCTTTTTCTTTTTTGTTTCGAAATTTTGTGTTCCCATCTTAGACCCGGCAAGACTTGCAACTTTTAACAACTTCTTTTTCTTTTTCTTTTTTTTTTCTTCCTTTATTTATTTATTTATTTTTTTTTTAGAGAGGCAAATTTTAATGGCAGGATTTTCTTAACTAAAGGACTAATTTTTGGCCATTTTCACAACTAAAACGGAAGAATCATGATTGATAAAAAAAGTTAACACCTGAGAGTATAAGGCTTTGAATTCTAGCTTAAGGAGAGAAATTATTTACTAACAAGACTAGTTGGGATCAAGACAAATGATCATATATTAACACTAAGAAAAATAGAAAGACAAGTTTAGGAATGTTTAAAAGAAAGTAGTGTCTCTTTGAATCGGAATTTATCTTATAAGCTAATGAACGATCAATAAAGGGAGAGATCAACAACCTATGTAATTAGGAGTATTAAAAAAAAAAAAACCCAAAGTGGAATGAGGTCAAACTTTTTGAAGGGGAGGGATCTTATTAAGAATCTACTGTAAAGTGATATTTTACCATCAAAAGGAACAATTGACAACTTGAAAGCTTAAAGATTAAGAAGGAAGAAAGAATCTATAGTATTGAAGATGACTAAATTAACCCTAAGATGATTAAAAGTGTTATCAACAAAAAGACTCCTTTTTTATTTTTACTTTTTCTTTTTCTCTCTTTTTTTTCCATTTTTTTCTTTTATTTTCTTTTTTTTTTTAAATATTCAAGAATCATATGCCATGAGTTGAACAGATATTTACATTCTAGTTGAAAGTCCTCTTGATTTTTCTTATTTCTTCTTCTTTTTTTCATCTCTTTTTTTTTTTCCTTTTTTTTTTCTTTTGTTTTTACATGAATATTTTCATAAATATAAATGAGTGGAGATAGAAACAGAGTGAGTAAATCTAAGAGAGGAATTTGCCAAAATAATGAAATTCTAGATGAGAACATGTTTCCTTTTTATTAATTTGATAGGAAATGAACAATACAAAGGGGTCTAACATTCATTCTGCCTTTTGATTACATTTGAAAAATTCCTAATCTAACTCTTGAGGCAAGTTCGAAGGTCTTCCAACATTTCTCGAGCTCCTCCAAGGGCTTGTTGGAGTAAGGCTCCGAAGGCCCAATTATGAGCTTTAGAACATCTAAGCTTCTCTCTCAAATAAGCAACCACGGCTTCTAGCAATTATTTGTGAACCCCAAGGAGGTCTTGTAGCCTATTAACTCTCCTAATGATCTTCTCTTGACCTCTTGCCATTTAACTTGCGCTTACAAAATTGATGGGTAAGAATAATTTATTAAAAGAATGCATGTGGAACACAAATGCTAGAGCAATTAGGTTAACACATCACCTCTTTAAGTTTCAACCCTAATGATGATTCAGTGTTATAAAGTACCCTTAGAAGTGGTGTATTAACTTATGGTTTAAGAGAGATGTATGCAATAGGGGTGGGTTCTAAAGGCCTTTAAGCTATATGACCTCATACATTTTCGGAGAAATGATTTGTCGGTAACATCGAAGCTTGAGTAGGGTAGCCTAATCAATCCTTAACAATGGATTACCATAGCATCCAAGGCCTACACAATGCAATACCCCCCTTCTTAGGGTTCTTAAGGTGATCTCAGTTAGACTGTATCTATTACACATTTCATGATATATTTATAAAACCCTAATTCGTACGCCCCTTTCATATACCTACAAGATTAATACAAATATATATAGAATATTTATAGGAAATGAACATATATGCAAATAACTAAAACGTATGTACAAAATATAATGTAGAAAGGGCATTTTGAAGCATAAATTCTAATCTCAAAAAGTTTATGTGGCTAGCCAATTTGGTGGTCCCAAGTGAAGTCACCATCTTGTCGAGCCTAAATTTTTTGTTTTTATTTTCCTTAATTTGATCTATATTGAACCCTATAATCATTTAATATAGACCATCAACTAGGAATTAAGGAAAATATAGTTTTCCTTTTCATTTTAAAAAGTTTGAAGTTGCTACCCTACTAAGGTCATGAAAAAGGGTTAGGTTGGAACCAATTAAGTAGCTAGCTCTAACTTAGACACTAGTCTATGAGAAAAATCAATTTTGGAAAACGGTTTTGAATAGAGATGTTGAGTTCAAGGGCTCTCCTATTAAACCCTAAATGCGTACCACATAAACCTTCAAACTTTGGATTTATTATTCAAATTACCCATTTAATTTAAGAAATAAACCTACTAAATTAAAGAGAGATATTTAGGTTTATTTGTGAAAAGTGAGATTTATTGAAATACGAAGGGGAAAACAAGGATTTTTCAATTTTTTAAGTAACCTTGTAGTTTCTTACAAGTATTCATGTATGCACTATTTGGGATCAATCTTCCATAGTTCATTTAAGAAAAATTTTATTGTGTTCATTTTTGATAATTTTTTAAAATAGTAAGGTTTACATCTTTATTCATTAAGTAAGCAAAGAAAAGGTTTCTCAAAATGAAAAAAGTTCTACTTTAGCCTCAAATTTTTTTAAACATCACTATTTTTATTTATTATTATCATTATTTTTTTTCTCTTTTTTTGAATAAGATTAAATAAATGACAACAAAAAAAGAAATGCATAAAGGATGGTTGGACTAGGAGCTAGGTATAAGTATAGATCAAGGGTGTAAGTCATTTTTGGGGCTCTAAATCAGTTAGAATTAGACCTGAGCCAAGTTGTAGGTGAACACCAATCTACAGCAGCTAAAAGGGGGTATTCCATCATGTTTTGGCCTCTTTTCAATTGGAAAAAACTACATTCATAGGTGAAATGAAGATTAGTGCTAATGATGTGGTGTTTCAAGGTTGTTTAGTGGTAGTTAATAAGTGGAGGGTAGTGAAAACATTTGGGGTGATAGTAATTTAGGATGTGGCTAAGGGTTTTCGATGGTGGAGGAGCTCGTGGCAATATTAATTTGGAGTAGGAGTGAGTGGCAATAGGTGTTTCAATATGGGGTCGAAGGGGAGGGTAACAACTAGCATAGGGTTTAGGTGTTTGTGGAGTTTGGGAATGTGGCAATAGCTAAAATTGGTGTCTTTAAAGAGCTTACAACATGGGTAAGACCACTGTGTAAGTAGATTAGCTTGAAAAACTTTGAGCTTAAATGAGCTTTAGATAGAGAAAAACCAACCATAGGTAAGAGAGAGAGTTTGAGAGTGTGTTTGTGAGTGTTTGAAAGTGACAATTGATGACTAGAATGGATGTACGATTTAGCAAAGGATTAAACTAGAAAAGTTTCCACTATAAATGAATTCAAAAAATTAAAACACCCCATTAATCAAGCTATGATTACGCAATTTCATTTGAAATGGAGTAAATTACAATTCAAAACAGATTTATTCATGTTTAAACTTGCCAAAATGATGTAGCAAGCATCGAAATTCATTACTGATGCTAGAATTAAGCTTTGGTCAATGCGGAGCACAATCCTCGCATTCAACTCTTTCCCAATTTTTCAAGTCTAATTTGATCTCCAAAATGCTCTTATTTAGATGTGTTTTTGCTACTAATCCACAATACTTTAACTTTATTTCCCGATTTCACCATTAATTTGATAAAATCATGAAGAGAATAGGGTGAAAAATGGATTTAAAGTTAATAGTTGAGTTAGATGCGCATAGGAAAACAAGAGAAGAGGGAAGGAAAGTGAGGGAAAGGAAGCGAAAAATTGTTGATGTAGCACCACATGGACATCATGTCAACCATGTAGACAAACTAGTTAATGATGTGTTAAGGCCAACATGTAGCCTAATCAGATCTCAATACGTAGCAAGTAAGGAGGGAAAAAACAAAAGGCACAAAGTGCCTATAGTGAGACTCGAACTCAAGACCTTCAATTCTCTTTAAATGCTAAGATTAAACTTTAAACCAATGGGCTAGTTAGCTAGTATCTATCATCTTATGCAAGTAAAATAACTATAAGGCCTAAAATAGCTTATACTAGATTAAATCATTTAGTCTAAGCCTAAAACTAATCCAAAATATGCCTAACCCAAGTTTTTATTATTTTTGCTACCCTACTCTTATTTTTTATTCTACTATCCTAAAATTCTTATTATTCATTTCTTTAAGCTTTCTAATTTTTGTATTTTTTTTTTCAATTTGCAATTTTTTCGTATTTTTTATTTTTTGAATATTTTAGATTTTTCAATTTTTTGTATTTTTCTAAAATTTGTTATTTCATGTATTTCTTTAAGTTTTTTTTTTTTAATTTTTATAATTTTCTAAATTTTTTCATTTTTTGTATTTTTTTTTCAATTAGGACCCTATTTATTACCAAAAGGAAAATTTTAAGATTAAAGGAGGACAAAAATGGGTGTATGGATAGCTTTCTAAAATGATGTCAAAGCATGTTGCAATATCGATATCAATAGATCAGTTAACAAAGTTAGTTCACTTGATTCCCATGAACTAGTTATACTTAGGTATGTTGGCTCATTCATGCATCAAGGAGATAGTAAGACTTCGTAGAGCTCCAATAATAGTCTTCAGTCAAGATAATAGGTTTGTAGGAAGGTTCATAAAGAGTATATATAGAGCATTAAGTATTAAGTTACAATTCAATATAGCTTTTTGCCTCTAAATAGATGGACAATTAGAGAGAACTATATAGATCTTAGAGGCACATGTCAAGAGCTTATGTATTGGACTTTAGTGGAAATTAGGATGAACAATTATCCTTAGTTGAGTTTACATGTAATAACAGTTATCAAGTGACAACACAAATGGTGCCTTATGAGGCATTGTAAGAAAGGAAGTATAGATCACCATTGCATTGGGATAAGGCAAGTGACAAATAGGTGTTTGGAGCTGACTTGGTGTAAGAAGCAGTTAATAAGGTAAAGTTGTAAGGCAAAGAATGTAAATAGGCCAAAATAAATAAGAGAGCTATAAGAGGCATCCTCCTCTATAGTTCTAGATAAAGAAGCAGGTGTTGTTAAAGATATCACCCACAAAAGAAGTGGTTAGGTTTAGTTGAGAGGGAAACTAAATCACCAGCATGTTGGACTATTTGGGACCCTGGATAAGGCTGGTAGTGCAACTTATAAGTGGCTTTTACCACTTAGTTTAGTTAGGATACATAATGTTTTCTATGTGTCTATGCTATGGAAGTATGTAACCAACCTAGATTAAATCACGCTTCAAAGCCATTAAAGCTACAACCAAATCTCACTATAGTGGAGATGGCTCATTAGAATAGTAGATACTAAAGAACAAGTTTTAAGACATAGAATGATTCCATATCTAAATCTTCAATGGACAAACCAAATGGAAAGAGAAGCTACATAGGAGCTTGAAGAAGAGATGCAAAAGAAGTATCTAAAACTATCTAGGACTTAAGCAACTTTTGAGAACGAAAGTTCTATTAGGGGGAAGGGATTGTAATATTTAGAAGTTCATAAATCTTTTTGATAGATACTAAATCATTTTAACCTCTTGAGTTAGGGGCACTTAATAACTTAAGGTACAAAACTCCCCTCTACCTTCCTTTTGAAAATCACCTTCCCCTCTTCCCATATATTTTTCCTCTCATTCCTTCACAACTTTATCATCTCCTTAGTAGTTTCTCTAATACTTCTCAAAGTGATCTAAGAAACACTACATTTTTTCAAGATCAAGGAAAGATAAGAGGAAAAAATGAATTCTTAAGAGTTTCTTGGTAAGTTATACACTTTTGATGCTAGTTCTTTATTATTTCTTGTTGGAATCGATCTAAAGCATGTTCCTTTGTAGTTTTTATGTAGAGCTATACACACTATGTGTTGTTATTTGAAAGTTTTTATAAGTTTTGGAGTAAGTCTCTTCCTTATATATTCTCTTTAATAGTAGTGTTGATGCTTGTTGATGGAAATGTAGTTGATAGCTTAGATAAGGTTGTTGATGGTGTTAAAGATGTGAGGATTCAAGTTTAGAAGGGTATAATGTTGTTTAGAGATGATAATTTATATGTTAGACTAGAGGACATTGGAGATTGCTAGGTATGTTTACATGTGAGAAAGTGAATCAAAAATCACAAAGGAGAAAGGAGAGAACTAGCTTGCTAATTAAAAGTGAGCTAGCTAGCCATTTCATTAAGTGTGTAAGAGAGATAAAGGGAACTAGCTTATCATTTCAGTTTTCTTCAAGAAAATTTAGGAAGATTGTCTAGCCAATCCCTAAATCATTTTCAAGAGCAACTTAACTAGGGACAATGCTACTCAAGGATCATAAGGTTGCCCATCTAGAATCCATCATTGGATCGAACCATACACATGCAACATACATAATATTAAAACCCATATATTTATTAAGTTCATTTTTATTTCTAATCCTAATAAGTATAATTAACACATAGGGTAAACATGTACCTAGGTCTTGAATGGATGATATAGCTAAATCCAATAATTACATAGTTAGTCTTAACCTTTATACTTGAAGTATAACACGTTATGTAACTTATATTTAGCAATCTATTTTCTTGCCACGGTTTAATTATCCTATATTCAATTAATCCTTCCTCTAACTTACTTCTGATGATATAAGCTAAGGTCTTATTAGAAGTCCTTAATTGATCTAATGCATACTAGGATAATTTAGAACTATTATTTTATTAATTTAGGAATAGTTGAGAAAAGGAAAAAGGAATTTAATTAATTAAGTCAATAAAATATTGTAGGACTAGGAAATATACGTTGTAAACATACATCGATAACTAAGTAACGGTATATACATCGCTTGCACTACACACTATATAACTCCAATTGAGCTATAGGCATGAATTTGTTATATATGCCATGTATCCCCTCTTGTCTAAACATGTATACAATGTAAAGGAAGGTGTATCTTCTGTATATCTATTACTAGATGTAGCTTACTGCTTTCGTTAAGGTAAGGCATATGTTCAAGTTACATCAAGTATATTAGCACCTTTTTTTTTTTTTTTGGTTTATCTAAGAAAATTATACCTAGAAGTCACAACATATTGGCCCAACCCTCTTGCAAAGAAAATGAGGGTGGAAGCTATGCGATCAACTCTGGCTTCTACTTCACAAATTACATTCTATAACAAATGTTATAATTTAAACCTTCTCTATATCTTCTCTTCCTCCTTTAAATCTTTCTTAAATCAATTGAAACTCACAATATCTCACATTATCCCTTCATAAATCAAATTTAAATATTTTCAAAATTATCAAGCTTCATCAAAGTTTAGATGCACAACTTCTATACTTATCATCATTATTGCAGCCATGTTGCTATATATATGTGCTTTGATCATCAACCTTTTCTTGCTTTAGACTTAATAATATCAGGTTTACTTCATCCCATCCCTTGTTTGCCATTTTCTTTTATTTCTTTTTTTTTTTAATTTCATTACTCTAATTAAACTCATATTTAAAAATTGAAAATAAATGACAAGTTCTTTCTTTTGATGAAGGATTTTTGACAGATATGGATCGAGAAAACTATTTCTATCATTCATGACATAAAAATCCATTGAACAACAATCTCCAGTTCCATTTTTTTCTTTCAGTGATGATTGTTGCCACTTCTTTTTAGGGTGATAAGTATGTTGGACTAATAAGGAAGGTGTAGCCGATACTTTATGCTGAATATCAGCAAAACTCAATAGTAACATTCACTCTCTCTCTTGTCCCATATCAGGTACATTTCTTTACCTCTCTCTTTTCTTCTTTCCATTTCAATAGAAACATAAATTCTAGGTTTTTCTCATGTGAATTACTTCTAATGAAAATTTCCAAAATTTTTCTATATTTTGTATTTAGCACTATTGATCATTCTATTTGTATATCTAATTGGTTCTATCTATTTTAATTTTGCAAGGAACGAGTAATGGCAGGATAAGAGTAAGTAGTAAGATTCTGAATTCAAGTTTAAGGGGACTCCTCAAGCAATTTGCTTCGAAAAAGGGTTTGATGATCCTACCTCTTTTTTTTCTTTTCACTTATAAGTAGTTAGATCCACTGATATGAATGCTTAAGTGTACAATATAGTTGTAACAACCATATTCTATTAACTACTATAGTTATAACTACTAAGAGTTTGTATGTGACTCCTTTTTGTGTTTACATATAGTTTTCTATTGCTTCAAAAATTTCCTCTATCCTTGTCCTTTTCGAATGTTAGATTATTTAATCATAGCATTTTCTCCCCTTCAATGAAGATGGACCTTGTCGTCAAGGTCAAAATAGGGATAATCTTAAACAAACTCCTATATATTAACCCAACATCTTCTGGGTTCACTAATTCCCATTGAACTAATAGCTACTTAATGGTATGACCTTGTCATGCTATCTGTCTAACATCTAAAATAGCTAGATGTTTTACCATAGGATGATTGGCTAAAGCCTCTAATGGTTGTGATCTTTGATTCATCCCATTGTCATCGGCTTTCTTCAATTGAGAAATGTGAAAACTAAATGAATCTTAGATCCTTTTGGTAAATCAAACTTATAAGCTATATGCCCAACCCTTTATTTGACCAAAATGGGTCCATAATTATTCATAGAGAGCTTATAAGATAATTTGTTAGCTAATGTTGTTTGCTTGTGAGGTTATAACTTTACAAACACTTAATCCCCTACTTGTAGTTCTTTATCTATCCTCTTCAAATCTACTAAGGACTTCGTTCTTTGTTGTGCATCATTATGTCTAAGTAATTTTAAGATCTCATCATTGTCAATCAGTTCCTATTCCGCTACTTCTATTTAACTCATGCCTTTAACATATTTAGATAATTATAGTGGGTCTTTACTATATAAATCTTTGAAAGGAGTCATATATAAACTTGTATGATAGCTAGTGTTGAAAAAAAAAAAAAAAAGAAAGGCAAGCCATGGTAAAAATTTAGGCCAATTAAGTGGAGTGTCCATCACAAATGATTTGAGATAAATTTCTAGGCATTTGTAAAGAACTTCAAATTGACCATTTGTTTAAAGATGGTAAGTTAAACTCATTCTAATTTGAGTTCCACTTAATTTAAAAATCTCTTGCCAAAAGTGACTCACAAACGCCATATCCCTATCATACACAATTGACCTTGGTAACCTGTAAAAGCTTGACCGTTATGTCTACAAATAATTTGGTAATGGTTGTTGTTGTATAGTTAGCTGGTAATGGTCCAAAGTGACAATACTTAGTCAATCTATCAATCACCACAAGTAAAACTAAATAGCCTCTTGATGTTATAAAATCTATAGTAATATCCTCAAAAACTATTTGAGGAATAGGTAAAGGTTGAAGTAAGTCTATTAGAATTGTTGTCAACTATTTAACTTATTGACACACATAGCACTTCTTCACAAATTTCTCTATATCGTTCCTCATACCTTTCCAATAGAATGCACTAATTAATCTTTTCAATGTCTTAAGAACTCTAACATGACCACCCATAAGAGCTGCATAGAACTCTAAAATAAAAATAGAATCATAGAAGATGGTATGGGTATAAATATTCTATGTCCTTAAAATAAAAATCCACCTTTAAACACCAATGGTAGTGTAGGCAGCTCCCCTTTTTTCACACTTCTCCTTTAGATGTTGCCATTCTAGATCTTTATATAACTTGTTCTTTAATGGAGTATGGAAATCAAATGAAGAAAGAGATAAGGCCAACAATTGAAATTTATAAAGAAATTATTTAGATAATGCATTTGCTACCTTATTATCAACCCTTGGTTTAATCATACCCCCATTAACTTCACTAGATACTATTGTTGTTCAAGGGTTTGAATAACTTGTGCAAGCAATTAGTTCGAGCTTTTTTTATTAGTTCTAATTATGAAATATCATCCCAACAAGTACTAACAACATTTTATAACTGACTCCACAACATGATTTAGTTCACACATGTAAGCACATGATTTATGTAGCTTAGTAGTAAATTTTTTACTAAAATACGCTATAGGGTTAGCAGCCTGTCAAACATAAAATTTAGTTTTCTATTCTTTCTTAACTTGGTTTAAACCAAACCCTATGCTTATTTAATTTAAGCTTTTGATATAAGCTATGAAAAAAGGGTTTCTTGTGGTTTTGTAAATTTAGAGTAGCTACCTGGTTAAAATCTAGAGAAAACAAGTAAATTAGAGCCAATTAGGTAAATTGGTTTTAATTTAGCTACTAGTCCATATTTGAATTTATTTGTCTTCTCTTTTTTTTTTTTTTTAAGTTTCAAGAAACCAGGTTCAAGGACTAATCGATTAAAATGTGAAGGTTACCACATTAAATTATGTAATTGGGCCATAATTTTCAATATACCCCTTAAACTTAAAGGAAACAATTTTTTATTTTTTATTTTCTTCTTTCCTAATTTTTGACCTTTTTATTTATTTTTTTAATTTTTCAAAATTCTTTTCTTTATAAGAAAAGAAAGGGAAAATAACATTTTTATTTTTTCTATTATCGCCTCACAAGTTCCTCCATATCAACTACCTAGAATCAAACCAACATAGTTCCTTTATGTAGTACTTTAGTCGATTAGTTCAATTTTAAAAACAAGCCCATGTTTACATCATTAAACTATTATTTTCTTATTCTAAAAAAAAATACGAAAAGACCCTAGTTTATTCATGAATTTATGAAAAGCTCCTATTTTCTAATATTTAGAAAAGGAATTCATTAGATTCTTTTTTTTTTTTTCTAAAAAACCCTTTTCTAAGTGATAAAACCTTTTTTTAGATTTTTTAAAGAAAATTCCTAATTTTCTAAAATTAGCAAAAATGATTTATTGGTTTTTATAAATAAGAAAAGTACTAAAAAAAGTTTATTCATAAAACAAATTTTTTTTTGTTTTTTTGGGAAAAACCTTATTTATTTTCTTAGGAAACAAAATCATTTTTTCTTTTTTTTTGAAAGCGTTTTTTAATTGGACATTAAAAACCTAAGAAACTAAAAAGGAAGAAAAACTATTCATAAGTTATGGGGCTTTTCTTTTCAATTTTTTTTTTTTTGAATGGATGATAGGAGAATTAACAAACTAAGGGTTGTTGATTGCTTTCAAACCTAAGAAAAATGAGTATCTTAAAAGAACATTTGAAAGGTTCTAGGACAAAAGGTGTTACCTTAAAGTGATGATCTAAAGAAAAGTAGCATGACTAGGAGTTAACTACAATAGTTATATAATTGGGATAATTATTCTAAAAAATGTAGAAGAAAAATCATTAGGGGGTGGTGAAGAGAATTTGAAGTAAGAAGTTATAAGGGAAATCTAAGGGTAATAAAAAAGACTATGTACAAGCAACTTGGAGGGAACAATTTTAAAATTTATAAAGATTAGGAATTCTAAGGGTTTGTACAAGTGGCTTTTTTTTTTTCTTTTTTAAGTCTTCTTTTCTTTTCTTTTTCTTTCCTTTTTTATTAATGATGGAGTTAGATGTGGTTGGTTAGGACCTACCCAAGATGAGGTTCCACTTGAGCTTGTACCCCCCATAATATTGAGTGATGCTCTCGACCATCTGATTGAGCTGGGTGATGGTAAAGGTGAGATGGATATTCAAGAAACTATCCTTGATCCCCCAATGACTGTAGCAAAGCATTTAGAGGATGAAGACTGGTTGGAGTTATTGACTTACTCTATAAATTTTGAAACTTTTGCTAAGTTCAAGAGTATTGGGGCTAGTTTAGTCATTGGCCCATTGATTTATTAGTCATTTGACATGCTATTAATTGAGGTCACCAGATTTTGGATGTACTTATCTTGATGTTGTGTCTCAACATGTATTACTATGTTTATAAAATCTTTTGATGGAATGATTAACTGTATTTAGACATAGTACTGGTGGAGACTCGATCTTTGAAAGTGACAATCACTTATTATAACCTCATTATTATCGAAGTTAATGAAATAGAATGTTTTGTTTTAGTCAAATTGTAATGTGTTTTCTTATGTTGTGGTTATAGATTTGGAACTTTTCGTAAGGCTTACTTGAATTGTTTTTTGCTTTAGGAATAAGCGAGGTTATGGTAGACCCTCGTTAAGGTGGGATCTTCTAGTAGATCCACTAAAGTAGGATCCCCTGAGAGATCGTACAAAGGAGGTACTGATTGCTATACCGGAGATGCTAAGAACCCTTCATGACAGGGATAAGACACCCCTAGCTCCCATTCTGCCTCCTATACTGGTGAGGAGGTATCACCATCACTACATCCTTTAGTTAAGCAAGTGTACTTAGCCATTGTAGCACCCCTAAATCCCAAGCTTAAATGATCATTGATGCTAAAGTTCATTAAGTGTACTAGGTACTTTAATAGGGTAACCAGCCGCTCCAAGGAGGTAGAAGATCGGCTCATATAGATTGAACAAAACTTTGAAGCATTTGAGATCCTCCACCATCTATGGGTTACTTATGGTACTTACATGTTAAGGCTCTAAGCTAGGACTTGGTGGGAGTAAGGGCAGCTAAGGGATCGATCACCTAGGAAATGTTTAGAAGGGAATTTATAGTCAATTACTTTCTTGAGTCATTGAAGTTGCAGTACAGTAATGCTTTTCTCTCTATTCAAAAGGGGAATTGTACTATAGATCAGTATGAGGTAGAATTTAATAGGTTGTTATAGTTTTCTAATGAGAATTTCTAAGTTAGTGATAGATTGTGGATGTAAGTTTTTGTTAGAGGGTTAAACTTGATACCAAGCACCAAGTGCGTGAATTTTGACCTCAAGACTTCAAAGAGGTAGTTGAGATAGCTTAGACTATTGAGATTACTAGGACTTATGAGGTTAAGTCGAAGAGGCCTAGAGTGAACATCTTTGGAAAGAAGCCTTTTGAGGGACTCAGTTTCATTAAAAAGGGAAAGAAGATCATGTAGAGTCATGGCCATCAACTGTGACTAGGTATTTTAGGTTTTTGATCAAAAGCTAGTGTAGTGAGATGTTGGAAATGCAAAGGGGGATATTACCCAAGAGAGTGCTGTTGAATGAATAGGTTCTTGTGTGTGATTTTGATGAGAACAAAACCATCTAAGTTATGTTAAATTAATCATTGATTATGAACCTCTTTGCAAAGCTTATAAAAACATGGTTGGTTTGATAAAGGACTTGAATTATCTTTATAACACTATTTTTTGCATAATATTTTTATAATGTAACTTGATTAGATTAAGTTTGAAATACTTGAAAGAAGTAAAAGGGATTAAAGCTATTTGCTATATCTTAGTATGTGCTATTGAGCTATTTTGGTATGAATCGTTTGGCTAGTTACTACAAATCAATGGCAAGTGGTGGACTGTATGGTTAGTTGTCCTTAGACCGTCCGGCTGGTTGTTGCAGATTAGTGGTAGGTGATGGATTGTGCGGCCAGTTGTCCTAAACTATCTGGCTGGTTATTGCAGGTTAGTAAGCTATGTTGGACCATGTAACTGGTGACCTGAAGACCGTCCAAATGGTGACCCTATTTAAATGGACTATCTGGCTGGTCTTACTTGAATTGTCCGGCCGATCCACATAGAAAAGAGCCATTATAGAACATTAAATGAAGAGATAAGTGGACTAACAATTAGATTTTCTTAAAAGGCTATAAATACAAATTGTTAGGTAGTTGAAGGACAAGAAATAAAGTTAGAAATCTACAATTATTCCTTTTGTTCACTTGCCCTTTATCTTATGTACTTAATTTGATAAATCATTTGTAAAACCCTAATACAGTGTAAAGTGATTTATACTTGCAAGAATTTTAAGAGAGTGCACTATATTTGAGATTAAGTTTGCTTTGAGAGTTATTGTAATTAAGAATCTGGTAAAATCAAGATTGGGTGAGTTGTGAGTGTGAAACTTGTATAATTAAGTTTGTGTATGTGTAGCTCTTGGAGCTTGGATTGAGAAATTAATAAAGTGGAGTGAAGTCCTTGGTTAGAGGCATTGTATGTCTATAGTGAGTAGGCAGCAGTTCGAACTCCACATTAAATTTGAGCTTGATTTTCTCTATCCCTATCTCTTTTCTTTTCTATACTTATTATTGTTTCATCACCATCTTGATTATACTCATTGTTACTTTATTGTTTCAATATTGCATTCATTTAGTTGCTTAAATCAAGAAATTGGTATTAAATTAAAATTTAGGCATTGAACTCAATTCACCCCCCTCTTGAGTTCCAAGTGTAGTTTTTCAAGTGCCCCTAACTTTAGCATAGATGCTTCTTATGTGGAGAAGGTAGTTACCACATAGTTGAGTGTCCTAAGAGAGCCAACATGACATGTTTTGTATATAAGCAAGTAGGACATATTGCTCTAAATTACCCATAGAAGAGGGCTGCATCAACTACCTAGCCAGCTCACCCTATGTCTCTTCCTAGTTGCCTAACAGCTTAGATGTAGGTAGGAGGCCTAGGACTTACATAAACCAGACTAGGAGCACCAATACATGCTAGGCTTTATAATCTGGAGGGCGAACAAGATCATGCAAATGATAAAATATCCATGTCTCCAGTCTATCTATGTATGCCTTATTTGATATCAAAGCAACCCAATCCATTATTACTCCTAAGATTGCCAAACAAGCAATATTACAAGTTGAGACTATAGAATCCATCTTCGGGATTAAGACACCTACCAAAAGTGTGGTAGTGATAGAGGAGATAGTAAAGAACTACCCCTTAAAGATTCAAAATAGTGAATTTTATGCAGATATGATTCTAATTGAGATGAACAAGTATGAAGTCATTCTAGGAATGAATTTGATGTCTTTAATGAAAGCCAAGGTAGATGATCAAAGTAAGAAAGTGGAATTTGAAGCTTTAAATGGGACAAAATCTATTTTTAAAGGAGAATTAGCCATCACAAAATTCGAAGAGATGTGCTCACTTGAGCTGATATCAAACAAAGGATCCCAAGCATAGATAGAGACCATAGTTGTCAAAATCATGATTTTACCTATGTGATTCCATGAGTTTATGATTTTAAACAGCTCTTTCATGTTAACTCTAGTGTAATATCTTTTTTTGTATAGAAACTTATGTTTTTAACCGAGTTTACATATAAACTCCATAGACACTTACTTTTTTAACCGAGTTTACTAATTCTACATATCTAAATTGAATTGGAAAAAAAATTAAAGAAAAAAATACAATTAACCTTTTACAAGCCATCAACTATTAAGACATTACAACATCTCTCTTACCCTATTCCAATTTTTTACCTCTTTCTTTCTCTCCTAATTTCTTATTTTATACTCATAGCTTTTAACTAAGTTTCAACTCTAATAACAAAGTTTAGAAAGAAAAATATATACTTTATTTTATACTGTCAACAATTTAAAATGAGTTGAAATATTTGATTCTCTTTAATTTACAACCTCTTTTTTTAAAAAAAAGAAAGGGAAAAAGTTTAGTTTCAACTTTATTTTTCCTTCTTCTATACATATTAAATTATATATTAAGAATTTGTATGGAAAAAAAAACTTAATTTCTTTATTTTTTTTATTTTCATCATATATTTCAAGTTTTGAATAACTATTATAAATATATTCATAATTTTTTATAGCTATTTTACATAAGTTGTAGAAACTTACATTTCTACGTTTCGATTTTACATATCCTCTAACGATTCTAGGTAAAATCACGAGTTTGACAACCTTAATAGAGACCAGAATTATTACAACTAAGACAGATATAGAGAAGCCTCAACTAGAGGAAATTTAAGTGGTTGATAAATTCCTAAATGTTTTTCTTAATGAACTTCTATGTTTGCCACCTTGGAGGGAAATTGATTTTGTCATTAATTTGCTGCTAGGCACCTATCGTTTATCTAAGGCTCCTTATAAGATGGCACTAATAGAGGTTAAAGAGTTCAAAAAACAATTGCAAGAGCTACTGGACCAAGGATTCATTAGACTTAGTGTATCTCCATAGGGGACACCCATATTGCTTGTGAAGAAGAAAGATGGGTCTATGAGGCTGTGCATAGATTTTCAGGGCTTAAACATGGTAACTATCAAGAACAAGTATCCCCTTCCATGGATAGATGATTTGTTTGGCTAATTAAAAGACATTGAAGTCTTTACTAGGATCAACTTGAGATCTGGATATCACCAATTGAGAATTAAGCTTGAAGATGTTCTAAGATGGCCTTCAAAAAGCAATATGGACATTATGAATTCCTAGTAATGCCCTTTAGGTTGATTAACATATTAGCTGCCTTTATGGACTTAATGAACCATGTGTTTTAAGCGCTATTAGACAAGTGTGTGATCATCTTTATTAACAACATCCATATGTATTCCCCTTCTCCTAAGTAGCATGAGGAACATTTGAGGACAATATTGTAGATTCTGAAAGAACATAAGCTTTATGCTAAGTCGACTAAATGTAACTTTTGGCTAAAGGAAATATCCTTCCTTGGACACATAATATTAGGAGATGGAATAATAGCTGACCCTAAGAAGATTAAGGCCATAGTTGATGGAAAAGGCTAGAGACGGTTACTGAAGTACGCAGTTTCCTTGGACTGACAAGGTATTATAGAATGTTTGTTAAATACTTCTCCACTATAGCTCAACCACTCACTCAATTGACACAAAAGAATGTAAAGTATGAAAGAAATGAAAAGAGAGAGCAGAGCTTCCAAGAGTTAAAGCTCAAATTAATGTTCACATTGATTTTGGTTCTACTTAATATTGATGAGCCCTTTATTATGTATAATGATGCCTTAAGAAATGGACTTTGTTGTGTATTAATGCAAGGGAGAAAAGTCATAGCCTATGCTCTATGACAACTGTGACCCCATGAGTAGAACTACCCTGCACATGACTTGGAGTTAGTCGAAGTAGTTTTCGCTCTCAAGATTTAGAGACATTACCTATATAGCTAGAGATGCGAGATTTATATGGATCATAAAATCCTTAAGTATCTTTTCACACAAGACATGGCTTGAGCTGATCAAGAATTATGATCTCGAGATTAATTACTATTAAGAACAAGTGAATGCTATTATAGATGCATTGAGCCATAAGAACCATGTAGAAGTTACCTCACTCCTCACAAAACAGCAAGAGTTGATTAAATAATTTGAGAGGCTTAAACTAGAGTTCACCTAGGCTAAAGGGAATGTTGAACTATCGAATCTGGTCGTTAAGCCCACAATACCAAAAAGAATTCGAGAAGCCCAACAAGTTGATTTTTCTTTGATAAGAGTAAGGGAAGAGAAAATAAGTAGGAAATACTCAAAGTTTAATATCGATGAAAAGAGAATTATACAAATGAAAGGCTGATTATGCATACTAAAAGACGCCTCCCTTAGGAAAGAAATTATGAGTAAAGCTCATCATTTGGGTTATTCCGTACACCTTAAAGGAACAAAGATGTACTAAGATCTCAAGAAAAAATTTTGATAGAATGGCATGGAACAAGATATGGCTTATTATGTACAAAAGTGTTAGAAATGCTAGAGAGTTAAGGCTAAACATTAGATACTAGGAGGTTTGTTATAACCATTGCCAATACCTAAGTAAAGAGCAGATTACCATGGACTTTGTTAGTGGTTTACCTTAGACTCAAGTTGGATTTGATACCATTTTAGTGATCATAAATAAACTTACTAAATCTGTACACTATTTTCCCATCAATATGACCTACTTATTAGAGAAGTTAGTATGGATCTACATGAAGGAAGTTGTAAGGCTCTACAGTATTCCTATAAGCATAATTTTTTGTAGAGATCTCTGGTTTATATCTAAGTTTTAGAGAAGCCTATAAAAGCATTTAGGTGCCCAGCTAAACTTCATTACTACCTATCATCCTCAATTAGATGGACAATTGGAAAGAACCATACAAACCTTGGAAGAAATGCTGAGGGCTTATGTCATTAAGTTCAAAGGAAGCTAAGATATGCACCTACCCCTTATCGAATTTGCTTACAACAACAGTTTTCACTCGAGCATTCAAATGCCACCCGATGAAGCACTATGTAGGAGAAAATGTAGATTTCCTCTATTCTAGGATGAATTCAAAAAGTTTGCTCTGGGAATTGACTTTATACAAGAAGCTATAGATGGTTATCATTAAATAGAAGATGAAGGAAACTTAGGATATCTAGAAGAGTTGGGTATATTTAAAGAGATGAAGAGTGTAATTCCAAGTTGGTGATCATGTATATCTTTAGGTGAAACCAATAAAGAGCATACACCCGACAAGGATACAAGGGAAGTTGAGCCCTTGATACATAGGATCCTTTGAAGTATTAGACAGAGTTGGAAATTTAACCTACAAACTAACTTTGCCTCTAAACTTATTTGGACTACATAATTTCTTTCATGTATCAATCTTTTGCAAGCAAATCCCAGACCTAAATAAAGTGGTAGAATTAGAACTGGTCCATTTGAAGGAAAATCTTACCTATAAAGAGCACCATGTTCAAATTTTAGATTAAAAGACTTAAAAGTTGTGGACTAAAGAAATTAGATATGTCAAAGTACTATGGAGGAATCATGAAAAGAAAGAGGAAGCTACCTGGGAAGCCAAAGAGGATATAAGACAGAAGTATACAAAGCTATTCGAAACAATGGGTATACCTTGTAAGTTTTGAGAATAAAACATTTTCTAAGTAGGTGGAGGATCTAAATCTTATAGATTTTGAGAATAGTAGAAAGTCAAAAAGAGAAAGAGCTAATGGATAATCCCTAAAACCTTATAGAGATACGAGAATCAAAACCCTAAATAAGATAACCTAACCACAAAAGTTAAGTCAAAAACACTAAATAGGAAGGTAGAAAACCGTAGAGTAAGTTTAACTCTAAAACCTTAATTGTACACATGAAACCTTAGAAACCCTAGCATGTGAAATACATTAAAACAACAAATAAACCATAATTATATTTTGGAAACCTTAGAATATTAAGAAAAGCTAACTTAAGTAGTGAAAATCATTTGTAAGTATAAGCAAGTACCTTAGACCTAAAACCCTAAAAGTACTAAATGCATATGTGAACCAATAACTACAAATGGATTCGAAATGCTTAGAAAACCCTACTAGCACACATGAAGCTTGGGAATTAATCAAATTAAAGTAATAAAATATAACAAAGCATTAGAATTTCCTTAATTATGCTTAGCTAGACTAAATTGTGGTTAATCACCATAATATTGCCCTAAACCTAAACCAACCTCCGTTACATCTTAATTAACAATAAGATAAGCATAATTAAGTAGAAAAGGCAATGTAATGAAAACTAGTAGTTAATGTGTTTTACTAACCAATCTTTAAGAAAAGCCTAATGACACTTATTTTACATGCATGTTGCTATGCTCACTTAAGCTTTTCCCATTCATTTTCTTCATATTTGTTAAATATCCAACTTACTTTAGAAGAAAATGTGATTTAGATGAAAGAAAAAGCATTAAAATAAGTGGTATATGAAAAGTGTAGTAGAGAACCCCCAAAAGATTCCTTGGCTACCACTTACAAGCAGAGTTAGATTTTGTAATTTTTTATTTATTAACTTAATGGCAAGATTATTTAGTGTTACATATGATTTAGGTAGTGATTAATCAAGTTAAGTAGGTTAATGGCAAGTTAATAGTCTAAACTAACTTATTTACTAATTAAGAGCTTAAGGATAGTGTTAAAGCCCTAATATCATTAATGACCAGATTTGGAACTTGGTTCAAATTGGACAATACTTAAGACTAATAGTGAGTTTAAGTCCAAAAAGATAAGTGGGATTGGGCCTAAGCCATTAAATTGAAAAATGAGTCTAAAAGGCCTTAAAAGAACCAAAATATGATTCTAAATGGTAAATGATCATAGTTGGACCTAACTTTAAAAGACTCATGAGAAGGTGTAGAATAAGCCCACTAAGCCTTAAGGCCTATCCAAGACATTTACAATAAGCCCTTTAGTGAGTCAAGGCCCAAACTAGAAACTAAAAGATTTCAACAAAAAGATCCCATATAAAATATACTTAAATGAAAGCTTAAAATATTAAGTATAAGGCCCAATACCAAGAAATAAGCCTTCGGCTGAAAGTCCAAAATTAGGCCCAAACCCTTAAACAATCAAACCAACATCTTAGACCCACGAACTTGATAGCCCCAAATTGAACCATTATCAACTCAAGCACTAGAAAATAACCTCCTCGAATGAAAGAACACTTGAAAATGATGAAAAAGGACTATAAGATCACTAAAAATATATTTAAAATGAAGAAACCATGGCCGAATTACAAAAATAGTTAAGACAAGAAGCTAAAGCGAGAAGAATAGATAGTTAATACAAATAAGATACTTATATGCCTTAATTGTATTCTCCAGGTGATAAGGACCTTAATATTGATGTAGTCGAAGATTATTAAGACTATTAGATTCTGTGGCATAGTGAGTATACCAACCCCTATCTTATTTTGCTTGAGCTTATACTATAGAGCACCATTTAATTATATATGTATATATATATATAGATACATACATATATATATGAAATGATTCTTCTTGGGGTCAAGTTTATATGTATGTGCCTGGATTGGTTGTACTTGCTTGTTAAAGATACAATAATATATTTAAACTAAGAATTAGATGCTACATTAGTAAGTAGGGCTTTAGAGTGTCTATCATATATATATTGGGTTAGTCACCTATGAACTATAATAATAATTATTTGACTTTAATAAAAACCTGTAATGTATTGCATGTTTATATATGTTATATGAAAGATGTTAGTACTATGTAAGGGAGCAAGAGATCATGCATGTTGGATCCATATTCATATTGTATCATTGTTGAATCGTACGATGTACTCATATGATATGTTCTTGCCTCAACCTTTGGGATCTACTTGGCTTTAAAGAGTGTTACCTTATACTTGAGATCAAGCCTTGTTTGCTGCTTTAAGTCTACCAAGAGAAGATGAAATTAATTCAGACAATGGATGTAGAGACTTAGGTCCTAATGTACCATAATACTTCCTAAGTTGAGCAACGGTGGGGTAAAATCGTGCTTTACATAGTCATTAGTGGGTTGTGTATGATATTGCATTTCATATGCTTGCTTGCATCACATAAGCATGATTAATTAACTTGCTTGCTAGGTATGATAAGAATGTTACTCACTAAGTAAGTATAGCTTACCCCCTTATAATTTGTTGTTACAGTAGGAATTATGGTTGGTGCTAAGCCGTAAGATGCTTAAGGTTAATATTACCAGCTTTAGGGATATTGGTGGGAAGAAGAGAGCATGAGTGATCACTCATATGTTATTTGAACTCTCTAAACTTTATTTTATCTTTTAGTGTTTTTAAGTAGCTTAGACTACTAGTATCATTTTAATTTGGGAATGCATGACTTCAATCGAGGAATGTTTAACCCAACTAGGGTATTTTAGACTTATTAATAATATTATTATTAATGTTTATTGCTCTATCACATGCTTGATGCGAGTCTCCTAATGGTGTCGAGACTAGGTAGATGCCTTGTGTAATGCGTTAAAGGTTCTTGATGAAGGGTGGTACTTAATCTTGAATCTTTCCATAATACATGGCAGTACTGCCATAACTTGACAGCCCTTCAAGTTGTAACACTATGACTACACTCAAATGGTGTAAGCTAAAACAAAATGTCTTCATCTTTAAGTTCCAACATTGAGCCAAAGCTTGAATTAAGGTCAAAGGGATCTTAACCTTAGCTAATGAAAGGACTGGCCCAACCTTACTCTTAATGAACTCTTGATGATGTTAGTGATAGTAACTGAACCATGATTGCAAAAATAGTTGACCTTTAAGTGGTTTATGAATGTTGATTCCTTTAAAAGTAGAAACTAGGATGGAATTGACTATGATATGTTACAATGAAGGAAAAAATACATTAGGAAAAAGAAAGAAGCAACTTATACAATTATAATCTAAATTATGAACAAAATATATTACATTACAATTATTAGAAAGTATTTATAAGAACAAATACAACATAGCCTATCAAGAAGCCCATTCTAAGTTGCCAACAATTTTCTTTGTTTACCACATGGTTTCCCTAATACTTAGTATTGTTATCATGAATGCAAATTGGGTGGGTTCTAAATTGTTCTTGAGTACCATAATCTCCCTTAATCTAAATAATGGATCTATAACCATATCAACTTAAGTGGGGGGCCTAATCAGCTTAAGTAGTGGTTACCCAACAATTCCCAAAGCCTATACAATGGCCCCTTGGACCTAAGGTTAAGGCTTCCTAAGTCTAGTTTCAACCTTTTTCTAGCACACATCACAATGCTTTTCAAATAAAACCCTTAAAAGAAACTTAAGCTCATTAGTCCTAAAACCAATAAACTTGCACAACTTGGTTAAATAAACAAACAAATAGAATAATGAACCTATATATACAATCAAATAAAATACAAGGATATACAATGAACAAAATGGCCTACTATATACAAAGGCTTAAATTTTAGGAATGTTTTAAATGTTAAGGCCCAATTTAATATAATAATGTGGCTAGCCCATTTAGTGGTCCCTAATGGGGTTACTAATCTATCGAGCCTAAAATTTGGTTTTCTATTATATCTAAACTTGTTTTGAACTAAACCCTATGCCTAAGTAATTTAAGCCCTCAACATAAGTTACGAAAAAAATTTTTCTTGTGTTTTTATATTAAAGTTGCTACTTCATAAAAACCGAGAAAAAATAAGTAAATTAAAACCAATTAGGCAAATAGGTTTTAATTTAACTACTGGTCCACATTTGAATTATTATTATTATTTTTTTTTTTGGGAAAAATTTCAAGAAACTAGATAAATCGTGTTCAAATACTAACCTATTAAAATCTCAAGATTACGACATTAGAATATGAACTTGGGCCTTAACTTTCAAAGTATCCCTTAAACTTAAATGAAACAAATTATTTTTATTTTTTATTTTCTTCATTTTTTAAAATTATTTTTCTTTTTTTTCAAAATTTTTTGTTTTTTATGAAAAGAAAGGGAAAATAAAATTCTTTTTTTTTTTATCACCGTACAAGTGCCTACTTATCTGTTATTTAGAATCAAATCATTATAATTCCCTTTTATAAAACTTTAGTGATTTGGTTCACTTTAATTTTTCAAAACAATCCCAGTTTACATCATTATCTGGTTATTTTCTTATTCTAAAAGAAAAATCCAAAATAGACCCTAGTTTATTCATGAGTTCATCGAAAACTCCTATTTTCTATTTTTCGGAAAAAGAATTCGTTAAATTCTTTTTTTTTTCCTTAAAAAGGTTTTTTTCTAAGTGACAACCCTTTTTTTAGATTTTTTTTTTGACAAAATTCTTAATTTTCATAAATTAGCAAAAAGGATTTATTAGTTTTCCTAAATAAGAAAAGTCCTAAAAAAAGGGTTATTCATAAAACGATTTTTCTTTTTCTTTTTTTTTGGGGAAAAGCCATACTAATTTATTTTCCTAAGAGACAAAAATTTTCTTTTTTTTTCTTTTGACTAAAACTTTTTTTATTTACTAAAAAAAAGTGGCCCTTGTTAATCTTAAGGGCAATGGTTACCCTACAATATGTCTTAAGAACTAAGCAATGCCCCTAATCCTAATATCTATCTATAATTTCAAATTTTTCTTTTATTTATTTTAAAAAAAATTTATTGATTTATTTTTAATCATTATTGTTATTTTTTATTCTTTTTTATTTTTCTAAAATATAAGCCCAACTTATCCTTAAGAGGTAGTTGTCCTACAATACTTAGGGACTACACATGTCCCTTTCTTGATTATTAATCTAAGAATAAACAAAATAAAATAATAAGAAAAACAAACAAAAAAAAAAGAAAATGGAAAAATAAGGAACTTGGTCAACTTGGGTCAAATAATAGCTATAATAAGGTGTTTTCCTAGTGCCTCAATGGTGGTTGCGAGTGGCATTGGGAGAGTAGATGATAAAGCTTATGTGAGCAATTCTTGAGTGATGGTTAATGGTATGGAGTGAAATAGAAACCCTTACTTATAGATATCATGGTCGAATTAAGGATGGAAAATATTAAATATACAATGATTCTCTTCCATATTGGGCTCAATATAAGTGGATGAATTTGGACAATATGTGATACTAAATACAACGGTGTATGGAAAACATGTTCAAAATGGGCCAAGAGTGTGCTAGAATGCACCCACCGCACATAGGATTGTCTAAGTATGTTGGAATGTGCCTACCATGCATAGAAGTATGCCAAAAAATGATTTGGCATAACACGGCGATGATGAAATAGGTGACACGGCATGATATGGCGATAACATGGCGATGATATAATAATGACATAGTGGGTGAAGTTGACACATGTACCAATGAGGGATGGATAAATATACCAATGAGTGACAAACATGTGTCTTGGTGAAAGAGAGAAAATAAAAAACATATTTTGCACCTTCTATAGATTGAACCTAAAACCTCTACCTTCTAGTCCAAAGTCTTAATTAATTAAGCTACAACTTATTTCTTGCTATGGCTTTTTAATTTTATATAAGCCTTTAAGTCAGCCTAAATGAGGAAAACACATTTCAAGCCCAAGTTAATCAACACTTAATTGAACTTCCAACCACTAAAAACACCTAACTAAAAATAAATAAGTCAATTATGCAAATGATTTTTTTTTTTTTAATGAGTATAAATTTGATAGTTTTCCTAGTCTTGTTTTGGTACTAGTCTATTAATTTCCTATTTGATTTTTTCATAACTTCATCAATTTAAATTCAATTGAGACCTCATTTGATGCCACAAATTGTTTAAATTGATCAAATTTTCAAGGTACTTGATAAGGATTTTGGTAAGAATATTGGATCTTATGAAAAATCCGATACTCTCACATATTGCTCAGAAGCTATCAAATCGCATATGCATATTTGACTTCTAAAATTGTCTTTATTGCTCTAAAAAATTCAAGGACCCTAAAAATGACGTAAGACCAAAAACCTATTTTCTTAAAAATGCTATATTTTGTAATTTTTTCCATTTTCTTTTTTTTTTAATACTTTTTCTATTTTTTTTATCTTCTTATTTTAAAATTTCTTTAGTATTTTTCAAACTTTTTCCTTTTTTGTACTTTTCTTTATTAGGGTTTTTTTTTATTATTTGAGAACTTTAAAATAACTTTTTTGGGGTTGGTGTTGGGAGTGCAAAAATGGGGTCTCTATACACCCTGAGGGAGAATAGCCCCTAAACCACTACTTGAAGCATCAATTTCAATAATGAATGTTAATGCTAAGATGGCGGTTGTCATTAGCGACTTGCATCTTCTATAATCCAATCAATTGCATACTTTCTCAATAAGTTTATTAAAGGAGATTCTATTTTAGCATAGTCCCTTATAAATCTTCTATAATAGTCTGTGATCCCCCAAAACCCTCCTAACTACTTCATTGACATGAGCTATGACCAATCTTTTATAGCTTTTATCTTTTCAAGATTTGGTTATAGGTCTTCATGTGAAACAATATGACTAAGTACACTATTTGAGAATAAGCAAAAGAACATTTGCTCTTTTTAAAATAAAAAGTGTGCAATCTCAAACACAATAGTACTCTCTCTAAGTGTTGTAAATTATCTTCCCAAGATTTACTATAAACCACAATATAACCAAAGAAAGCCATTATAAACTTCCTCAAAAATGGTTTAAAAATACTATTCATCACCTTTTGAAATGTGGATGGTATAGTTGCCAAGCCAATCGCATCACCAAGAATTCATAGTATCCCTCATGTGCTCTAAAGGCTGTTTTGTGAATGTTATCAAGAAACATTCTAATTTAGTGATGACTTCCCTTAAATCTGTTTTTGAAAAATATTTAGCCCCCTATAACTCATCTAGTAGCTCATCAATAGTTAGTATTGAAAATTTATCCATGATTGTAGCTCGATTAAGAGCTCTATAATTAACACAAAATCTTTAAGACCCATCTTTCTTCTTTACAACAAGCACAGGTGATGAGAAAGCACTCATACTTGGTTTGATCACTCATGATTCCATCATTTCCTGAACTAGTTTTTCTATTTCTCATTTCTAAAAAAGAAGATAACAATAAGGTTTAACATTTATAGCCTATTTTTCATCCTTCAAATGAATATGATATTGCACTAATCTTAAGGGTGGCAATGATGATAGAGTCACAAAAACATCTTTGAATTTACTCGATAATTCCTTAATGGAATTATTCCTAGTGTACAAATAGACGAATCACTCTTCTAAGCCTTTAATCGATAGATATAAGCTATATTATACTAATTTCCTTATTTGCTTCTATTCAATATGCTTCTTGTTCAATGCTATTTGACTTTTTAAAATAATAGATTGTCCACTAAATTCGAATGACATTGCCATTAAAGAATAATTGAATGTAACAAAGCTAATGTTATTAACCACTAAATGCCTAACACTAACTTAGCCCATTGTAACTCCAACACATAGAAATACATGAAAAATTCATATTGATTTAATACTACTAGTGCTTTCTTGCACAATCTGAAACAAACTAATTTATCATCATTGCTTATCATCACCAAAAATTGTGGTATTTCAATAATAGGAAAATTTAGCAATTTGGCTACATTTGTCTGTATAAAATTATTAGTACCACTCGACTATCTTTCCCTTGAAAGTGCCATGTAATCTTAGAGTTCTTGAAGCTAATACTCTAAAAAGAGCGTGATAACTAATTTTCTATTGTATCTTGCTCATCATCCTCTACTTGTTCTTCTACTACTTCCTCCATACCATATTGTATATTGTTGACATCTTCTTCCATGCACTGATAAAGCTTAATCATCTTTAGAGACTTTGCATTACAAACATGTCCTTCATGAAATTTTTCATCATAGTGTATAGTAAAGACCTTTCTCTCTTCTTAATGCAAGTTCAGTAGGGGTCATTATTCTGATTGGAAGTGGTTTATTTTGTGAAGTTATGGTCTTCTATTGGAAAATTGAATTGGTTGGTTTCTGTGTTTGTTTGGAATTGATCAATTTTAACATAACTGTAGTTTGAAATGGCTTATTTGGAAAGGTGTTTGATTTCAAAAATGAGAAAATGTTTGTTTTAAGTGTTGGGTTTAACTATATATGTTTGAGTCTTTGCAATTTTGATTCATGAAGTTTTGCCAAACTTGTTACTTCCATGAGTGAATTTAGTCTAGATGATAATAGTTCTACTTGAATGGTTGGTTCAAGAACAAAAATGAAAAAACATTGCAAAACACTTTCGAAAATACCATGTACATGATTTGATAATTCCTCAAACTAACTCTAATATTCAGCTATAAATCCTTTTTGCAATAGTTTAGCAAGCTTACATTGATAGTCTTCAAACATGGATGGTCCAAATCTTGATTTGATTGCATTAAGGAAAACTTGCTAAGTAGTAACCAATTCATTTCTTGGTATATAGTAAAACTAACTTAAAGCTTCTTTTTCCATTGCAAATGATGTTATCTTTAACCTATCCACTTCTAGAACATCATGGAATTCAAAGAATTGGGTCACTTTAAAGGTCTTCCCATTTAGATCTTCTCCACTGAATATTGGAAGTTTCAATTTGATGTTTTTGTTATAAAATTGTGACTCTCCCAAATTAGCTTGAGAAGATTATGAATTTTCTATTGCACCCTTACTTTTGACAAAATTATTAGAATTATCACCACTTACATTTAATGATGCCAACAATTTCTAAATGTTTATGCTTATCCGATCTACTAAGTTCTCAAACTCCCCCATTCTTGTATTATCTTATTCCTTCATAGCATACATTTTGGTAGCATATGAATGCAATTCTTCTTGCAATTAAGCCATGCTTTTTATACATTTCACCATGTTACAATCTTGATATCTTTATTTCATTCAACTAAATGAATGCACCAATGTTGTACCTAAAATGAAGGCACGACCTATACTTTATACTAAATTTCAACAAAACCTTATACTAACCTTTACTCTCTCTCTTGTCCCTTGTTAGGTACATCTATTTACCTCTCTCTCTTCTTCTTTCCATTTTAACAAAAACCCAAATTCTAAGGTGTTTCTTGTGTGAATTACTTTTAATGAAAAATTTGAAAATCTTTTAGATTTCTCTATTTATTTTGCAAGGAATGACTAACGATAGGATAATAGTAGGTAGTAAGATTCTAAATTCGAGTTTCAAAGGACTCCTTAAGCATTTTGCTTCCAAAAAGGGTTTGATGATCCCTTCTTTTTTCATTTGTTTGTTTCACTTATATGTAGTCCAAGTTGTAGATTTGCTATTGGTTGTAACATCCCCAATTTTGTTAACTACTATAGTTATAACTACTAAGAGTTTATATGCAACTCCTTTTTGTGTTTACACATAATTTTCTAAATGCTTCGGAAACTTCCTTTGTCTCCATCCTTTTCAAATTTTGGTCATGACAAAGTACCTTGTTTTATTAAAGGATTACCATAAGGAGCTTATGATTGAACTTAGACAGCAGTAGTGATATATGCATTATCATACCTTAATTTCAAGTTTTCAGACATTTGTATCATAACGGAAACAAATTGTTGAAATTTGTGCACAATGTGCCAAGTCACTTTTGACGTATTTATGAATATTACTAATAAAAGGCAAGTATTTATTATATTTATTTACTTTTTTACTCATATATATATATTACAATAAAGTTTCATAGATAATTAGTTGATATATGAAATTATAATAAAGGTATATTATCAGTGAGATTCCTTAACATCATATTATCTAAAATCTTATCTAAAATCGTCCTTGGTCGGATAAATATGTAATGGGAACATAAATATTTAGACTAATGTTTTGTATAATTAAGGCCACCTTGCTAGACCAAGAGAAAGATATTTAAGTTATATAAGTAGATACCCAAAGTTTAATGGACATATTAGACAGAACCTGCTAATAGAGAATATTACATGTTTAATCTCATTAGTCACTACTCTATAAGAATGAGCAAAAAAAATCCCTAAACATGAGACTTTTATATATTCTATATGTAGAATGTCACACTTTGATGTCATTAAATGCAATCTTAATTTAAATTGTAATTAATATAGTTATTGGGCACGGTATGAAATATAGAGAGGATAATAATACGTCAAAATAGAATTCATTACTCTCATAGATTAGGGAATTGATATCCAAGGCCATTAGGTTAAAATACAGTGACTTATATTGTAAGTTCTAATGAGTCTATTTTATCTCAAAAACTAAGTAAATGATTAAACATTGATGACATTACTTATAATGGTTTAATCAAGATATCATTAGATAAAGAAATTTAATTACAAGTAATCGATTCAAAGTAAGCAATTGTTCACGATTTTTCTATTACGTTAGATAACCAATAATTGTTTCTACACAATTACTTTAGTCTATATTCAAATAAATGTTACCTTCATATATAGAAACTTGGAGGGTTGTACACAATAACATGGCTAATGGGAACAAGTTAATTGACTATAATTTTAGTATGTCATTGGCTATTTCAAAATTAGAATTAATAACATAATTAATTTACTCTAAAATAATGGAATATTTAAAGGAATATTTAATTCCCAAGTGGATATTTATGTAATCTTATTCTTAATATGATATGATTACTAGTTTAAAAAAAGATTTGGTTATCAATTCTTATTTATATATACATATATACACACACACATGAGAGAAGGAGGGAGATATATAGTTTCTCTAATGAAAAAAGAAAAGGTTTTTCTTATTAAATTCTAATCTAAGTTATCTAGTAATATGAATGATTAAAATTTGTTTCTTTTGTCACGTGTGTCAATACTGCTAAAGAGACAACACATGGTTTCCTTATGGTAAACAAGTATATTAATTTGCAAAAGGCATTGAGAGAGTCAAATCTTAGTTGAACTCCATCCCTTAAAGGAGAAGGAAGGATTTTGCATTACTGGAAAAAAGTAATTTTCTTATAACTTAATTTTTCATAATATTATGTATGTACACATGGATCCTATAGTAGATTTTGTAAAAAAAATTTTAATGTTCCGCTGCATTTTCATATACAAAATCTAACATAAATGAGTTCAAATCCACAATCTTCTCATGTTATTACTATTGTTTTTTTTAAAACTTGCATCAGTATGTATTGACATTGGGCGGGGCAGTAGTCCAGAACGGGGAAGCAATACTAGTGAGACGAGGTCAAATTCTTCCAAATAGTTGTATTGGATCCAAGGAAAATGAGAACTTCAAGTCTATCCACGTGTATCCCGACACGTGTTATAATTTTCTGGCTAATTTTATTCACTTCCAATGTTCTTGTATGGATACTGTCAAAATGGATTCGGAATAATCAGTGACAATATCTACGACTAACAATATTGAGGAGCTCTGGTGTGTTCCTAATTCGATGTCACTCTATCCGCAAGATAACAATGAATATTCAAATGTCAAAATACTAAGCATGAAAGTGGAATAACTTCTCCCCTTGTAATGCAAATGAAGATGGATTATCGCCCATATAACGCAGTACAATGAATATTCAAATATTATACGGTTCTTTTTTTTCTTAACTTTAATCCTTGGAACGTGCTTCCCTTGTTGTATATTTTTGCGATTGTAACCACTTGTGCATATTGCTTCTCCTTTCGTTCATCCTTCATAATTATCGTGCACTAATCATATCAAGACTACAAATATTAGTGGGTTGTTTCACCAAAATCCCTTCAAACTAGGTGCTTTCATGATGCTTCTCCCACTTTGATAATAGGACTATGTATTGAAGGCATGGATTTTTTTTTTTATTTTCTTTCCCTTCTATTGTTACTATTATCATTTAGATTTCCATGTGTATGTGATGAAATGTGTATATCTACACATATATAGTCATTCTTTTCATATTGCCATCTTCACTGGACTGCCATTACATCTTGTTAATAGCTTTATCTCTACTAACTTTGATTTTAAATATTGACTTCTCCATTTTTTTTAGTTCACATAGGATTTTTCTCAGATCCTCATTGTTGCTACAAGCCCTCCATTTTTTTTTTTTTCATTTTAACCATCAAGGAAGCAATATATTTTTTCATTGTAAGAATAGTCCCACTGCCACCTGTCCATTAATTACACATTACATCATGAACAAGAAGTCATCAGGTCTAGCAACCACCTTCTAGCCATCTAAGCAACCATCTAGTTGCCATGGAGTAATCAAGCATTTATCAAACTTAAGGTTCATCAGATACAAGCCAATCAGCAAGCCATTCATCTAAGTCAGACGGATCCATCAAACTCAAGCTAGGTAACCATGCTTTAGATTCAAATAGCCAAACGCCCATAAGATACAAATAACATTTGTTCATTTGTGAGAGTCACGCTGCCAGTTGTCACAAGACTTAAGCAAAGAGAGATCAATAAGCCTTAAGTAAACATCCATTCCCATAGGCTCAAGGAGCCAACTATCTAAAGCCATCCACTAGATTCTAATAGCCAACCATCTATCAAACATAAGCAGCCAAGAATCCCTTCGAGTCAAGTAGCCAGGTGTATGTTAGACTCACACAGCTATCCATTTGTCAAACCCAAGCAGCGAACCATCTATCAGGCTTAAGTAGTCGACTATCTATCAGACTTAAGCAGCTAGCTATCCTTCAAACTCAAGTGGCTAGAAATCTAACAGACCTAGACAACCATGCATCCTACAAACTCAAGCAAGTAGCAAGCCAAATATTAGGTTCAAGCAACCATCCATTAGTCTAAAGTTATCAATTTGCAAACGCTTACTGCTGTGAGTTTACAACCATCACCATTTTCAATACATAGCCACCAAGCCTCAAACACAACACCACTTGATTAGCAAACTATAGCTAGTGATAATGCAACATGCTATTCTAAGGAAATCATTCAGTAATGCCCAATCCCTTAGAAATCATTAGTCTATAGCCATCTACAATCATCAAGCACATTCTTGCATTGGCCAATAGTCCATAGTCATCCATAATTACCCGAGTAAAATAAATATTTTATAATGATTCATAAATCTTCATAGTTAACTAATAATTCCATGGCCATCTAATGATAGAGCACTTGTCTACAAATCAAAGCCAATTTCACTCTAGCTAAGGCGATTGAATATATTGCACTTGTGTACACTTAAGCACATATATGTTCAACATGCTACTGATGCATGCAAATACTTACTTCTTTTTCATTTCACAATTTTTTTTTTCTTTTATGTATATTTCCATCTAACTCCTCTTGTTATATTGTTCATTTGTAGTTATATCATATGACTAAGTCTGCTTCTAATCCAACACTTAACCACTTCACAATTAGAGAAATATCATCTAATAATGGCTAGAGAGTCAAGTGACAGTCAATCATGTACCAATGATGCAATCAAGCAGAAAGACCTATTGGTTGCTCCAACAACCAATCACTGCTAATTCCATCTCCTCTTAACGAGTGGTTGGAAAAAACAATTCCCAAAGACCTTTTCTAATCAAAGATTGATGGTAGATAAGTGCACCTATCAAGTTGTAATGTAGTGAAATGGATTCAAGTTTGAGTATTAATCCCTCAAAGACTAATTATTGAAATATGGGTACTTCCCCTTGTTGTTCTTATTATCCAACCTAAACAATTGAGCACAATTTATTAAACTCTTAATTATAAATTAAACTAAACTAAAATGAAGTAAATTAAAACGTTGAAAAGAAACTAAAAAGGAAGAAGGAAATAAAAATGGGAGAAGGTTAAGAGACAACCCTCTTAAGTCTTAAAACCTTAGTCTCTTTCTTCACTTATCTCTCTAATTATAAGGCTTGCATAGCTATTTATAGTACAAAGGAATATTGAAAAGCATCTTCAATATAACTTCAAAATATGTCATTCCATATTCTTTTTATTTTCAGTTTCCAATTTAGGTGCATAAAATCAAAGATATGTTGCATAGCATGACAACGATATTGTAAACAAGGGCAGATAAGATCAAAGGCATGGTTTATGGTTGTGATTCCTTGGTGTGAACATGTCCATAGCAAATTTCTTCTTATTTTAGCTCAAGATCTTAGTTCATGGTCTATAATCTTGGGTGTGCTCCTCCTTTACGCTTCAAAACTTATAAAAATCATCTTCAAATTATCCAAAACTTAATCAAATTCATCAAATAAAGCTTGAAATCAAAATATAAACTAGTTAAGTACCAAAATCACTTAGAATACCCATGAAACACATAGGAATACTATCAAAATTACTTATAAAAATAAGTATAAATGAGCATTATCATAAATCAAGGTAGAAACCATTGTGTACCCTAATGCATTGACAAAGAGTTCTAATTTGTTGAGCACAAGCCTTGCCCAAACACTAGAGTATTGAATATAACAAACTTAATGCTATGCTTTAAAAATGAAAGGAAAGAGTTACTGCTCTCTCATGCAAATTTCTTTCTCTAAGGCAAGCGATCCATAGATGCATTACTTGGATAAATTATATTATTGAGAAGTTTCAATACAAAGATGCCTCGAGGAATGCTAGAGTGTACCATATCATCAATATTGCTACCTTGTTTGATTTTATTCCTCATACAAAAGACACAAAACTGTGGCAAGCTATTATCTTATGATGGAGTTACCAAAATGATACTTTTGTTGCTTAGTAAAGGAGAGTTCACACCTATATTAGAGGATCTATTCATGCTCTTAAGACTTCGTGAATTTGGAAGGTCTAATGTCATTACCACTTCCATTACACATGAAGAGCAAGGCATTCAAACTGCCCTTTTAGCTACATTGAAGGAAATCGAGGTTAAAGGGAAGAGATCTATTTCTCCCATTAAATCAAGCAATTATTTAAGAAACAAAGAGAAAATAATGTCAACGTACCTATGCCATGCTTTTGGTGTGAGTGAATATCAGAACTTTCTTCCACATATGTGCTTTTTTCTCTCTTCATCCTTCTTCTATTTATTTATACCACATACTTATACCCCTTTTCTATAATATATATGAAGTTGTAGTATATATTGCGCAATAGTTGTCTTCATGTTTTTCTTAGAGGGTTAGAGAAAAGAGTGAGCCCCCAACTATTGTTGTTTGCCATTCATATAGCCAAAGATGGGTGCTTTACTTTAGTACCTTTTTACTTAAGCTCCTTCTACTGATAGCTAGATTTGTATCAATATGCATTGGTGTGTTCAAAAAGGTGCTTCATCATATATTCTCATGTAGACTTAGTATTCCTACAACTATTCGTATGTGAATATTTTCAAGCATTCAGTCTCTTCCTAAAATTTGAGGATAACCTCGAATTCATTTATCTTAGAGCAATGGTATGGGTGGAGAATTGACCTATACAACCTTTGTTCTAGATTATTAACAATGCCAACAAATTTAAATTCTAACCTTATATAGAAAGGATAGCTACTTATGAAGATTGCAAGAGATTTCAGCCTTTATGTTTAGATGCATTTATGACTTTAGTAGACAATTATGAGAGTCCACAATTTTTTAATGCTTAATTCATTTTGTTGTGCACACATGATATTTACCATCACTATCATGAATTACTGCCTCTAAAGAATATTAAGAAATTTTCTACTATATGTAACATCTATCCTTTCCTTTTACCTACTATATTGGAGTGCCTACTGCCAGTAGGTTAGCCTATTAGACAGGTTGTCTAGATAGATTTTGAGAGTATGCATATGCTATAATAGGCGATACATTAGCAACTCCTAATATCTATAGTTACGAGTTTTATCTTCAACTTCCACCAAAGTTGCCAAAGCCATTCACTGATCCCTCAACTAAACTAAAGGTCTATAATCCATCAACTCCTTTAGCAACTACTAAACAAGTCAATTAGGCTTTTGTTTTTGAGGTAATATGTTAACATAACTTTCTTTTCTCTATAGTTGCACTGCTCTTTTCTCTCTTTCTCTCTTTTTTTTTTTATTTTTTTTAAGCTAGTATATGTTCTCTTCTCTTGTTTCTTTCTTTTCTTTTTGTACATTGAATAAAGAATTTACACAGCTAACGCTTCAACTAATGGTGACCTAAAAGTGTTACTATCTCTAACTCTCATCTTGTCATAACATCTCTTTCCTCATTGATACGACATTAGTAAGTAGCTTTGTCCTAAAGATCATCATGCTCTCGAGGTAACTCTAGATGAGGAAGATGAAGACAAAGACTTGGTAGACTATGAAAATTCTCCAAAGCATATTGACAAAGATGGAGAGAAGTCGCCAATATTTTAGAACAAAAAGATGATGATACTAAAGTACTTAGTGAACCATGTAAGATGGCTAAAGATGACTTATAATCCACACACCCTAAAGAAGGTGAGATTGAGACACATGCTATTGTCTTACTTCCATTAAGAACAATGTCGATGAGATTATTGTTACTTCACTTTGATATTCCATTGAGTGTTACAAAAACTATTGACTATTCAACCTACAACTCTATTCCTCTACTTACATCATCTTTCGATGTCCTTCCTCCCCTACTTGCCAATGTATCAAAATGAGACAAGGTAGAAACTTATGATGTAGCAGTGACAACAGACGATATCATTTCTTTTTCATGATTCATTATGTCTTCACACCTTATCGAGTTTTTAGAATGGTTGTATTCTTTAGAAGGGGATTTTTTGCTCAAATATTGTTAATAGAAGAGTTAGAGCCATTATACAAGAGTCTCATCAAGGCTAGTAGCTTAAACTTTAAAGTTGGGAGTCTAGAGCATGTTTCCTATAAAGCCTAACAATGGTTGTACAGTTATGAGGCCATGCAGCAATTCAAGAGACTCAAAGCTGAATTTTAGGAAGTTGAGCTATGATAAGAAAGCTTCTCATGGACGAGAACATTTCTTTTATTATAAGATCGGACATCAATTCATGATTTCATTTTTTACTATTTGTTGTACATAGCTTCTATTTCTCTTCCTTAGCACATTGTATAAGAACATGCAAAATTTGAAGACATTTATGTTATTTTCGTTAAGCTATCATGTATTTAGCATAATGTGTAGTAAAGTAAATCCTCAATAGTAAAAAAAATTGTATTGACATTTAATTTATTATATGCTTAGAAGATATTACATTCACTTAGTAGTAATAATAGAGCATACATAACGAAGTTGACATATACATATATCTTTACTTGCATATGCGCTCAAAATAGATGTTTCTTACTTAGCCAAAAGGACTTGAGATCATGTGCTTAGGAGGCTGTTCTCCTACTAGTCAGCAACTTATAACCTAGATTGACATAATTTTCTTAGAAGAGTGGTCCCTTACTTAGCATCAACAATGATCCTCTATAATACTTTCCATGATAACATACAAAAGTGATAGTAGTATAGGCCACTTGCATTTAAAAGAACTTGATCACTGGTGAAGGGGGGTATTATCCATTAAATTATCATTTAATTGTAAATGTATAGAAGATAACTTAGATACAAAACTTTCGTCTACTTTACATGTAGATAAACTCAAGTAGACTGAAACACTTCTTGCTAGCATGTTATGCCATACACTTAAGAGATGATGCTCTTATCGATTAGTATGCCGTAAGCTAAATGAACATTGCGTACCTTGGAGATAAATCTCTCACTAAGTAATAGCAATGTGTTGGTGCACCTTTTATGTTTGTAAGAAATGCATATAATGTGTACTAAGGAAACAAATCTCTTTATAGCAACATGAAGATAAAGAAAACGACAAGAACGAATATATGAAAACAAGCTCGTAATAGTGTGTTGTAAATTTCATTCATTTGATTGTAAGTTATCTAATTGTTATAAATGAAACCTTTTATCATATTGAAATTTAACTGGAGTTATGATAGCACTAATGTATAGGTTTTAATGTTTGCAATATTTGCTACTATAAACTTCATCAATGATAAAGGATCTTTCCCACTTGGTTGTTGTTTTTATCAATCCTTACTTTAAAGTTCTATATGCCGAAAGTTCTAGTGAAAAATGATCATGCCATTCCTTATGATTATCATGCACCATAAAACTATGAACTTTCAGTAGGCCTTTATTTGTAACTTTTGCTTGGACATTTTTAATGGGGTAGTAAGTCATGGACTTGATATAGTTTGTATTATAAGAAGCCAATAGTTGTCATATAAGTGAGTTAATGAAAGGAATTCCCATTATTAGAGAGTATGAACTTTTAAATACTAAATCTACATATAATATACTCCTTCATGAAACTTGTTACTACTAGTCTTATTGCCTTTTTTAATGGAATAGTCTCTACCCACTTATTAAAGCACTCAATTCCCACCAAGACCTAGATGCATCCTTTGAAAGGTGAGTTTATTGGGCAAATCAAATCAAATGCCTAGGTCTAGAAAGGTCAATAGGTTGTTAGGCTACAAGTGCAACTATGAAGGCAAATATTGCATCACCATGCAAGTAACACACTTCTTGACAAAATTAAAGGTTTTGGCTTCCATATTTAGCCAAAAGTAACCCCTATTGACCAGGTAGTGATACAACTTTCTTCCTCCTTAATGTTCCCCATGAGCTTCAAACAATATCGTCTTTGTCTTGGGAGGTGCCATATATCTAATGGGTCTACCAATAAATGAAACACTCTATAACTCATCTTCATACATAAGGATTTTGTTCACCTTCCTTTATATATGTTTGGTATCCAAACTATTGTAAGTAACTACTAATGATGTGCCCTAGCCCATATGGATTTTATGTCATTTGAGTATTTACTTTTCTTTATGATATGATTCATTTTATATATCACGTTATTATTAGCCTTTAACATAATGAAAGGATTTCTTGAATATTTGTTCTTCTTTATTATGGCCATACACAAATGAATTGATAAGGAGTTATCAACGTCATTTGTTTAAGTTAGTCAAACTTTGGATTCAAGAAACGAGTAATTAAATAATATTAGAGTGTCTTGATCCATACTTTATGTTTAATCATTAGATATCATATGGCAAAAGGACTAAATAACTAACTGTTTAATAGGTAGAGTCATATCACCGACCTTCTCTTAATTTAGGTAGGCATAACGTCTTTCTAGAGGCCATTTATGTCTTGTAAGTCCAAAACAGAGTTTTAGACCTATTGCAAATATTAGGTAAACTTATAGGGTTACATAGAAAGAGCAAACCAAATGAGCTATAGGTTTATTTTAGATAAACCTAGCAAGAATTATTAAGATATTTATTATTCTTAAATAGCTTAAGAATGATAAAATAATAACGTTTATTTTTTTTAGAAAAAAAATAATGAATAATAAAATAATGTATTAGATATTGTTGATATTTTATTATCTCATAACATCTCTTAATATCTTCAAGAAGATATTATCACTCCTCCATATATAGATAAAGGTAGCTCTCTCTTAAGTTTACATTGATGCTTACTATCAACATTAGACCCATAGAGAAAGTCTACAGTTCTAAATAGAGGAGAAAACACGAAGTATTGCAAGATTACTCCTTCATGAATATAAATTCATCCAAAAGGTGCTAGCATACTACCGTCTATTTTAGTGCATTCATTCGTGTATAAATACTAGTAAAGGGTGTTTGCAATTTACATCATCTATTGATCCACCTAACCAGAATTTCATAAGGCTTCAAATAAGGTAAAATTCACAGTCCCTTCTCAATTTAATTGATACACATGAATCCTAGGGTATTGATAAGAATTAAAAAAAAAATTGTTGTACAAATATGTGATTCACAATCCTACAATCCAATAGTAACATGTTTATCGATACCTCATTTTTGCCCCCTTTAGGAAAAAATAAAATAAAATAAAATAAGTGGAAATCCCTAAAAATTGAGTTAAATCTTGAAAACCTAAGTAAAAAAAGTGAAAATTGATGAAAAAAAAAAAGTTCTTAGCTTTAGTGGGTCAAGATAATTATTTAGCACTCAATATGCATATTAACTTGATAAAATTGAGTATTTTGAATGAAGATAAGTTTCATTTTTCAAAATAACAAAATTTCCACTTGAGCCAGGTCAATTTGATATTAAGGATGTAAGAGAGCATAATTTAAGCAAAATGCAAGGCTAAGCTGGGCTATATTTGGACTTAAATTGGTAAAATTATGAAATTTTAAATTTTTGAATTGATAGAATTTAAACTCATCTTTTATCGAGATGGAATTGATTTTTATTTTAAAATCCATAAAATATAAATATTATGCCCATTCATGAAAGATAATGGGCTTAAGTTAATTTAGAGCCCAGGTACTGCTTTTAATTAATTTGGTCCAATAGATATTAGTTTAGTTTAAATAAATATTGTTTTCAATAAATAAATGGATGGACCTACCAGTCTAGTGATCATGAAGTCAATCTAGCATGTAGAAAGTCATGGATTTAAACCCTACTCTAAGCAAAAAAGAGGATTTTGTATTTAATTGTATCTGTTTTAATTTCTGAAAAAAAGTGACTAGAGTCGTGCATGTCTTGTTCAAAAACATGAATATGACATGTCTTCTTCTATAAGGAAGGGGAGAGCTTGAGAGGCCACCATTAATGCTGACTAGGAGCTCGAAGGGTTCATGCTTTGGTAATATCGATTCATTAAAGTGTTATGGAACGTCAAATGACAAGTCCAAAAGCTTAGTACTTCCTGAATTCACATTAAAATGTGAATATTTGTGGATTAAAGGAAGAATCACGTTTGAATATCCAACCTACTATTGGATTTCCCAATGTCCCCTATACATTCCAAGCTTAGTTTTCTTATAAATAGATGGTCTAATCCAAAGTTCCAAGCTGCTAAATTTAAGGCATAAGGAAACATTATCCATGATATTGTCAATCTTTTACGTAAGTTTTGAATCTACAAAATGAATAAAGATAAGGCTTAGGGGGTACCAACGCTAGTCTGACATAGCTACTACAATGCCTAAGTTAGAAAAGTGTTTTGAAAGGAAATATAAGATGCAATGAGCAAATTACGTAGAGTTTTCATGGAGGCTATGTTTCCGTATTCATAAGCTTTTGTTTAGTAAATGTAATGGTAAGCAATTAAGCTGCTAGTGACATGTGGCATCTCCTAAATTTAACCATGTGCAAATTGTAGGGTGAAGTAGGCAATTGGACAGTTGTTCTATGGATAACCATAGATTTGTTTGCATCCATATTTGAATATTGGAACCTTCTTGGACTAAGCTTTAGTAAGTAGGCCTCAAATGATATTGGTTGGAAGAGTGACATAGAGCTATCAATTTAGTGACCAAGTAGTCAACTACAACAAGACCAAGCCAAAGGCATTATCCTTAGCTAATTCTTGGCTCATTTAGAACAGGTCAACATAGCACCAAGCATCTAACAAATGAGATGAAAATCCACTTTCAACATTTGCCCCCTAACTCCTATGGTCAATACCTAAGGTATGGGATTAAAATTATGCCAAATTTTTACTATTAGTTAAAGCAAGCAAGTAGATGAACAATGGCCAACTTTGTGCCAAACTTGAAGCAATATGATTGCCAAACTTTCACGAGTCACCTCATCAATTTATTCTCATGCATTCATGTTATGCTGATTAAGGGAATTGAAACTTCACAGTGAAGTGTCGTAACCCTTTGCTTTTCATTATCCTTTTTGCAACCATTCCTCCAACACACTCAGTAACTATTAGTGAGATAATAGCCATTAGATTTTTGCAAGCTACTCATGTCCATAATCAAAGCTAATCAAAATCAAATCACATTTCCTTTCCTTAAAAACCACCAATGAAGAGCTTTATAAACCTTAAACCACTTTTCGTTTCTTTTCTTTTTCATTTCCTACAAACTTTGCAAACTTTTCCTTCATATTCAACATTTCTGCAAACTCTCTCTTTCAAACTCAAGTCTTCACATTCTAACTTCGAGAACTCATCAAAAATTCTAGTATGGCAAGAACCAAGAACGTTAGTTCTCCTTCCTTTAAGACAATTTCCTCCCCCTTCCCCATGAGGCAATGGAATTGGCTTCAACCTATGATAATGGTGGCTCAGCCTCAAGTTGTAATAGTGCCATTAACAAATATGACAAACTTGCTCGCATCAAAGCTCTTCCTAGTGATGTATATCCTAATGATGGTATGAGTAACAATTAAGTAGTTTATCTTTTTAATGACATTGTGCATGATACTGCAAAACAAAATGGAGTTCAAAGCCATGCTAATAAATATTTGGTTTTAAGGTATAAATCTTTTCTTTCTAGACTTCTAGAAGACTAGAACCTTAGGAAACCCATTAGAGATGAGAGGGTTTGTTTCCCGATTAAGAATGAATTTCATCTTTACCTTAAGTACTTCAAGTTTGATTTACGATCACCATTCTTTGATATCTAGAAAGCTTGTTTTAATTATTTCCATGTTGCTCCGATCATGCTCTTGTCGAACACTTGTAGAATCTTGATAGCTTTTGAAATAATTTGTAAGGAGTTGGAGGTTAAGGCTACTATAGAGTTGTTTAGATATTTTTTCATAGTAAAGCAAGAGGTTTCTAGTTGTTGCTAGATAAAAAAGGAAATCTTTGGTAAGGTTGGATTCCAAAATCCATGACTGACATGATAAGCCTGTCTTAATAAGGTTAGAAAGAGGCTTAGACTTTTAGAAAAGATAGTTGGAGCCCATCCAGATTGGCGATATCAATCTTCTTCCTAATGACGAGTGAGCTATTAAGAAGATACAAGCACAGTAGTGGAAATTCTTTTTGTAGGATGCTAAAATAATAATTCATCGATATGAAAGGGTGAGCCAATCTTCTTTGATGATGAAGAAGATATTACTTGGTCTCCTTACCATGCTAAGTCAAGCTTGTAGGACTAATGCTGATCAGGAGCTTCATGGAGAGATTCTATTATGGCATGTGTAAGCCCCAAAGTTCAGCCAAGTAACCGTAGGATTGAACGTAAAATCCAAGGTTTAGGGCGATCGGTTAAAAGATCCGATCAAACCCAAATTATAAACTATTGAGAGAAATATTAGTAAAAATGACCCCGTAAACTTAAATTTAAGAAAATAAGTAATAAAATAAGAGACTATAAAATTTTCAAATTTTAAGCATAATAATTGCTAATTACCGAAAAGGCGAAAAGTGTAATATAATAACTAATAAATTATTAGAGATAGATTATATGTATACTAAAAATTTTAGAATGACCAAAATAATAATTAGGAATGTTCACGTGTACCCTACATGTATTTACGTATAGATAAAAATACGCGAAATTACCTAAATTGGCAAAAAACTAAGCAAATAATTAAAGAAAATTATAAAATAATTGTGGAAAAATCAGAAAAAAATCAGAAGGGTGTGGAATGATGCAAGGTTGGTCGTGGAAAGTCAGAATCTGAAAAAGAAAAATCAACTAATTAAATTAGAACAACATAAAAGCAAAAAATTTAAGGATAAAGCACTTGTCTTGTCCAAATTAATGCACAATAAATCCCCTAAAACCCTATAAATAGTAGGAAAAATCCAGGAACTCATTTGGATAGTTAGAAATCAGAGAAAATTAGAGAGAGTTGAAAATTCGAGAGAAAATCCAAAAAATAAAAAAAATAAGAAAAACTGTGCAGTTAAGGATTTTAAAGGGAACCCACACCAAACGAGCAGCTGGAAGTGGACTGCCACCACCACCACACGGTGGTGGAAATGCCCAGGCCGGCCGACAAGGCCACAGCGGCCCGCGGTGGCCGGAGCCACCCAAAATGGTGAGTCTAATTTCCAGCCCGAATCTTGTGTAATTTTGTAAAAATAGTAAATATAATTAGAAAATTATGAATTTTGTTATTCTGAGATATTTTTGTATGTAGTTTGTAGGAAAAATATTATTTTGATGAAATTATGTCCTGTAATATATGACCCCTAAGAAATCATGCAAAACCGAGGACATTTCGGTTTAGAAATAAATGACCTTAGGAGTGTAGTTTCAAGCCCAAAATTTTTATGTAGATTACTTAGATGATATAGAACAGTGCTATGAAGCCCGTTTTCAAAAATTAATTTTTGAAATTTTTAGATAATTTTTAGGCCCTAAAATGAGGCATAAAATGGGTAATTTGGAGTTAATTAGATGATTAGGAGATTAATTACTGACTTAGTGAATAAGTAGATGTTTTAGGATGTTAAAATTTAATGGAGTATGATACTTGTAGCAATTAGAGTGTTAGATGTAATTATTAGGTTAATTATGTAGGAAATAAGTAATATGGAAAAATATTACATTTTAAGATAATTTTGTAAATTAGGGTAATTAGGAATAAAATCTGATTTAGGATGAATTTAGACATATAATTGATGTTAGAGATGGTAATTAGGGTGATAGAAATATTAGAAGTGTATTAAGTACATAAAAGGTAACAATATGTAATATGTAATTTTTAGAAATATAATAAATAGAAAATATTATAATAAAAATTGATATTTTGAGAATAATAAAAATGCACAATAAATCTGATAGGAAACTTGAATTTATGGAATTATATGAAAAATGTAAAAATTTATTACATTAGGAGTGAATTCGATACACTAATATAGATTTAAATGTACCGAGTAAAATAAACACTGACTAAGGGTAATGATGGTCTTTACGAGATCGGGAAGTAACGTGATTAATTTCACATTATGGATTGAAACAGATTTCTAGGGTTGGAATCTAAAGAATTACCTAGAAATCGATGCGAAAACCGAACCTGAACCTAACCCCAAACTTAGAATAATTGTAAAAGACTTAATACCTAGATAATTAGGCATATTAAACCTTAAACAAAACCTAACAATAAGCATTATAGGATAAAACGAACCTATAATAGTTATATGAAAAGCTGAAACCACGTTTGTGTTATAGGGATAATCGGCGATGGCCTGAGCAAATCGGACCTCGAGTGAGTGAGCGAAGAGTCGAGGTAAGTTGGGATTAATACGATGCTGTATTTTAGAGGCTTAAGATTATACTTGGTTGTGCTTGTTAGATAGTTGAATGTGTGCATGTGCTTGATAATGGGTGATGCTATGATTCTGTTTGTTGCTCTGGTACATATTGTATGAATTGTATGTAATGATTGATCACCCTAAACTGGACTTAATCAAATATACGACCAGTAATCATAATCGAACATGCATGGCAACCCGTTAGGGGATTTAGGACTCTCCGGCCAAATACCGACCCCTTCGGAAGGGATAGCGCAGGATGGCAAAATGGTCCCTTCTTCATCCTCGGTCGAACTAAGTGACAGGAGAGAAGGTCGCGGCGAGGGTAAAGGCAGTGGTTCGAAGGTAGTCGCGGGAGGAGCAAGGTCTCCATTACACAAGCCTGGGTTTAGTCGTGAGCTATTGCATTAACGGCAACTCCTCAACCCGAATTAGAGCGGGCGCAATTTCTCTAATCTCACGACGGGCCAGACAACGTCGTGCGATGGCATTTGCTTGCACATGCATTGCACCTAATAAGTGGTTGAAAACCTTGTTGTGTGTATGGTATAGTTTTAAGTCCTCCGTCCTAACTTACTGAGCTGTGGTTGCTCACATCCCTATAGACATCGTGCAGGTGCTGGCTAAGAAGCGGCAACAATTACTAAGAAGCGGCAACAATTACTATGAAGCTAACAACTGCTAGATCCTGAGGAGTGAGGAAAAACATGTGAAGAATAAACACATATTTTAAGGTTTTAGTTTTTATTTTAGAATTACTTTTCATTTTGAATAATGTAACAACTAGGAAATATATTACGGAGAAATATTGTAAACCTTAATTACAATAGCTGAATTATAGCATATATATATTTTTCCTCACTTTCTTAGATTAATGATTTATTTAAATTACAAACTGTTTACTTCAAAGCGGGTTAGTCGTTGACGCCTTGTGTAGATCAGGTCTAAGATAGCGGTTGTAAGGCCAACTTCTATCTTAGAATGGTTTACACGGCGGGGGCTGTTACGACTCTGCCGCTTCGGGGCGTGACAGCATGGTTTGTGGATATTTTCTATTTTGTACTTAGCTCATGATATCCTTCTATTCTAGATATGATTGTTGGAGATGTTGACCCCAAAGCATTTAGCCTAAGCCAAGACTAAAAAGCAAAAGATGGACCGATACATCGTTAAGGTCACAATTAGGTAGAGGGCTCCTCATAAAGTAGCTATGAAGAAAAAGAATGTATCGAGCAAGCCCAAGCTAACACTTATAAGGAAACCTCCTTAGGTAGTTTTGGAGGATAGTGTCTAAGAGCTGCAACCTTTGGCCCTAAAGCCAAGTCCTCTATTGGAGCCTTTTGACTTACTGATCACTAATTCTCCTAGGGCATTGAAGAGAAGAGAAGGCAAGGAGAGTAAGGGGCCTCTTACTACCAAGAAATCAAAGACCTTCGGTTCCTCCAACGACGAACTTAATGCCTATGACAATGTTACTCCTCTACTTGCCCCTATAGAGGTTTGTAAAAACTAAGCTTTAACATTGCCTTCGCAGACTACATATCAAGACGGGAGGATATCTATGATTTTGTTCCCATGTAGGATAAAAGAATCTTCACCTCTAACTTTACTCTTAGGGATAGGCATAGTTCCCTAGCTATCATGAAGGGGATCATCCTTCCTCAAGATTAGAGGATCTTATAAAGGGATGTAAGGAGGGCTAGAGTTAGTACTATAGAACTAATGGCTGCCAAGCTCTATGATATGAGTTTTATCTTTTACCATGCTGCTTTAGATGCCAAGCTGTATAGATAGTTACTAATCTTTGTTATTGTAAGTGAATGGGAATACCTAAATTTCCATTAAAGAGGTTGAGGCCAAGTAAGCACTAATCTTTTTCCTTTGGTATTTTAGACTTGCTTTATATCTCACTTGTATCTATACCTATAGAGGCCCCTAATAATGGTGTTAAGTAAGCGATGTGAAAAATTACTTCAAAAGAAGCTCCTCTAAGGCGTTCAACTAGCAAGAGAAGTATTAAAAGTGCATCTGAACTATGACCTCTCATTTCTCAACTTGGCCAATGTAGATAACATAGATGAGGAGGATGAAGATGACAAGGAATAAGAGGATGTCAAAAGTCAAGGACAAGTTCAAGAGAACCTTGCCAATGTTGACACTATAGAGTTCCTACTTCAGTCAAAGCTCCTCCTTCAGCTAAGAAAGACCAGGACAGGACTGTTATACCCTAAGTTAATGCTAACTACCAACCATTAGTTGAGTTTTGTTATTTTTACTATTGTCTTGATCAGGATGTCAATCTTATTTTTCTATATAAGATACGTTTAAAGCATATTAATGTATATTCCTTGCCAATTATGTTTCTGCATGCCTTCTTTATGCATGTTTTACTACTTAGTGTGTTTCCATTAGTCACACTTAATAGGTCCACTTATGTACAACTTGTTTGAGGAAACAAAGTTTTTAGCATTCGTTTTCCTTATATAAGGTTAGGACACAAAGTAAGTTCCCATTAACCCTTCGAGGCGTAAGCTTTTTAATGTATTCATTAACTGTAATAGGTTAGAACAATCAAGTTACTAGATTTGGTGATCTAGGCATGTTTGTTAACCATTTAAGGTTAGACCTATTAAATCAGTCCATTAGTTAATCTAACTTGAACTTTTAAAATTTACCAATCCATTAACCGTAATTAGGTCGGTATGTAATAAGGTGAGGTTACAATTATATGTAAACATTTGACAAAATTGTACTTCATCGCATAATAATTTATGACATTTCATTGCATTACAGCTTAAAGTTGCCATGTTGGGCATAACAAACAACATTGATTCAAAACAGATCCTCAAAGAAGACAACTTACAATAATAAGAATAACAATGAAATTACATTGACTTATCATAAAGAAAAGTCACTCAAAATGCAACTTCGAATTCTTAGCATTCCATACCATGAGTATAACGTGTCCATCCAATCTCTCTAATCTATATACACCATTTCATATGATCTCTCATATATGAACTGAATCTTCCCAATTAGCTATGAGCTTCCCCTAGCCATCACAAACTCCTATTGCTTCCATCTTGCGGCACATTAAATTTCCAAGTTGAAGAACTCTGTGCTTTACTTTTTTGTTATAATATAATGCTATTCTATGTTGATATGCTACGATCCTAGCCTTACAATGTCTCTTATTTCCTCTATTGCATCCAAATTAGCCATAGGGCCAACTTGATTGACCATCACATCAAAATTCTATGTGCGTAAACTTGGAAGTTCAAGTTCAATGCCTCTAATCCAAATGCTAATCAAAAGGGGGTTTCACTTATTGATGTTCTATAGGTAGTCCTATACCCCCATAAATGTTATGCAGCTCATCAACCAACTTCCCTTTTGCCTAGTTCACTCTTCATTTCATACTATATAATATTATCTTATATACTATTTCCACTTGCCCATTAGTTTGAGGATGCCTAATTGAAGTGTAAAATATTATCTTTCATACTGCAAAAAGCTCAACACTTATCATAATTGAATTGTGATCCATTATCTGTAATGATCATATAGGGAACTCTAAACCTTGATAAAATAAAATTGAACATAAAGGACTCTACCTTTTGTTCCATAATCCTTGCTATCGCATTGGCCTCCACTCACTCATGAAATAATCAACCACAATCAATATAAATTGATGTTGTCCCATAGCCTTTGGGAACAGTCCCAAGATTTCTAAGTTACATTGAGCAAAAGGTTAGGGACTAGTCAAGTACTGCAATTCACTTGAAGGAGAGCAATTTATTTCATCATGCTTCTAACACTACGAACAATGTCACACCACCCCCCTTGCATCCTCTTTCATGTTAAGCCAATAATATCCAAGCCTTAATGCTCAAACATACAAAGTTTAAGAATTAACACGATTACTATATACGCTGACATAAAACTTAGAAAGGACCCGTCCTGCCTCTTTAGTTATAAGGCAATGAAGATAAGGTTGAATGAAGCTGCACTTATATAAATGGTCATCAATCATGATTTAATTGGTAGCTTGATATATGAGCCTCCGAGCTTCTATCCTCTTAGTAAATAGCACTTCATCTTTCAAATAGTCAATTATAGGATCCATTTAAGACTTTTCCTTTAATACCAGTTGTACTTCTAAACATTGCTCAAATGTTTCTAAGCTCTCATTCTGCAAATACTCGATAAAGAGCCAATCATCCAAATCCAGAGGTGAGATAAAGGTTTTCTTAGACAACCTGTCAGCATGGATGTTTTGTATCCTTAGTATTTTTGTAATTATAAAGGGTGAAAATTCATCAATGAGTATTCGTACTATAATTAAGCACTTGATCATTGCTTCATCTTTCACCACATTACCTCACTTTACTTGTCAAACTATCAGTTGGGGATAAGAAAAAACATCTAATCTTTCTACCTTGATCTCTTTCTCTAGCTTTAGTCCGGTAATTAATGCTTTGTACTCAGCTTCATTATTATTGGCTAGGAATCCAAACTCATGCACATATCGAATCTTTGAGTTATGTAATCCTTGTAGCATAAGTCCTACTCTACATCTTTCTAGGGTCAAGGAGCCATTTACATATATACTCCACTTAGGCTTGTCAACAACAAAATCTACCAAAACTTGTGCCTTTAGAACTATTCTAAGTCAATACTAAACACTATATGCATTCAATTCAAGCGCATATTTTATCATCCTACTTGAGGAGTCTAGCTTCTGTAATGCTTGTCGTAGTAGTTGGTTTGTAAGAACAGTCGCTTAATGGGCCTCAAAATAGGGCTTCAACTTCTTCTTTATAAACACCATGGCAAGAACAAACTTCTCCATGCAAGTATACCTTAGCTCTAGTCCTTACAAAATGTGACTCACATAATAAATCCACCAGTGCTACTTTCCCTCATTATAGGTTAACATAGAGGAAAGATCTCAATTGTTGATAGATAGGTAGAGAAATAATTAATGTCCCATAATAGGCTATGAAAGTACTGGTGGAGATGACAAAAACTGCTTCAACTCTTGAAATGTGGCATCACATTCGCCTGTCCACCTGAATTCCTTAAGGTTTTTCAAGACTTTGAAGAACTCAGCACATCTATCAACTCTCTTGGAAACAAACATCTTCAACGCCACAATCCAACCTATCAACTCCTATAATTTCTTCAATGTGCTTGAGACTTCATATTTACTATGGCTTCTATTTTCTTTAGGTTGACCTGAGTTCCTCATTGAGTCACCATGTAGCCTAAGAACTTTCCTAAAGTAGCCCTACTTCTATGGGTTCAACTTCACACTATACCTTCATAATGTATCAAATGTTTCCTAGAAGTCGATGAGGTGCTGACCTTTCTCAATACTTTTCACAATCATATCAACTACATAAAGCTCAACATTATGATGGATTTGAGGCTTAAACATCTTCATCATTAATCTCTGATAAGTTGTACGAACATTTTTCAAATTGAAAGGCATAACAATATAGCAATACGTATCAAAATTAGTGATTAACAAAGTATTTACCTCATCCTCTTCCTCCATCTTTATGTGATTGTAATTGGAGAAAGCATCCATGAAACTAAGGAGCGCATGTTCAACAATTGAATCCACCATCTAGTTAATCCTTAGCAAGGGAAAGCAATCCTTTACACAAGCCTTATTCAAGTTTGTTAAGTTGATACACATCCTCTATTTGCTATTTTACTTCTTGACTAACATGTAGTTAGCCAGTCATGTCAAATAAGGCTTCTCCCTTATGAATCCTAACTTCAAAAAATTCTATACCTAGTGCCTCAATTGCTATTTACAGCTTAGGGGCAAAATATCTCTTCTTCTATTACACCACTTTGGTTCTTAGATTGATCTTCAACTTAAGCATCATAAACTTCTGAGGTATGTTAGACATGTCTGAAGGGGACCAAGAAAACACATTGGCCTTGTCCCTAAGAAATCATACTAAGTTTTCTCCTAGCCTTAGAGGTAAGGATTTTCCAATCTATGTTGTTTTCGTTAAATCTTCCCCAAGCTGTATTTCTTTGGTTCATTCTTTAGGCTTTTGTAAATCACCAAATTTTCAATCCAAATTCACCTCAATATGAAATACTCCCTTACATTTGAGAGCTTTTAAATACAAAGATCTTATTAGCTATTGATCTCCTCAGTACACTCCAACTCCAATGGGGGTAGGAAACTTAGCTTTCAAGTGTGCCATTGAAGGGACCATGCCAAACAAGTTCTAGCTAGGTCAACCTATAATAATATTGTAAGGCAACTAACATTTGGCCATAAGAAAATCAACTTTGTCTTCAACAACAGAGCTATAATCCCTAATCTAAATGGGGAAAGTGATTGCTAATGAGACACATACAAGCTTATCATTAAAGGCATATAGGTCATAATCATATGACCTTAATTATTCCTTAATCTTCGATTTCAATTAATCATACGAGTACTAAAAAATTCTATCTATCGAGCTTCCTGTATCCACTAAAATCTTCTTAACTTTAGATTAGCAATTCTTAAACTAATGACTAACCTGTCATCATGGGGCTTTGGGAAGCCCTCAAAATCTCTTTTTGAGAAAGAAATTGTGTTATCTACTCTCAACCTTTTATCTTGTACATTACAAACATGATCAAAGGCATTACTTGAGCTCAAAGAGCAAGATCGGTGTAAATTAGAAGGTTCACTAACTATGATGTTAATAACACCATTTGGCATTATTGTTGTCACCACCATTCTGCTAACCATCCCTACCATCTCAAATAAGTCACTTATCTCAACCTTGATAAGTTCTCCTCCTTTGGGTTGGTCTCTTAATGATCTCTGTATCATAGGCTAAATGTTTCCTTAAGTATCTTCCCTAGATGGCATCTTCAATAGCATTCTTCAACAGCATGCACTTATCAATATTATGATGTCCATCACAATAGAAGTCGCAATAATTATTTGAATTCTTAGGCCTTAGTAATTAGGTTTGAAGTGATAATGGTCGAAAGAGTGACATCAACTTGTAGAAGCTCTAGCAAGAGGTTAGTAGCTGAACTACCAATCCAGTAGTATCAATCAAGTAGTCAACTACCATTTTGCTTACCATCCTTGTCATCCTTAATAGGTCGCTCATCTCAATTCTGATCAACTCTCCTCCTTTTGGTTGGTCTCTTAATGTTCTCTATGTCATGAGCTAAAAATTTTCTCAAGTATCCTCTCTAGATGGCATCTTCAATAGCACTCTTCAACTACATGCACTCATCGGTATTATGACCTCTATCACAGTTGAAGTCGTAGTACTTATTCAAATTCCTCCTAAAGGGATTCACCTCATCCTCTCTAGTCATTAGCAGATTCTTTGATTCCAGATTTCCATCAAAATGTTTGATATTGGATAGTTAAGGGGATTGTAGGTTGAGAAGGTTAGAATTTGAGGTCTCTTCCTATCTCCACTACTCCCTCTTGAAAAGTGATCATCACGGCCTCCTAGCTAATCTTTCGCACCATGTTGAGCTCTTAGGTATTTCTTATCATTCTTTAGGTTGAATATGTTCTAGTCAGCTTTATGCCAAGCTTTAATATTGTAGGCCTATCTAATATAAGATGTTGCCTTGGTCTTAAACTCTATAAACTTTTTAGGTTTGTTCCTTTTCAAGGACTTGAAAAAATCTCCATATGGCTTTACTACATCAATCACTGCATTAAGTGCAACACTCATGTCAAGCTTTGAAATATGCACCATCTCAACCATGAATTGAGCCAAATACTCTCTAACAGTCTCATTAGATATCTGGTTGACTGTTTTAAGGACAGAAGAGTCCTTCACTATGAGTTTATTAGCAAGGAAGTGCTATAAGAACACTACTACGAGATCATCAAAACATGTAACAATGTTGAGCTTCAAATGCTTAGACTAGATGCTTATAACATTCCTTATTGTTGAAGGAAGGCCTAGTAAGAAACAACATCACTAAAGCCATGTAACTTGGCCAAAGTTCAATAATACTCCAAGTGGTCTTCTAGGTCTTTTGTCCCCTCATATGTCTTAAATTTTGAGAGCTTGATATGTCGAGGAATAACTTCTTCTAAAATTTATGGTATGAAAGGGCTCTTGTTCTAAACGAACTACTTACTTATAAAAGCAGGAGCACTAACATGCAATGGCCTTTATGTTGTGCTTGCTACGATGCTTTCCCTTTTTTTTTTGCTCTTTTTAGAGTAGGAACATGAGTTTCATGAACTATTACCTACTTAGCTTGTTGTTCAAGAGATTGAGTAGAGTTATCTGAATTCTCTATATTGTTGCAATCTTGCTCATTCTTTTGATTTGGTAGCATATTCGTGCATATTAGGTTCAAAATCTCATCATTCTCCCATTTAAGCTGTTGATTTTCCCTAGCTAAGTTAGCATAGAGTATGAGCTCCATATTTGACGAATAAGAATCAAGTGGGTAAATTTAGGGTATATATGAAACTAACCCAATTAACCTAAAAACAAACAAATGAGATTGAGACATTAGTCGACTAAACCCTATGGACTCAAATACAGAAAATATAATAAAATAACAATAATATATCTAAAAGAGTACAATTTAAGTATGTTACTTATTATTTATCGTAATCGCATAAAAAAAAATCTCGATAGTTTATAAACTTTTAAAAATAAATTATATATATAATAAAATTATTATGGTGTAATACTTTGAGCTTTTCCAACTAGTTCAATATCTCTAGGATCCGAACCCCTAAATTTAGGACGTCGGGCTATAATATCTGTTTTATTTTAAACTTTATAGTAAAGTTAGAAAAGTTAGAAAAGTTAGATGAAGTAATTCAAATAAAGTCAATTTCTCAAAATAAGCAATATAAAAATATTAATTTAAGAAAAACATTAATTTATCGCAAAAGGTTGATAATTATCAAAAAAGAGAAATTCGAGATTTTAGATATAGCGAGATATTAAAGATAAATTAATTAACTTATAAAAATAATAAATGAAGTTGAATTATACATAATATACATGTATTTACTTATAATATGCATTAAATACATATATATAATAATAAATTATTATTAAAATAAGGTAAAATAATGGAAAATTAATAAAAAAAATTGCATGGATGAGTCATCAAACGATGTGTTAAGCTGGTATTAATTGGAAATGGTGAGTCAACACTTGCTTGATAAAGAAATAACACATGTCCTCTAGAAAAATCGAAAATTGACATGTATCATACACATGTCCAAATTTTATTTGATTATGAAATGTTCAACAAATATAAATAGGACCCAAACCCTCAAATTCAATATTTTGGAACTCTAAAAATGAAAGAAAATAATTTAGAAAAGTTAGAAAAAAATAAAATAAAAATAGAACAAAGTATAGGGTCAGAATCAGTCTAGCGCGGTTCGTATACCAAACTACTGCTTAAGTTAGAGCGACTTAGAGGACCAATAGAGGGTGGCCAGAGGAGGCTTTTCGATAAGGTGTGTAAGCTAGGTGGTGGCTAGAGCTAGTCAATTTAGGTAAACTAAAATTCCGCTCGTAATTTGTTTAATTTGCTAAAAATATCAAATGTCATTCATTAATTATAAAATTTGGCTTTCAAAGATTATTTTAGGTGTAGATTAATGTAATAATTTTATTTTAATTAAATAATTAGTGTAAATATAGGTTCCCTAAGAAAATGCTTTATTTGGATGAAAATTGAATAAATTTTTATAAATATTAGATGATGTTGTTTCAAGCTCAAGTTTTGTATGAAATACACTTAATATATATATTTAATTGTGGTAACAATAATTTTTTAAATTAAGCATGTTTACTATTTTTTATAATTATTTTGAATAAAACTGCCAATTTTACCAAATTATTGAAATAATTAGCTTTTGATGATTTTTGGATATTTATAATGATATTTGGAATACTTAGTTTTTATCTCACACTTAAATTTATTTATTTTCCCTAATTTTGCGTAATTTCAAGCTAAAACCCATATTTTTGTAAAAATAGATAATAGCCAATTTGGTGTAATTGGTGATCGATAATTAAACTACATATTTTTGTAAGTTTATAAGATTTTTCATGGAATTAATCAGGCTCATATACTATTTATTATGTATTTTCATAATATAAACCTATATATTAGTATAATATATGATACATTAATTGGCACTAATGTGATACTCGTTAAACGTGTAAAGGATTCGCATTTTTTAGTACATAATGAATTCTTACTAGCTCGAAAAATGAATAATTTTATGATTTTTAATTTAGATTTAGGGTTCACTTAAGTTAATTACAAAGTTATATTAATGTACAATTAAATCGATAATGAAAGGATATTTTTGGGTTTTTGAAAATATTGATTAGTCTTGATTCTTAATATATATCAATAACACTCGAAATAATGATGGTGACGATATAAAGTTTACTGAAATTGAATAGGAAATGAGTAAGATACGATCAAATGAAGTTTAAAAACACAGAAATGAAAACTTATAGTAGTACGGGTTCGACTTATACTTGATTTGAAGACTGTGTCATATTTTCATAGGTGTGATAAGTAAGGAAGGACCACATCACAAAGTATAGGATATTGCACTATTGCTAAGCCTAGGTAAGTAGATCTAACCCATGCTTGGAGTAGATATATCACTACTCATAATATTGTGTGTTGTTTAATGCTCTGTTGGCTGAATATGGATATATCTTGAGTGAATTGATATGCTACTATAGTAGGTGTTGATGTGTTGATTTTGAATGATAATAACTGTATTTTGGTTAAACTGTTATATGGATATGCTGGGTGATGATTTGTGCTTACGATCATTCATGCTAACCAGGGAAGTTAAGTAAACTAACCCAGTCTTTTGGTTTTCACCTAAGTGAACCCTAAGTATGATACTAGAATTCCGCTAAGGGGAGTTTAAAAACCAGAATCAAATCATTAGGTTGAATAAAACTTGAAGATTAATTGTGTTGATTGATATTCTTAAGTTGCTATTGCTTATCATGGCACGGCACGGCATGGCACAAAAAAGGGAACTACAGGTCAAAACTTTAAGAATGAGGCTTTCAAATGATCATGGAAAAAGCATGGCTTTATGAACTCAGTTTTTTGAAGCATATAGATCACATTGCCTAAACATTGTGACTATTTTGATAATTAAATTTAGTAAGCTACAATGTGTGGTCTAATTTGGCAGTGTTGCCACCTTGATTTGGTGAACTACAGTGTGTAGTCTAATTTTGTAAAGTTGGGAGTCCTATTCCTAAGCAACTCCTTATTGCCCTTTTTGAAAATGGTAAACTACAGTGTGTAATCCAATTTGGTAAAGGTCCTACTCCTAGACAACTCCTTATTGCCCTAGGTTCCAGGACATTGTATCTAGATGCTCGGCTATGTTGACTAACCGGAAGAAGTTTGGAAGGCATAAGATATTGGTATCTATACATGCCACGTGCATGAGCGTAGCATGCTACATTGTTGGCAGTAAGTGGCCGGTTGGGTAAATGCATATGTGAAGTTGAACTTGCGAGTTATGATTGAAATGTTTTAGTTGTGATATATAATATTGTCTATCATATTGTCTATATTATGTTATTTGTTATCTATTTTCACTCAACTTCAGTAGCTAAGGGGATAAAATGTTTTATCCTCAAGTTAATAGTATCATGAAGGGCCCAATGCTAAGGGGGGGATATATATACTGAGAGCATAAGTCGGTGTTAACAACTTTTGTATGGAGCTTATACTAGGTTAGAGATCTTATTACTGTGAAGACGATAAACGAAAAAGTTGTTTCCTATTTTGATGTAAATGTTATGTTATATACATAAGTTGTAACAGAATACCCAACTGAACTTCAATGTAGCAACCCCTTTATTATGTAAAAAATGTTATCTTTTGATGAATGAGTAGGTTGAGTTAAGTTTTTAACAGGTATTCCTATATAATGGTGCATCCTATGCTATGCCGAAATGTGACATATGGGACATAAAATAACATGTAGTATATGTAACACATATACCATGTGTAATTATTACGTATAGACATATACCTACAATTAACTAAAATACCCTATTATTTACATTTTTGGACAAAATAAGATAGGAAAATCAATAAAAACAATAAAAAATTAAAAAATAATGTGAACTACTAGGAACATAGAAATTAAGGCATGGCTTAAGCATAGACAGGTGTTTAGAAAATAAATCAAGTTATCATGCAAGAATTAAGCTTAGTATTTAAGGGAAATACTTTTTAGGAGAGAGAAACTTAATCATTTGGAGCATTCAAAACACTCTAAAAATCCAAAAAATGCTCTCTAACAATCATACATGCAAAGAAGGTTTTAGGAAAAATTAAGTGAGGATTTGAAGATTAAAGAGGTAAAATTAGGAAAAATAGCAAAATCGATGCATGATTTAGGTGGTTAGGCGGTTCATTGGAGTAAGGAGGAGTTAAAAGTCAACCGACCACCCCACCATAATATGCAGTTGGCAACTAGGGCTATCAACAAGGATGGAGCCACCATGGGTGGCTGAAGATCCATTTTCCTATGAGGTCCAATTCTAGTCCGAAATTACATAATTTTGTGAAAATATAAAATATACCCAAAAAATTATGAAAAATTTTATTCCTACATATATAATCTAGAAAAAAATACTATTTTATACAAATTCAATAGCTAAAATATACGTCTTTTAAGAAATTGATGAAATCGGACGATTTTTTATATTGAAATAAATAGGGTTAATGATGTAGTTTCCACTTCAAAATTTCTATATAAGCTATCCTAAACTAATATTGAATTGCCTTGTAAATTTTTTTCATGCAACTATTTTATAAATTTTTATTTAATTTTTTAGCCCCAAACTATGTTTAAAATAGTGTTTTTAGTAAATAGTAACATATTTCCTTAATAACCTCACTTAGATTCTAAGCTTGATTAATTATTAGAGTATTTATATTATTCTGGAGTGGTTGAAGTGAGTAGTAAATTAAGAGTTATAGAAAATTTCAATTTAGTCTTCAAAAGTGAAGTTGTTAACTTGATTACTTTGTTGGATTTGATAAATTAATGAACTACGATGTAATGTATAAGGAGTTAAGAAATAATGAAGCTGAGGAAAGTTGTTTGAAGTGTTATTTTAGGTTTTAGATTGGTCCTATAATTGCAACTTGGAAGATTAGTGAGCAAATTAACTAATTCTAAGATATTGGTTAAAGCTAGAGGATAATACAATCTGTGAATGAATTGTGAACTAGGATTATACTTAGAGATTGAGTCGGAAGCAACATTTATGAATATAATGCAAAAACAAGGGACTTAAAAGGTTGGTTAGAGAGTATTTTTCCTAAAAAATCTAGAGATAATAGAGTCAGAGGGTAGCTCAAAATGTAGTTTAATAAGGAGCTTCACCTGGAGAAACTCAGAGGTAGTATCAAAGGATAAAATTAGTGTCACAAATGACCCCTGTATAACTTAGAGAGTAACTCAAAAGATTTTTTACTAAAGAAAACTAGCATAAAACCACTTAGAACTTAACTTAGAGGATTTGGCAATTTAGGTCACTTGTAAAAATCATTGATTAGTCACAAAATCATGATTTGTAAGTGGAAATAACTTATAAAACTTATGATGAAACAACCAAGAACGTTTAAAACAAACTAATGGCTAATGATTCAAGGCATGGAAACTAATATATTATGTTTTTTTTCCTTTTGAGATAATTAAAGATCAGGGAGGCAATAGTCGGGAGTAGTTTACCAGTGGGTATTGGTAAGTTAGGATCAATGCTTAATGGCATGTCAAAATATCATATCAGGGTACTTAGAGATTTAAGAGCGTTTGTTTGTGGTTATAGCTAGATAGTTTGTGCATGTCCTATGTGTATGCTTGTGATACTGATTGATGATTGAGAGTTTAACTCTGTGTGCTATTTTCTACTTAAGCATATCATGTCAAGTGTGTTTAAACTTAGTTGCTCACCTTATAATCTAGACTGATCTTAATCTTACTAAAACCTAACTTGATATTCACAATAACCCAATAGTAGTAACGATTAAGTTGTTAGACCAAATACTGACACTTCGATGAGTATAGCAAAAATGGTCATTATCCCACCCTTAATGGAACTAAGTGACAAGAGAGGAGTCGCAACAAGGTTAGAAACTGTGTAGTTTAAATGATGTCTAGGGAGGAGGCTACTCTCCATTGCACAAGCTTAGATTTGGTCTGATTGTATTGCATTGAAATTCCTCAATCTGGGTTGGAGTGAATGAAATTTCTCTAACTTCATAATGGACCAATTAAACATTGTGTAATGATCTATCATTTGCTTGTTGCATTTTTATTTAAATAATGATTGAATAACCATGCTTGTCAATGCACTCTTATGACTCCATTCCTTCTTATAAAGCTAATTGCGCTAACATCCCAATAGATTATTTTGCAAGTGTGGAGTAGTACCTGAAGATGCCTTGTTGCAATTACCTATAAGTTAGTTTCGACGAGCCAAGGAGTGAGGTATTGAAGTCTAATGAATAGATCAATGCTCATGTCACTTTTGCTTTTCTTTTATGAGAAGACTATAAGGTCTTCTTTAAGTTATAACTTAAAAATAGGAGATGATAATGTGGATCTAAATGCTTATGAAAATCGGTTTCCTTTGCAAGGTGTTGCAGCACTGGACGAAATAGATGGATGAGTGAATAAGAGTTTAACTACTTTCGGAATTTATAGATCATGTGGTTTATGTTATGTACTTTGTTACCTGAATATCTAGGCCTTCTTTTTATGTAAATAGTACTCTAGGATTTTAAATATACTTTTGTACTCAAGGTGAGGATGATATACTTAGAGCTTATACACTAGGAAGTCATGATGTAATTTTTGCTTGTATAGCTATGTTTATATGTAATCAACGATGTAATAAGGTTCAGTTTAATGTACTTATCTTAATGTAAAGTTAAGTTATGATGTACCTTATTCCTTATGTAAAACATTTATGTTATGATGTATACTCTTGAGTTGTAAAGTTGTATCATGAAAGCTAGTAATGTAATATATGTAAAGTTTTGTATAATATTGAGTGTACTATAAGTTGAAAATAAGTATGGAGATTGGAATAAGAAGGTTGACAACAAGAGAAACCAATATGTAAATGTGAATTGTGATAGGTTATTACACATTACTATCATGTACACAGGTGATGCAATTGTGTATAAATGTATATAGATGATATAGTATTTATAGGTTCTAATTCAATGCCATTTTTCATTTAACAAAGACTTCGATGTTATAGGGAATTATGTTTTATCATTATGTATATACACAATATGCTCAATTTAGGTAATTTGTGAATATGAATGGTCACTAGAAGATGTGTAGTTGAAATTCAGTGGTATTAAAATGAGTAAGAAATGTACAGTCAAAGGATTTTCCAAAGGCTTCGAAAACTCATGCTATCCAATAAGTAAATAGATTCCGAGTGTAAGTTTAAGCGAAATATTGTAATAATCAAAGAACATGATAGAGGAAGGAACTAAGAATGTGGATGGATAACCTAGAAATAGAGAATTACCTCCAATTCTACCATCACAACAAGATCTACTAAGGAATGATTTACCACCACCTCCACCTGTCCCTATTATGTTGGACCTTAATCAATTTGGACAGATGATGGCAAATATGCATGCTATGATCAAACAACAAGAAGCTTTAATTCAACATCTCCTAATAGGTGGAAATGCCTTAAGTCGAAGGTAACCTAAAGTGAAGCTAAGGAACACTGACCACCAAAAGTTGGTTAGAAGTTTCTTTTCAAGTACCAAAAGTGAAAAAGCTCTCATATGGAACTTTCTTGTTGAAGTCGGGAGTATGGATATGGTGGGACTCAAAAGCACAAACTTTGCCAAGACCACTTATATAGAAAATATTTAGAGAAGAGCTTAAGAATGAGTATTTCCCTATCAGTGTCTAAAACCAAATGATTGAATAATTAATGGGTTTGAAAAAGGGTGCGATGAATATGGTATAGTATGAGATGAAGTTTAATTGGTTGGTTTAGTATGCATCGTAATCATATTGAGACAATCTTGAGCTCAAGAAAGATCTTTTTCTCAAGGGATTTGAGCATACGATGAGGTGCAAGCTTATGGACTATGGTTTTAAAACATACGACGAGGTAATAGATAAGGTATGTCAACTTGAAAACAATCGGGTAATGATATAGTCAAAGTGGAGCAAGAAGTTAAGGAAGGTGAATTGATTTAGACCTACTTTTAAGAGATCTTCTCTAGTGTTAGAGGTAGCATCTCGAGTCGAAAAGGAAAGAAGTTAGCAGTGATGACTAGTATAGTGTCACAATCGAACAAAGGGTTCAATCTCTATAATAAGGATGGGAATATTGTCACACTCCAAACAAGAGAAGTTATAATAGTCCCACCAAGTAAACTAACCTAAGATAAAAGTTGACCTCGTAACTACTATCGTAGATACAGTTCACACAAAGAGAACACAACTCAACCAGCTTAAAACATCCAGTTTGATACCAGTCTATAATCAAACCTTTGGTATCATTTTTCAAAATACTGGTTCAATACAACCTGTTGTCCAATAATACAACAATATTTATATAAGCGTTTCCACATATAAAGTTATAATTTACATTAAGAGTCTACAAAAGCCATAGGTCTTTATTCTATTTACATTAAGTTAAGAAACCAATAGGCATCCTAAGCAATTCTTAGTTAATTTCCTTAAAACCAAAAAGAAAAGTCAAAAGCCTAGATTAGTAGATTCTCTTTTCCTCACTTTCCTAAGCAACTACACACTAACTTAAGGATGGTGATATCTATACATCTTAACCTTCACCCATCACCTATAGAAGAGTTTATAGAGATATGAGCATAATTAGCTCAATAAGTGGGACAAAGTCAAAAGAGTACCAAACAATCACAAATAAAATTATTAATTATAATGAAATGCATTACAATCAATCACTTGAAACATTACATAATGTTATTTGGTCCATTATGAGGTTAGAGAAATTACATCCACTCCAACCCAGATTGAAGAGTTTACCGCGACTCAAAGTCAGACCAAACCCGAGATTATGTAATAGAGAACACCCTTCTCCTATGACCGCCTTCAAACCATGGCCCCTATTCTTATCGTGACCTCTTCACCTATCACTTAGTTTAACTAAGTATGAGAAAGGACCATTTCAACTATCTTCATCGAAGAAAATTAACATTGGTCTGACATTCCTAAACGTTCCCTTAATGGTTGTTGTACATGTCTAAGTTGCATTAGTGATCAAATCACTATTAGTTCCATTTAAGGGTAGCTAAGCAAGCTCACACAATACAAAACTATGCTATCAAGTAGAATAACATGCCATGGAGTTCAACTCCAATCACAAACATAATACCAATCACATACATAGCATGTATACAAACAACTAATTTGCAATTACAAACAGAAGTACTCTTAAGCCTTCAGATACTTTTATACAATATCTCAACAAGTGGAAAAGCCATGATCCTAACTTACCTATCCTAATGCTCACTACGGAAGTCCTATCTCGGTGATGCTTTGTTCACTAAGAGAATCTATATATGCAAAACTTAGATTTAGTTTTCATAAAAGTTACAAAAACGTTATGGTTTTATCTATTCTTTTATTTCATTATGAAGTTATATATATAAATATATATATCTAAATTATATTATTATTTTCCTTATATAATGAAGTATAGTTTTATTATATAAGTTATGCTAAGTTATTAAGTATCGATAATTTACGTAATTATATTATTACTTATAATATATCATTTTAATCGTATCAAAATGTACTTTTAATCAATCAAGTTACAATTGGGTTATCATAATATGTAAATTTTCATAATATTATATAAATATGTGTTATAATACTTAAGATTATCCAATTTTAGTAAAAGTGGTGTCGCTAGGTTCATACGAACTTGACAATACATACTATGGGTTCTATTTCGAGAGATAACTTCTAAAGAGTATTTTCTTATTTTCTATTATACTTATATATTCCAATAACAAGCCTTATCATATTATATCCATATAATATAAATAAGCTATATTTTACATAATTTCGTAAAATAGCTTAGTAATACATGTAATTTCTAGCCATAACACATTTATGTCCTAACCTATGTCGCATTGTAATACAAAACACCACAAAGTTCCACCTTAAATATACCTAATCAGCATGTATATGTGTAGGCTTTATTTTAATATTTATTACATTTTAACCTATTATTTCTAAAAATGTCTCCTGATTATTACTAAAAATATTTATTTTGAATTTCAAAATTCAGATGAATAGTGACTTATTTAAATAAGTATATAAAATATTTGTAATTTTACAAAAGAAAATACAACATGAAAGTATATCTAAAATAATCTAAAAATAAATTTTTTCATAATTTTTTGGATTATTTTATTATTTTTAGAAAATAAAGGTAAAATAGGGTAGAAAATTGATTGAGCTGTTCATCAGAGCTCTGGTAGCTAATGACCAGTAGGTGGTTATCAAAAGACCTTGGCGCAAGGTAGACTGTTAGGTGGTGGTGGGGTTTAACAGCAAATTCAAGTTTGGTCAGGGAACCAACTTGATCCAACCCTTGCTCTATTTTTTATTTAATTTTCTAAAATATTTCTAATTTCTAGATTATTTTCTATCTCTATCTTAGATTTTAGTTTGCTAAACAAATGATGTTTTGATGTCCATTGCTATTTATAGTGGTTAGATTTTTCCATATGAGATTTTTCTTATAATTTTCCTCCTTTTAATCATGTAGGAGGTGTCCTATTTTTAGGGAATAAACTTTTCATTCACCATTGAAGGTGATTCTAGATTTGCAATGCTTGGATCCACCAATCTTCAACCTTTTCTTTGCAATTTGGATGAAGTTTAGTTGTTTTTTAGTGCGTTTATTAATAATATATATATTATGTTTAATATTTTGTGTATTTACTAATATACATGTATAATATGTAATTAATACATGTAATGTGTAATTATACATATATAATTATGTTTCTACCATATCTTTTATTTTTAAGATATATTTCTTATTTATTCTTATGTGTTTATCATATATTATATATAATTATATAATTTTAGGTTAATTTAATTACTATATATATTGGGTATACTGATAAAAATACATATATATTCATATAGTATATTATGTTATATTATTTTTTTTTATAGCTTAATTATCTCATGTCTATATCATCGTCGCGTTTCAAGCTCAGTTTTAAGGGTTTCAACCAGTTTTAAGGGTTTCAACAAGTTTTACGCTATATTATATAGTTACACCTCTAAGGTTATAATTAGGATTTTCGATCATTATTTTTGCAATCTAACTTCATTTGATCACATCAACTAAATTTTCTATCCTAGTCAAAGAGTTTAGGCTCAATCATATAAGTTTTCTTGAAAGCTCGAAATTTGGAAACAATTGCCCTAGATGCGATTTTAGGGGCCCACATTTCCACCCCCTTTAAGAAAGTTTTGTCCTCAAAACTTTTATTCTAGACATAATGATTGTTTATTTTATGATAAAAACTTATCACTTACCTTTTTTTCTTTGAAGAGTTCTAGGTAACGATTCCTCAATGCTACCTTTGGTTCTCAAGTCAATTCTACTCTTGGACTACTACCCTACTAAACTTTCAGATATCCAACTTCTTGATTTCTTATCTTTTGAATCCAATTCTCCATGATCTTAATTGGCTTTTCTTCAACTATATAATCTTCTTGTAAGTCTACTGGTTTTAATTCTACAAGTACATCTAGATTCTTTACATACTTCCTTAACGAAACACATTATGGTATCCAACTAAACTTAGTACTAAAGTACTTAGGTAAGCTACATTTTTTATTCTTTCTAAGATCTCAAAAGGTCATATATATCGAGGACTTAGCTTTCCTATAGTACCAAAGCACTTAAATCCTTTAACTGGACTTATCTTATCATACACAAAATCTCCTATCGTAAACTCTACAGGTTTCCTTTCCAAATCTACCCAACTTTTGTACCAATCTTATGTTACTTATATTCTTTATCGTATTATCTTCACTTTGTCATTCATCTGTTCGACCATATCAAGTCCTATCATTGCATATTCATCATTCTCTTAATACGATGGTGATCAACATTTTCTTCCATACAAAGCTTCATATGGAGCCATTTGGATCGTTACTTGATAACTATTATTATAAGTAAACTCCACCAACGATAAATATTAATCTCAGTCACCACCGAATTCCAAAACACAACCTCTCAACATATCCTTAAGTATTTGAATAATTCTTCCCAACTATCCATCTATCTAGGGATGATAGGCTCTACTGAATTACAACTTAGTTCCTAAAGATTAATGTAAGCTTTCCCAGAATTTTGATACAAACTAACTATCTCTATCTGACACAATACTTATCGATACACTATGCAATCTAACAATCTCTCTTAGATATAGTCATGCCAACTTCTCCATTGAATCACCAGTCTAGTAAGGTATGAAATGAGTGCACTTCGCCAATTTGTCCACTACAACCTAAATTGAACCATGACTTGATCTCGTCCTTAAGTATCCTATTACAAAATCCATTGTAATATGATCCCACTTTCATTAAGATATTTCTAATGGTTGCCGTAAACCACTAGGTCTCTAATGTTCTACCATCACCTGTTGGCATGTGTTATACTTAATAACATACTGTACTTCATCCTTTTTCATGCCTTTCCACCAAAATAATGATTTCAAATTGCAGTACATTTTATTTCCACTAGGATGCAATGTATAATCAATGTCATGCACTTCAACCATTATTTTGTCCTTTAGCTTTAAGTCGGTAGGCACACAAACTCTATTTTTATATCTTAACACACTTTCAGTATAATTTTGAAGTCAGGTATATCACCTGTACTCAACTTTTCCTTAATTTCCTTCAATCTCTTATCCTCATCTTATTGAAGCTTAATTCTCTCTATCAAAGTTGGTTATATTACTAAATTCATCAACTGCACATCAGTCTCATTCCATCTGAATTCAATCTCCAACTTTTCAAATTCCTTAATCAGGTTGTGTTAAGTAGTGAGTAACAAAGCCACTTGTTTATAGTTCTTACAACTTAAAACATCTACTGCAACATTAGCTTTGCCAAGATGGTAGTTTATGGTCAAATTACAATCCTCGATGAATTCTAACCAACACCTTTGTCTCAAGTTCAATTCTTTCTAAGTAAACAAATACTTTAAACTTTTATGGTCTGTTTATTTCTCACAATGTTGTCCATAGAAATAATGTCTCTAAATTTTTAAAGCAAATACTATAGCTGCCAACTCTAAATCATGTATTGGATAATTCTTATCAGTAGGCCTTAATTTCCTAAATGCATATACTACCACTTTGCTATCTTGTAACAATATTTATCCTAATCCATTCCTAGATGCATCGCTATATACACAATAAGATTTACTTAAATCTAGCAAAATAAGTATTAGCACTAAAATCAAATGATTCTTTAATTCTTAGAAACTTTGCTCACATTCGTCACTCCATTCAAATCTAACATCCTTTTGTATTAATTGAGTTAAAGGCTTTGCGATTTTAGAAAAATCTTTTATAGATGGCTTGTAATATCCCACCATTCAAAGAAAATTCCTTACTTCTGTTGTTATAGTTGGTTGTTTCCATTCAACCATAGCTTTAACTTTTTCATGATCCATTGAAATTCATTTACCTGACACTATATGTCCTAAAAATGAGATTTTGTTTAGCCAAAAATCACACTTACTCAACTTAACATACAGTTAATTGTCTCTCAACTTCTGCAAGGACAAACACAAATGATCGGCATGATCCTTTTTAGTCTTTGAATAAATTATAATATCATCAATGAATAATACAACAAATTTATCTAAGTAAGGTTAATAGATTTGATTCATTAAATCCATAAATACAACTATTGCATTGGTCAAACCAAAAGGCATCACTAAAAACTCATAGTGCCCATATCTAGCTCAAAGAGCCGTCTTTAGGACATCCTCTAACTTAATTCGTAACTAATGATACCCAAATCTTAAGTCAATCCGTGAAAATACAATGGCACCATATAGTTGATCAAACTAATCATTAATGTTGGGTAGTGAATATTTATTCTTAATAGTCACCTTATTTATCTCTTGATAATCAATACACAACCTCATGATTCAATCTTTCTTTTTCACAAATAACATTGGCACTCCTTAAGGAGTCACACTAGGTCATATAAATTTTTTGTTCAATAGCTCTTATAGTTGTTTCTTTAACTCTTGAAGCTTTATCGGTGACATTTGGTACGAAGCTTTTGACATCATTTTAGTTCTTGGCACCAACTCTATAGTAAAATCCAATTCTCGATGTGGTGCTAAACCACATAAATCTTCTAGAAAGATATCAAGAAATTCACTTACTATAAGTATTTCCGACACTTTAGGGGTTTCCACCTTCCTTTCTATAGTAAATATCCAACAAAACTACTATTCTTCAACAACTTCATTCATTTCTTCACTTAATTCAATTACCAATAATCTCAAGCTTCACCCACCCATCTTTCCCTAAAATATCACCTTACCCTCATCTAAGATCATATTCTTATTTTGACAATCCACTTTGGCTCTTTATTTGGACAATCAATCTATTCTTACAATAACATCATACCCCTTAATTGGGAGAACTATTAGTTTTATTAGGAATTCCTTTCCTTGAATTTTCAACTACCCATTATCTACTACTTCTTGGTTTAACACTTGCTTTCCCATAGGTGATCTCACTCTATAAGTTGATTTAACTTCATTCATTTAATCCCATTTCCCAAAACAAATTCTTAACTATTAAATGAATGTGATGCTCTAGTATCAAACAATGTATAAGTAGTTCGCCCATTTACAAGTATGTTTCCTAAAATAATTACTACTATTATAGTTATCTGTCATTTGTATATTATACTTAGGTTACATATTTTCACAGTTCTTAACACTATCTATGCATACAATATTTGCAATCAACTCACGAGTAAGTAAGGTTACTAGTTTGTTTACATACCTATCACTAAGCCTTGTTCAATTCCATCAATATCCATTTCATTATTCAAGCCATCATGAAAGTATCCCTCCGTCCATCCATCAAAATCCTCAATATCCTCTTCTGTACCCTCAATTGCAAACACTCGAGCCGATAAAATAGTTGTCTCTACTCCTTCAAATTTCTTAGTCTTTGTCTTATCTAACCACAATATCTTAAGAAGTGTCTCATCATTCTACACCGATAGCACTTCATTACCTTCATCTTTAGATACTCTCTCGATGTATGATTCGGTCCCCACACAAAAAACATTTTCTTCTTAACTGAGAACATTGCTAAGGGAAATGTTGTGCTCCACACTTCCAGCATCTCACATTTCTCACCTCATCATAGAAACTAAATCTTATCATGTTTAAAGCGGGGCTACCAATCACGGCTGCTAACTTGTTTCCTTTCCAACCTAAGTTACTATTTGCACTTAGGAATGTCTTCTTAAAGATAAGTCTATATTGATTAACTCTCCTCAGTTTCTTACTCCACTCATTTTGATTGGTTAGTCGATTATTTTCCAATTGATATGCTTTATCCACAATTTGATTATAAGTGATAAATCTATAATCCATCAATTTACATCACATCATTAGGTCAAACCCATTAAGGAAAAGATCTTTCTTCAATACCCAATTATCTCAATATGACTCAGTCACATATTACAACAACCTATTAAATTTGTTCTCGTACTAGGCTACACTCATAATACCCTTCTTTATTTCCATCAACTGCTGAATCATCTAATTTTGCACACTTATAGGAAAGTATTCCCCTTTAAATGCCTCTTGAAATACTTGCCATGTAATGAGGCCAGTAATTGTTCATGTTGTCAAGTCTCACTAGACTTATGCTCCCATCTTTAGCAAGAAAGTACCATAAGAGACCTTTTTATGTTTGGAACTTTAAATGCCTCAAAACTACGCTCGATCTATGTTAACTAATCATTGGCCAAAGCAAGCTTACCCATTTCTCCTTCAAAATACTACTTCAATTTCATAAACTTAAGAAGTCGACTAACATCTTAAAGTTAAATTCCTCTATGTTCAGCCTCTAATGGCCTTTGGTTCACCACATTTCATCTATGATCAAATGTTGAATTAAAGCTTCTTGCTGTTTGATCATGGTATTCATATTAGCCAACATTTTCCTAAACTGAGTTGGGTCCATCATGTTCAAAGTAGGTGGTGGTACAGCATTCATAGGTGGTTTTGGTATATTAGAAAGGTTAAGAGGTGCTACTACTCCTTTAGGTCGGCCATTTCCATTTCTATTTACTTCCTCTACCATATTTAGAGTCACAATCACTAACTATCAACCCTACACTTTCAATCTATGTACCGAAACCTAGTATTTGATCTAAGAGGCTCGTATTCACATATAGATCAATTATTCCCTATATATGTAATACACAGTTATAGATTCCTCAACAAGGATTTCAATCAACACAGAACCTGTAATATTTCATTCCTATGTATAAAGCAATGATATTTATACATCACTTATTACCCATTCCATCATGTGATCAAATACACCTATACATTATGTGCTTATATCTTTACCTGCGATATCATATCATCATTTCACTTCACTCTCTATAATCACTACTCATATTTGTATCTCATACAAATACTGGAAAGTAAGGATATGCTGCACTCTTTCATGTTTATATTAATACATCAGATAGTTGGAACTTTACATTCAAAAGATTACATCACTTCATTTACAACATAAGATTACACATCTGATCACCTATTTACGTTACCTTTATCTATATAAAAGTTTATTTACATCATTTACACACTTAGTAACAAAAACATCAAAAGTTACATTCAAAAAGTCAAAAGTACATCAGAAGTCACTAGGAAACCTAGGTACACCAAAACAACTAGGTCAAATGATATCAAAAGCCCAAACATATCTTCTCATTATATTCTCACACTTTCAATTACTCGAGCTTTTTGAAGTAGCCACATCTTCAAATGGAAGCCAATCATCCTTTCCATTATCTTCAAAATCTAAACTTATTTCTATTACTAAAGGGGTGTTTGGTATTACAACTACTTCTTGTACTTCACTCCCACTATCATGTGCTTCACCTTTAGGAACAACTTCTGCTTTAGCCTCTACTTCAAACTCCTCTTCCAAATCCTCCTTAGGATCCCCATTATTGTCAAACCCTACCTTTAGTTGAGCATTCTAGGGTACATTCTCAAGTGGCATCATAGGGGGTTCAAGTTGCTGGTATTGTAATGATACTTCTATATCTACAATCGCAATTATAAGATATCTAGGAAACTAGTCAACCACACTAAGGGGATAATTTCTAAGGATTTTAAGACACCTAGGGGTACCTGATCAAAGCCTAAAGGGTAGTTCTTATCTACCTCTACAATAATAGGAAAGTATAGTATAGGAATCATTGCAAATAAAATCCCTTTCTCATACAAACACCTCTTTTCATAGGCAGCTATAGTAGTGTACTCATTATATGTAGGTCTTTATTCATCTCTCATTTATATACTAAGAGATATCCCATACTTATAATTCTTAATAATCTCATCAATGGTATAAAAAATCCTCTAATCAGCCATATCTAATAATAACTTCTGCATCCAAATCTTATATTCGATAGGTATTTCATTCCCTTTCCATTCAAAATGCCGTAATGCATGTATAAAACCATTCCTACAAATTTGAAAACAATCAAGTTAGAAGTTAAATTATTACCCTTTTTACATACATAAGTTATATATATAATCCTATAAAACTAAGTCTTTTACAGCTCATTATCAACCTCACTCTCAATGAGTTTATTGTTTACTTATTTCAATCAGATGCTTAAAAGCTTAGTTCTTTTAGAACCATACTTTGATACCAACTCAAAATTGGAACGCCCCGAACAAGAGAAGTCGTAACAATCCAGCTATATAAACTAAATATAAACTAATATAAGATAAAAGCTAATCTCCAAGCTACTATTGTAGATATAGTCCACATAAGGCAAACATAACTCAACTAGCTCGAAGTATCTAATCTAATACCTGTCTATAATCAAACTTGTGGCATTGCTGATGAGTTTCTAAGTACACATATTTTATTTAGTGATTTTTGATAATTTGTCCTTAAAATTTGAGTTTAATTTTATATAATAATACTTGATTGAGTAAAATTTTGTTTTCTAGGTTTTGAAACAATCTACATGAGAAAACGAGAAGATAGAAACAAATTCCACTTAAATCAAAGTTAAAATGAGCAAGTTGTAAAGGTTTGAAAATTCACACAACTAAATGATACGATTGTGTCATTTGCAAGCGAAATTGAAGTTAATTTTCATCTATCATAGCCTAAGGTATAACCAAAAGACACAATCATGTCATCAGTCATGTCATTTCCAGTTTAAAAAAAAAAAAAAAGATAAACGTGAAGTATAGTAAAGGACATAACCAAAAAATACGGTTGTATCCCCGATCATGTCTTTTCTAGCCGATCTATTTTTTTTTTTTTTCTTAGTTCTTCATATATAAAACCTTGTTAAGGTTTATTAAAGGGGAGAACTTTTTTGGCATGAAATTAGAGAAAACTTTTCAAGACAAGAGCACTCTTCAAGATTCAAGACTTGATTTTATTTAGACTTCATGACTTTCTTTTCTATAATTTTCTACTCTTTCTTTTTAGATCATTATTTTGCAACGTGTAGTAAGTAAAACTTTGATATCTAGGTTTTGTGAAACCTAAATCTATTCCTGTGACATCATTAGTATTGATTAATTTAGTTCTTTATTATTTTCTTGATTCAATTATGTTTGCTTCATGATTTAGGTAGTTATTTTCATAGGTAGTTATCTAAAGTTTGATATCTTATAAGAGAATCGAGATATTTCTTATAAAATTACATCTAGGCATAGTTGATGAGAATTATTGCAAGGTTAGAGATAATTTGTATGATTCTTTCTAATTTCAAATTAAAGTATAGAGAATTTATTGTTCAATAATGCAATTGTAGGTCATGCTATTAAGAAGAGATTTTAATAAGTGATTCTAGAGTTAGGGTTAATTGACTTGAGAAAGTGATTAACATTAGTAGAGAATTCTCCCAATTAAAAAAGATTAAAGAATAAATTAGATTATTTTTTAAGAAAATTGCATATTAGATTTAGGGAAAACAAGATCTAGGTACAATATTGAATCTTAAATTAATTGAATTGCTTTCTCGTTAGTTCTTGAATTGTGTCTTAGTTAATCTTTAAATTAGTTTTAGTAGCAATTTAGATTTACTTCTTTAAGTTTCTTGAAATTTAATTTGCCAATTAGATAATAGAGATCTAGTGAGTACTAGTAGTCAGAGTCTCTAAGGGATCGACTTTCAAACTTATATTCACTATATTATAAACTGATAAGTGCACTTGCCTACATCAACAGCTTTTCAAAATTCTAATTCAATACAACTTATTGTTCGATAATACAATAGTATTTATATAAGTATTTCTACACATAGAGTTATAATTTACATTAAGAGTTTACAAAAGCTATAGGTCTTTAATCTATTTACAGTAAGACGGGAAACCAGTAAGCATCTTAGGGAACTCCCAATTAGCTTCCCCAAAACCAAAAGGAAAAGTCAAAAGCACAAATTCAATGAATTCTCTATTCCTCACCTTCTCTACCAAGTGCGCATTAACCTAGGGGCAGTGATATCTATACATCTAGACTCTCACAGATTACCTACAAAAGAGTCTATAAAAATATAAGCACAATTACCTCAGTAAGTGGGACGAAGTTAAAAGAATACCAAACAATCACAAACAAGGTTATTAATTATAATGAAATGCAATGCAATCAATCACTTAAAACATCACACAATTTTATTCAATCTATTATGAGGTTAAAGAAATTACACCCACTTCAACCTAGATTGAAGAGTTTACTGCGACTCAAAGTTAAACCAAACCTGAGCTTGTGCAATGGAAAACACCCTCCTTTTAGTTTAATCTTTTGCATTAGATTTCTTTGGTTCATTTTTTAGTTTAATACTTTTGTTTCTTTAAGTTTACTATATTTTTTAATTCATGCATTTAGGCGAAGCATGCATAAATTAAAATAAAATTAATCAAAGTTAAAAGAAAAAAAAAAGAAAGAAAGAAAGAAAACAAAATGCAAAATAGTATACTACATGGTCCAAAGACTCAGTTGTGTCTTGGGCCGTGTCAATTGCAAGCATGCTTCACAACCGCATCACAGTAGGTTACATTGCTATATCTCAAACCGTGTTAATACCAAGATATAATTTTGGTTGAAAGATACATGACTGCGAGATACATTCATGTCTCGAGTCGTGTCATCCGCAATACATATGTATACGTCCCCTTTAGCTTTCTCTCATTTATCATCACACAAACACACACGATCCTCCCTTTCTCTCTACTCTCTCACTCACGTTAAATACAATAGCAAACAAATCGACACTTTTTATCTCTTGATCTTTGATTCACAATCCATCACTCATATCAATTTAAGTTTTCCTAAGTACACTCACTTCAAGTATTCTAGTAAGTTCTTGATATCTCTCGTTTTTCTTGAATTTTTCATGGTAGAACTCATCTAGATTTCACTTTTTCTTAGGGCCTTTGGAGTGATTCTATTTAATTAGTGTGGATTATGATGGATGTTGTTTGTTTAGTATTTTAGTAGTAATGTGCATGATGAACACGACCATGTTCTTAAATTGGTGCTAATCTTTGGGATTGAAAGACACAAGTTGTGACACAATTGTATCATTTGTAGTACACTACTATAAGCATGGGATTCTTGAATGTTTAAGTTGAAGTGCTAAACTCTATTGCTTTACATGCCTTTTTCTTCAACTTAGTACTTAGAGCTTTAGTGTTTAATCAATATACAAGTGCTATTGATTCATGCCATTAAGGAATTAGGAATTTAAGCATGCTTGGAATTTCTTTTGTAACAATAGTTGTTAGGATTACATGAAGAATTTCTTAAGAACATAACTATATTTTGCATGCATACCAAGTGTTTGATAAAAGTCCTAAATGAGTTATAGTGTCATTTCTTCCACACTTGATTATGGTTTTGGTGCAATCTTTGTTTTAAGTATAGGGAAATTTTTTGTCAACAAAATAGTGACTTGAATTTTCTTTTCTTTTGAATAAGACCATGGCACTATGAACTAAGCTTCAAGTTTGGAAGAAGAAATAAAGAAGATGAGGATGAAGTTATAGATGATGCCTCTAATTAAGAGGATTGTTAAGTCAAGGCCTTGGAAATTTGAAGTTCATGTTAGAGATTGCATTTAATTTAGACTACTTTAAACTTGCGTTTATGAATTGATTCACTCAAATTTTCACAGGAGTATCAGTTTTTCTTTCCCACTTTATATCGTCTTACCCATGATTGTTTTGATCGTTATATTTTCCATTATGTGACTTAATTTGTACATTAAGGACAATGTATGGTTTTAAGTATAGGGAAGGAGATATAGAAATATATAGAAACTTTTGCTACTTAGAAGACCAATTTTTTCGCATTTAACCTAATTTTATTGTTTTATTGACTTGCAATTATTTGGAAATTGATAACTTCCACTGAATTGAATGTAATTTGAACACTTAATCTATAATGTTTGAGTTACATGATGCTAGAGTTGATAGGTAAAATCTTTATGGAGTAAAGTTATGGGTTATTTAGCCTAAGATTTTAAGGACTTAGGATTAGAGCAACATCATTAGTTAGGAGTTAGTCATGATTATTTTCGAAGCTTACTTTGATGCATACTTTCCTCTTAAATGACTTTAGAGCTCTATAATTCTTAGTAAACAAACAAATAAAATTTTCCTTTTAAGAAACCCTAGAAAAGTTTAAATAGTGGGAGGTAAAAAGTGATAAAAATGAAAAAAATGAAAAAAAATGAAAAAAAAAAAAGAGAGGCAAGATTGGTAAGAATTCACCTTGGTCCCTTAGAAGAGTGAGGTTAAATTCCAATGCTAATGCCAAAGTAAATTTAAAGAATAAGTTGGTATGGATCAACCTTGATCCTTTAGAAGAGTTACGTTCTTCCTCGCTACCAATATGAGGGCTAGGTTGGTATAGATTGGTCTTAGTTCATTAGAAGAGTGAGATCCTTTCCCACTGCCAATATAATTATCCTTAAATAATGCGCTTAGTTAATAACATAAATTCAATGAATTTGAAGCCTTCCAGCTATAGCATGAACTAAGGGAAGAATCAAAGGATGAGTTGATGTAATATATGTTTACTCTGAATTATAGCAATTAGCAAGAATGAAGAGAGGGTTGTATACATTTTAGCTAAGTAGGTTTAAAATTTTTATGACTCTTTCCTAATTGTCGAGATGTTAAATCTAATTTTGAGTACAGAATCCTTGATTAAATGATCCAGTTAAACTTTAATTTACGTAGATCAGCTTGTGAACTCTAGTACTTTGTGTCCTTTAGATATTGGAAAAAAATTGAGCATAAGAGTTAAGGAAGTTATTTAAGAAAATTGATTGAATTCCAAAGTTGAATCTTTCTAGGTTAAGTGTAAATTTGGCCAGTTTCCTAAGTAATGATGGTTTATAACTTAAGAATTCTTATCTTAATTTTTCTTTGATTTATTTGCTTAAGGACAAGCAAATTCTTAAATGTGGAAAAGTTTAATAAATTCCTAATTACACATATTTTATTTAGTAGTTTTTTATGAATTTTCCTTAAAATTTGAGTTTATTTTTAGATAATAATACTTGATTGGGTAAAAGTTTTTTCTAGGTTTTGAAATGATTTACATGAGAAAACAAGAAAATAGAAACAAATTTCACTCAAATCGAAATTAAAACGAGCGAGTTATGATGGTTTGAAGAATGATACGATTGTGTCATTTCTAGACAAAATTGGAGTTTATTTTCGTTTGTCATAACCTAGACATAATGAAAAGACACGATCATGTCATCGATAGTGTAGTTTCTAGTTTAAAAAAAAAAGACAAATGTGAAATACAATAAAGAACACAACCAAAAGACACGATTGTGTCTCTGGTCATGTCTTTCCAACCGATCTATTTTTTTTTTTTAGTTCTTCATATATAAAGCCTTGTTAGGGTTTATTGAAGGGGAGAACAAGAATACACAAGAAGCGAAAGGATAATCAAGAATTCAAGATTCAAGATTTGATCTTATTTACATCATTATTTTGCAATGTGTAGTGAGTAGAACTTTGATATCTAGGTTTTGTAGAACCTAGATATATTCATGTGATATGATTAATATTGATTAATTTAGTTCTTTATTATTTTCTTGATCCTATGTTTGCTTCATGATTTAAGTTACTATTTCTACAGATAGTAATATAGAGCTTGATATCTTATAAGAGAATTAAGAGATTTCTTATAAGATTAGATTAAGCTATAGTTGATAAGAATTGTTGTAAGATTAGAGATAATTTGTAAGATTCTTTCAGATTTCAAATTAAAGTGTAGAGAATTCACTGTTCAATAATACAATCTTAGATCATACTATTGAGAGAAGATTCCAATAAGTGATTCTAGGGTTAGGGTTAATTGACTTAAGAAAGTGATTAACTTTAGTAGAGAATTCTCCCGATCAAAAAAGATTAAAAAATAAATTAGATTATTTTTTAAGAAAATCACATGTTAGATCTAAGGCAAGCAAGATCTAGGTACAATATTGAATCTTAAATTAATTGAATTACTTTCTTGTTAATTCTTGAATTACGTCTTAGTTAGTCTTTAAATTAGTTTTAGTAGTAATTTAGATGTACTTCTTTCAGTTTTTTGAAATTTAATTGGTCGATTAGATAATAGAGACTTAGTGAATACTAGTAATCAGAGTCTCTAAGGGATTAACTTTCAAACTTACATCCGTTATATTATAAACCGATAGGTGGACTTACCTACATCAAGAGCTTTTCAAAATACATGTTTAATACAACTTGTTGTCCGATAATACAATAGTATTTATATAAGCATTTCCACACATAGAGTTATAATTTACATTAAGATTTTACAAAAGCTACTAATCTTAAGTCTATTTAAAATAAGACAGGAAACTAATGGGTGTCTCAAGGAATTCCCAATTTATTTCCTCGAAACCAAAAAGAAAAGTGAAAAGCCTAGATTTAGTGAATTCTCTTTTCCTTACCTTCTCTGCCAACTGCACACAAACCTAATGATAGTGATATCTGTACATCTAAACTCTCACGCATCACCTACAAAAGAGTCTATAAAGATATGAGCATAATTAGCTTAATAAGTGAGACGAAGTCAAAAGAGTACTAAATAATCACAAACAAGGTTATTAATTATAATGAAATGCAATGCAATCAATCACTTGAAACATTGTACGATGTTATTCGATCCATTGTGAGGTTAAAAAAATTACATCCGCTCTAACCCAAATTGAGGAGTTTATCGCTACTCAATGTCCTACTAAATCTAGGCTTGAATAATAGAGAATACCCTCCTCCCTTGACCACCTTTGAACCGCAACACCTACCCTTATCAGAACCTCTTCACCTATCACTTAATTAGACTAAAGATGGGGAAAGGACCATTTCAGCCATCATCATCAAAGAAAATCAATACTTGGTCTGACACTCTTTAAGGTTCCCCTAACGATTGTTGTACATGTCCAAGTTACATTAGTGGTCAGATCACTATTAATTACATTTAAGGATGGCCACACAAGTTCACATAATGCAAAACTATCTATCATGCAAAACAACAAGTTAAGGAGTTCAACTCCTATCACAAACAAAATATCAATCAGACAAGTGGCATACACACAGACAGCTAATTTACAACTATAAGCAGAAGTATTCATAAGCCTCCAAGTACTTTAATACAATATCTCAATAAGCAATAAAGCCACAATCCTAACTTACCTATCCTAATACTCACTACAAAAGACCTATATTGCCAACGCTTTGCTCAATGGGTGATCTTATATATATATAACTCAAATTTAGTTTTTGTAAGAGTTACAAAGACATTAAGGTTTTATCTACTATTTTATTTCGTTCTGAAGTTATATATATAAATATATATATATATATATCTGAAGTATATTATTATTTTCCTTATATAATGAAGTATAGTTTTATTATATAAGTTATGTTAAGTTATTAAGTATCAATAATATACGTAGTTATGTTATTATTTCTAATATATTGTTTCGATTATATCGAAATATACTTTTAATCAATCAAGTTACGTTTCAGTTACGGTAGGGTTATCATAATATATAAATTCTTATAATATCATAGAAATACGTGTTATAATACCAAGGATTATCTAATTTTAGTAAAAGTGGTGTCATTAGGTTCGTACAAACTTGATGATATATATTACAGGTTTTATTTTGCGTGATAACTTTTATAGGGAATTTTCTTATTTTCTATTATACTTATATGTCCCTATAACAAGCCTTATCATATTATATTCATATAATATAAATAGCTATATTTTACATAATTTCCTAAAATAGCTTAGTATTATATCTAATTTCTAGCATAACACGCGTATACCGTAACCTATGTCATATAATAGTACAAAATACAACAAAGTTCTACCTTAACTAAACCTAATCAATATGCATATGTATAGGTTTTATTTCAATATTTATCACATTTTAACCAATTATTACTAAAAATGTGTCTTACTTAGTAAATCACATTATTTTACTACTAAAATTCACGATAAATAGCTCAAGTCACCAAATAATTTCTCAAAAATTTTTATAAACTCATAAAAATATGGGGAATTTAGCTAGTATGTGGTTTCAAGCTATCGGGTTTATCATCTATATACACATAATTATGTTTTTACCCCTAAATTACTTATAATTAAACAAATATTATCATTTTTGTACAAAATTAATTTTAATATATCTTGAAATTATTATAAATCACTAGAAGTCAATGGACATCAATTTCATCCATTAATTTTACAAAAATCAATTTCTCTTGTAATTTACCCTATTTTTAACCATTTTAAGGTCAGAAAATACAATAAATACTAAAAGTACATAAATAAATAATTGGGGTAGATAGCAATTAACTACATGCAATATGTATTCTATATAAAAATTTTGAGCTAGAAACTACACCATTTAATACATTTATTTTGAATTTCAAAATTTAGATAAATAGTAACTTATTTAAGCAAGTATACAAAATATTCGTAATTTTGCAAAAAAAAAAAAATAAAACATTAAAGTATATCAAAAATAACCTAAAAATAATTTTTTCATAATTTTCTAAATTATTTTAATATTTTTAGAAAATAAAGGTAAAATAGAGTAGAAAATCAATCGACCTATTTATCAAAGCTCCGGTAGCCAATGGTCGATAAGTGGCTATCAGAAGGCCTTAGCATGGGTGGATTGTTAGGTGGTGGTGGGGTTTAATAGCAGATTCAAGTTCAGTTGGGGAACCAGCTTGATTCGACCCTTACTCTATTTTTTATTTAATTTTCTAAAATATTTCTAATTTTCAAATTATTTTCTATCTTTATCTTGGATTTTAGTTTGCTAAACTAATGATGTTTTGATGTCCATTGCTATTTATAGGGGTTGGATTTTACCGTGTGAGATTTTTCTTATAATTTTCCTCCTTTTAATCAAGTAGAAGGCGTCCAATTTTTAGGGAATGAACCTTTGATTCCCCATTTAAGGTGATTTTGGACTTGCAACACCTGGATCCAGTAATCTTTAGCCTTTTCCTTGCAATTTGGATGAAGTTTAGTTGATTTTTAGTGTATTTATTAATAATATATATATTATGTTTGATATTTTGTATATTTACTAATATACATGTATGTATCTTATGTAATTGATACATGTAATGTGTAATTATACACATGTAATTATGTTTCTACCTTGTCTTTTATTTTTAAGATATATTTCTTATTTATTCTTATGAGTTTATCATATATTATATATAATTATATAATTTCGGGTTAATTTATGGATATAATTACTATATATATTAGGTATACTCATAAAAATACATGCATATTCATATAGTATATTGTGCTATAATATTTCCTTTTATAGCTTAATTATCTCATCTCTAAATTCTCGTTGTATTTCAAGCTCAATTTTAAGGGTTCTAGTGAGTTTTACAGTATATTATATAGTTACACTTCTAAGGCTAAAATTGAGATTTTGGTTCATTATATTTACAATCTAACTTTACTAGTTCATTTCAACTAAATTTTCTGTTATGCCCCGAAGCAGCAGAGTCGTAACAGCCCCGTCATATAAACCATCTTAAAATAGAAGTTGGCCTTACAACCGCTATCTTAGACCTGATCTACACAAGGTATCCATGACTAACCCGTTTTGAAGTAAACAATTTATAATTTAGATAAAGCATTTACCTAAAAAAGTGAGAAAATTTATATATATATACTATAATTCAATTATTACATTATTCAAAAATGAAAAATTCTAAATAAAACAAAACTTAGACCTTAAGAATATATGTTCGTTCTTCAAATATTTTTCCTCACTTCCCAAGATTCAATAGTTGCTAGCTTTAGAGTAGTTATATGCAGCTTCTTAGCCAACACCTGCACGACGTCTATAGGGATGTGAACAACTACAGCTTAGTAAGTTAGGATGGAGGACTTAAAACTATACCATAAACACAATAAGGTTTTCAATCAACTTATTAGGTGCAATGCATATGTAAGCAAATGCCATCGCACGACGTTATCCGGCCCGTCGTGAGATTAGAGAAATTACGCCCGCTCTAAACCGGGTTGAGGAGTTGCCATTAATGCAATAGCTCACGACCAAACCCAAGCTTGTGTAATGGAGACCTCGCTCCTCCCGCAACTACCTTCGAACCACTAACTTCACCCTCACCGCGACCTCCTCTCCTGTCACTTAGTTCGGCTAAGGATGAAGAAAGGACCATTATGCAATCCTGCGCTATCCCTTTCGAAGGGGTTGGTATTTGGCCGGAGAGTCCTAAGTTCCCCTAACGGGTTGCCATGTATGTCCGATTATGATTACTGGTAATATATTTGATTAAGTCCAGTTTAGGATGATCAATCATTTCATACAATACATGCTAGAGCAACAAATAGAATCATAGCATCACCCATAATCAAGCACATGCACACATCCAACTATCTAACAAGCACAACCAAGCATAATCTTAAGCCTCCAAAATACAGCATCGTATAAATCCCAACTTATCTCGACTCCTTGCTCACTCACTTGAGGTCCGACTTGCTCAGGCCATCGCCGATCATCCCTATAACACAAACGTAGTTTCAGTTTTTCATATAATTATTATAGGTTCATTTTATCCTAGAATGCTTATTGTTATGTTTTGTTTAGGGTTTAATATACCTAATTATTTAGGTCTTAAGTCTTTTACAATTATTCTAGGTTTGAGGTTAGGTTCGAGTTCGTTTTCCATATCGATTTCTAAATTAGGTTCTAGTTCGATTTCTAAGTAGTGTTTTATACTCTAACCCTAGAAATTCGTTTCAACCCATAATGTGAAATTAATCACATCACTTCCCAATCTCCTAAATACCGTCATTATCTCTAATTAGTATTTTATTCCATCTGGTACACTTAAATCCGTATTAGTGTACCGAATTCACTCCTGATGTGAGAAATTTTTACATCTTTCATGTAATTACATAAATTTAAGTTTTCTATCAGTTTTATTGTATATTTTTATTATTACCATAATATCAATTTTTATTCTAATATTTCTATTTATTATATTTCCAATAATTATGTATTATGTATTATTACCTATTATGTATATAATACACTTCTACTATTTCTATCACTTTAATTACTATCCTTAAACATCAATTATCATTTCAAAATGTCTAGATTCATCCTAAATTAGATTTTACTACTAATTACCCTAATTTACAAAATTAGCTTAAAATTTACTATTTTTCTCTATTACTCATTTACTACATAATTAACCTAATAATTACATCTAACACCCTAAATGCTACAAGTATCATACTCCATTAGATTTTAACATCTTAAAACATGTACATATTCACTAAATCAGTAATTAACCAACTAATTACTTTATTAGCCCTAAATTACTCATTTTATTCCTCATTTTAAGGCCTAAAAATTATCTAAAATTTTTGAAATTTGATTTTTGAAACGGGCTTCATAGCACTGTTCTATATCATCTAAGTAATATACACAAAAATTTTGGGCTCGAAAGTACACTCCTAAGGTCATTTATTTCTAAACCGAAATATGCTCAGTTTTGTTTTATTTAGAATTTTTCATTTTTGAATAATATAATAACTGAATTATAGTATATATATATAAATTTTCTCACTTTCTCAAGTAAATACTTTATCTAAATTACAAACTGTTTACTTCAAAGCGGGTTAGTCGTGGACGCCTTGTATAGATCAGGTCTAAGATAGCGATTGTAAGGCCAACTTCTATCATAGGATGGTTTATACGGCGGGGCTGTTACGACTCTGCCGCTTCGGGGCGTAACAGTTCTAAATATCAACACGTAAATACATGTAGGATACATGTGAACATTCCTAATTATTATTTTGGTCATTCTAAAATTTTTAGTATACATATAATCTATCTCTAGTAATTTATTAGTTATTAGATTACACTTTTCACCTTTTCAGTAATTAGCAATTATTATGCTTAAAATTTGAAAATTTTATAATCTCTTATTTTATTACTTATTTTCTTAAATTCAAGTTTACAAGGTCATTTTTACTAATATTTCTAGCTTTACTTTATAATTGAGGTTCGATCGAGTCTTTCAACTAATCGAAACCTCGAATGACTAATTGTGGGGCTTACATTTTCTATCCTAGTTGTAAAATTTGAGCTCAATCGGATAAGTTTTCCTAAAGATCCTAAATTTGAGTATGATTGCCCTAAATACGATTTTAGGACCTCACAAATATTAAATGTTGGAAGTGTAGAGATTAACACTATCTTCATTAGTGTGCACAATTGAAAGGAAAATGTTTTCTATGTGGAAATCAAAATCTTACATCTAAAGGGTGCCCAAGGATAAAGAATGTGAAATGTTATCATTGTAGATAAGCTGAACACTTTTACCAATACTGTACATAGTTTAGACCTGGAGCTAAGAATGTTGCAGAAGTAGATACTATGATGGTCCCTGCATGTGTCTTTGTATTAGAAGATATGGATTAGGACACTAAAGAGTTTAATGGATGGATGGAGGAATATTTCTATAAAGGTTCGGATAATGACGATGATAGTACATATTGTAGTAAACTAAGCCCAATAACAAGCATATGCACTAATATTAACTATTAATTAAGAGTTATAGCATAAATTATGCTTAATAAGCGAACCATATGTGTTAAGAGTATCGTAATAGGTTCTTAAAACTTGTAAGTAACTATAATAATAGTATAACAGGTCATGTGAACAAAAATAGACAAGTTGCATATGCGTTGTTCAATATGGGAACTTCTCATTCGTTTATCAATCAAGAATTTGTAGCGAATCACGAAGTTGAAGTAGTTGGAACGAAAGTTACTTATAGAATAAGAATCTCTATGGGAGAGCATGTATCAACTCAAAAAGTAATAAATGAAGGGTAAGTTACAATTCAGGAAAGGAAATTTCCAATTAAATTGATAGTATTGCCTTTAAGTGATTATGATGTTATCGTAGAGATTAATTGGTTATTTAGGTATAAAGCGAAAGTAGATTGTCAGAAAAAGGGGGTGATACTAGATGATGGAAAAATTGTATTTATAGGTAAGACTAAGAGTTGTGGTGTAAAGTTGGCTATCATCGAAGTAATTGAGAAGGAGAAAATAGACAACGAAGATTAGCAGTATTGCTTAGTATTTACCTTAGAAGCGAAGAAGGAAACTCTAAGTGTATGGAAAATACTAGTTGTTTATGAATTTCCTGATATATTTTAGGATAACTTGGCAAGCCTAACATCATATGGACTTTACTATTAAGTTAGTTCTTGAAACTGCGCCAATATCCAAATCTCCATATAGAATATCATAAATGAATTTATAAGAATTGAAGTAACAATTACAAGAACTTTTGGATAAATGATTTATTTGACCAAGTGTGTTATTATAAGGAGCCCCTATGCTTTTTGTAAAGAAAAAGAATGGAACAATAAGACTGTATATCAATTATAGAGAACTCAATAAAGTGACAATTAAGAATAAGTACTCATTACCAAGAATTGATGATTTGTTCGATCAGTTGTTATATGGAGCTACAATACTCTCAAGGATTGACTAATAGTCAGGATATCATCAACTGTGGATTAAATCAAAAGATATACCTAAGACAGCATTCCATACATGGTATGGATATTATGAATTTGTGGTAATGCCGTTTGGATTGACAAATGCACCAATAGTTTTCATGGACTTAATGAATCGAATTTATTAGCCTTACTTGAACAAATTTGTAATAATGTTTATTGATGATATTTTAATTTATTCAAAGATAAAAAAGGAACATGTTGATCATTTGAGGTCCGCATTAGAGAGTTAAAAGATAATAAGTTATATGCAAAACTAAGCAAATGTGATTTATGGTTAAAGAAGATAGTGTTCTTAGATCATATAATATTTGGTAAAGGAATTTCGGTAAATCTAAAAAAGGTTAAAGATGTAGCTGATTGGAAACAACCTACTGCAGTTACTAAAGTAAGAAGTTTTCAGGAAATGGTAGGATATTAGAAAAGATTTATCAATGATTTTTTTAAGATAGCATGACCTTTAACTCGATTAACTCATAAAAATGTTAAGTATGAATGGACAGAAAAATATGAGCAAAGTTCCCAAGAGTTAAAAGATCATCTGATTTCAGCTCCAATACTTACCCTACTTGATCCGAGCAAGTCCAATTGTGTTTATAGTGATGCCTCTCAAAACGGTTAAGATGTGTTTTGATGTAGGACAGCATAGTAATTGCTTATGCTTCTAGGCAGTTAAGACCCCATGAGAAGAATTAGCTAACACATGATTTGGAATTAGTAGTTGTTGTATTTGCTTTAAAGATATGGAGACATTACCTATATGGTAAACATTGTGAGATTTATACTAGTTACAAGAGATTGAAATATTTCTTCACTTAGAAATAATTAAATCTAAGACAAAGGCAATGGTTAGAACTAATTAAGGACTATAATTTAACTATTAAATATCACCCTAGCAAAGCAAATGTTGTGGTCGATGCTTGAAGTTATAGATATCATGAGCAAGTAGCCTCCTTATTAACCACTCAAAAGAATTTTATTCGAGAGTTTGAGAAACTAAGAATTGGGTTTAAGTGGCATGATGATGAGGTGCAATTGATGAACATAATTGTTCAACTGACCTTATTGGAGAGAATTAAGATGCAATATGAGCAAGATCCAAGTTTAAAATTTGTGAAAGGAAAGTTAAATTTGAAGGAAGTACCTAATTTTCATGTTGACGAAAAAGGATTATTAAGATTTAAAAATTGAGTATATGTACGTAATGATGTAGAATTGAAATGAGAAATCATGGATGAAACACATGTTACTGGATATACATTATACCCTAGCTAAAAGAAATAAGATGTATAGAGACTTGAAAACCATGTACTACTGGAAGGGAATGAAAAAGGATGTAATTCAATATATAGCAAGTTATACTACGTATCAATAAGTAAAAGCCAAGCACCAAAGACCTAGTGGAATGTTACAGCCACTAAAAGTACCCTAGTAGAAATGGGATAATATGACAATGAATTTTGTGGTAAGACTTCCTAAAACAAAGGCTAGACATGATCCTATATGGGTAGTTGTTGATAGGTTAACGAAAAGCGCACACTTCTTAGCTTATCGAACTGGTGAGTTAATTAAGAAATTGGTTAAGTTATATGTATGGGAAATTTTTTGGTTGCATGGTGTACTAGAGATTATTGTTTCCAATAGAGACAATTAGTTTGTATCAAAATTATGGGAGAGCTTACATCAATCTTTGAGAACAAAGTTGCACTTTAGTATAACCTATCATCCACAAACAGACGATCAATTGGAGAAAATGATTCGAATACTAGAAGGCACACTTAAAGGTTGTATACTAGACTTTAAAGGAGATTGAGATTAGTATTTGCCACTAATAGAGTTTGCTTATAACAATAGTTATCATGCAACCATACAAATGGTACCATTCAAAGCGTTATATAAAAGGAAATGTCGATCACCATTATATTAACACAGTGAGGAACATGTAGTGATAGGACTTGAATTAATTCAACAAACTAATGTCAGAGTGAAACTTGTTTGACAAATGATGAAAGCAACCTAAGATCATTATAAGAGATGGGCGAATCTAAAGCGAAGACCTTTGGAATTTCAAGTTGGAGACCATATATAAGTAAAGATAAGTCCATTTCGAGGAGTTAAGTGATTTGGTACAACTGGGAAGCTAACAACATGTTATATTGGACCTTTTGAAGTACTAGAAAGCGTTAGAAATGTAGCGTACCAACTAGCCTTACCACCAATTCTATCAGGATACCATGACGTGTTCTGTGTATTTATGCTAAGAAAGTTTATGAAAAATACAAACTTAATAGTGGAAATAAAGCCAATTGACTTACAAAAGAATTATATGGTGAAAGAACAACCTATTTAGATATTTGATAAATGAGTTTAGTGACTACAAAATCAAGATGTGGAATACGTAAAAGTTCACAAGCGAAGTGACCCTCAAGCAGAATTGACTTGGGAATTGTCAAGCTTAGTTTTTCACCTCCCAGTTTTATTTTATAAATTAGGTCTTCTTTAAACTAACCAGTATTAAACCTATTGTATTTAATACTGACCCTCAACTTCAGTTTAAAGAAAACTAGTTCTTTTGTATTTTGAAAATACATTGGAGTCACTACTTAACTAGAGTCAGGAAAAAGAGTTAAGTTATAACCAATTGAAAAGATTGGTTATAACCTAGCTACCAGTTTATTGACTAAATCATTTTATAAAAACGGTTTTAGAAACCAGAGATTTAGATCTAGGGGTTAGGAATTTTAAATCCTTACAGGTACCATTAACTTTTCAAATTTAATTTTAACTTTTAAAAATCACTTTTCAATTCTATAAAACAAAACTCAATTATTAGTTACTCTAATTGGATAACTTAAGTAATCTAAAAAAAAAAAAAGGAAAATTAGGTTTTTTTATTTTCTATTATTGCCCTATAGGTGCCTACATATCCACAATTCGGGATCAAATGTATATAGTTCTTTTCATAATTTTATAAAACTTTAGTGAGTTGGGTTTGTTTTAATTTGAAAATATGTTAGATTTACGTTTTTAATCTAATTTGATTTATTTAAGGAAATTTCTAAAAGAATGTCTTAAATTGGAAATTTTTTTTTTTTTTTGGAAAGTTCTAAAGGACCCTAATTTCTTTAAAAAAGAAAAAGTCCAGTTATTTTCATTTATTTTGGAAAACCCAATTTTTATAAGTGTTAAAAACGATATTATTCATTAACTTATTTACTTATTATTATTTTTATTATCTTTTATATTATCTTACTTATTATTTTTTTTATTTTATTTTTTCTATTCTATTTATTAAACGAAAAAAATAAATAAACAAATGGACTACTTTCTTTCTTTCTTTTTTCCTTTCTTTTCCTTTTTTCTTTTCTCTTTTTTTTTTTTTTACATTACAATTTACATTATAAAATAAAATAAAATAAAAAAATCAATCCAAGGAGAGTCAGACTAAGGAGAGGACACATGGGTCAGTTTGAAGACTAGGTCGGATCTTAAGACAAACTTTGGTTGGGTTCGAATCCGAATCAGCTCCAAGGTCATCCAACGACAACAACTATAGTAGGGCGTGATTCCAAGCAATTTAAGCAGTAAATTAAGGGGGTAAAGAGGTTTTCATGAATTTCTGATTGGGATTAGCAGGGGTAAAGAAAGTTCCATGGTTATTAGGGGTAGTTTGGGGGTTAGTGCGAAGTAGTGGTTAGCGGTGGTGTTTGGGTGGTGCTGTCGAGAGCTATTGGGTGCAAGAGAGGTATTGGGTCAGGGGTTTAAGGTAGCGAGGAGCTTAGCCATAGGTTTAGTTTAGATCGAAGAGAGTCGAAGATGGTGGTTTTGAAGCAGAGTGCTCGATGGTTAGGGTTTCATTGGTGGTGAGTTGGTGGTGTTACTAGGGGCTACGAGTAGGGACAAGGGTGGTCGGGTTTGGAAGCTTGCGTAGTAAGGGAGCTAGCTAAGGTGGTGGTGCTATCCCAAGATGGTTAAAGAGAGGAAGTCGAAGAGAGAAAGAGGGTTTGGTAAAGAGAGGGAGAGAGCTTGTGAGTGGTTTCTCTATGATTGTCCCTATTTTTGTGTGTCCCTAAAACCCTTATTTATACATAAATCAACTTTGAAAACAAGGAAACTAGAAATCGGACTTGAATGAAAATGTCTAGATTTTCATTTTTTTTTTTTTCTTTCCAATTTTTTAAGCCTGATTTGAATGCGTTTTTGACTAAATCTAGACTTGTTTTTTACACCAATCCATAGCAGGTCATGCCTAAAATAGGATCAAAGCACAAAATCACACGTGTATGTGTAGAATTTGTGCAAAAAATGAGGTTAAAGTAAAGGGGTCGAGTCTATTTTGACTAGGGAAAACTAAGGAAATCAAAAGGAAGGAAAGGGGGGGGGGGAAGGGTTGGGTTAAGGGGGGAAAGAGGGGCTAATGTGGCGCCACGTCAGCCACGCCGTCTAATGATCTATGCGACATGTCATAGTGTGACACATGGCGCCACGTTAGTGTCGTCCAAATTGATGCTACCACGTATTAGGACATGTGGCGCAATGAGATCCTAATACGTGATAGTGCAATGAGTGTAGTTTTTTATTTGAAAAAAATAAAAGGCTTTCATGCCTTTACTAACATTCTAACCTCTGACCTCATGCGCAAACCCAATGCCATGCTCATATGTTTATTTGTTAGGCCATTAGTCTATGCCTTGTCTATCTGTGCAATTAAATTGCATATATGGACTAAGCTAGCTTAAACTAGATTCAAATCTAAGCTCAAGCCCAACGATCCCCCCTTTATATTTTTATTTAAAATTAACAACTTTTCTAAAAAATTATTTCTTTTAAATTCCCTAAATCTTCTATTTTTCAATTTTTCCTATTTTTTGTGACTTTTCAATTTTCAATTTTTATTTTGTATTTTCTAAATTTCTCATTTTTTGTGTTTTTTTTCCTGTTTTCCTATTTTTTGATATTTTTCCTAGATTTCTTATTTTTTATGCTTTTCTCTATTTTTTTTATTTTTTTGTATTTTTCTAAACTTCTTAATTTTTTTTTGTTTTGACATGATTTAGGACCCCTTATCCTATTAAAATAAAGTATAAGGAGCCAAAAATAGGTGTCTACAGCTACCTCTCTTTGTGATGAAGTTTGAACAAAACTTTTCCACAAAGACAAAGAGACGTTATTTTTTCCCTAAGGAAGACTTTATAACAACTAACTAACTATCCTATACTTGATCTACTAGGGATTTGGTGAAAAAATGAAACTTGGTCGTACCTCTCTAGGTTCACTAACCTAAGTGGGGGTGTCCCTAGGGGATAAGAAACCCTATACTAGAATTGATCTAAAGAACCTTGTTGTGCCTCTTTAGACTCACTAACCTAAGTGGGGGCATCTTTTTAGGACTAGCAACGCTAAGTTGGGATTGATCTAAAAAACCTAGTCATACCTCTTTAGGCTCACTAAACTAGGTAGGAGTGTCTCTCAAGGATTAGCAACCCTAAGCTAAGATCGATCAAAAGAACTTAGTTGTACCTCTCTAAGCTCACTAACCTAAGCGGGAGCATCTCTCGAGGACTAGCAACCTAAGCTAAGATCGATCTAAAGAACCTAGTCGTGGATCTAAAAAACTTGGTCATTCCTCTCTAGGCTCATTAACCTAGGCAAGAGCATCTCTTGGGACTAGCAACCCTAAGCTAGGATCGATCTAAAGAACCTAGCCATACCTCTCTAAGCTCATTAACTTAGCAGGAGCATCTCTTAGGGACTAGCAACCTTAAGCTAGGATTGATCTAAAGAACCTGGTCATGCCTCTCTAAGCTCACTAACTTAGGTGAGAGTGTCTCTCAAAGACTAGTAACCCTAAGTTGGGATCAATCTAAAGAACCTGGTCGTGCCTCTCTAGGTTCACTAACCTAGGCAAGAGCATCTCTTGGGGACTAGCAACCCTAACCTAGAATCGTTCTAAAGAACCCGGTTGTACCTCTTTAAGCTCACTAACCTAGGCGGGAGTATCTCTCAAGGACTAGCAACCCCAAGCTAGAATCGATCTAAAGAACTTAGTTATACCTTTCTAGGCTCACTAACCTAGGTAGGAACGTCTCTCAGAGACTAGCAACCCTAAGTTGGGATCGATCTAAAGAACTTAATTGTGCCTTTCGAGGCTCACTAACCTCAGCAAGAGTGTCTCTCAAGAACTAATAACCCTAAGTTGGGATCAATCTAAAGAACCTGGTTGTGCCTCTCTAAGCTCACTAAACTAGGCAGGAGCATCACTCGAGGACTAACAACCTTAAGCTGTACTTAATGAAGTGCCCTATGGGCTTACCAAAAGGAATTGATGAAAAGAAATGCCCTACGGGCTTACTAAGAGAATTTGGTGAATAGAAACGCCCTATGGGCTCACTACAAGAATTTGAGGAACAAAAGTGCCTTATGGGCTCACTAAAAGAACTTGGTGAACAGAAACGCCCTATAGACTCACTAAAGACCTTAAAGAGAGTTGAATGGATGAAAGGTAGGATACCCCTTTTACGAGCTGGCTAGGATTAAACTTATCCAAAACGCTACCTGATTTGAGGAAAATATTTATAGATAAACCCTTTGGTGAAAACTATTTACATTAAGAAGGATATTGGGGATAATTTCCTTCATTGGGAAGAGTAGGAATGACCCAAACTATTGTAGTTAGCTTTTTAAAATGGATTGAAAAACTTAGCCATTTGGGCCAACATGAACTTGGAATAAAGATTTACTTTCTATTTTTTTTTTTTAATTTGCTAACAAGTAAAGAACCTTCCCTTGATGACCACATGGAGCTTCCGAGCTGCTTTGTGATTTCAAAGACCCTTATTTTTTAAGGAAAAGATAGCTCATGACTAATTTAGTCAAAAAAGACTTCCTTGCAAACTCTCAGTCCATATTACATTCTTGACTACAGTCCCAAAATTATAGTCTATTTTGCATGTGATACGCCTTGATCAATCCGTTAGGTCTTTTTCAGTTTAACATTATAAATTAAGCTTTTAGTCCAAGGGTTTCAAAAGAGACTAATGAAGAAGCCTATTTTGAAAGGAATATTTTATTAATCCCGGGTGTACAAATTGAGAACATTAGGAACAAAATAGGAACATGCTTGCCCCAGTCTCAAAAACAATTTTTATTAAAGATAGATTACTTTTTAAGATCGGAAGAGCTTATATTGTTTATGGGTGGTATTATGAGTAGGAAGGCCTAATGTGATTTAGCATAGGTAAGAGAGAATTTAGAGTAGATATATAGATTTTGGGTTTCCAAGCTTAGACAATGATTCAGAGCCTTGTATCTATGAGGCTATTTGGGCTTTGACTCCCAACCTTTTGATTTGAATTGGTTGCATCTTATACTTAGGCCTAATTTTCCAACCTCTCTCTTTTTTATCTTTTTCTTTTCTTTTTTTAGTATTACTTTATCCCACTATCTCTTGTTGCTCTTTATTTTCTTTTAGCCCTAAGAATGATTGTCTCTACTTCCAATTTTTTACCTTTTAAGTGATTCAAGGCCCTAAATCCATGGATTTTGTATGAGCTTGGGTAGTATAAGCTTAAGGTGTGTTTAAAAAGGATATAGCTCTTTTTCAATTCACAAGAAGAATAACTTATCAAAAATAAAAGTTGCTTTTGAATTTAACGTTACTGAAATAAGCACAAACCAATTTTATCCTTCTCTCTTTATCACTGACCCTAACCTCTAAATTACCCCATTGTGGGGTAGTTCTCGAAAGGGTTTAAATTTGAAAATCCTCCTAATGGGTCCAATGGGGTGAACAAGAGATAATTGTGTTTAGAATTTGAAAATGTATCCCTAACTTCATTTTAATCTGTGTATCATATTAAAAGTGGACCTCCTTTAAGGAATGAGCCTAAAGTATCCTCACCATTATGTCACTCAACTCTCAAAGTGCTTTAGGTTAGTACATGGAAAATGGTTTACCTCTTTTCATTCTAAACCTTTTAAAAGTGAGTTACTAATGTACTGCCGGCTAGTGGTCCCATTACTTGCGTGCACCTCCGAGGCCTCTAATCCCTCTCTCGAAGAATTCTTTCTCAACAACTTGCTAATGATGAGAAACTGTACATCCAGGAAAAGTGATTGAACCCTCTAAGCTCCCTACATTGTCATACGTTGATCTGTATACTCGGTAGTGATGATGTTAACAATTCCCTTACTAAGGACCCTGTGTCGAGTACTCCGACCAACTACTATCAAGAATCTCTTGCCGAGTGACGAGAGACTCACTTAAACAGCCAAGTAGTTTTCTCTCGGCATACCATCATCTCTCTCTTCCTAGCCCCTTTAATACCACAACATTTTAAGCCTTCCCGCCTGGTGTGCTCAGAGAATATTGGTACAGGACCAATGTTGTGCTGCCAGCTATCCACCTCGTCTAACATTTAACTACTTTTCCATTTTTTGTTTGTTGTCCTTTTTACCCTTTTCATATGTATCAGGAATCTCCTTTTTGTAAATACTTTCTTGTAATTTCTTTATTTGTAATGTTGCCCTAAGGACTTACTATAAATAGTCCTTTTCTCTTACAAGTTGGAGATAACTTACATCTTAATACTGAATACTCTATTCTTGTGAGACAATCCTCTCTAAGTCCATACCCCTTACACTCTTATCTAATTTTGCTGAGTAGCTCAGGATTAGTTGTGGGTGGACTTTAACATCAACTTATGCGTCATATCAAGTGAGGTGTCAAGTTGTGTTGTGTTTATCAGTAAGTCACATCCTCCGATCAGTTTCACGTCAACTACTCTTATTCGATTATCGACCATTTCCCTCTAATTTTCTTTGATATCTCAAAGGATTCATTTCAATTCAATTCTACCCTAATAAGCCCTAGTGATAATTGAATTCCTAAGCACACTAGTTACCAATTTCTTAAGGATTTGCCCCAATGCTAATAACACTATGATCATTCAATTGAAAAGGCAATAAGAATATATTATTCCAACTATTACAAACTTTATTGAAAACAACTTTCTTTGCCCCTATCTTAACAAGCGTCTAACTACTTAAAACAACCTGTAAGCTTATCAGAAGGCATTAGTATACTCAAAGGGAATGGAGCTTCAGGCAACTCAGTTGAACTACTCCCATGACTTGAAGAAGGATTGACTTGTTGTAGCTTTAGCTGAATGGCTTTTACATCAATTAGTTCTTGAATCTTATTCTTCAATCTCTAGCATTTTTCAATGGAGTGCCCTTTCTAACTCATATGATAGTCACATCATGCTTCTGGGTCAAAGTTGCATGCTTTGTAATTCGAATTAAGGGTTTCGTAAGCTATAATCCTTACTACTTTTCAATGATGATAGATTTGGGTAATCGAGATCTTTAGTTGAGTGAATTGTCTCCTCTATGTCCCTAAGGCTTGTTTTTTTCTCACTCCTCCTTGGCTTCTTTCTTCTTGGGCCTCCTTCATCACTTGGGTTTACTAGCATTTGATCAATGTTGAACATCGAGTGTTGGAATCTTCTAAGCATGGGGCCTATTGCGATTTCTAAATCTGTAATGCTCATTTGTAATGTGGCTACCTTTTCTTCTAAACTTGAGAGTCTCCTTTCCAAGTTTGAATCTTAAGATATTTAAAGAGTGGTGATTATCGGGAATAAGATCTGCCATTGTTAGGCCATCTGATGCATCATCTTTTCTAAAGAGGCGATTCCGTCATCAACCATATGAACCTGACTAGAAGAATTCTTTACCCGTTAGCAACTTTTCCTTTTTTTTTTTCTTTTTGTTCTTTGAAAGAAATCTCTCCTTTTTAAGAAAGAGAAAAGGAAAAAAGGAATATAAGGATAAGACTTATTTACAAGTTGTAGGAAAGGAGTGGGAAACAATCCTAAGGGATCAAGGGCCTAAATATTTACAATCTTACAAGGAGAAAGATCCTAAGTATGTATAGGAGAAGAGATTGGAAAGGGTTAGAGTAAAAAGTACAGAGAAAAGGACTTAGAAACTTAAGGATATGACTTTTATGATGTGAATGCAAAGAGGGGAGGTGGCAAACTGACTATGATGTGGCTAGAAAAAGATTTTTATTACATTTTTGAAGTTTCCCTTATATTATTCAAAAACTTATTACAAATAATCCTAAAGTATAGATCCTCTTTTTCTTATGAAGTCTTGGCTCCTCTTCATTCTTATTTCTTTCCTTCAATTCAGTTGCCTTAATCCATCTAGCAATCTAGGAGACATCTTCCGTATGGAACTTCTGGAAAGATTTAACCCAGTAATAGGTAGCAACACCTTTAGGGAGTTCAATGATAGTAGCATATGCATCAATGGGATTCATTTTCTCGACACTATGAAGGAAATCAAGTTTAGGGCTTCGAGTATGGTTGATAAACCAAACCATAAGTAGGGCCATATTTGTCTTTAATTCTCTATTCTTCTCTTCCTACAAACAATTGAGCGATTTGGCTTGTGCTGCTAGTAGTGTTGGGACATAAGATTTCCCTTCTAAAAATTAAATCACAAGCTCTACAATCCTATGACGTATGTGAAATTTCCTATTAGGAAACAAAATAGTTCCAAATGCTGCCAAGATACAAGCATTGATCCTATATTGCTACCAATTTTCAATGCTACTACAAAAGACTTTTTGGTTGTAGCTAGATGGGGTAGCAAACTAAGTAAAAAGATTATCCAACTTAATGATTCTCCTATGGGGATTGCCCACATTCTGCATATTTCAAATTCATGAAGGCCCAAGAGCTTTTTAAAAATCTTTGCAAGGCTAACCGTGATATCTAGGACATAATTTCTATTTCTAATAGAGGAAACTTCTAACAGATAGGAGTATTCTTCAACGATTAAGCTTAGTTGGCATGGGCTAAAGTGAAAAGATTGATTCTAAGGGTCCCAAAAGTAAACTAAAACCCATACCATGGTGATATTAGCCTAAACTTTGAGCAAAGAGAGGATGTGCTTAATCTTGTCTTTAATGAATTTCTATTGATTTGAATCGAAAAATTAAAACCATCTTTCAAGTATCCCCTTGGGCTCTAGAGGCTCATAGATATAGACCTCTTTAAAACGAGTCTGTATAAGAGAGGACCTAACCATTTTCTACAAAAATGATAAAAAGAAAATTACATCAAAACTATCATATTTACACAAAGATTACATCAATATTTATAGGAAGAAAAACATTTATAGGCAAACAATTAGGAAACTTCACAAATTTTTTTTTTTTTAGTTTTGCCACATCATGTCAGTTTGTCGATTTTGGGAAAGGGGTTTATGAATGCAATTAGGGTATGTTCTAAAAGGTCCTTAAGTTTTATGACCTTTCATTAGTTATGTCAAGCTTAAATAAGGTAGCCTAATCAACCCCGAGCGGTGGTTACACCATAATACCCGAAGCCTATACAAATGACCCCCCTTGTATCCCAATGCAGAGTAAATATGAACAAAAACTGAAAGTGAATTCTAGGAAAGCTACAAGGAAGGAAGCTTTTGGTTTTTTTTTTTTTTTCCTTCTTTTCTCTTATAACAATGCTGCCTTATTAACTAAAATCCTGGAGAATGTATGCAAGAAGGGTGAGTTCTAAATATCTTTAAACTCAGTAACCTTACATGTTTCTAAAAACAGTTCCTTAGTCACATCAAAGTTTAAGTAAGGTAGCCTAATTGGCTCCAAACGGTGGTTGCCTCACTATGCCTGGAACTTACACAATGGCTCTCTATCCTAAGGTCCTAAGACGGCCCAATTTCAACTGTTAAATGGCTAATCCTCTTGACATCCCCAGTGGAATCATCAAACTATCGAGCCTAGTTTTTCACCTCCTAGCTTTTTTTTTTTTATAAATTAGGTTTTTTTTAAATCGATTAGTATTAAACCATTCTTGTTTAATATTGACCATTGACTAGGGTTTAAAGAAAACCAATTCTTTTATATTTTGAAAACACTTGAGAGTCACCACCCGATCAGAGTTAGGAAAAAAAGTTAAGTTATAACCAATTAGGTGGATTGGTTAGAACTTAACTATTGGTCAGAACTTAACTATTGGTCTATCAATTAAATCATTTTATAAAAACAGTTTTTGAAACTAGAGATCTGGATTCGGGGGTTAGGAATTTTAAACCTTTACGGATACCATTAACTTTCCAAATTTAATTTTAACCTTCAAAAATCACCTGTCAATTCTATAAATCAAAACTCAATTATTGGTTACTCTAATTAGTTACATATCCACTATTCATGATCTGACATAAATAGTTCTTTTTGTAAAACTTTAGTGGGTTAGATTTGTTTTAATTTGAAAATATGTCAGATTTACATTTTTGATCCAATTTGATTTATTTAAGGAAATTTCTAAAAGAAGGTCTTAAATTGGAAATTTTTTTTTTTAAAAGTTCTAAAGGGCCCTAATTTCTTTAAAAAAGAAAAAGTCTAGTTATTTTCATTTATTTTGGAAAACCTGATTTTTCTAAATATTAAAAATGATTTTATTCATTAACTTATTTACTTATTGTTATTTTATTATCTTTTATATTATCTTACTTATTATTTTCTTTATTCTATTTTGTCTATTCTATCTATTAAACTAAATAAATAAATGAACTATTTTTTTTTTCTCTTTTTTTCCTTTCTTTTTCTTTTTTCTTTTCTCTTTTTTTTTTTTTACATTACAATTTACATTATTAAATAAAATAATCAATCTGAAGAGAGTCGAAACAGGGAGAGGACACAAGAGTTGGTTCAGGCACTAGGTCAAACTTAAGTCAAGTTCGAATTTAGATAAGCTCTAAAGTCATCTAATGGTAGTAGCAATAGCAAGGTGTGATTCCAAGCAATTTAAGTAGCAAATTGAGGGGGTAAAGAGGTTTTCATGAATTAATAATTGGGATTAATGGGGGTAGAGAAAGTTCCGTAGTTGTTGAGGGTGGTTTGGGGAGTGGTGCAAAGTAATGGTTGGCAGTGGTGTTTGGGTGGTGCCATCAAGAGCTGTTGGGTGCAAGAAAGGTGTTGGGTCGAGGGTTTATGGTAGCAAGGAGCTTCGCCATGGGTTTGGTTTAGATCGAAGATGGTCAGAGATGGTGGTTTCAAACGTAGGTGCTCGATAGTTAGGGTTTCAATGGTAGTGAGTTGGTGGTGCCAGTAAGGGCTACAGCTAAGGAAGATGGTGGTCGGGTTTGGAAGCTTACGTGGTGGGGGAGCTAGCTAAGGTGGTGGTGCTATCTAAAGATGGCTAGAGAGATGAAGTCGAGGAGAGAGAGAGGGTTCAATAAAGAGAGAGTGAACAAGAGGAGGGAAAGAGCTTGCAAGTGGTTTCTCGATTATTGTCCCTATTTATGTGTATCCCTAAGCCCCCTATTTATACACAAATCAACTTAGAAAACAAGGAAACCAAAAATCAAACTTGAATGAAAATGTCTAAATTTTCAGTTTTCTTTTGCCAATTTTTGGAGCTTGATTTGAATGTGTTTTTGACTGAATCTAAACTTGTTCTTTACACTAATCCATAGTAGGCCATACCTAAAACAAGATCAAAGCACAAAATCATACGTGCATGTGTGGAATTTGTGCAAAAAATGAGGCCAAAGTGAAGGGGTAGGGTCTGTTTCGACTGGGGAAAATGGAGGAAATCATAGGAAAGGGAGAGAAAAAGGAAGGAAAGGGAGGGGAAAGAGGGGCTAACATAGCGCCACATTAGCCACGCCGTCCAATGATTGTCTGTCAAATGTCCTCGCATGATACGTAGGACCACATCAATGCTATCCAACCCGATGGTACCACGTATTAAGATACATAGCACAATAAGATCCTAACACATAGCAATGCAATGAGTATGGTGTGTTATCTGAAAAAAAAAAAAAAAAGAAAAGGCTTTCATGCCTTTACCAAGAGGTCGTTGGTCTGTGCCTTATTCATATATATAATTAAATTGCACATATGGATTAGGCCAGCTTGAGCTAGATTCAAATCTAGACTCAGGCCCAATGGTCCCTCCTTTTATTTTTATTTAAAATTAAAAAATTTTCTAAAAATAATTATTTTTTTCCAAATTCCCTAAATCTTCTATTTTTCAATTTTTCCTATTTATTGTAGCTTCTCAGTTTTCTAAATTTTTTTTTCTTTTTTTGTATTTTCTAAATTTCTCATTTTTTGTGTTTTTTTTCCTATTTTCCTATTTTTTGATATTTTTCCTACATTTCTTTTTTTTTTATGCTTTTCCTTATTTTTCTAATGTTTTTGTATCTTTCTAAAATTTTTATTTTTTGTGTTTTTACTTGATTTAGGACCTCTTATCATATTAAATTAAAATAAAGAGAGCAAAAATTGGATATCTACAAAAACCAAAGATGGCAATGTAGAAGAAATACCCTTAGTTGTTTTAGAAATCAAGTTAGTAAATCTTCATGTTTTGATTAGTGACAACTAAATAAATATTGAAGTATTTAGCTGTTATATTAGGTAGAGTTGCTAATTAAAGTTTTAAGGACAAGAATTTTCTAAAGGAAGTGGAAATGTGAGCTCTATATTTAATGAATGGGAATTGAGTAGATAAATTTAGGATATCGGAGAAATTAACTCAATTAACCTAAAAACATATAAATGAGCTTGAGACATTAGTCAAAGAGACCATACAGACTCGAATACTAAAAATATAATAAAATAATAATATATTTAAAATAGTACAATTTAACTATACTACTTATTATTAATCGTAATAGAGTAAAAATAGGTCTTGATAGTTTGTAAACTTTTAGAGATTAATTATATATGTAATAAAATTATTATAGAATATAAAATGACATGCATTATATATAAACATATACCATGTGTAATTATTACATATATACATATACCCATAATTAAGTAAAATACCTTATTATTTACATTTTAGGCCAAAATAAGATAGGAAAATCAATAAAAATTATAAAAAAAAAATAATAGGAATAGCTGTGAACATAGAAATTGAGGTGTGGCATAAGCATGGGTAGGTGTTGGGAAAAAAAATCAAGTTATCATGCAATAATTAAGCTTAGTATTTGAGGGAAATATGTTTGAGGAGAGAAACTTAATCATTTGGAGCATCCAAAACACTTCAAAAATCCAGAAAATGCTCTTTGGCAATCATACATGCAAAGAAGGTTTTAAGAAAATTTGAGTGAGGATTTGAAGATTGAAGAGCTAAAATTAGGAAAAATAGCAAAATCGATGCGCAGTTTAGGTAGTTTGGTGGTTCATTGGAGTAAGGAGAAGCTAGAAGTCAACCAAACATACCACCACAAGGAGCAAGCAGTGACTAGAGCTGTTGACAAAGAGGGAGCCACCGTAGGTGGCTAAAGATCCATTTTCCGATGAGGTCCAATTCTAGTCCGAAATTACATAATGTTGTAAAAATAAAAATGCCCAAAAATTATTCCCACATATTTTCATGTATAGAATCTAAGAAAAATATTTTTTTGTACAAATTTAGTAGCTACAATATACGTCTTTAAGAAATCGATGAAATCAAACAATTTTCAATATTACAACAAATAGGGTTAATGATGTAGTTTCTACTTCAAAATTTTTATATAAACTATTCTAAACCAATATTGAATTATCATGTAAAATTTTTTCATGAAACTATTTTCTGAGTTTTTATTTGATTTTTAAGCCCTAAACTATGTTTAAAATAGTGTTTTTAGTAAAGAGTGACATATTTTTACTAATAACCTCACTTAGATTCTAAGCTTGGTTAATTATTAGAGTATTTACACTATTCTAAAGTGGTTAAAGTGAGTAGTAAAGCAAGGAGTTATAGAAAATTTCTATTTAGTCTTTAAAAGTGAAGTTGATAACTTGATTACTTTGTTAGATTTGTTAAATTGATGAACTGGGATATAATGTATAAGGAGTTGAGAAATAATAAAGCTAAAGAAGGTTGTTTGGAGTGTTATTTCAAGTTCTAAATTGGTCCTATAATTGCAACTTGGAAGAAAAATGAGCAAATTAACTAATTCTAGGATATTCGTTAAAGATAGAAGATAACTCAGAGGTTTTGTGAATGAATTGTGCACTAAGATAATACTTAGAGATTGACTCAAAAGTAATAATTATGAATAAAATGTAGAAACAGAAGACTTAGAAGGTTGGTTAAAGAGTGGTTTTTCTAAAAACTCTAGAGATAACAGAGTTAGAGAATAGTTTAATAAGAAGCTTAACTTGAAGAAATTCAGAAGTTGTGTCAAAGGATAAAATTGGTGTCACAAATGACCCCTATGTAGCTTAGAGAGTAACTCAGAAGATTTTTAACTAAAGAAAACTTATATAAAACCACTCAGAACTTGGCTTAGAGGATTTGGTAGTTTAGGTTACTTGTAAAAATCATTAATTGATAAAAAAATCATGATTTATAAGTAGAAATAACTCATAAAACTTATGAAAAAACAACCAGGAGCATATAAAACAAACTAATGGCTAATGGTTCAAGGCATGAAAACTAATCTATTGTGTATTTTTAGGGACAATTGAAGATCAAGGAGGCAATAGTTGAGAGTAGTTTACAAATAGGTGCAGGTAAGTGGAGCTCAATGCTTAATGGCATGTTAGAGTATCATATCGAGATACTTAGACAATCAAGAGTGTTTATCTATAGTTTTAGCTAGATGGTTTGTATGTGTGCTATGTGTATGCTTGTGATATTGATTGATGATTGGGAGTTAAACTCTGAGTGTTGTTTTCTACTTGAACATATCATGTTAAGCATATTTGAACTTAGTTGCTCACCTTCTAATCTAGACTAATCTCAATTACACTAAGACCTAACCTGACATTCATGATAACTTAATAGGAGTAATGATTAGATTGTTAGACCAAATACCAATACTTTCATGAGAATAGTAGACATGATCATTTCCCCACCCTTAGTCAAACTAAGTGATAGGAGAGAGGGTCACGACAAAGTTAGGAAATGTGGTTCAAATGATGTCTAAGGAGAAAGGTATTCTCCATTGCACAAGTCTAGATTTAGTCTAATTGTGTCACGTTGAAACTTCTCAATCCGGGTTAGAGTGGATGAAATTTCCCTAACTTTACAATGTACCGGCTAGACATTATATGGCAATCTATCATTTGCCTATTACATTTTGCATTTAAATAATAATTAAACAACCATGCTTGTCGATGTACTCTTATGACTCTGTCCCTTCTTATAAAGCTAGTTAAGCTCACATCCCAATAGATTGTTTTGTAAGTATAGAGTAGTACCCAAAGATGTCTCATTGCAATTATCTATAGGTTAGTTTTGACTAGCCAAGGAATGAGGTGTTGAAGTGTAATGAATGGATCAATGCTCATGTCACTTTTGTTTTTCTTTTGAGGAAAGACTATACGGTCTTCTTAGGAGGCCTTATAGTTTTCGCTGGCTCGCAAATATATCAATTGTATGTAAGGAAGTTTTCTTATGGAGTTGTATAGATCTATTGAAGACTCTCCAACTTCAAATGTATATAAAGCTATATAAAATCTGAAATATCTTTAAATACATGAAGATATATTTTGTAAAGTGTTACTCTATAAGTGTTATATATTATAGGTGCTCATCTAATTATTTCAAAGTTGGTTGAGTCGTTGTTCGCCTTGTGTAAACTATACCTACATTAGCAACTAAAAATTATAGCTTTTAGCTTAGGTTGGTTTATATCCAAGCTATTACAATCTGTTAGATATCTCTCATATATTTTGATGTTAATAAAAAAAGATAAATGTTAATGAATCATTAAGAATACAAGTATTTGGCAAGGTTCTCAAAAAGTTTAAAATCGTAAAATTAAGTTGTTTTACTGAAAATGTTTGATTTGATTGAAAAGGAGAATAGTCTAAAAATCTTCAGAAAGTGTTTTAGAAGCTTTATAAGTAGAAGTAGTATAGCACTTCAGAAACTTGTTTAAGGACTTCAAAGAAAAGAAGACTAATTCTCTTCAGAAGGTTATTTAGAAAGTTTGTTTGAAAAAGTAACGTTAAAAATTAACTCATATCAAATTCAAATTGAACAAGACTTAACTCCACTAGATTTAGTATATTAGGAAACTATACTTAATCTCATTTCACTAAAGTTAGAATTAAAATCCATGGGGATTATTTTTTAGCAAATTTATTTTTGATAAATCAAGATATATACAAGAATAGATAAGGATAAGGTTATCTCGGATTTTGTGGATTTCAATTTTAAATATGAGGTTTATCTAGAATTTGTTGATAAAGCATATCTCTTCATCAATTTCAAATTTGAAACTTATCTGGAAGTTGCAAAACAAAGAATATATAATCGAATCAAGATAAGAATAGCTATTTTTAAATTTCAAAATACCAAGATTTCGCAAAATATCTAAGGATTATCTTTAACAAATAATTCTTAAATAAATATGAAAGTAAAGATAATCTTCAGCAAATTAGACATCAGTGGATTTTAATATAAAAGGAGAAAAGATTCAAAACGAAATATAAGTTTTTTGAGAAATTTTTTCATTACAAAAAAATCATGATCAAATTCTACCTTTTGAAAAGACATAGAAACTTTATCAAATACTTCTTCAGAAAGTTGCCTAATGTGAATTATTCATCAATCGTTGTTTCTATCTAATGCAAAATTATTTGAGACTTGTATTCTCATTCTCACTTGTAATCTATAAACTTTATTGTTGAGAGGAGTTAGATTATACTATGTAGATCTGTATTGGCCTAAATTGTAGAAAGGTAAGATAGATAGAGTAGAGTATTGTGAAAGGTTATGTATGGCAATTACTTGTAATCTTCTCATGATTTTGTCATAATGGATTGAGTGAAATGATACTGGTGAAGTAGACCAAGTCCCCCATAATAGAGCTAGAAGAGAGTAGTAGGTAAAAGGCCGAAACTTTATAAATCCTCAGCCTAATAATCTCCTTCCTTATCACTATTTATTTGCATTATTTAATTATTTAATCATCCCCCCAACACCTCTAACCCGCATCCCCACACCCCTGCACCCCCACCCCCTCCCCCCGGCCCTTTCGATATCTTATACAAGACCAAAGATTGATATTAGAGTTGTCGAGCCTATTTTTTTTGTTTCTTTTATTTAAAATTAATTTCTCATTTCCTGATTAATACTAAACCCTAACCCATTTAATATTAATCATCGACTAAAGAAATTGAGAAATTCTGGTTTTTTGTTGAAAATAATTTTTGGAGTCGCCACTCGACAGGAGTCGGGAAAAAGGAAAAAAAAACCATAATCAATTAAGTGAATTGATTACAATTTAGCTACCGGTCTTTGATTTCAATTTTAATGAAGAACCAAAGGGTTCCAAATTCGAGGCTAACCTATTAAACCCTAACGAGTACTACCATCTATTTACTGAAATTAGGATTATTCTTCTAATTATAATATTTTAAAAAAAATAAATAAATAAAATCAAAAGAGAGAAAAAAAAAAAAGGAACCTAAGTTTCTACATATTTTATCATCGCCCCGAAGGTGCCTACGTACCCGCTAGCCGAGATCAAATAATCGTAGTTATTTTAAAAAATCTTTAATGTGTTAATTTATTTTAATTTTGAAAACTGCCCGAGTTTACGTTTTTAATCTATTCGATTTATTTTAAAAAGAAAATCTAAAGGGGTCCTAACTCTTGAATGCTATCGTTTTATAAAAAAAAAATTCAGTAAAAGTCCTAAAATTTGTTGAAAAGGATTTTTTTATTAACTTTTATTTAAAAAAAAAACAACTTTCTATATGATAAATCCTTAAATAAAACCAAATCTTAAAAAAAAAAAATGACCAATCCTAATAATCCCTAAACTAACATATACAACTATCTATCAAAATAAAAACATATTAGATAACACACTTGATATACATGTAGAAAACTAATACTAAGGAAAAAAATCACCTAATATATATATATATATATACATATCTTATATATTACATTGTATAACCAAGGATAATAATAAAAATACTATAATATGATATTATCATAATAATGAAATATATAACTAAAACAATAAATAAATAAATGAATAAATAAAAAGAAAAATTCAAGATTGGAAGAGAACCAAACCTGATCTCCAACTATTCAGCGGTATAGCGTCCATGATGTGGTCGTATTGATGCGTGGTCTGCAGTGAGTGATGTGTGTGATTCCGCAGCTGCTGTTCAGTGTTTGTCATACGTTTCAGGCAAGAGTGGAACTTAGTCAAGCGAGAGAGGGTTGGATTTGAGGGGTTGGTTAATATGGCAGTACGTATTGCACGTGGGACTTAGGCAGCGTGGTGAAGATCGGATTTGTGTCTATGCGCAATAAGTAGGTTGCTGTTGTACAGTGATGGAGTGCATGGATTGTGCAGGCGTGGTGAAGTGGTGTAGCGAAGTGTAGTGACTAAGGGTTACGTACGTGTATAGGTGTGGTTTCGGCAAGCCGTCACTATAGTTGAAGGTGCACGTGACAGGGGAGTTATGAAAGTAGATTGCAATGATCAAGGACTAATTAGCGATGAGAATTGCTGGACATTGTTGTTTGAATGACTGCTTGGGGATGTTATGTCGGCGTTTGGAAATTGGATTATGAGCTTCGTCGATCACATTACGACATCAAGCGATTGGTGAAAGTAGGATAAGTGTTTACATTGGATGAGGAGATGCAGTTAAAGTTCAGATTCTAATTGCATAAGTCGGTGGGCGCTTGGTCAGATTCTTGTTCAACATCAACACGTGTTTGGCTTTTAGCAATGAGGATTGGTAAATAGAGTTTGGATTTGTGAAATTTGGCTGCGTAGATTATGAATTAGAATCGTACGAAGGGGACAGTTTTGTTTCACCGATTTGTTAGTTGTAGGCTGCTGCATGGATGGCTGGATTTGATGAAAAGATGATGGCGTGCAGTGATTAATTTTGTTTGTGTAAACTTCGGTTTTTTGTTTTTTTTCTTTTAGATGTGTGTTTATAAAGTCCAAATCAAATCCTATGAAAACATATCTATTGTATCTAATTAATTTTATTAAACTATATCCAAATTAATTCAAATCCAATTTAATAAAATCAAACTAAATTCAAATGATTTTAATTAGATATGAATCTCGTTTATTCATCTCACTTTTGTAAAAGATAGATTTGTAAAAGATAGAAAAAATAAAAACATAGGTTCTTACTGAGACTCGAACCCAAGACCTTAAATTAAGGTCAATCCAAATACTCCAATACTTATCCGTTAGGCCGTTGACCTGCGCCTTGACGTTCAATACAATTAAATTGTACTTAAACTACCCGATTCCTTAAAATTATTATTTGTACTAAACTAAAACTAAAACTATTTGTTCCTAATCTACAAAATTTTTATAATTTTTCCTTTTATTAGTTTTTTGGCATTTTCATCATTTTTTAATTTTTTATTATTTTTATCTTTTGTTTTATTTTTTTTTAATTAAGACCCTTTTTGTAAAAGTAAAAAGTAAGACAACAGAGGGGCAAAAATTAAGTGTCTACAAGAGTCTCGCTCTAATATCTTCTAAAGTTTAAAATCACAGGTGAACCAAGTAGTAGCTTAACAATTCAACCTAGTAAGGCACCATTTTTTTATGAAACTAACTTTCCTTATTAGAAATTCAGGGTTGAGGCTTATGTGAAGGCATCAAACTATTAGGCTTACCAAATTATTTCTACACGAGATCTCAAAGCCAACCGTTATCATAAAAAATAATGATATCAGCAAAGTCAAACTCAATTCAAAGGTTAAGAATTTATTATTGAGTACTATTGCAAGTTCAGAGTTTTATCTCATTACTTCTTATGTAACAACTAAAGATATTTGGGACACTTTGGTGCAAAACTATAAAGGGACAGAAACAATCAAGGACACAAGAATCAATTAGTTGATTCAACAATATGAAACTTTTTTAATTCTCCTTGGTGAAGAAATCAAGGACTCTTTTAATAGATTCACTACTGTAACTAATGAATTGTCTTCTCTTGGCAAAATAATTAGTGATGCAATTATGGTAAGCAAGATGCAAAGGATTCTTCCTAAAATTTGGCATGCAAAGAAAACTGTCATAGAAGAAACTTGTGACCTAAAAACATTAACTCTAAGTCAACTACATAAGAAGCTCATGGCACATGAAACTAATTTTCTCAAATCAGAAAGTACTTTAGAAGATACAAAGAAAATGACCATAGCCTTAAAAGCCAATGAAACATATGATGATTTTAAGGGAGAAGATTCATTCAAAGAAGAAGATGAAGAAGTGACACTTCTAACTAGAAAGCTCAACAAATGGCTCAAGAAAAAGGATAAGAAAACTTTTACTAAAAAATTTATTATTAATAAGAACCTGTCTATTGATGTAGAAAAGGCAATCAAAGAAAAAGAGGAATAAAAAGTTCAAAAAGAAAATTATCTGCTATGAATGCAAAAGCCTGGACATATTAAGTACTATTGTCCCATGTTAATTAAGAAAATGGAAAAATTTCAGAAGAAACGCAAATCTCTGATGGCTACATGAAGTGACTTGGAAGATTCAGAAACTGAGTCAAAAGGTTTAGAAGAATGTGAGAAAGTAAATTTATGTCTTATGGCACTATCTGGGTTAGATTTTGAAACTGATTCTAATTTTGATTTAGAAGTACTTGATGATATATGTGCTGAAATTAACAAACTCCTCAAAGCTCTTTCCAAGTCGAGTAACAAGATATCTAAGCTTGAATCCAAAGTAAAAACATTAAAAAGCAAAAAGCAAACACTTAGTCAAGCTAATCAATTGCTAGTAGATGAAAATGTTTTTTTGAAAAATGATTTCGAAGGATTGCATATTGCTTGTGGAGCTTTAGTCAATGAAAATCTTATTCTAAAAGAAGAAATTAAAAACTTGAAAAATTGTATAGAGGATTTATCTAAGTCAATCAAAAATCCGTTCTGTAAGTTTGATGAAAGTAACAAAAAATTATAAGTGATGATTTCTTACCAAAGGATGGATAATTCAAAATCTAAACTTGGTTTCAAATTTGGAGAAACATCTAGAACAAAGAAAGAAATGGTATTTTTTAAATCAAAAGATGAAAATCAAGAAACGATCAAAGGAGGAGAAAACAACAAAGCATTTGAACCTATCAAAAGTACAATAGAAAGTTCACTAAAAACAATGACAAGTATCCCTTCAAAGGGTATAATAGAAGGTTAAACCAAGGGTATTTCAAAAAGAATCAAAATCAAAGGAAAGTGGTAAGTAACAAGTATACTAAGCAAAAACCTTATGCTTGTTTTCTATATAATAAACTAGGTCATATAGAGAAACATTATTTTTACAAAAAATATAGACTCAGCAATAATCAAGGTCAAATTCAAAAGATGAGCTTGAATTTTCATGAACCCAAGCTTTGGTAGGTTCATAAACAGACTTTATTTTGCTATGATGTGTGTAGGATTACAAAGTTAAGATAAAAGGAACCTGGTATCTTAGCAGTGGATGTTCAAGACACATGATAGGTGATGCTTCATTATTCACGAATCTGGAATGAAAGGAAAATGGTTATGTGAAATTTAGTGACAATAGTAGAGGTAAAATAATTGCGTTAGGTTCAATTGGTTTGATACCTCATTCAATTGAAAACGTATTGTTGGTTAAAGGATTAAAACATAACTTATTAAGCATAAGTTAGTTGTGTGATAAATGATATAGAATAATTTTTTAACATGATAAATGTATTGGCTTTAACAAGGACAAATTTAAGTTGTTTGAAAGATTTATAAAGAAGAATGTTTATCTAATTAAACCATTTGAAGTATCATCTAAAAGCTATTTCATTGCAATAAATGATAATGCTATACTTTGGCATGTAGGATTAGGACATGTGAACTTTCAATAACTAGAGAACTTATCTAAAAAGAACTTAATTCAAGGCTTACCAAAACTACATACTCTTGAGTACATTTGTTGTACTGCTTGTCTTAAGAATAAGATGAGTTCATCTTCTCATAAGAGTAAAAAAAGTTATCACCACTCAAAGGCCCTTAGAGCTATTGCATTTAAATCTATTTAGTCCAACTTGCACTCTAAGTTTATGTTGAAATAAATATGGACTTGTCATAATAGATGATTTCAATATATTTACTTGGATCTTATTTTTGCGTCATAAAAGTGATGCTTTTAAAAGTTTTGAAATCTTTTCAAAAAGAGTTGAAAATGAAAAAGGTCTCTCCATCATCAGTCTTCAAACTGATCATGGGAAGCAATTTGAAAACTCATATTTTATCTCATTTTGTAAAGAAAAAGGCATCAGTGATAACTTCTCTGCACTTTATACTTTATAACAAAATGGAGTAGTTGAACACCAAAAACAAAACTATCCAAGAAATGACGAGAACTCTACTTAATGAAAGTAATATGGTTGATCATTTCTAAGCAAAAGCTGCTTCAACAACTTATTACATCATAAATCGAATATATGTAAGACCCTTGACAAATTAAACTACTTACAAAATTTATAAAGGAAGGAAACCTACTGTTTCATATTTTCACACATTTGGTTGCAAGTATTTTGTTAAGAAAACAGTAAAAGTCTTAGGAAAGTTTGAAGAGAGAGCTGATGAAGCCATCTTTCTAAGCTACTCTCTAAACTCAAAAACATACTGAGTATACAATTAAAAAACAAAAGTTGTGGAAGAATCAATAAATGTCAAATTTATTGAAGAAACGAGCAATGAAGAATCAAATGATGAAACTCCAATTGTCTCATATAAAAAAATACATTGCGTCTTGATTCAAAAGAAGGAAAGACAGAACTTTCTTTAGAAGGAACAATAGAAGCTTCAAGGATGCTTGATGTATCTAAAACAAAACCTAACTTAAAAGGTTCTACAGAAACTAATACCAGGTTTGTTGAAACATGTCCAAAAGGTAAGTCAAAATGTTCTGAACATTTTCATACTCCACCATCATCACTTAAATTTAAAACCGATCATCCTCCTCAGCTTATAATTGGTAATGTTAGATTTGGAATAAGAACAAGATTGAGCTTACAAAACTTTGAAAATCATTTTGCTCTAATATCTAAAGTTGAACCCCATTCAGTTGATGAAGCCTTAAACGATAATAACTGGATCTTAGCCATGCAAGAAGAACTCAGTCAATTTCAGAGAAATCAGGTTTGGAGTTTAGTTCCAAGACCTAAAAATAAGTCACTCATTAGAACTAAATAGGTTTTTAAGAACAAGCTAGATGAACATGGAAAAATAATAAGAAACAAAGCACATTTAGTAGCTAAAGCATATTCTCAAGAAGAAGGAATTGACTATGATGAAACCTATGCGCCTGTAGCTAGATTAAAAGCTATAAGATTATTACTTGCATTTGTACGTTTGAAAAATTTTAAGCTATATCAAATGGATGTAAAAAGTGCTTTTCTTAATGGCTTTATAAAAGAAGAAGAATATGTTGATCAACCCCCTAGATTTGAAGTTTCCTTCAAATCAAATCATATGTATAAGTTAAAAAAGGCTTTGTATGGACTTAAACAAACTTCTCGTGCTTGGTACAAAATACTAAGTCAATTCTTGATTAAAAATAACTTTTAAAGGGGAAAAATAGACCCTACTCTCTTCATGAAACATCATGGAGAAGATATGTTAGTTGTACAAATTTATGTTGATGATATTGTTTTTGGTGCAAATAATGAAAAATATTGCCAAAAATTTTCAAGATTGATGCAAGTAGAATTTAAGATGTCACTCATGGGAGAATTAAACTTCTTCTTGGAATTACAAATCAAACAATCAAAGAATGGAATATTTATTCACTAAGAGAAGTACACCAAACAAATATTGAAAAATTTTGGTTTTAAGAATACTAAGGATTCTTCAAATCCTATGAGTACCTCAGCAAAGCTTCACATCATAGGTAATGGAAAAAAGATAAACGAAAAAATCTATCGAAGTTTAATTGGATCTTTATTATATCTAACCGTTTCACACCCTGATATTCTGTTCAGTACTTATTTGTATGTACTGGATTTCAAAGTTCACTAATAGAAACACACTTAACTGCAGTTCTTTAAATATATAAAAAGATCTTTAAATATGTAAAAAGCACTACAAAATTATGAATTTGGTATCTTAAGAGTCAAAATTTTGATCTCACAGGATATTTAAATGCTGACTATGTAGGTTACAAAGTAGATAAGAAGAGTACTTCAAGAACTTGTCAGTTCTTAGGAGATAAGTTAGTTTCTTCGTCTTCCAAAAAACAAAATTCTATTACTCTTTCAACTATAGAAGCTAAATAGTATCTATTACAAATTATTGTACACAGATACTTTGATTAAAACAACAATTGAATGACTATAGAATAAGCTATAAGAATATACCCATAAAATGTGATAATACTAATGCTATTAATCTGACAAAAAATCCATTTCATCACTTAAGGTCAAAACGTATAGAAATAAGGCACAATTTCATTTGTGATTATGTAACAAATAATGATGTTTGTGTTGATTTTGTTTCAACTAATTAGCAATTTACTAATATTTTTACAAAGCCTATGGATAAATCAAGGTTTGAATTTATTCGTAATGAAATTAGTATATGTAATCCTTTTTATTAGATTAGAGATCATTTTTATTAATTTCCCCTATATGTATAATTTTGAACTAACGCAAGTTTTTCTTCGTTTTCCTATTTGTTACACATAAAAAGAAGTAGGTCTTAGCTTGTCGTTAGTAGGTCCTCAAATTACTCTTTAGTAGGTCCATTAAATCAACCTACTTTCTTACAGTTGAAGACCATTATTTCTGGCAGTTCAATTCTTCCCATCTTATAAAAGCCTCTAATTATTTCTCTTCCTCTCATTTCATTAAACGCTTCACATTCCTCTCTCATGTTTTTTCTTTCACTCAAAATTTATAGCACCTAGAAAATCTACTCGAATTGCTATAAAGGGGATTAAATTGAAAGTACAAAATGATTCCAAAAATTCCATTGTTCTTGATGAACAAGAGACAGACACCACCATCCTTACAAACCCTCAACCTAATCCACCCTCTAAAATACACCAAGATTCATTTGAAAAATCCCTAACCCTAGAACTTTATGATGAACCATCAGAAGAAGCTACTCAAGAAGTGAATCAAAAGAACAGTTCCGAGGTACATTCTGAACCAATTCAAGAAGTTAATCAAAACACTGATTAGGATGTTCAAGATTCTAACTCACCCAAAAAAATTGCTGAACCTGAAGGCTTTGATCCCAAACAAACCATCTGAAAAAAAAAAAAATCTAAAAGAAATCCTTCTAAACGACCCCTTGTACGAAAACCAAAGAAAGCTCCACTAAAATCTATGGTTGCTACACTAGTAAAGAAGACTTCAAAATCTTCTAAGTACAAAGGTCTTCAAAAGTAAAGACTTCAATTTCCTCCTCCAAATCAAAAGACAAACCCAAGAAAAGATACATGATAAAAGGTAAAAATCTCTCTATCAAGGATTCTTTTTATTTAGATTTAAAATTTTTTAACAAGAATAGTTTTTACTAGAAAGAGTATTTAGATGGGTTAAAACAAATGGTTTGGTTGATATGAGAGGAATTATATTTGGAGAATTGGTAGATGAGTTTTATAGGAAGCTTGATAATAAAAATCAAGAAGTGTAGAAGTTAGTTGTACTAGGCTAAAAAATTGAAACAACGACGAAAGACATTCTGAAATGCTTTGGCATTAAAGAAGTACGAGAGGTTGAGAGCTTAGTACAAATGATTGAGAATTTTTTCACAAAATTAAATGAAGGAGTAAAGTTGGGAATAGGAAGAGATATTTTTAGTATTGAATTTGAGCTATTAATCAGGATTTTACACAAATTTGTCAACTCATTTGTGTTACCTAAAAGGGGCAGTGCAACCTCTATAACAAGAGAAAATGCACTAGTTATTCTAGCAATGCTAGGAAAAAGAAAGGTAAATGTTGTGAAACTTATAATGAGGTACATGTGGCAGCATTTGGATGTTTGACCTATGGGAATTTGTTGATGAGTCTCTTCAATTTCAAGAAATTGAAAATACCGAGTTAAGCAAGTTGTCCTTTTGATCCTATTAAGCTAAGAGAAAGAATTTTTAAGCAGATAGGGATTTATGTGCATGACAAGCTTTGGCATTTGCATCATGGAGGTATTTTTATTCATCCTTCAAATCTTGGAAGAAGAGAAGGACAATGAAAAGAAAAGGAAGTGAGGAAAGGAACCTATTGAGAAGGAACTGAGAAGGAAAGGAAATTGGTTAGAAGATCAAGTGGGATAGAATTCAAGAAAGTAATTAGGTCACCTTTAGATAGTGATTCAAAAAGTATAGAGATATAACCTGCTCACTCTAAACAAGGTAAAAGCTCAATTTTTATTGAACAACTTTCAAAAGGAATTAAGGAAGTTGTAGGCAAGCTAGTTAGGGATCAGATTACCGGAATGAAGGATTTGTTTAAAGCTTAGGTAAAAGAGATTGTTATAGAATCCAATCTTGATGACCTAGCTCATCCTACTATTTTTCTTTCTGAAACCCATGAACAGAACCAACCATCTGAACCCTCTATTCCTGTTTCAGATCCTCACCTTACACCCACTGAACCATCTGCTCTTGTTTCAAATACTCCTCCCACACCAACTAAACCTCATTTCCTTACTATTTTTACTTAGCCAACTAATCAAACTGATTCCATCCCTATTCCAGCTTTTGAGAAAACTCCTGTCATCTCCTCACAATCTCTTGACAAAACACCTCAAGTTGCTACTCCTACTCTAAATTCTGAAGAATAGAAACCTCTAAAAGGAAACATAGAAACTTTTTTTATTTCTTCCAAAATAGAAGCCTCTATACCAGCTCCAGCTCAAATCACCCCTACATCTAACAAAGAACCAACTTTCTCTATGGCAACATCTTCTAGAGCCAATCTATCTCCTAGCAAGGCGCTTCCAACTTATTTTGGTAGATTCAAACTTTATGCTAGGAAGAAAACTAAGAGATCTAAGACATGATTTTCTTTCCTTTGTTTTCTGATGAAAAGTCCTTCTATGGACTTGTTCTTTGTTATTTTTATTATTTCTAGACTTAGTTATGATCTTTCGTTTAATCAATGCAGTCTTTTCATTGTGCACACTCTATTTGTTTATAAAAATTAAGGAGGAGTTAAGCAATGATCTCATAATATGTTAATCAAAGATGATAACAAAAATAAGGGGAGAGAAAAACCAAAAGCAGTTGTGGTCTGCACTTTGCATGACATGATGATTATGTGATTGTGAAATTTCTTACTTTTGTTAGATATCAATTCAACTTTTTTTTTTTCTTTTGGTTTTATAATAGTGTTTTTGTTATCATAAAAAAAGCAATGAATATTAGATATCCCTCATATATTTTAATGATAACAAAATAGGATAAATGTTAATGAATCATTAAGAATGCAGGTATTCAAAAGGGTTCTTAGAAAGTTTAAAATTGTAAAATTAAGTTATCTTATTCAGAAGGTCTAGTTTAATTGAAAAGGTGAATAGTCTGAAAATCTTTAGAAAGTGTTTTAGAAGCTTTCTAAGTAAAAGTAGTATAGTACTTCAAAAACTTGCTTAGAGACTTCAAATAAAAGATGATTGATACTGTTTAGAAGGTTATTTAGAAAGTTGGTCTGAAAAAATAATGTTAAAAATTAACTCATATCATATTTGAATTTAGCAAAGCCTAGCTCCACTAGATTAAGTGTATTAGGGAAATACACTTAATCCCTGTTTCACTAAAGTTGGAATTAAAATCCATGAGGATTATTTTTTAGTGAATTTATTTTGGATAAATCAAGATATATACAAGAATGGATAAGGATAAGGTTCTCTTAGATTTTGTGGATTTCAATTTTAAATATAAGGTTTATCTAGAATTTGCTAATAAAGTATATCTCTTTATCAATTTTAAATCTGAAACTTATCTAGAAGTTGTTGAACAAAGAATATCTAACTGAATCAAGATAAGAAGAGCTATTTTTAAATTTCAAAATACGGAGATCTCCTCAAAATATCTAATGATTACTTTAACAAATAATTCTTGGTTAAATATGAAAGTGAAGACAATCTTTAGCAAATTAGCCTTTGGAGGATTTCAGTATAAATGGAGAAAGCATTCAAAGCAAAATATACATTTTTTGAGAAAATTTTTCATTACATAAAAATCATAATCAAAATTTACCTCTTGAAAAGGCATAGAAAGTTTCTCAAATACTTCTTCATAAAGTTGCACCAAAGTGAATTATTCATCAATCGTTGTTTCTGTCTAGTACGAAATTATTTGAGACTTGTATTCTCATTCTCACTTGTAATGTATAAACTTTATTATTGAGAGAAGTTAGATTATACTATGTAGATATGTATTAGCCTAAATTATAGAAAGGTAAGATAGATAGAGTAGAGTATTGTGAAAGGTTATTGATACGAGGCAAGCGCACCTACCAATTTTAATATAGTCGGATATGAGTCCGAGTCGATCCCTCAGAGATTTTGAGTACTAATATTAACTTTAGCTTTATTATCTAACCGAAAAATTATGATGAGTTGAATGAATTAAAAATACTGAAATTAACAACTAAACTACTTATAAGACTTAACTAAGCAATTTAGAAAGCAATAAACTACTAACGACTTCAAGTATGCAATGATGTATTTAGGAATTATTTCTCCTAGTGTTTAACATGTAACCTTTTTAAAATGTATTCAATTCAGTTTCTACGATTCTTGACCGGAGGGATTCACAATTAAAGCTAATATCTTTCTCAAGCATATTAACCCTAATCCTAAATTATTTACCGGAATCTCTTCACTTAGTAATATAACTTAGAATTGCATTAATGTTTAATGAATTCCCACACAAACAGTCAACTTTTCCGAAAGAATCATGTATCTTATCTCTAAGTATACATGTAATTCTCTTCAATTATGTTAAGATCTAATTACACATGCAATTTCTCAATTAACATGCATAATATCATATATTGATACTCTAGAATTATCAATCCATAACTAAACGACATAATTGAATCAAGAAAGGATAAAAACTTTCTTGAAATTATAATTCAATCCAAGGGTTACATGAAACCCTAGGTTCCATAATCCTAAATACTTGAATTCTAAGCTATCATAATGAATCTAAAAGCGAGATTCATCAAAGACATAAAATAAAACATGAAAACCCCTCTTGATTTGATGAACAATCTCTAATCTTGAAATCGATGTCGTTATCGCTTCTTGATCGATGTTCGCCTTAAGTCTCTTCTCTTCTCTTGTTTCTCTCCGTTTCTGTAATGTCTCTACTTTCTTTTGAACCCTAAGATCCCCTTTTATATGTGTATTTCACGGATTTTATTTTCGTCACCAGACACAGGCTGGGACATGGCCGTGTCCCCAGGCCGTGTAACTTTCTGCACTAAGGCAAAATTTCTGCACAACTTCAAAATTTCATAACTTCTTCGTTTGAATTCGGAATTAAGTGAAACTTGATTCGTTTTCTTCGTTTTCGAGCCTAGAACGCGTTTAAACCCTGAAATCAACATTTTACTCAATTAAGTATCAATTTCTTTAAAGAAAACCAAAAATGTACGAGAAATGCTATAAAATCACCATATAAAATATGTTTAAAATTAGAGTTATCAGTTATGTATGGCAATTACTTGTAATCTTCTCATGATTTTGTTATAATGGATTAAGTGAAACGGCACTGGTGAAGTAGATCGAGTCCCCAGCAATTGAGCTAGAAGAGAGCAGTAGGTAAAAGGTTGAAGCTCTATAAATCCTTAGCCTGATATTCTCCTTCCTTATCTCTATTTATTTACGTTATTTAATTGTGTTGATTATTTATGTGTTGAATTTTTAAAATACCATTTTTCACCAAATTAAGTTATTAAAAGAGGTAATTTTTCTTATATTGAAAAAGTTTCAAAAAGTTGAAAGGTATCAATTCACACATACCATCACCCCAACACCCACCCCTCTAATTGATATCTTATACGGGACCAAGACAATTCCTCGAGCTTAGAGTGTGACATAAAGTTATTCCAACTTAGTTAGCCTATCATCATCTAAATGGTACCTCCCATTCCACCACACCCCATACAAACTACTACTACCTAAGGGAATGGTGTTGGGAAGTGATAGTACCACCAAAACTTCTTGTCAATCTAATCTTAGCCACCATGGTTAGAATTAAACATAAAGGGTATCAAAATGTTTTTGTCAATCTTAAATTTAACTTTGGAATCTACAAAATGAACAAAGATGAGTTTTGTTAGTGTCGGAGCTAGTTTAGCATGGCCACTACAATGCCTAAGTTAGAAAAGTGTTTTAAGTGTTTGGAAAGGAAATATAAGATTCAGTGAGCAAAGTATGTAGAGAGTTCTTACAGAGGGTATGATCTCATATTTATAGGCTTTTGTTTAGAAACCATAGTTATAGGTAGCTAAACTGCTAGTAACATGTAGCATCTTCTAAATTTAGCCATATGCAAATCATTAGGTGAAATGGGTAGTTAGATAGTTGTTGTTTGGATAACCGCTGAATTGTTCATGCTCACATTTAAATATTTGAATCTTATTGGATTAGGCCTTAGCAATTGGGCCTCAAGTGATATTGGTTAAAAGAGTGACATTAAGCTATAAAAGCCTTTGCAAGAAGTCAACAGCTAAAATGTCGATAAAGTGGTATCGACTATAATAGGACCAAGCTAAAGGCATTATCCTAAGCTAACTCTCGACTCATTTAGAACATGCTAGCATAGTGCTAAGGATCAATTAATGAGATGAAAATCCACTATCAATAATTTTTTTTTAGTTCAAACTTCTTGATAAGTCCATAAAGTTAGAAGTAACCCAATAAAGTTAATTTCTCAAAATAAAGCATATAAAAATTTAATTTAATAAAAACATAAGTTTATTTGTAAAACTATTATTTATCAAAAACTTGAAATTTAAGCTTCAAGATATAATGAAGCTTTAGAGAAAAGTTATTAACCTCATAAAAAAATTAAAATGGTGTGAAATTGTATATAATATAGATGTATTTATATAAAATACACATAATATGCATAAAAAATGTGAACATATTAATATAAAATAATAAAATATGGATAAATTTGATAAAAATGGTTATAATTACCCAAAAGTTACATGATAAGTCATCAACAAAATAACCGCAAAATGTAACACAATGCTTAGGAATCTTAGGTAAATGACATGTGTACGCTACATGTCACATTTTTTTTTAACCAAATTGACTTAAGGCCTATAAATACACTAATAGGACTTCAATTACAACATTTTAGCAATTAGAAATTATAAGGAGAAGAATAAAAATAGATAATTTAGAATTTTAGCAAAATAGAACAAAAAATAGGATGGGACTGCTCACGTGTAGTTCACCTACCAAACAACAACCTAACACCTTTTCGCTTGGGGTTTTAAAGGAAGGTGGCTGGAGGAGTTGTTTCAATAGGGTCTCATCACAAAAAGGTAGACGAAGGTTGGTGAAGGTTGGTGAACTCGGTTGCTTTGTTTTTCACTCCTAAGATTTCTTAATATTTTTAAAAAATTATCAAATCTTTGAAATTAATTGTGAGAATTAATATAATTTTTAGAAATATCAAATGTTGTTGTTTCAAGTTGAATTTTTGTGCATAATATCATAAATATTTGTATTTAATTATGGTAATGAGAATTTTTTAAAATAAACACATTTATTATTTATTATATTTATTTCGAATAAATTGGTAATTTCATCGATTCATTAAAATAATTTGTTTTTGAATAAATTAATTGATGAGCCCAAGATAGTTTGACTTTGGGAAGCTTATAATGATATTAGGAGCACTCAATTTTTATCTTACACATAAATTTGCTTGTTTTCCTAATTTTTAGTAATCTCAAGCTAAAAGCACAATTTTTGTAAATATAGGCGATAAAATAGTTTAATATAATTGATGGTCGTAGTCGAGTTAGCCAACAAACACCATGTACTATTGATGAGTAGACACAAAATCTTGTTGCTATTGTGGCCAACTTAATTGTCTTAGTAAACAGGGCCTTAAAGGCTAGACTGCGTGAAAGAGTTACTAAGTAAGTTTGAGAAACGAGAGATAGGCCAAGGAGGCAAATGAACAAGCAAGCTCTGGAAGCCTTTCCTGTGAACCAAGCATCATCGCAACATGCCAATAAAGTTGCGAGAAGAAGATTAGAGTTGGACAAAGTGGAAGAGTACGAAGAGGATGAAGACCAGTATGATGGGATGGATGAGCATAAGTTCAAAGCGCCAAGAGGTGTCGAGCATCTTAAAGTACAAATTCCAAGCTTCAACAGATCTGGTAGTGCTAATGACTACCTCAACTAGGAAGAGAAGATCGAAAAGATATTCGATTTCTATGATTATGAAGATGATGTCCACATTAAGGTAGCCGCATCAGAATTTTCTAGGTATGTAGCAATGTGGTGGAAGAAGCTACAGAATGTTCGTCTGAAGGCTCGATGCGAATTCCGAACATGGAACAAGATGAAGAGAGTTTTGAGAAGTAGGTTCATTCCTAAACACTATGAGCAAGACATTTTCCGATGACTCTAAGACTTGAGGCAAGGTAATAGATCCGTAGACGACTATGTTTGAGAGTTTCAGTTGCTCATGATACAATATGATGTCGATGAGCTTGAGACCCAAACTATAGTACGGTTCATCTCGAGACTCCGAGTTGAGATTGGTTACGTCGTGGAATTGTAGAGCCTCACAACTCTAGATGAAACCATTCATGTAGCCTAGAGGCTTGAAAGACAATGGCGAAACCAGGTTAGCCAAATGCAAAGTAACAAATCAATGATGCTGAGTAGGAATGGCCTATCAAGTAGAGTAAGGAGTGACAAGGCATCAAATAGATTTGAGGTTGAACACCTAAGTCACATGCCGAGCCGACTAGATGAGGGCTGAGGTAAGAGTAAGACCGAAGAACCTGAGATCCGAAGAGACAAGGGTTAGAGCTCGAGACAAAAAACCTGAGAAATCAAATGTTTTAAGTGTCTTGGCTTTGGACATGTAGCTAATCAATATCTGAACCGCCAAGTCATGACTATCAAGGAAGATAAGCCCTAGTTTAAAGTAGAAAAGGCGAGTAAAGGAGAGGAAGAAATGGTAACCGATCAAATGCTGGAAGAATTTAAGGAAGATTCGAAAGTCAAGATACCCCTTAAAGGTGGTGCTGAGTATTGCTTTGTTGTTTAGCAAGCTCTCGATACTTTTGTGGCTAATGAGAATGAGTAAAGAGAGAACCACTTTCATACAAATTACCGGGTGAATGGCAAGCTATGCGCTATGATCATTGATGGAGGGAACTATATCAACGTCATCATGCAAGGGGTAGTTAAGGTCATGAAATTGCCAACTCTTCCACACCCCAAGTCGTACAAGATTCACTAGCTGAATGAGAGAGGAGGATTATACGTTTTTGTGCAAGTCAAAGTGCAGATTACTATTAGTGATAGGTATAGGGATGAGGTGTTGTGTGACGTCCTGCCCATGTGTGCGTCCCACATATTATTCAGCCGACCGCAGCTATTTGACTTAAGGATATTACACAATGAGTATAGAAACACCTACATATTTCAAAAGGACGGGAAGAAAGTTATATTGATGTCGATGAGTCCTAGGGAAGTGCAAAATGCCTAGGAAAAGGTTGTGAGATCTCTATAGCAAAAGTCCTTAGTGATTTCCCAAGGTCAGTTTGCACAAGAGGTCGAACCCGAGGACTATGTACTCCTCTTGGTCAGGAGACTCCTAGAGGTTAGAGAGGCCGAAAACTTATCTACCGAAGTGCTGTAACTACTTCAAGAATTTGCTGACCTGTTTCCATCCGAGATGCTAAAGGGATTACCTCCCTTGAGAGGAATTGAGCATTACATTGATCTTGAACCTGGAGCAGCCCTACCAAATCGACCTGCCTATAGACTCAATCCTGAATAGGTAGCCGAGCTGAAAAAGCAAATTGATGAGTTGGTAGATCACAAATATGTCTGTGAGAGTATGAGCCCATGTGCCGTCCTAACCATGCTAATACTAAAGAAAGATAATCATGGAGGATGTGCATTAACAACCATGCCATCAACAAGATTGCTATTAAGTACTGATACCCGATCCCGCGATTAGATGACATGTTCGATGAGTTGCATGGTGTACGCATCTTTTCAAAAATAGATCTAAAGAGTAGCTATCATCAAATACGAATAAGATTAGGGGATGAATAGAAAACAACCTTTAAGACTCAGGATGGTCTATTTAAGTAGATGGTTATGCCATTTGGTTTAACTAACGTGCCATGTACATTCATGCAACTCATGAATCATGTACTTTAAGCATTGATAGGCAAATGCATTGTGGTTTATTTTGACAATATTCTAGTCTACAGTGCTAACCTTTTTGTTCATATCAAACATTTGAGATTGGTGTTTAACATACTCCGTGCCAAGAAATTATTCAGCAACTTGAAGAAATGCGCATTTAGTTAGAGCAAGGTTATATTCCTTGGATATGTCGTTTCAAGGAGTAGAGTTCGTGTTGATGAGGAAAAGGTCAAAGTTGTTAATGAGTGGCTTACGCCGACAAGTGCAGCTGAAGTCAAGAGCTTCCATGGCCTAGCCTCATTCTATCGAAGATTTATCTGGAACTTCAGGTCCATAACTGCACCGTTGACTGAATTAACTAAAAAGAACATTGAGTTTAAATGGATAGAAAAGGCTTAGAGGAGTTTTGAAGATGTGAAGTATAAGCTAACGTCTACTCCAATACTTGCCCTACCAGATTTCAAGAAGGTTTTTGAGATTGAATATGATGCATCTGATGTCGGCATTAGTGCTATACTTATGCAGGAGTGTCAACCTATTGCCAACTTCAACGAAAAACTTCAAGGTGCTGTCCTGAATTACTCAGCCTATGATAAGGAGTTCTATGCTCTTGTCTATACACTCTAGAACTAGCAACATTATCTGTCGCCGAGAGAATTCATCATCTATTTTAATCATGAATCACTCAAGCATCTTCGCGGGCAATAGAAGCTTTCTCGGCATCATGATAAGTGGGTCGAGTTCCTAGAGACCTTTTGCTATGTCATTAGGTATAAGAAGGGAAGCACCAATATAGTAGCTAATGCACTTTCTCGTCATCATACCCTCATCACGACGTTACAAGCTAAAGTGCTTAGATATGACACTTTACCTGATCGATATGAGCATGAGCCACATTTTGAGCCTTTAGTAGCCAAGTGCAATGATAGGGGAGCTGTGGTCGGATTCTACTTGAGTGAAGGGTTCTTGATGAAGGACAAGCACATATGCGTGCCGAGTGGTGCTGCAAGGTAGCTACTAGCTCAAGAAGCTCATACTAGGGGTCAGGGTAGCCATTTTGGGGAAAAAAGAACGATTGAGATATTGAACGAGCATTTTTACTGGCCTAGAATGATGAGGGATGTGTATTGAATACTTAAGGAGTGTAAGATGTGTAAGTATGTGTAAACCCTAAAGATAAGTCAAGTAACCGTAAAATCGAATTTAGTACACAAAGTTTAAAGCGATCGATTAAATGATCCAATCAAACCTAAATTTTAAACTAAAGCTAGAAATATTAGTAAAAGTGATCTTATAAGTTTGAATTTAAGAAAATAAGTAATAAAATAAAAGAATATAAAATTTTTAAATTCTAAGTGTATTACTGGTTATTTATCGAAAGTACGTAAAATACATTTCAATAACTAATAAACCGCTAGAAATAAATTATATGTATACCAAAAATCATAGAATGACCTAAATAATATTTAAAAGTGTTTACTTGTACCCCACATGTATTTATGTGTAGGTAAAAATACGCAAAATTACCTAAATTGCCCAAAATTAGCTAAAAATTTACTAAATAATTAAAGAAAATTATAAAAAATTAACGAAAAATTTGAAAAAAAATCAAGGAAAGAGGGAATGAACCAGATCAAGTCATGGCAACAAGGGGAGTAAGAAACCAAAATTAACCAATAAAAAACAAGCAACAAAAAAGGTAAAATGGAAGAGATATGGATATTGTCTTATTCTAATTAATACATAATAATTCCTACAAAGCCTTATAAATAGCAAGAAAATTTACAAAGCTCATTTGATTAGTTAGGAATTGGGAAAATTTGAGAGAATTGAAATTGAGAGGAAAAATTAAGGTTTTAGAAAATTTGTCCTAAATTTGTATAGATAAGGAAAGAAGGTCGAACCTATACACCACCACCACCTGAAACCGAACCACCACCACCACCCCACTCTAAACCTACCGCCTGGACCAGCCGACACACTTGAACCGGTGTTAGAGGCCAAAAAGCTTTCAAACTAAGTGAGTCTCACATCTCTTTCAATTTTGCAAAATTCCTTAAAATTGTTTATTATGCCCAAAAAATTATGAAATTTATTACACGGATGTTTTATTGTATGTAGATTTAGGGAAAAATAGTGATTAAGTTTAATCAAGTCTAAAAATATAGGGTTCTTGAGAAATTAGACAAAACCGAGCATTATTAGAATTAGAAATAAATAGGTTTAGAAGTGTAGTTTGGAGCTCAACTTTTTTTCTATAGAATGCTTAAGTGATATAGAACAGTGCTATGAAGCCATTTTTTTTTAAATTAATTTTCAAAAATTTTAAGTAAATTTTTAGCTCTAAAATGATGAAAAAAATGAGTAATTTTAGCTTAATTAAGTGATTAAATGATTAATTATCGATTTAGAAGGTAATTAGAAGTTTAAGGATGTTAATCTCTGATGTAGAAACCTAATCCTAGTCTTTGGATTGTTAATTGAAATTAATATGGGAATTATGTAGTAATTATAGGAAATTAAGGAATATGTGAAATTAAGGTTTTAATAAATATAAAAAAATAGGTTAAATTGGATAATATAATAATAATATCAGTACAAAATAAATATGAAACAAAAATTAAGTTTAGGTAATTGGATAAAAAATATAAAATTTTCTCACATCGAGAGTAAATCCAGTACCCCGATTAAGATTAGATTGTACTGAATCGGTTAGAACACTAAATTAAGACCCAATACAATATTAGAATACTCGAGCTTGATATGATTAATTTCACATTAGGATTTGAGTGTATTTAGGATTCCCCGTAGTTAAAAACAATTTAGAACCAAAACTAGAATCTAATTCAGAAACTAAACCCCAAGCTAATATAAAGTGAATCATTAGTAAATAATAAGTATATTTAGAGAAGTAAGTTAAATTATAAATTAGAATGTATCATTAAAGTATAAATACTAAAAAGACGTATTTATATTATAGGATACCCAAAGACAAACCAACGAGTGATTAAGCGATTGAGAATTTCAGATAAGTTGGGTTTATTACTTCACCATATTTGGACTACTATTTTAGAGTACTTAAAGACTTAAGATTGTGTATGATTGTGATTGTAAGTAGTTTTATGTATATGTTTGTATATCTAACTTCATGTTGTAATTTGTGTTGTGATTGATTAATGTAATGACTGGATTGGTGTGAAACTCTCTAAACACCCTAAATTGAACCTAATCTTATTTGATCCTAATCTTATTCGATCCTAAAACCCTAAATTATCATGCATTACAACCCTTTAGGGGATCATTAAGATTCTCTAACCAAATACCAATACCTTCGAAAAAGATAGCGCTGGATAGCAAATTAGTCTTTTCCTCATCCTTAGCTAAACTAAGTGACAGGAAAGGAGGTCGCAGTGAGAATGAGGGCATTGGTTCAAAGGATAATTTTAGGAGGAGTAGTATCTCTATTACGCAAACCTGGGTTTAGTTATAAGCTGTTGCATAACAGAAAAACTCTTAAACCTAGATTAGAGTAGGTGAAATTACTCTAAATTCACAACAGACCAGACTACGTTGTGTAATAACACTTGCTTGTTATATTACATGAAAATAATTGCTCAATAATCTTATTTGTGTTTGTATATATTCATGAGTCTTCAATTCAACTTATTGAGCTATAATTGCTCATACCCGTATAAATCCTTTTGCAGGTCCTGATCTCTGAATACTCTGAGTAATATGCCGCCTTACAACTATCCAGAGGTTAGTCCTTTTTGTAGCCTGAGGGTGTGAGGATCAATTAGCCTAATAGTTAATGTATATCTAGAGTCTCACTAGTAGCTTTAAGACTGAAAGACTAATATTTGATATGTAAATCAGCCGACTGTTATGATATGATGTAGAATCACCTAGGAATTCTACAATAATGTACATGTAATCATATATACATGTTGACTTGAAGCTTAAATATTTACTATAACTTTAGTTAAATTTTTAATTGAACTGTTTACTTCAAAGCAAGGAGTCGTCAACGCCTTATGTAGATTATGTCTATGATAGGCACTGTGAAACCAGTTACTATCATAGGATAGTTTACATGGAGAGACTGTTGTGATTCTATGACTTCGGGGCGTAACAGTATGCTAAAGGGATGAGAGAGCCTTCTGAAGAATACACGCCCTTACCAATTCCCAAGCAGCCATGGATCAATATAAGCATAGATTTCATGCTCGGCCTTCCCCATACGTCAAGAAGATACGATTCGATTATGGTAGTGGTCGATCGGTTTAACAAGATGGGCCACTTCATTCCCTGCCATAGGACTAATGATGTTTTATTCATCGTTAACCTCTTTTTACAGGAAATTGTGCGACTATATGGAGTGCAGAGAAGTATTGTGTCTGACCATAATTCGAAATTCACGAGCTTCTTTTGGAAAACCCTATGAAGGAAACTTGGCGTACTAAGCTCCTATTTAGTACTTCTTGCAACCCTCAAATAGACGGCCAAACTAAAGTAATTAACAGAACCGTCGGTAGTCTCCTGCGTGCCACAATTGGAAAGAACTCTCGCGACTAAGATTTATGTCTACCCATCATTAAATTTGCTTACAATCGCTCAACTCACAACTCCATTGGAACATCACAATTTAAGGTTGTTTATGAACTTAACGCGAACCTACCCTTGGACTTAGTCAACAGTCCATCTACATAAGGGGAAAGTCAATCTAACCTGCAGCATACCGAGGAATTTCATAAGTTACACCAAAGAATTGCCGAGCAATTAACTAAAACTATGGCTTGACAGAAGGAAATGGGAAGTTGTGGAAGGAAATGGGAAGCTGTAGAAGGAAATGAATCATTTATGCTCCTAAGGACCTTATCTGGATCCATCTTAGCAAAGAACGCTTTCCTAGCAAGAGGATGAACAAACTATTACCCAAAGCAAATGAACCCTATAAGATCCTAAGATGCCTTAATGATAATGCCTACAAGATTGAGCTATGCGAATGTTTCGGCGTATCTGCCATATTCAATGTCACCGACTTAACTCCATATATGCCAAATGATGATGAAGGCCAAAATTTGATGGCAAATCTTCAACAACCTCGGGAAATTGATGCAATACTGGCCAGCGGTCCCATTACTCGCACGTGCCTCTGAGGCCTCCAATCCCTTTCCTGAAGAATTTTCTCTCGACAACCTACTAATGACGAGAAACTGTACATAAAAGAAAGGTGGTTGAACTCCTTAAGCTACCCGCATTATCATACGTTGATCTGTACACTCGGTAGTGATGATACCGACTATTCCCTTGCTGAGGACCTTGTGCTGAGTACTCTAACCAACTACTATCGAGAATCTTTTGTCTAGTGATGAGAGACTCACTTAAACGACCGAATAGTTTTCTCTCAGCATACCACTATCTCTCTCATCCCGGCCCCTTTAGTGCTACAACATTTTAACCCTTCCCGCCTGCTGTGCTAAAAAAATATTCGTATGAGACCAATGCTATACTAGCAGCTATCCACTTCGTTTGACATTTAACTACTTTTCCATTTTTGGTTTATTGTCCTTTTTTACCCTTTTGGTATGTACTAGGAATCCCCTTTTTATAAATACTTTTTTGTAATTTCTTTATTTATAATACTGTCCTAGGGACTTACTATAAATAGTCCTTATCTCTTGTAAGCTAGAGATAAATTACATCTTAATATTGAATACTCTGTTCTTATGAGACAATCCTCTCCAAGTTTATACTCCTTATACTTTTATCTAATTTTGCCGAATAACTTAGGATTAGTAGCGAGTCGACCTTGACATCAACTTGTACATCATATCAAATGAGGTATCGAGTCATGTTGTGTTTGTTGATGAGTCACATCCTCCGAACAACTTCACGTAAGCAACTCTTGTTCAATTATGAACCATTTCCCTTTAATTTTCTTCAATATCTCGAAGGACTTATTTCATTTCAATTCTACCCTGATAAGTCCCAGTAATAACTGAGCTCCAAGACACACTACTACATTACCTACGGTTAGATGTGTAGTGAACTACAATTGTCTAATTAATTAATTGTGTATGTGATTTCATTGAATGTGTATTGTTTAAGTGAAATGTTTTCTTCTTGTATGAATGGTTTGATGAGACATCTTATTGCTTAGAAAATAAATTATCCTTCTATATGTTCACCTAAGTGAACGCTATGTGATGAGTTAAACTTGGGACACAAAGTTAAGATTAGGCTAATTAATTATTCCTTGTATAGAACTTAAGATTCATGCCTAATGCTAAGTTGTTATATTGCTTGGTGTATTCATGGCATAACAAGAAATAATCTATGAGTCAAGTTTTTATGAAAATTGAAATATTACTAGGCTGGGTTTGAGCATATAGAGTTGCATTACACAATGAATTTTGGCCACTATATGTGGTTTCAACTAAGTTAGCTACATAATGGGTTTTTCTAACCACTTTATGTGGTTTCAACTAAGCTAAGTTTTGGCAACTCCATATTGCCCTAAGTTCTCGGATTTTGTATCCAAATTGTCTAAGAGTGTCCACTAACTAGATGAAAGCTAAGTTAGGCTAAGATATCAATATAGATCCATGCTAAGTTCACAAGCATAATATGCATTCATTACATAGACTTCTTATCTCGATATGAGACTAGAGGCCTTGTGGTAAATATGCTTGTAAATGTTTATCGTACTTGCGTTGTGTTTTGTTTTATTTTATCTACTCTCATTTAGCTCATAATAAGCAGAGGGATACTTGTACATCCTTAGGTTAATAAGAAATCTAAATGGACACCACCAACTACTTAAGGGAAGACTTTAGAGAGCGCGTAAGATGAAGTTAGCTACTTTTGAAAAGAGTCTTGTTGTATTTTGATTGTAGTCTAAAGAAGCATTTGTACATATGTCATGAAAAAATAAAAGTCTCTTAAGTTTATTTACGTTTGAGATTGTATATGTTTTGTGTAATCAAGTATAAGGCTGAACTTCATTATAGTATTCTCTTATCATAAATAGTACTTTTATTGAATGTAAACAAGTTAGTAGTTTTGATGTTATATTCTAAGTAATGCTAGGATGTGACATCCAGGTTAGTGTTTGTGATGTTGTACTCTAAGCAATGTCGAGATTCATTTTTCCACTTTCTACCTTTAGCCCCTCCTCCATCACAACCCACCACTTTTTATCCCTATAATGCACCACAAACCACCACTCCTCAACCAAAGCTAATACTCCCAAACACTTGCCCATACCTTAAACACCATAAAACCACTTTCACTTGACAAAAGCAACTCTACCATCATCAAATTCAAAGCAATGCCTCACCCAATCTCTCTCAACAACTTGTGCACAACCACCCATTTTCCAATGCAACCACCATTACCATGCACTTCTATACCTTTGAGAATCTAGAGACCATCTTCTTTCTTGTTGAAAACCAATACCACACCGTAAATTCAAATCACCAAACCAGCATCTTTGGACTTGCTAGCAGCTATAAATTTATTCTTAATTTGTCCTTATATCCATAGTAGCTTATAGACTTAACAAAGTTAATTTTGGTAGCAAAAAGGATCACGAAAACTTCAATTAAATAACAAATTAATTTTTCAAATGATATTAGTAAATTATCATTTTGACAAAATTTAAGTAGTATTTGTGATATAAGACCGATATTCATATTGCAGTTCTGGAACTAGATTTTGAATATATTGCTCATGCATCTTGAATTTGATTTACAAGTGCTTCCTTTACTTAATCTCATAGTGTTTTTTTTTTTTTGTACCCCGCAATTGGATGATATGTAAATCTCGGTACAATTGGTCACTGGAAAATAAAGACTTATGATTAAATTTTTTTTTTTTTTTTAAATGGATATTGTGTCAAACTTTTGTCAAACATAGTAGTGTGGTGTGGGCTGACCTCTCGATCCTTGCACGACGGGGCCAACACTAAAAATTTGCACTGGCTGGCCGGCCTGGATCAATACATTCCTCTACCTACCGATATAAATAACCACTTAATATCGGGTTGTCAATGGGAGGTTGCCTTTTTTACTTTCCTCGTTATGGCTTACAATTCTCCTCAAAATGTACATTAAAAGTACGCTCGTACCGTACCAACTGCCAACCCTCACCGACCATACGTCAAGTGGAATTTCATGGCTCACCTATGATGACTTAATCGACCAAACATGGTCCCATCGGTAAGTTTCACAAAAATCTTTGATGATGGGTTTTAGAAAATTGCTTCACTTGATTATAAAATTATTGATACAAATTAAAAAAAAAAGTGAAGAAACTGCATATAGTGTAAACAAAGCAAAAGATAGTATTTTATGATATTCTTATCTTATCCCACTAAGAAATTGGTTTGGAAGTATATTGAGTTTATCTATATTTTTTAAATATATTTTTTTTTATAATTTTAATAATTAAATATAAGTGATAGTATTTTAAGAGAATAAATTTGAAGAATTTTAGACAATATAACTTTTATTGACTCAAATCGTAATAAAAAATATGTAAGGTTGCTTAATAGATAATTAGATAGAAAAAAAACTTTGATTACAGTAATATGTTACATAAATTGATAAATAATATATAAATACTAAATGTATGATGATGAAAATATTTATTTTTAAAAAATAATTTACCGATATTAATAAATTATATAAATTAATAAGTGATATATAAATACCAATAAAATTTTAATATGTAAAAATATAATTCAATTAATATGTTTTCANTATTTTTTTGAAAACATATTAATTGAATTATATTTTTACATATTAAATTTTTATTGGTATTTATATATCACTTTTTATGGTATATAAATACCAATAAAATTTTAATATGTAAAAATATAATTCAATTAATATGTTTTCAAAAAAATATATATTTTTATTACCATATATTTAAAAAAATCATCCATACTTCTATGTCAATTTTTAATCTTTCAATCTTCTTTTCATCGGAGACTAGAGAGAGAGAGAGATTACAGCTCAGTCCATATGTTGAAACATGACCGACAGAGAGAAATAAATTATTATTAAAATGAAAGTTGAATACAAACTTTTGTCCCATTATACTCAGCCTACGTCTCTATAAAGATCCAATCCAATCACCATGAAAATCTGTAAGAGATACACACATCAATAACATTCAATCCCCAAGTGTTCATCTATTCCTACCTAGCTAAGCTGCTAACCGTCATTACCATGGAACAACCTCCTCGCCAAGCTCGTGATTGCCCTCAAATAGAGCTCGTGATACATAAAACAAATGAAAACAGCAACAACGATACCACCGTTTATAATTGTCATCCAAATCTCTCCATCGACGCTCTAAAGTGCATAATAACTAGATTTCATGCAGGCTATTTTCGAATAAGCTTGTCCTTAGGTAGTCAAGCTTTGTTGTGGAAGACCATCTTCGATCCAAATCATGATGTCCGCACTCTGCCCCATGTCCTCCACGTGCTTCATCCCGCTGGGTATCATCTACTTTGGCTTCTCTCTTTCTGCACCCATATACTCCTCTCTATCGTTTACATATTCCGTTGCGCTTTTTACTACGAGATGGTGAAGGCTGAGTTCCTGCACCATGTAGGGGTCAACTACCTCTTTGTGCCATGGATTTCGTGGCTATTGCTCCTCCAATCGTCACCCTTCATCAACACCGATACCACACCTTACACGGCCCTCTGGTGGTTCTTTGTAATCCCCGTGGTGGTGCTTGACGTGAAGATCTATGGTCAATGGTTCACTAAGGGGAAGAGGTCCGGATCTTATACGTATCATTAAGTTATATTTGTAAAGAAATAATAGTTAACAGGTGCCACATAAACACTTGTTAACCGAAAGAACAAGAAGAAATACACTTAATTTTTTTTCTTTTTTTTTTTTTCCTTTGTCTCATAAATCATGCCATACTCTAAATGAAAGGCTATTGCCCGAGTACTCGTTTGGATTTGGTAAGATTTGATGTTTATATTACATTTTGAATTAATTTGATTATTTTTATCATACAGATTGCTGTCGAGAAGGGCTAACCCAACAAGCCAACTATCGGTGATTGGGAACTTGGTGGGTGCCCAAGCAGCAGCACTCATGGGGTGGAGAGAAAGTGCGATGTGCATGTTCTCATTAGGGATGGTGCATTACCTGGTGCTATTCGTCACGCTATACCAGCATCTGTCGGAGAGAGGTCGGTTTCCGCCGATGTTACGACCAGTGTTTTTCTTGTTCTTCGCAGCGCCGAGTATGGCAAGCTTGGCTTGGAAGTCCATAGCCGGTGGTTTTGATATGGCTTCCAAGATGCTCTTCTTCCTATCTCTCTTCCTCTTCACATCTTTGGTGAGTTTTTTCCTTTTTCTTTTTCTTCTTCTTTTTACCCTTCTCCCTTTGTACGTTTGCATTTTAAAATATAGTCAAGAAAATGACAGAAGAAGTGTTGCGTTTGGACTCGTACACTTTCTACATTTGTGGGGTGTAGTCTAGTATTATAAGATTCATGCATTGGCAATGTGACGGCTTCACCATTCAAGCCTTAAAGTCAAATTTGGTTTAATGGCAACAGAGAAAAGTCAAATTTGGATTTAAATGAAAGATCCATTAAATATACATATATTATAAATCGGATGCTAAAAAAAAAAAAAATTCATTTATTTGTCTTTTGCCATCGGGAATTTCAAAAGTTTACAACCTTACCTTAAGGATACTTTGATATTTTGACCAACAGTACTCATAGTTTGATTAATTTAATACACAGTCATTAGGTGTCATCTCGTTTTCTTAAAGAAACTGTAAGGCATGTATGGACGATCTCTACACATATACAATGGTACTTTTGATTAGTATATAATCATTGAAAGGATAAATACATATACACCTGATAGTAATTTTGTTGGTTAGATAGATCGCAGTGGTCTACAATCTGTTTGAGAGAATATATTTACTTCATTAGCCATTTAATTAGATCCATTTACAATGCAAGTTTTCTTCCTTCATTTTATTTAAACAAAGATTCTGATACTTCGTGGATATATTTTACATACAAATTGAACAACTCATCTGGATTTAATACACTAGAAATTGTTTTGAATAAAAGTCGACCACATACTTTCACTTGACTAAGCTGAGAGGGAAAATTCTAGAAAGCTCTTCTACATTAGGACGCCTGATATTGATAGGTCTTGTTTGATCTTGTGACGAGAAGGAAACTATAAATTCAAATTTTTTCATTTATACAACATTTGACAAGCATAGAGTGAAATGATTAAAAAAAAAACTAAAAGAGTTACTCCAAAGCTTCAAATTATTCAGATCCTAATATATTGTTAGGAAAGAGTAATTCAATTATAAGTTATTGGCAATAATGAATGTATCAAACTCTCATGAAAAATAATACAAAGTTGGATTAGTCGAAATCTTCCGTTTAGGTCATACGTTATCTTCACTTTAGGATCTAAAATACAACTAATACCATATATACAACCAATTAAATCACTTGTCGTCATATGAATTTTTCATGATCCATAGGATTGACTACTCTATTAAGCAATTATTTTATGAAAGGATTGTGATGGACGAATATGGTGTAGCATAGTAATGAAAAAAGACTCATTGGTCCTAATACGCTATGTATTTTGGATATCATATTTTAACACATCATAGCGTAGCATGTATTTTTAAACAACAACCAATTATGTTTTTATATATTAAGATTTTATCGATATTTATTTACAACCAATCTATTTACATATTATATTAGTACCATTAACACTTTTTTTAGTAATGTCTAAGTACCAATCACGTTTACCTGATTCTAGCCATGATCCTACTTCAAGAAGGTATCTTATACTTCCAATTAGGACATGAACTTCTTCTTCTTCTTCTTCTTTTTTTCTCTTTTAACTCTCTTGAAACAATTGATGGTTTAATTGTTGTCGAACAACACAATTTCAGTTGTCCAAGTGTATGTGTATATTTGGTTATAAATCTTATTAAAATAAATATATAAATAGAAGAAAGAAAGAACGGCGATATTTTAAATATTATTTATATGGGAGTTGAAATAGCTAAATAATGAAAGGAGAAATGCAAGGTCATCAATGTAAATGGATCAGATGAAAATATTAGGGCTAAAATACCAAGCATTATTTCCTAGATTTTAACAAATCTACAAATACCTCCAAACTTTTAAAGTACCTTATAGATTATTAATATTGCAAAGATGCCATGAATTATAAAGATAGCACAACTATATCCTTTAAAAAGTATGGACACTCCAGAATTTCTCTTCGAAAATATTGTATTAAGTCAGTCTTTGTTATAAAATAAATTTTGATTAAATTCAATATTTGATTTTAAGGGTCTTTGTAATAGATTTGACATTTCAATAGTTAATATCGGTCAGGTCGGGTGGCAAATTAGCTTAGAGGATATTCACAATTTCATATTGATACTAAAGAATAACTTTGTAATGCAATAGGGGAAATTTTTTATGGCATAAGTAAGTTGCTTTCTCAAATTAGGATGTATCTATAGTCTTTGTTGTTTCCACACAATATGTGACGATAGAATCTAACATCTTGTCTTCGTTCTGGTTCTCTAATGCTAGTTTTTTTTTTTTTTATTATTATTATTGATAATTTCAGTAATGTCCCCCTAACTTTGCATGCTAGTACAGAGGGACAAGTTTAATTTTTTTTTTTTAAAAAAAAAAGAACATATGAACGATCATTTAATTTAACACGTATCCGGATTTTCTTACACAAGTAAAGAAAGAACAAATTTGTTAGGTTTCTATCACCGATCGCTACGAAACAAAGTAATTACTTAAATAAGTTATTTGTTGATAAATTTATATTCAGCAAGATTTCCTGGACGAAGTTGTTTTAATAGCCTAATATTTCAACAACCATCAATTTCGGAGATCTCGACATGATGACATCATGACATGGACCCGTAGCATTGCTAGAGCTAGCACAAAAATGTCCTGGCAAGGACAATGACCTCACACGCTATCCGACAAAACTTTCTTTTGTTCTAGAAAGTGACATAAATAAACTATATATATATATATATATATATATATATTTTTTTTTTGCCGAATCACATGCCGGAGTAATATTTCTTATGACATCTGTATTATTTTTTCCGAATGTAATGCACAGCTATGCAGGCCATTGCTTTTCAAGAGATCTATGACGAAATTCAGCATTGCTTGGTGGGCGTACTCGTTCCCATTGAGTACGCTAGCTCTGGCTTCCACAGAATATGCCCTGAAGGTCAAAGGTCCCCTAGCACAAGCCATTATGCTTCTCTTATCATCACTGTCGGTTGCGGTTTCCTTGTTTTTAATACTGTTGACGATGTTGAAGTCCAAACTACTCTTAGTCGACAACACTCAACATTCGGTTGTTGTCAATTCTTTGCAGTAGAAGATAAATCTACTGTATGAATTATGATGGACGGAGTAAATATATTTTTGTTTTAGACTTCTTTACTATATATCTAATGCCTCTGGTGCTATTGATGAAATCAAAACACAAATAAGAAGAAAAAAAAAAAAGGGAAGAAATATAGCTAGTGTTACTAGATTGGATCAATAGTGCATTGTTCTTCCCTTATTGAATGATGATGTAATTGGATACGAATTTGCTAAAGAGATTAGAATCCCTACAGTGGATACCCAATCTAGGGCACTTTTGATTAGCAATCCAAGCTTTTAGAGTTCCTATTTTTTTTTTATATATATATATATATATATATATGTTATGTTTTAAGTAAATGGATTAAAAAAAAAAAAATTGCATTGTTCTTAATTCATATAGAATGGAGCATATTGGGGAAAAAAAAAAATTCAAGAATGGACCATAATGACCTTCTCTTCTACTATAGATTTTTTATTTTCTTTTTCCTTTTCCTTCCACTACTATAGATTATTTTGTCTCCTCGGCTTCAGTAAACTCTCCAAAAAGCCACAGTGTCGTTAAGCATCCCGACGTGTAACTCTGGTGACAGTATTCAACTAATACACGCCCTAAATGAAGACAAAAGATTGTCCTTTCGTGCCCCGAACTTGAAAGGGACTTTTAACCCACCTTGTCCACTAATCTTTTCATAAGAATAAGCAAGGTTCTAATTTTAATCCATCAATTTTGACGTACAGAATTCATTCGCCTATATTTTTTGCTTCAATTGTTTGTATATCTAGAAGTAGACAGCTATCACTATGAGAAATTTGGTTTATAATAGCCAACAAAAGGTAAGGAGCAAATTTACCGTGGTTACAAAATTTTTCTCTTTTTTAATTTTACCCGATCCCTACAAAAAGTCAAAGTATTATATTTAAATAGTTTGAAATTGTGGAGGTACAATTCAAGGAGGTTTTGTAAAATTTATTGGTTTTTTTTTTATATTTATATTTTTAATTTAAATAATACCATAGCGATGTGATCCTTACCTAAAGTTGTAGTTAAAAGTGTTAGAATACAATGCTTTTAGGCTTGTACACTTTAATTTTTGAAAATTTGAAAAACCCAACCCATAAACAAAACCCTAGTATCTTTCCTTGTATGAATCTTAGCTTACCTCTCTGTCTCCTCTCGCCTCTCTCTCTCTCTCTCACCCCTACTTAAATAGTTCATATTCTTACAAAGGAGCAATCTTTTTCTCTTATCTTTGTCATCACTTCCCCTCTTCAAGGTTCGAAACCATAAATGCAAATACAATAATATTAGTTAAAACCTCTCAAATCATTCTCACGACAATCGTCCTTTCCATAATGGATCTCTCTATCGCTGTTCAAGAGGAGCTCCAACACCAGTATTGCCAGCTGTTGATGTTACTCCTTCCTTGGCCATTGACGTCATCGTTGCTACTCTCATCTTCGAATATGTACTTAGGATCTGAAATTTCAGTGGTGTTTCATCATTCCATTGATTGATTTCAAGAACAGTAGAAAGTGTGGAGTTTATAGAGTGTATTTTACCATAATTTTTTGCATTTCTTGTGTTTTAGGGCTTTTCAGCATTGGGTCTAGAGGTTTTACTTTGTAATATTTTTTAGGTTTTTTGTTTTAAGTCTTTTTTTTTTTTTTCCTTGAATGTATATAAGCATTCAATAATAAAAATTGATTGAGTAAAGTATTGCTTAGCACACCATTTTCTGTCTTTTTGATATAGTTGTTAATACTTCTATTGTGACATAATGTAATATTAATCATATATATACATATTTATACCATATTTTATTTACTTTAAAAATGGAAAATTAGACTTATATAATGTAAGCTATATTCAAAATTTTTAAAAAATGTGAATGTAAGCTAAATTTGAAATTTAGAAACATCTAAAAATCGAAAAATCTAAATTTAAAAGTTTGAACACTTAAAAATTTGGAAACGCCTACAAATTTGAAAATCTGAACACCCCAAGTCACAAAATTTATTATTTTTAGTTCCTAGAAAGACTTTTCATTGGAACTAAGTCCCAACAATATGTCACCTTTTGTAAGGATGAAAGCTTGCCATAAATAACTAAAATATGTCTTAGTAGCCTATTGTAGGGATGGGGTCACTGCCATAAGTTCACTTACTAGAGTGAGTTAATCCTTGCATCTGATTTTCTGAAGCGATTAGATCTCTATAATTGGCTAATGGTGCGACATTTAGGTAGTAACTTATTGTAGGAAACTATCACAAGGAATTTTTTACTTTCCTTAGGGAATTCTAATTCTTGCTATAAGATAAATTTTTTGTAGTGTATACTTATTAAATATTTTTTTTTAATATAGAAAATCAACAATTCACTAGGTAATACACATCTCACGTATATATACATGGTATATAACGACTAATTTTATACAAACTCGTAATAATAATAGTGAGTAGTTTCATTAGTACCCAAAAAAAAAAAACATGTGTATTTTTTTGCTTAGAACATCCTTAATATAAAACTAATTACTACTATATAAGTATATGTAAGTGTAAGGATTTGAGTCTAAAGATCACATACTTGCTGCGTGATAAATACGTTATACGTAACTAAGGAAAATGACTTCACTTGAGTAGTTCTTATGGGATGGTCAAGTGAAGAGTGGAAGGGAGGAAGAGTAGACCGTCTCAATAATGCTCTAATATGAGATTTGACAAGTAGAGGAGTTGAATAGCATATAACTGCATTATTGATGATGAATAAGGTATATACTCTTGAGGAAATTGATATATAGGCTTAACTTCTTGAACCCTATCATCTTAATTCGAAGAGTTAAATCCATTTTTAATTATTGAGCTCAAGGCTAATGAATCGAATTTACCTCTCTACAGCATATAACAAGAAAGATGGCCATCAACTTAGGATAGAAACTATGCTCACATGGGTTTCTTTAGGGAATATCAAACTCACTTTTAGAGTTAGAAACCTATAATTAACATTACAAACAAATGTATTAATTAAGAAACATGTTTAAATTAACTTAGACAAATTTTAAGCCACTTTACATAGATAATACCCGAATGCATCAAGACTCAAGTTGAACTTCTCTTATAGTAGTCAACAACCAAAAGGCTTTAATCAAATTTCTCTTATACTAGTCAATTAGATCTGACTCTCTCTAGGGTTAATTGATGGCCTTTTATTAGTGATCAACTGACTTAGGTCATTTTTAGTCAAATTCATCTTGTTTTCTCTTTTTTTTTTTTTAATTTTTCACCTATGGATCTCTATTAGTATCTTAGGATAATTTTTAATTTTTTATGTTACCTTTTTTTAAAATTTTATTTTTCTAAAATAATTATCTCATATTATTAAGATGTTTAAAATCTAAGAATCTATCATGCTTTTCCATCTTAATTTCTGGTTTGGCTATCATGCCTCATATGTTGTAGTTAATTTATTTTTATCTTCTTTCTTTTTAACTATTATCATATTACAACTTTAGGGAGGGCCATATCTAACCTAATTTATCTTGATAATAGTAATCTAATATTTATATCAATAGATTATAATAGCCCTAACATTGCAATTAATATATTTGAATGATTATTTGTTAAGTTTCTTGTAATGATATGCCTTCCAAGTGTTTGCTTAGAATTTTTGCTTAACATTTGGTACTTGAAGACCGATTGTGTAAAATCTATCATAAAGTAAAGGAAAAATAATAAAGGTAGTGCAAGATATAGGAGTGGCAAGGAAAATAATAAAGTTTTCTTTAAAGGGTAAAAAAGGGGAATCCCCTCTCAAGCTATAAAAGCCTTATTATTAACCTAAGGCTCATTCTAACTATAGTGTTTTGTGCAACCTCTCCTTAAGAAAACTTAGGGCACATATGATGTAGTTAAGAGTTCCCCTTATGTTTTGTTTTGATTTAAATCAATCATGAAAAATTCTACCCTAACTTAGATTATATAGTGGTATTGTAACAAGGTGTTGTTGTGAAAAGACAAAAGTTGTGCAGTTGAAATCAAGGATACCTTAAATCGATACGTGTATCTACCTTATGAAAAGAATGTAGATCGTATATGGACAATGATTTTTGGAGATGTTATGTTGTTGTTCTATAGCTAAATCTCAAATGAAGGTAAAGTGTGGTTGTTACAAGGACCTAATATTTAAGGTATATTTTCCAATCCTTTGATTGTGTTTGATATTTTAGGAAAACACACCTAAGTATTTTCCATAGTTTAAGGGTTCTTAGATTTGAAAGGAAGGTATTTTAAGGTGTTTAGGGGCACTAAAGGTGAAGATTATTAGTAATTAGAGAAAGGTTGGATTGAGAGGAAGAGGGTAAGATTATGAAAGAAGGGAGCACAATCATAACAGAACTATACTAGTGGGTATGCTAAAGAGTATGGCTAGAAGCACACTGATATGGAATCGAAGTCATGCTTCCTCGCATGGGTTAGTGCACAACCATACTCTTCTTAGATAAGCTGTGTACTTCTTTTTCTTGTCCTTTTTAAGATCTAAAAGTGATCTCATCTACCATTAAAACGTTAAACCCTTAGTATATTAATCTAAATTACTTAATAGACTAAGTATAGCCTATAAAATGGTTAAATTGATCATCTTACGAACCGAATTATCTATAAGCATAGAGAAATAACGTAGTTTATTATAAAGGGGTATTTCAGTGATTGGGCTTTTAACCTATTTATTTAATACATAGACCAATATCTTAGGCTAATAGTATAACCTAAGAAATCGAGCCTAAATAGGGATATCTTAGGAAGATCTAGATTGTTAGGCTTACAATAGGAGTCATTGAATTGGATTTTCTACTTTTAACCTTATTCGGTTATCTTGTGTATGAGAAACAGAATTAAAAACTATCTTTTTGAATCATTTAGGCTTCATTTGACTTTAACAGGCCTTAAAGGAGCTTATATATGCTATAGGCTTATCTACAAGAATAATGGGCTACCTTTAATGATTATAAGCCCTTAGATAAATCTAAACCCATATTGAAACCTGTAAAGGCTAAGGGAGAGGATAACCTTCAATAATAGGTTAATATCAACCATCCATCTTGAAGCCATCCAACGATAATATCAACATCCAATCTTTATAAATAGGAGATTTCTCCTCTCATTTGTTTCATTCAAAGCATTAGCAAACTTAAAAGAAACATTGAAGCTTAGTTGAAATCGCTCCATAGAAAATCAAACAACTAATTTATCAAGAACAATTAAAGAATCATCAACAACATTGGCTGTTACGTGCATATATTTGAGGTATGAAGTTTATCAATTCTTCCTCATATACCTCTTCCTAATGATATTCCTCCATGTGCTATCATCTCAAGCATCTCTTAAGATGATTAGCATACCTATTATACGTGATTGACTAATTACAGCAACCCTACCACATTAGGGAAGGAGAGACTTGACGAAATGTCACCTATACGCAGTAAGGGTAGAAATGACAAATACATTCAGTAACATGAGAACCAACATAAATGGGTTGAGCAAACCCAAGTAACATAAGACACTGTCGAGCTAACCATTATGAAAGTACTAGGAGCCATGCAAGCACTTACAACCATATCAGCACCTAGCACTATGCAAGTACTTGGGACTATACAACCGCCTCTACTAATGATTTGTTAGTCCACAACAAATTTGACATTTAGCTATCATCATAATTGGTAACTAAAAGATAAAAATTAGTAGCCAAAAGTATTAGCTATCAATTTTCAATTAATAGCTAAAAGGTATAGGCTATCAATTATGATTTGATAGCAAAAAGTCATATCTTTTGCTACCAAATTTTGATATCTAAAATTCACATCCAAATTTTGCTATCATAATTAAATTTGGTAGTGAATAATGAAATTTGGTAGCTAGAATTCGTGTAATTAACTACTAAATATGTTTAGCAGTGAAAAATTATATCTTTTACTACCAAAAATTTAGTAACTAAAACTATTATAAAATAATCTCAAACATTAGCATTTGGTATTTAAAAGTTATGATATTAGACACCAAATATGATTTGGTAATGAAAAGTAATGTCTTTTGCTACCAGACTTAGGTATTTGAAAATATTTTTTGATTATGATATTTGATAGTCAAAAGTCATGATATTGGATCCCAAATATGAGTCAGCTACTACATGAATGTTGATTAGCTATCATTAATTTATTTGGTGAAGAGTACTGTCTCATATTATTTTGTTAAAATGCTCACAATATTATCACCTACTTTGTTTGCAAAATCCATTTCAAGTAATATATTATATTAATCATTCATATAAATTGTTGCACATGCTTTTCCAATATGTAAAACTTAAAATAAAGTGAAAATAATAATTTGCAATCATCATTAATAACATAGTGTATAAACATAACTTAATCTCAAGTAACTAAAGAAGCAAACGTTAATATAAATATTGAATGCAGGTTTCCAACTAATAGCAAAATATCGAACTACAAGACATCTTTCTAGGATATAAAACTTATCAAGGACAAGAGACAAAAAATAATAATAATAATATTCACATGGCACTTCAAACTTGACATTGATGGGATCATATAGGCATGACATCTCCATAAATCTATATTGAGAAAAGAATAATATAAGATTTTCTACTTGATGACAAATATATTTTTAACAAAAAAATAATTATTATACAATTCAACAAACTACTTTTTCTTACCACATGAAATATAGTAAGATTATTTGTAGCTAATTGATGAGAAATAACCATTATTTTGCATAAATCATTCCATCATCATGACAATATCCAAACAAATATAGATATGAAAATCAAAACTTTCATCCTTACATAAAATTAAAGAAACCAATAATAAGTTGAGTTGTTTGTATTCTTAGCATTATTATCTTTCTAATTGGATTTCCTTAGCTTTGTAATAGCATCTTTCTTATTCATTGAAAGCTCATTAGAGAATAATAACACAAAATCAAAATCCCAATTCAATCAACTTAATCTTATCCAAAAAAGAAAATAGAAATCCATATAAGAACCAATAGAATAAGAAAATGGGTCTAAGCATCTAAATCAAATGCTAAAACCAGTTCCTAATATTTTAATAAAACTAAAAGTCACTTCACACACTAGAATTAAATCCCATTAAAACACCAAAAGAAAACTAAAAGTTGCTTTAAGCCATAAAAAATGAAAACCCGAAATTTCATGAAACTCCAATATCAAATCCTATAAATTAGATTATAGCATAAAAATTAAGCCTTTTGCCTTTTGAATAACCTCAAACACTAAAACAAATGTAAAAGTTATTCCATACATGAAAAATAAATCCTAAAAGATACATCAAATATTGAAACATCAAAATAAGACTAACTAGTTACACCATAAAGTACTTGATTCGTACAAATACAATCCCAACAAATCCTAAAATGATTAAAAAATGAAGCTTCAATCAATAAGGTAGAGTACAAAAATGAAAATCAAACTTACATTACATTTTTTTATGTAAGGCTTTGATTTAGTTCTTCTAATAATGAAATCTATAATGAAAATGACCTAAATAGATGAAAGTCAATAAAAAATTTTTAAAAACATTGAAAAATGATGTCAATCACTTAGGTACATGTCAACTCATTGGTTTGATACCTTAGGGATCCTAGAGAGAGAATAATAGATGAGCATAGAAATGTGATGTAAGGAATTAATTTTGAAGAGAGAGCATGAAAGGCAAAAACATTAAGTATGGCAAGATTTTAAATTGAAGTTTAATTAATTTTGGAGGCATAAATTTAGGTTTGGACAAGATTTGAAAATAAATATAAAATAAAAATATGGAACAATTTTTAGGGGTGTATTGGAGACTCTAATAGTATTTAATTATAGGCAACGACTAATGTGTTGAACAACACGTATCATAAAGAACAACAGTCACAATAATATCTCACTATTTCTTTTATTTATTAAAAAAAAAAAGCAAATTTACCTTTTTTACTATTTTAATGTGTATTTAATTTTTTTATTTGGAAAAAAAATTAAACTAGTACAACTTATGTCCTATGACACATAAAATTAATATATACATATATATAATGGAAAAAAGTCTACATTACAGGTGGATTTCATTTTAGAAATAGAGCATACTTATTGCTAAAATTATAAAGTTATCGCTAAAATTATAAAGTTATCTAAAAAATTATTATTGCTAAGTTATTAATATACAATTATTCTGCTATAATCTATTATTGTATATAATCTTTGAAGATTTTTTCTTAATGTATACTGTCAATAGTACCTTCTTTTTTAACAGCGTCTCCTCGATGTTAGCTTTAGGTAATATACTTTTTCAATATAATTTTTTTTTTAAACCCATTGCCTCTTTAGCATTAAATTTTTGTATGTTTTTTGTATTACCATTTCATATTAAACTTTAATAATACTTTTTTCTTTAATAGTACCTCTTCAATATTTTTTAAAACTGAAAAGGCACTATTAAAAGAAAAAGGTATTATAAGGTTTGATATTATTGATAGCTTTATATAAACACCAATAATCAAAAGTTAGTATCAAAGAGATATATTAAGATAAAAACATAATACCAAAAAGGTACTTATTAAAAATTAACATCAATGAAGCATAATTATAAGAAAAGAGTAGTACTGAAAAGGTATATCAATAAAAAAGCTTTCGATCTTCTATGTGTTATAATATAATAGAATTGATATAAAGCATTAGCATGTTAACTATAATAAGCTCTTAAATAACTTTATAATTTCATCAATAAGTATATTCTCTTCCTAACATGATAACTAACATATAACATGGCCTTTTATTAATAGTATATTGAGTTTTGGAAGTTTTATATTAAAGTACCTTCTCAATATTGCTTTTTTTTTTTTTTAATAATGCTCCATTAATGGTTAGTTTTAGGAACTATCTCTTTGGTATAACATTTTAGTTTTAGCTCTTCATCATTTACTTTTAATTAATTAAAATTTTTGAAAAGCCACCATATATTAAAATTTAACTCATCATCTTCTTTTAATAATGTCTCTTAAACATTAACATTTGGTAAGGTAACTCTCTAATAAAAAATAAATATTAAAGAGGTACCATCAAAAGAAAAAGGCATTACTAAATAGATATTTTCAATAAAAAAAAAAAAAGACAATATGGAAGAGGTATCACATAAAAAATTTGACACCTAATAAGCATTTAATAGGGAAAGTAATATTGAAAAGGCATATTGTCAAAAGCTAACACTAAAAAGGTACTATTAAAAAGGAAGGTACTACCAGAAGGTACGATAATGAAAAGTCTTCCAAAATTATATTTTTCAATATATATATATATATATATTGTAGACACCTAATTTTTGCCCTTCCATAGTCTTAGTTTTTGTTTTTTATTTTTTTACAAAAAAGGGTCCTAATTCAAAAAATAATAAAAGATATTAACAAATAATGAAAATACAAAAAAAAAATAAAAAAGGAAAAATTATAAAGATTTCATAGATTTTTAGGAAGTAATTTATATTAGGAATAATTAGTTTAATGTTAGTTTTAATTTTAGTTTAGTTAAAAATTTTAGTTTAAGGATTCAGATAGTTTAAATATAATTTAATGGTAATGAATGTTAAGAAACAGGTCAATGGCCTAACAAATAAGCAGCGAAGTACTTGATTGGATTTAATTGGAGATCACGGGTTTGAGTCTCAGCAGGCACTTATGTTTTTATTTTTCTATCTTTGCAAGTTTGGCTAAATCAGATTTGAATAAGATTTGAATCTAATTTAATTAGATACATTAGATATAATAGGATTCGATTTGAGCTTTATAAAAGAAAAAGAACGACGAGAATCGGGATGATCCACAATCCCCACCCTCTAACAAACAACAGCATCTCCACGATCGTTCCATGCAGCAGCAGCAAATTGTTCCACACTGCAGTCCATAATCATTCCACGCAGCAGTCGCAATCCAACGAATAGCAGCCGAACTCCGACTAGTCGATAGCAGCTCTTCACGTCCATTGCACAGATAGCCGAATCATCATCAGCACTTCACTGCATTGTCCTCTATCGCGTACCAACTGCTCGACACATGCCTTTCATAGCCACATACGCTCACAATCACTGCCCTTCACCGTTGATTATTAGCGTTATCCAACGCCTAACTACGACACTAGTACACACTATCCTCAATCGCACTACACATCGGTGACCTACAATACCGATCAGCTAGCACTAACGTTTAACAGCAACAGTGTATGTCGAGCTCCTTAATCGAACAATAACTAAGGTACAGTTTTCTTTTATTTTTATTTATTTATTTATATAGTTTATTATTAATCATATTATATTACTATATCCATGATCATATAACGTAGTATATAAGATATGTATATATTAGGAGAATTTTTCCTTTCTTTCTTTTTTTGTTTATAAGTTTTTATATGATATGATTTTGTTTAGATTGATAAGTGTTTAACAATTAGAGATATAGATAGATATATATATTAACTTAGGTATTCTTTTTTAGCACTGGTTTTTTTTTATGGATTAAATATTTATTTAAGTAAATGTTTGTTTAAGTATAGTAATACATATATGTACATATATACATATTATTCTAGAAATTCTTTAGGATTAGTTCTTTTTTAAGAGTTCTCACTTAGAAAATCAATTTTTTAGAAGCAAATATTAATAAATAAAAAATCAATAAAATTTTTAGGGTATTTTAGAAAGTCTTTTAATCGTATCAAAAGTTAGGACCTGTTAAATTTTTTTTTAAAAAACTAAAATAAACTAAAAACGTAAACTCGAATGGTTTTCAAAATTAAAATCAACCAACCCACTAAAAATTTTTTTTTTAAAAGAACTACGATCGTCTGATCTCGGCTAGCGGGTACGTAGGCTCCTTCAAGGCGACGATAAAATATGTAGAGACTTAGGTTTTTTTTTTATTTATTTATTTATTTAAATATTATGATTAGAAAAATAATCCTAATTTCGGCAAATAAATAGTGGTACCTATTAGGGTTTAATATGTTAGCTCTCGAATTCGGAACCCTTTGGTTCTTTGTTAAAATTGAAATTAAAGACTAGTAGCTAAATCATAATCAATCCACCCAATTGATTACGGTTTCTTTTTCTTTTCTCGACTTCGATCGGGTGGCAACTTCAAAAATTATTTTCAATTAAAAAAAAACCGGAATTTCTTAATTTCTTTAGTCAAGGATTAATATTAAATGGGTCAGAATTTAGTATTAATCAGGAAATAAGGAAATTAATTTTAAATAGAAAATAAAAAATCAAGCTCGACATATATATGTTATTTTTATTTTATATATAATCTACATGTTATATATGTTAGCAAGTTTGATATAAGATAAGTACATATGCTTACATAAGTACACATACGTACACATACATTATATATATATATATATATATATATATTTATATAAAATGACTATAAAAAAAATCTTTATATGTATTTTAAGTCGTAAGGGTTAAAATTATGCCTCATACTTTCAAGCTTCAGTATCAATGTTATTCTTTCCTTCTTTATTCCCCTTTTTGCAAGAGTTATCGTTCTTTTTTCAAATACTTCAAGAATGTAATTTACATAAAAGAGATTTTAATGTTATTTATTATTTACGTAATCATCCATTTACGAGAGTGAGAAAAATCGTGATTTTAATTTATAAAAGTACTTACAAAAAAGGTAAGAGAATATAATTAGGAATCATAATTACCAAATGTACTATAAAATTAGCAACCAAATGAACTTTTTAGATACCATTCTATTTTTGTAGCTATAACTTTAGTGATTTAATTTTTTTTTTTTTTATGAAAGGCTTTTGGCTACCAACTTTGAGATTTTGTAATTAATTGTATTATATTTAACAACCAAATTATTGATTTGATAGCTAAAAGATATTCCCTCGACTTCTAAAATTTTACTCCCTATGTATTTGCTACTAATAACTTTTTTGGTATTGGTAGCTAAAAGTAACATTTTGATACTGTGAGATATTGGTAACTAATAATTTGGTAGCTAAAAAATGAATTTGTTTTAGTATAGTAGTATGTGCCATACAAGAAAACACTATATAATTAATTAGCTCTTTGCTACTTTTACACAATTTCTGCTAAGCATAGCAACTGCTACTGTCGTGCATGTCGGTGTACTTCTTAGTATGATTTTACCAGCAACAACTATGATAGGTACTACTCCTATAACTATTGCCTGAGTTAAGCCTACAAGCACCTATAGTTGCCATTACACCTGTTTGTGCATTGCTTAGGATGACTTTACCTACACCAAGCATACAAGTCTCAGGATCCGTATCTCCTGGTATTACCTCAAAAGACACTTAGCAACATGAATAAGTTGACCCAACCACTATAAAAGGAGAAGTGGGGCAACAAGAGGATCCTATGCATCTACTACAACACTTGACCTTAGTTTACCGAAAGGTAATAGTTGAGGAAAAAAAAAAGGCCTACCTTAGAGGGTCTTCCTCTTTAAGGTGTAATGTACAGCCGCTAATAACTAGCACGATTACACCCCACAACTTTGCACCAATGCTCTAAGTAGTAGCTAATCTTACACTTGCTACTTTGTCTTATGCGATGAAGAAGGACATGGAGAAGTAGATGAAACATATATAAGAAATGCCTTCTACTAGTGTCCTTAATTTGAAATTACTATACCCCTAGAGGATTCTTATCCGAAGAACTACACCAATCCTAAGTTCATCAAGTTTAATGGAAAACAAGGAAGTGCAAAGGAGCATCTTCTTAAGTCTGTCAAGACACTTGACATCTATAACCATGATAATAATCTTAAGTTGAAAGAGTTTTTGAGGACATTAACTAAGAAGGCATACACGTGATATGTTAGTCTACCCATGGATCAGTAGATTCATAGGGAGTGATGTGCTGAAAGCTCCTTAAAAAGTTCTTTCAAACTTAGGAGCAAGTGACTATTACAAATATTGGATGCATCAAATAGCATCCAAAAGAGGGCCCTATAGAGTACATCAAGCGTTTTGAGGACCACTTATTAGACATCCATGACATATGTGATGAGAAAGAGCTAGTTAAAATCTTTATCTAAGATATGTTTACGTAAGATGCCATATATCTTGATAATTCGTCTCTTAATTCTTTCTCCATACTAATGGAAAATGTGCAAGGACTAATAACTCTATCACAAAGTAGAGAGGTGACCTTAGCAAGAAGCAACAACCATTTGTGAGTATTGCATAAGGAGGAAATTATAGAGAAAACAAAAAGGACTAGAAGGGATGACATCGTGAAAGTCCTACCTTTTCCATGTCCATGTTGTCCTTGATCGATGGCTTAAGGATGGAGTGATTAGGTTACTAAGGGTTAAAAGGGAGTACATAGCATAAGAAAAGAAGGATGTAAAATTCTATCAATTCCATAGATCAATCGACTACATAACAAGAGAACATTGGACTTTAAGAAGGATCTTTATTGACAAGTTCAGAAGTGGTGAACTCATGATGGATAACAATAATGATGTACGTAGAAAACCACTTTTAGCACACAATTACCAAGGGGTTGTCAATGTAATCCCTCATGACCCAACAACCTCTCAAAAGGCTAATTAGACATAAGCAATGTGCCTAAGAAGGTGTAGCATGAGGATATCCCTGTTGATGAAGGAAAGGAAGCTAATGAGATTCCAAATAATCATTTGCCCATGGCATCACTTAAGACTACTAACTTTAGGAACTTTTTTGATCTCCTTAGATTTGATCAAAAGTCTAAGATTACAATAGTAAATGCTTTATTAGATATTTTAGGGCAACGATATGAGTAGTGTAATGCAGTCGGTTCGTAAGATGGCAAAAGTATGCAAAAATAGGATTATCTTCACTAATGATGACATGTATGTAAGTAACCCGAATCATAGTTGCCCATTATGGAAAGTAAGATCCATAGCCATCATATTAGATGAACTTTCATTAACAATAGTTTCTCGCTAAATATCATACCACTAGCAACTTTTAAAGCTGCCATGCTCGACATTGCTCGACATGGGGAGGTTGGTCAAGCAACCAACTAATATTTGTAGCATTAACGATGTGCCTATAAAGATGTTAGGGTTCATTAATGTGGAATTCAAGGTTAAACCTATTTACGACTTGACTAAGTTTCATGTTCTTGATGTTCCAATTTTCCTGATCATTTATTAATAAGAAGGAAATGACTCCATGAGCATAATCTTTTTCCTTCAATGCTGCATCAGTGTATAAAGGGAAATTGTAAGGTAAAAGATATCTTTATCCCTATTGTTAGGAGCCCCTTTGAATATAGAGAATCCTACCTCATCAGGGCAAAGCATTTCGATGAATACCTTAGAGAAGGGGAAACAATAATTAGCAAGCCTACTAGCAATCCATTGCCAAAATGGGAAGAAGTGTAGCAATAGGATGATAAAAAGAGGAAGATAAGCTTCGCACATGAGGGTCAGAAGAAGAGATGGGTAAGTAACAAATCTGTCAAGATTGAAAATTACACCCGAGTAAATGGGCATACTATATTTCACTTGTGATGATCTACAGGGTAAGAGGAGCCATTCGCATCTTCTCCTAATCCCACAAATCTACAAAAAGCCCTAACCCCCAACACCTACCCCACTAAAACCCATATTTAAAAGACCAAGTGAAACAGGAGGTAGAGGAGATCAAGGAGTCTAATGTAGCGGCTCTAAGAAAGACACCAACGCCTATCTTTATTAGTAAGGGCTTAGTAAAGGAAATTAAGGATCTCCTAGTTGATCTCAATAAAGAGTTTAAAGAGTTATTTACATTGAAATATGATGAAATACCGAGCTTAGACCTTAGCTTAGTGATGCATTGGTTAAATTTCACATTTGGGGCTAAGCTTGCAGCACTAATGTGTGTTTTTCCTAAAATTTAAGGTGTAGATTAAAGTTGAAATTAAGAAACTCCTACAAGCTAGCTTTATTAAGCCAATTGAGCACCTAACTTATGTAAGCCCTAAAATCAAGCCAAGTAACCGTAGGATTGAACTTAGAACCCAAGGTTTAGGGTGATTGGTTAAAGGATCCGATCAAACCCAAATTATAAACTATTGAGAGAAATATTAGTAAAAATGACCCGTAAACTTAAATTTAAGAAAATAAGTAGTAAAATAGGAGATTATAAAATTTTCAAATTTTAAGCATAATAATTGCTAATTACCGAAAAGGCGAAAAGTGTAATCTAATAACTAATAAATTACTAGAGATAGATTATATGTATACTAAAAATTTTAGAATGACCAAAATAATAATTAGGAATGTTTACATGTACCTCACATGTATTTACGTGTAGATAAAAATACGTGAAATTACCTAAATTGGCCAAAAACTAAGTAAATAATTAAAGAAAATTATAAATTAATTATGGAAAAATTAGAAAAAAATCAGAAGAGGATAAGATGATCTAAATCAGGTCGTGGCAGGTCAAGATCTGTAAAAGAAAAATCAACCAATTAAAATTTGACAACATAAAAGCCAAAAATCAAGGAAAATGGGCAAAGTCTTGTTAAATTAATGCATAATAATTACAAAAATTGTCTATAAATAGGGGAAATTTTTCAGAAGTCATTTGGACAGTTTAGCATTAAGGAAAAATAGGAAAACTGAAAAAATTGAGAGAAAATCCAGAAAAAAAAAAAAAGAAAACTATGCAGATTGGGCAAGTGAGCCAAACCTACCTCTCACCACCACCTGGGACCGAGTCACCACCACCACCTTACACTAGACCCACCGTCTAGGCCGGCCGACAACCTTGGACCTTGGACCGGGTTTAGATGGCCAGAAAGCTTCGAACTGGTTAGTTCCTTATTTACCCCGATTTTGAATAATTTTGTAAAATTAGTTATTTTGCCTAGAAAATTATGAAACTTGTTATTATGAGGTTTTATTTTATGTAGATTTAGGGAAAAATATTTATTTAGTTTAATTACGTCTGAAAATATAAGGTCCTTAACAAATTGTACAAAATCGAGCATGATTAGAACTAGAAATAAATAGGATTAGGAGTGTAGTTTGGAGCTCAATTTTTTTTCTATAGGATGCTTATGTGATATAGAACAGTGCTATGAAGCCATTTTTCTAAAATTAATTTTCGAAATTTTTAAGTTAATTTTTAGCCCTAAAATGATGGAAAAATTGGGTGATTTGGGGTTAATTAGGTGATTAAGATGTTAATTACTGATTTAGATATTAATTAGATGTTTAGGGATGTTAATCTCTGAAGTGGAACCCTAATCCTAGCCTTTGGAGTATTAAGTATGGTTAATTTAGGAAATTAGGTAATTAATATAAGAAATTAGTAATATGTGAAATTGTAAATTAATAAATCTAAAAAAAATAGGGTTATTTAGATAATATTATAATAGAAATCAGAAAAATAGTAAATCTGAAATAACATTTAATTTTAAGTAAATGTCTCAAAATGTAAGATTTTCACACATCGAGAATAAATCCGATACTATAATTAGGGTTAGTATATATCGAATAGTTTAGAATACTAAATTACGACCTAATAGGATATTTGGACACTCGAGCTTAATGTGATAAATTTTACATTAGGATTCGAGTATATTTAAGGCTTAGGAATTAAAAATTTAAAATCTCATTTAGGATTCGAACACCAAAATAGAGTACAACGAATAATTAGGACGTAATGGGTATACACGAAAAGAAATGAGTTAAAATATAACTTAGAATAGGAAACCATAAATTATAAGTACTAAAAAGACCTATTTGTATTATAGGATACCCAGAGACACATTAGCTTGCAATTAAGGAATCGAGCGATCGAACAATTCCAAGTAAGTTGGGTTATTGCTTATTGTAATAGAGTACTAGTTTTGTAATACTCGGAGACTTAGGCTTATATATGATTGTGATTGTAAGTAGTTTACGCATATGTTTGATGTATCTGAATTGGTGCTGAAATTTGTATTGTGAGTGATTTTGTGACTAATTGAATTGGTATAAAATTGTTTGAACACCCTGAACGGAATTTAATCTTAGTCGACCATAATAACCAAAAATGTCATGCATTATAACTCGTTAGGGGATCATAGAATTCTCTAACTAAATACCAACCCTTTCGAAAGGGATAGCGCAGGATTGCAAAATGGTCCCTTCTTCATCCTTAGTCGAACTAAGTGACAGGAGAGGAGGTCGCAACGAGGGTGAAGTCAATGGTTCGAAGGTAGTCATGGGAGGAGCGAGGTCTCCATTGCACAAGCTTGGGTTTGGTTGTAAGCTACTGCATAACATGAAACTCCTCAACCCGGATTGGAGCCAGTGAAATTTCTCTGATTTCACAACGGACCGGACTACGTTGTGCGGTGACACTTGATTGTTGCATTGTATGAAAATAATTGTTTGATAGCCCTGTTTGTGCTTGTATGCATTCATGAGTCTCCAATTTAACTTACTGAGCTGTAGTTGCTCATACCCTTATAGATCCTTTTGCAGGTTTTGATTTCTGAACACTTCAAGTACTATGCCGCCCTATAATTACCTAATGGTTAGTTCGTTTAAAGCCAGGGGTGTGAGGATTAAGTTACTTAGTATAATGTGTAACTAGACTGACCTTGTAGTTAAGGATAAAAGACTGATAGTTATTATGTAATCTAGTAAACTGTTGTGTTCATGTAAAATTTCCTAGGAAAATCTGTGGACTTACTTATAATTATTTATGTTTATTAGAAATTTGTAATATTTATTATAATTGTAGTATAACTGTTATTCGAACTGTTTACTTTAAAGCGAGGAGTCGTCGACGCCTTGTGTAGATCATGTTTATGGTAGGCACTGTGAGGCCAGTTACTATCATAGAATGGTTTACACGGCGGGACTGTTGCGACTTTACGACTTCGGGGCGTAACAACTTAGTTGGCCAATATTTTAATGGTAAAAAAGAAAAATGGACAAATATGAATTTTTGTGAATTTTTGTGACTTAAACAAAGCTTTCCCTAAGAATGATTTTCCAGTCTTGAATATTGATATGCTAGTTGATGCAACGACTTGACACTAACATTTCTCTTTCATGGATGGGTTTAGTAGATATGATTAGAGTAAGATGGCACCAGGAGATGCTAAGTGCACAACCTTTTAGATGCCCTTTAGTAATTTTACTATATTACGATAGCATTCGAATAAAAAAATGCGAGAGCCACCTATCAAAGGGTAATGGCTACAATTTTTCATGATATGATATATAGCCATATGGAAGATTATGTAGATGACAGTCATTAAATCATGATGGCCATCTAATCACTTACACCATTTGAGGAGAGTTTTTGAATGATCTCGTATTTACAACCTAAGAATGAATCCTTTGAAATGTATCTTTAGGGTTTCGTCTAGGAAGTTCCTCGAATTTATGGTGCATCAAAAAGGTATCGATGTTGATACACCCAAGTTCTAAGCAATACAATTCATGCCATGCCCTAAGAATCAAAGGAAGTTGAAGGGATTCATGGGCAAAGTACCTTATATATGGCAATTCAACCTAATGCTTATTGAAATCTCTTTCCTACTACATCAAATGATCAATAAGGAAACACCATTTAAATGGGTCTAATGCAAGAGGAGTCATTTTAAAGAATCAAGAGAATACTAAGTTCTTTACAAATGATGATGATGCCAAACAAAGGATCACCAATGATTCTATATTTATCATCACGATACGAGTCCATTAAGGCCTAGTCTATTATCTAAGTTGTATTATTTAAGACAATAAAGTTGAACTACTAGCACATGAGAAGTGCTACCTTGCATTGGTCTTCATTACTCATAAGTTATGGTTTCTAATACATATAAGATTATCTTGATGATAAGATCTAACCCCATTTTACATTTGTTGTCTCAATCGATGTTGTCATGACAAATCACTAAGTAAGCATTGCTTCTCGAGAGAATTTGATATTGTTGTACCACCTCCAAAAGCAATCACATCATAAGTACTAACTGAACTTGTAACTCAATTTCCTAACATTGATGAAGTAAAAATTTTGGAAGGCATCTTTAGAGATTTCATAAGGACCCCTTCATGGTAGAAGTGAGCGATGAATGGTTGTTGTAGTTTGATGGATCATCCAGGAATGTCAGATGGCAAGCTAAAATTGTATTAACATCTTTATATGGTCAAGATATTTCATAAACCTACAAATTTAACTTTCAATATATGTATAATGAGGCTAAATATGAAGTCTTACTATTCGAACTCCTTTCGACTTAATAAGTAGTCATATCTCATATATCTATTAAGGATGACTCAAACCTTATTATTAAATGAGTTGATGGGGAGTTTGGATATATGGAACTTGCACTAACTCCCTACAGAATAGTAATGCATACCTTAGTTGCTAAAGTCCAATCAATATAATACAAGTACACTAAATGATCCATACATAGATATATTGCTTATTGAGCTTTATTTTGATTTTCTTTAATTTATTTTATACTAAACCTAGCTCGTTTAATATAAAATACTTAATGTTAAATTAAGGAAAAACATTTATCTTTCAAAAAATGTTAAAAAATATATTTTTAAAATAGTTTAGGAGTTACCACCTAGTAAAACTGGTAAAAAATCAACTAAGGGTTTCTTAGGTGAAAGAAACATTAATCAAATGACTAATCTAATAATTTTCTAAAGTGAAAGAAACATTAATCAAATCACTAATATACTAATTTTCTAAAAATTAATTTTTAAAAAAAATTAACCAAAAAGTTGGATATGTAGGCTAACTTATTAAAACATTTTTTACCTTGTAAAAATTTAGAAAAATAACTAGTGAGCATTTATTTTTATAATTTTTATAAAATTGGAAAAATATGTAGAAACATGAGAAATGCATGAAAAATGAATTTTAAATTTATTTTTTATTACGAAATTTTCAAAGAAAATAAAAAGGAAAACTTTTTTTTCAAATTTTACAATTGTCTCAAAAGTACTTATATATTCGATAATTGGGATTAAATCAACGTAGGTCTTATTTTTCAAAAAACTTTAGTTTGTAAATTTATTTTATTTTCGAGAAAGTGGCCAAGTTTACATTTTTGGACAATTTATTTTTATTCAAGAAAAATATTAAACATCGTAATTTTTTATTCCCAAATTTGAAAATCCTAAAAAGACTTAATTTTTGGAAAGAACACAATTATAAACTTTTATTTAAAAAAAAAAGCAACTAAAAATCCTTAAAATTCCTAATTTATAAGAAAAATGCAATTTTAATAAAAATCATGTGATGTTGATGAAAGGATATAAAATATGCAATTTTTAATAAAGATATGCAATATAATATAATTTTTAATGAAAAATGTAATTTTTTATGATTGATGCTAATTTGAAAATGAATCTATAAAAATTAAGTTAGTATAAATTGGATGTGCACTAATCATACAATCCTATTCTAGCCAATAGAAACGGATGTTACACCTATAATATATACCTAATATGCAAATGCTCAAGGACTAAGCAAAAATAAATAAATAATAATAATAAAAAACACATTATAATTAATAATCTAAGACTAAATACTTGCATAAATAAAACAACCAAGTCAATACTAGAAATTGTAAAAGTATTTCAAAAATAAAACTCATGAAATGAAATAGAATAGAAATAAAACAAAAAACAAAATAAGGACCCACGAAGGTTAATAGATGCGGGTCGGATCTGGTCAGGATACGGGGCTCCAAGAGGGTCTGGGTCAGATCTTGCAAGAGAGAAGATGCAGCAACCATTTCTAGCTTCGACCCAACCAATTGAGGCACCGATTCGAAGTGGAAATTTGATTTTCATGAGTAAGTTATTGATAAAAATTCATTTCGTACTAGCGCCTTGGCTTACGGTGGCTGTTCAGTGGTCTTTTGAAAATAGGGGGAGGTAGTGGTGTTTGGCTATCACGGCGATGATTGGTTTGACACGAGGTGAAGGAGATTCTGGGGGTTATAGGATACGAGGAGCTCGTTGGTATAGTCGGTTTTAGTCGGGGAGTGGTGTTTGCTGGTGGTGTGAAGTGAGGCCGACGGTGGTTGGGTTGTGGTCTTGGTCCAGGTCGCGTCTAGGGCTGCTGTCACGAGATGGTCGCGTGGAGAGAGAGGATCGGGGTGGAGAGTGGCGGTCGCGTGTGGTGTTTGGTTCGAGTCGAAGGTGGCCGTAGGGCATGGTGGTTGAGCGGCGGCCGAATAAAGAGATAGGGTCACGGTGGAGAATGGGTCGTGGGTGGTGCTGTGTCTGCTGCGATCGTAGCTGCTGTGCGTATGTCGTAGGTTAAGGCTCGTGAGTTGTGCTTGCCGTGTTGTAGGGTGCCGTACAAGGATGTAGTCGGGGTTTGTGGACTGCATGTGTGGTTTGTTGCTCGTGTTGATTGCTGCTTGGGTGAAGGATGAAAGTCGAGTTCTGTCTGTTGCTGTTTCTGTTCAAGTTGAGATTAGGTTTCCTCCTAAATATTATATCAGCTTCTTCTTTCATAGCATTTCGCTTCAAGTCTGATTTGAAGCTTAAGATTAACATGCAAATCTAAACCCATTTCCCCAAATCTTCGCTTTAATAAATATTTATGTAAATCTTTGTAAGATTCGAACTTTTTTGTTTATATTTTAATAAGATTTCTTCCATCTCCACTAAAAAATAATAAAGATTCGACAAAATCCATCCCTTCATTTTCGCAACCTAATGCTTGGAGAAGATAATAATCACGTGACTAGCACGTGACTTGACAAAACAAATAGGATCCTTTGGATTCGTACTGCCAGGCTCAAAACCGATGACCTTCTGTTAATGTCCACATGCACCTACTGGCTGAGCAATCGCATCTATTGCATTTAAATTATACTTAAGTTTTTATTTTTAGGCTTTACTTTAATTTCATTTTTTAAACTTAAACTCAATTCATTTTAGCTAACTTTAAATGATTTGAATGACTCAAAATATATATGTTAAGGATTTTTCAACATAATTTTAATTTAATAAATTCTAAGACTTATTTTTTTATTTGTATAGTAAAAATTATTCAAAATTTAAATAAAACTTTTTTCATAGGACCTAAATTTTTATCAAACCTTTTATCAAAAAATATTTTTGTAATGAAACTCAATTTTTTTAAGACTCTGAATTTATTAAATTATATGTATATTTTTTAATTTCAGCCAATTGGACTTTAAATGACTAACTAACTTGACTCAAACATTTTTGATACTTTTAAGTTTTTAATTTTCTTTTGTATTTTTTAATTTTTTTTAAACCTAGCCTAGTGAAAATAAAAAACAAGCAATAAAAATAAGGTATGGTAGGAATCAAGAATCGATCACTTGATTGAGGGTGCATGATCTTATTTCCTTGGTGTGCTAAGTAATCGGAAAGGATTTGTTCTTAGACGAGGAATAGTTCATTCGAGCTAGCTTAGCATTTCTTCTTAGCTAACCTGAACCATTCACTATCTCCCAAGTAGAAGGAGAAGAAGTTGTTGTTGCTACTAAGCTAAACTAATACCGAACAATGAACTTACTTGCTGTAAAGTTGATAAGAGTCCAAGCTGAAGTTAACAACCTATCGAGTCGTCCTCCTAAGGTTGAACAAACGAGTGACCATTTGTTGAGATAGTACTCCTCAAACCCCTATTTATCGAGCTACCAACCTACTAAGCTTTCAACTTGATTAGCTTTGCTAGGCATCCAGCACCATTTGGACTACCTAATTGAGAAGAGATCACATGTCCTATCCTTTAACATTTGTATTGTCATTTGCAAGAATATTCCTTTTGTCTTGATTACGGAATTGCCTTTGTAGAATATGTACTTTTCCCTCTCTAGTAGGAAGTTTTTTTTGTAATTTTTAGTAACTTAGGACTTGCCCTAAATATACCATATAAATACTTATAATTTGTATTAGCTGCATCAGTCATTTATCATTAGAATACAAAATTTCATCCTTTATGGCTAAGTACTCCTTACTTGCTTACTTTCCCTTACTCTTATCTAGGCCATTCGAGTATGAATTAGTGGCAAGTGACCTCCGGCCATACTTGTACATCATATTAAGTATGACCTAAATTTATGTGAGGCGTTAGTATGTCATATCCATCATTGGTGTCTAAGATACCCTTGCTCAACCTTCAAAACATCATTTACCTTTCAAGCATCTTGAGGTTCAGACCCAACCCCTAAAGTTATGCGTGATATTGGTCGCTGTATGTACCCTTCCTGGTGATCTGTATCATCCTGGTATCATCACTTAACTATGTTTGTGCAAGTTGTTGGTACTTTATGTTCTTGAGTGTTCCATTGTAGTACATCTTGTATAGTTACTGAGTTAAGGCTTGAGAAGTGTTGAAGAAGCTGTATGTAGTAGTAGTAAGTGCTGAAGAAGTGTTCTTAGTGGAGGAAGCAAGTACTCTATTTTACCCTATTTTGTGTTCGCAAAATAGAGTGCGTGTGTTTAGTTGGTTTATTGCTGTGCTGCGTAATATTACTGTTGTTGGTGTGTGACACTAGGTTTTTGTTGTTCAAAAAGAGGTTTTGATGAAGATTTGAGTAAAATTTAGCTATTTTTAGTTGTTAATCCATTAAACAATGTTGGATTTCAGTGTTCATGGAACCCTTGGAAACCAAGAGAGTGGTGCTCGTAATGGTCAAGACCAATAAGGAAGTTTTACACCCCAATTTGCAAATGAGCAACTAAATAGGCTCATCGACTTGGTCACTAGCTTAGTAATTACTATAAATTAGTATAGGTAACCTAAATAGAGGCCCAACAATGAACTACTTGAGAGAGGTAATAGCCGACTTAGCTAAGCCAATATTGCAATTTGACTACACTAAGCTAAAGAAGTGGATAGATTTGCTCAATGAAGGTTTATGATGGAGGAAATAGAAGAAGAATATGAAGAGTTAGGTAATATTTGAGCTTTTAGAGTAGAAGGGTTGAGATTACAAATCCTAAGTTTCTCTAGTAGTGCTGATGCCAAACACTAACTAGATTAGGTTAATAAGATAGAAAAGCAATTCGAGGGGCATGAAGTCCTTGAGATCACTAAAATAAGACTTGTCATCCCAGAATTCATAGGATATGCCACCTTGTAGTGGAAAAATCTATAGGTTACCCGATGAAGAGAAGGAAAAAGAGAAGTTAGAGATTGAGAAGAGATGAAAAGAGTGATGATAAGGAGATTTGTTCTAAGCTACTATCTGTAGGACACATTCAAAAGGTTACAGGAACTGAAGCAAGAAGGATCAAGTGTTGATGCTTATGTGAAAGAGTTCTAAATATTAATGATTTGATGTGAAGTTGAAAAGCTAGAAGACTGAACTATCTCTAGGTTTATTGGTGGGTTGAAGTATGAAATACGTGACATTCTTAAAACTACAGATAATGTATCCCTAGATGAGGAAATTCGACCTACTCAGAGGATAGAGTAATGACGAATGGATAGATTCCGAGCTCCTATTAGTTGACCTACTCCCTAGCTAACCTATTCTAAGTAGACCTGTGTGATCAGAACCAAGTAAGACCAATGATGTCTGACTTGTTCTAACCACTCAAGCTGAGGAGAAGGAACCTTTGAGGAAGTTTGAAAAAGGACTAAGTTCAGGAAGAAAGGCTAGTGAGATTAAGGGCTTCAAGTGCCAAAGATTTGGTCATATGTCTACATAATGCCCAAACAAAAGGACAATGGTAATTAAGGGAAGAATGCCAACCATTGAGGTTGAAAGTACTGACGAGAAACTTGAAGAGTTGAAAGAATCCAAACAACCAGATTTGTCTGAGGAGGAAGAAGTTATTTATAGTGAAGAAGGGAATTTCATGCTTATAACTATGGTACAACTACGAATGATGAGTATAAGTTCAATATTTGAGGACGAACAGTGTGAGAACTTTTTCTACATTGGGTGTAATTAATGGGATGTTATGTACTCTTATTGTAGGCAGTAGTAGTTATACTAATGCAGCATCTACTTTCATGATTTAATGGTAGAAGTTGCCAAATAGAACATACCCTAAACCTTACAAGCTACACTGGCTCGATGACAAAGGAGCCTTACAAGTGACCGAGTAAGTAGCTTTGCTAATCTGCATTGGTAAATATTAAGACAAAGTTCTTTGTGATGTATTACCCATGAATGCTTCACATATACTTCTTGGAAGACCATGGATGTTTGATAGACATGTGATGTATGATGGGAAGAGGAACACTTGCTCATTAGAACATGAAAGAAGAAAGGTGAGATTGAATTACATGTCTATCGAATAAGTAAAGACTATGCATGCTTAATTTAGTTGAGCATTGAAGTAGGAGACCTTGGTGATGATGCATACCAAGCTATCGAGATAGCTAAAGCATGAAGAGCTGACTTTTTATTGGTCAGGAGGAAGCTTGAATGGAGAAATTTGGATGATGGATTACCCCTAAAGGTGAGCCACCAATTGAAGGAGTTTGCTGACCTATTCCTTAATGAACTACTGAAAGGTCTGCCTCCAATTAGAGGGATTAAACATGCCATAGACCTTCAAACAGGAGTTGCATTACCAAATAAGCTAGCGTACAGGTGTAGACATCCCATTTTTGTCCTTTTGTAATTTTAGAATTTTTTAAAAGGGTCATAATTTAGGAAAAAAAAACACATAAAAAAATTTAGAAAACTAAAAAATGAAAAAAGAAAATTTAAAAAAAATCACAAAAAATAAAATATGTAGAAAAAATCACAAAAGTAGGAAATTTAAAAAAGAAAAGGAAAAAGAAAAAGAAGAAGGGAAGTTTCCTTTAAATAGTTGAAAATGGATTAAGAAATTTCAAATTGGTTTTAGTTTTCTTTTGAGGCTTTAAGTAATAAAACATAAGAAAATGGGATTTTGGGCTTGGACTTAGATTTACGTCTAACCCAGACCGACTTAGTCTGTATATGCAATTTTCTTGTACATATTAACAAGGTATAAGCCAATAGCCTTACGGTTCTACACTTTAACTTGATATTGGATAATGCTTGAAGGTCTTCGGTTTGAATCTTACCATAGGCACAAAGTGCCTTTTATTTTTCTTTAGAAAACACACATGAGCCATGTGTCACAAAATCATTAGGCTACATTGTGATACGTAGCGCTTTTCAATTGGACTACGATTTGGCGTAGCGCACGTATTGATGCCCCCGCCATGTCATCCATGTGTTATCCATGTGGTATGATATGTGGCACCACATGTTGCTCCCCCTACTGTATCATTAGCTACATGTCATTTTAAGATACATGGCACGATGAAATTCTACCATACGGTTAATGTGGTACCATGTTAGGATCACATCAAAACCCTTTCTCTCTCTTTCTTTCCATTTCCTTCCCTTTCCCTCCTTTTCCTACCATTTCCAGCGCAAGAACAACTTGGGGTGCCCATTTTTTATACCCTTTTGATTCTTTTTTTTTTTTTTTTGCTATTTCATCAAATTATTGATGAAATTGTGTAGAAGACTCGTACTACTTGAAATCAAATCGAAGAACTTGACTAGAAACATTCTTTTAATGGGTCAAATGTGGACTTGAAAATTCGGAAAAATTTAAATATATAAATTTTCCTTCGAGTGTAACTTCTACGATTTAAGGTATTGCATTGAAATTGAAAGTTTCTAATGGTTGTTTTGGGCAAAAACGATTAACATGAATCTTATTTGATTACTCATTTTGTCTAAAATCCAGTAAATGAGATAAAAAAAAAAATATCAAAACCCATTAAGCTTTGATTTTTCAATTCAATGCATGATGCAAATCCATGAATACGCAACAAGTATGAGCCACGAATGGGCATTCGACGTTCAAGTGGGATGAGGAATAGGAAGTGGAAGGCGGTTTTGACTACAAATATGTATGGATATCATGCACCAAGACACAAACATAATCATGGATTGAGCTCAAAATAAGGTCTGATATGATTCACGAATATTAAATGTCACTTGGGTTTCAAATGAGAGGTTAGATGTGACTCACTAATTTACTCAAATGAAAGGTTTACCATAATCTTAAGGTCAAGATTAATAAGAACACAAGAAAGATTGGAGAATTAATCGGCACTTAATAATCTAGAAGAAGCAAGCTCTAAGAGCTCAGGAATATCCTTACTTAAAGGAATGTTCAAGTGTAATCACTATCTGTGTATTCTTTTTCTAAATTATATTGGCTAATTACAAAAGTTGCTATTTATAGTAAATTCTAAAACCCTAGTAGCAAAATTATAAATAATATACAAGGCTCGCAAACCTTAAAGAATGGCCCATAATTGAAATAAGGAAAATATTTACAAAGTATACAAAACTGCACATTTTATAGAGTGGTCGGCATGTAGTCATCTAAGCTATCCGTAGGATCAAACCCGAGTAAAGGTTGGTTGGCAGTCAGGTGTTTGAGCTGTGGTAGGATGTTGGAAGTCTTATTGTACTTAGTCGAGCTCCTAGTGAGGTTGGCTTACAATTGCTACACCCGTGGATTGCTTGGCATTAGCTTTCCCATGCTGTACCGAGTTGTTCTTTAGCCTTGAGGCCTTAGTCATTTAATCTCTTGCCGTCTTGATAGATAACAAACTTGATGCCGAATGGTTTCTTTTCCTCTTTTCATCCTTTGGTTATCAGTTTAGCCTCGGCAAGAGTAGGTTGGTCTCAAGTTAGGATAGGTTGGCTTTAACTTCTAGCAGGTTTGCATTGGCTTATGACAAGTCGTCCTTGGCCTAAGGATTGTTGTAGACTGATTCCTATCATCACCATAGGGTTGGAAAGAAGTCGTCCTTAACTTTAGATTGTGAATAGGGGCTTGGATGTCGAATAAGCTCTTCTTTCTCTTTCTCTTTACCATGGGTGCTGAGCTATTCTAGATCACTTCAATGCTCATGGGGTTAAGTAGTAGCTCTTCCCATCTTTCTAAACTATGTAGGTGTTGAGGAAGCCGTCGTGGATCACTCTCCAATTGTACTCCTAAGGTCAGATAAGAAGCAAATTTGCTGCATTCATAGGCACTACGTTGAAGTCTACCTTGCCCTCATATTATCTAACCTTGAATGCTATTCGAGCTCTCTTATATATATGGACTATACCCTTATCATTAAACCACTTTAGTCTATATCGTTGGGGATGCGAGTAGGTCGGCAATTGGCAATCTCATCTTCTCTACAAGATCAATAGAAACGATGTTGGTGCAACTACCTCCATCAACTACCAAGGAATAGGTCTTCCCATTCACCAAACATCGGATCTAAAATAAGTTCTCCCTTTGACCTAAGTCTTCCTTCATGTCGATTTGTCTACTCATTAGGGCTAAGGGTTCTCCCATCTCAAAGTAGACGCTTGTTGCTTCTTCACTCTCAAAGCTCTTATCATTATAGATCTTTACTTGAGCATTTGATCCTTTGCCTTTTAGAATCATTACCCTCTTATTCAAGCATTGGGAAGTAATATGTCCATAACCTAAACATTTGAAGCACTTAACTTCTCAGGTTTTGGTGTTGGGCACTCTCTCCTTCTCTACTTTCTTAGTGTCAGCCTAGTTAGGTCGGCTAGACTCTCCTTTGTCCATCCTTTTTTCTAGCCCTTTTCTCTCGGCATGCCTCTCAAGCTTAGGGCTGCCTTGTTGGGGTCGGTTAGTCGGCCTCTGATGCCTTCTTCTCCTATGTCTCTCCATCCTTAAGGCTAAATTGATCAGCTCATCCAATGAGTTAAATGGCTGTAGTTCGACCATATTGGCAATGTCATCTTATAGTCTACTTAAGAACCTAGAAATAGTACGGTCTTAGGGTTCGACAATCTCACATTTGGTCATTAAGGTCTCAAACTTTTGCAAGTACTCTTCAATAGTGTTTCGACCTTACCTTAGGTACTGGAAGGCATGGATCTCTTGCTTGAAGTAGGTCGGCATAAAGTGATGACTCATCAACCTCTTCATAAGCCTCCAAGTTCTAATCGACTCCTCTCCTTCGGCATCTCACTTGGCGATCAATTTATCCCACTAAAGACTTGCATATTCAACAAGGGCTAACGAGGCTGGCTTGACCTTAGTTCTATCATCACACTCATAGCACTCAAACAACTTTTTTACTCGGGGAACCCAGTTAAGGAACTCTTTAAGTTAGTTACCACCATTGAAGGTTGGCAGCTTAAGCTTGATGTTGTCAAGTCTTCGGCCATGTGCTCGGGGTTCATCTTTTGCATTCTAGGTTGCTTAGTTCACCTCAGATCAGCCACTTCTCTTAGAGCTCTGCTCGGCTACATCTCTTTTCGGCCTAGGCTCTCTTCTTTGGGCTCCTAGGTTCTTGACGTCGACATTTTTGTCATTGCTTCTTCTTGACTCAAGTTGGTTCTCTTATCTTCTCAGCTTGGTAACTCTTTTTGGTTATTGTTCATCATTATCAAGCTTGTTGGAACCACTTTTACTGTTAGGTGTTTGCTCCCTTCTTTCATCTTGGCCAATTTCGTCTATGGCTTCTAACTAAACTAGTAAACTCCTGGATAGAATCAGTGAGATTCTGAATATGATATTCCAAGTTATCAAAATGACTCCTTAGGCTTCTACGAGGACTGTCTCTACTGTTATTGATACTATCTTTCAACAATATGGTTTGTACAATAACTTATAGAGAGAAAATTTAATAAACACGTAACATACTCAATTGTACTCAACTTAGAATCAATACTAAGACAATTCTACAAGTGCTACTGCAACAACCCACAATTGATAAACATTATAGGAACTAGAATCAACTACTAAAATAACTTCTACTTGACTCAATAACCTAGTACAAATAGTATAATACCATGACTACTAAGAACATGAACAACACATTACACTATAGAACGATGATTAATAGAAATGTTCAAACCGTGAATCAAACTTTAAAGAACACTAACATGTGTGTCTTCCCAAAGCTCTGATATTAGCAAAACTGATGCTAATCTATGAACATGTAGCGGGCACGAACCATGAATGGGTATTCAATGTTCAAGTGGGATGAGGAATAGGAAGTGGAAGGGGGTTTTGACTACGAATGCGTATGGATATCTCGTACCAAGACACAAACACAATCAAGGATTGAGCTCGAAATAAGGTTTGATATGACTCACAAACATTAAATGTCACTCAAGTTTGAAATGAGAGGTTAGATGTGACTCACTAATTTGCTCAAATGAAAGGTTCACCATAATCTTAAGGTCAAGATTGATAAGAACATAAGAAAGATTAGAGAGTTAATTGGCACTCAAAAATCTAGAAGAGGCAAGCTCTAAGAGCTCAAGAATACCCTTACTTAAAGGAATGTTCAAGTGTAATCACTGTTTGTGTATTCTTTTTCTATATTATATTAGCTAATTACAAAAATTGCTATTTATAGTAAATTCTAAAGCCTTAGTGGCAAAATTGTAAATATTATACAAGGCCCGCAAACCCTAAAGAATGGCCTATAATTGAAATAAGGAAAATATTTACAAAGTATACAAAATTGCATATTTAACAAAGTAGTTAGCATACAGTCATTCGAGCTGTATGTAGGATCAGACCCGAGTAGGGGTTGGTTAGTAGTCGGGTGTTTGAGTTGGGGTAGGATGTTTAAAAGTCTTATTGTGCTTAGCCGAGTTCCTAATGAGGTCGGTCTACAATTGCTGCACTCGTAGATTGCTTAGCGTTAACTTTCTCTTGCTATGTCGAGCTATTCTTTGGCCTTGAGACCTCGACCGTTTAGTCTCTTACTATCTCGGCAGACAAAAAACCTGATGCCAAATGGTTCCTTTTCCTCCTTTTGTCCTTTGGTTATCAGTTTAGCCTTAGTAAGAGCAGGCCGGTCTTGGGTTAGGACAGGTTTGCTTCAACTTTTGGTAGGTCTACATTAGCTTTTGACAAGTCGGCCTCAACCTAAGGATTGTTGTGGACTAATTCCTATCAATGCATTTTCAATGTTTCCTTCTATATATTAAGTTTGAATCAGTATAAAAAGGGGTTAAGGAGCTTGAATCAATCATTGGCTCTTGCTAGAAGGCGTAAAAAAACCAACTCCTAAACTCTCTCTCTCTCTCTCACTATGTCACCTCTCACTCTCTCTTCGTAGCTCTCTCTCATTGACCACTTCGAGGCTGTACCACCACACTAACTAAACCCCCTAGACCCTGGCTCACTAACCTAATCAATCCTAGTCTTTGTCGTGCCTCCTAGCCATACCTATGAAACCTCCATCGCTAAACCCCAAACTACTGTTAGCCTTAGTACAGACCACCATTCATGGCTGCACTTGAGATCAATTTGCCACCACCAATAGACTCCCCACCCTTGCAAGCATCAACCCAACTACCTCTCTCATTTTACGCAACCACCACTATGACTATAGAACCACCATTATCAATGCCCACTTTAAAAAACCCATACATCTGCCTCCAATTACTTTGGCGTTTTCCTTACCCCCCACAAGGCTAATAGAAAAGTCATAAAATTTCCCTTCCCCGTTCAGTTCATCGCATGGAAGCATTTGAAACACCTCCTACATGCTGTTGCTCATTCTTGCCTATTGCTACCAACCCACTTTACATCTGATTCGACCCAACCCAAGCCATGTGCCTAAGATCTAACCCATGATGCATATCCAAGTCCAACCCACTCTTTTTTTTTTCTTTCCACATTATATGCTCTTGTATTGTTTTTTTATTTATTTATTTTATGATTGTAATTGTAACTATATTTACAAAAAAACCAAAAATAAAAAATAAAAAAATAATAAATAAATAAAAGACAAAACCGAAGACCTCGGTGGGGCCTTCTTTTCCTAGAAAGGCCTTTTAGCCTTAATTGTTTGATTCACAGACTAGGTTATACTTGGTCTAATCCCTTTCCCCTTACATTTTTATTTTATTTTATTATTTAAATCCTTAATATAAAGATAAAGTAAAAAAAAAAAAATTTGTTTACCGCTTAGAAAAATTCAAAATTTTCAAAAATAAAAATAAATCAATCCTTGAGAATATGGTAGAACTTTCCAAAAATAAAATAAGAACCCATTTAGAAAATTTTCAAAACAAATTAAAAAGGTTAAGAAACTTAAACTTAACTCTTTTCCAAAATAAAAGAGGTAAACTCATTAACATTTTCAAATGTGCAGGTACTTCTAGGGTGACGTGAAAAATGAAAAAAAAAAATTAATTTTCCTTTTTTTTTTAGCTTAAAAGTATTCAATTAAAAGTACTTTTAATAAATTAAGTTGTTATTCCAAAAGGTGATTTTAGGAATTAAATTCAAATTTGAAAAGTTTGTAATACCCATAAAGGTTTAAAACACCTAACCCCTGAACTCATTTTTTGAGGTTTTTTTTTTTTAAAACATTTTCTCTAAAATTGGATTTTTTTACGCGAACCAATGTCTAGATTAAGCTACCCCCACTTAAGTTTGATGTGACTAGTGAAAGTGTTTTTTAAAAATAAGTGAGGTCACAAAAGCTGAAGGACCTTTAGAAATCCACCCTTTATGCATTCATTACATCCATAACCGATAAATAATCAAGCGAGATGAAAATGAAAAAAGAAAAGAAAAGAAAAGAAATAATAACTTAGAGTTTCTTTAAGTTCCCTTGCAAATTATGTTGTAAATATAGAGTTGATGTAAATAGGTTTCATTTTCATTTTATACTTTACTGTAAATAGTGGTTTTTCAATCTTGTAACAACATTTTCTTTGTAATCTAGCCTAAAAATGGCCCGCTCATCTAACTCCATCCATTTTAGAGAAATGCTTGTCGACAAGCCCATCAACCACAAGTCCACCCTCGACTAGTGGCTTCAGCAATTCAACCCAAGGGAATAGGACATCATCACTAACAAGATTAGGCTTGTTCTGTCACTTATTAGGGTAAAGATTGAGATCAACTTGATTAGGGCCTTAACCAATTTTTAGGAACTTGAGGAGGTAGCTCTTCGAGTTGGGCCTCACCTAGTTAATCTAACACTTAAAGAGTATATCTAATTACTTCAAGCTCCTTCCTTAGAGGATATATACACTCCGAATTTGGAAATTGGCCTAGTAAATGCATTTTCAAGATTCTTAAGGGTAAAAAAGGTTGAAGTAATCAAGGCTTTGAAGAGTTACAATGGGAAATGCATCAAATTAGAAGACTTAAAAGCATGGTTTACCACTGAGCATAGTTCCAACAAATAGGCCATCTTCTACAGTAATCCTAAAGACTAAGGACAGAACAAAATGAAGGCTTTTATCCTTGCTACACTTAAGACTCTCCTATTCCCTAATGGGAAGTTCCTCATCCACTTTAGGGTTACATAATTAGTGGACTAATTCCTTAAAGGTAAATCTTACGTCTGGGCTCTCCTTATAGAGAAAATTAGAAGCCCAAACATTTGAAAAAGAATAATGATAGCGCCTTAAAGACCAGCCTAACTTACTACCAGTAAACCCAAAGAAGCCACTATCAGTATAGTGAATTCAAACACTAGGCCTAATATTTGGGTTTCCTTCAAAACAAATCCTCTACTAGTTCAGCAACAATTCATAAGCTAGCTTCAAGTTAATAGGGCCCAAGATAGTTCACCAAGATATGAGTCCCTCTCAACTAAATCCTTGAAAAATTAAGAAAAGATAATCTGCTTCATTTTGAGCTTCCTAACGAAAGGTACAGGCCAAGGGTTTTTGATCTTAACACAAAATGTCAGTATCATTTGGGGTAGGCGGGCCATTCAACTAACTCATGTTGGAGATTAAAGAATAAAATTCAAGACCTAATTGATGAAGGCTTGGTCTAGCTTGACTTTGTGGAAGCTCCAATTCTAAACATCAACAACCCTTTACCTAACCATGGCCCTATCATTAATATGGTATTTGACTATTCAAACCTTGCCATCAATATGATCAGTTCCAACTGAGAGCCCAAGGTGTACATATTTTATAAATAGGAAGAGAAGTAAGCTTCAAAGACAAAGAGATACATCTTTCATGTGCCATTAGCCTTTGAAAGTTATAAAATTGCCCTTCTGAACTACTAGACAATAAATCAAGGGCAATTGAGTTCTCTTGTAGGAGGGAATACTCGCTCCGACAGAATTTATGACTTAAGAGAAGACCTTAAAAAGAAGAATGTGATGGAAGAATCAAGTAATAAACTAGTTGAATACATAGAAGGATTGTTTGCCTTCACTAAGATGATCAAGTCAAGTGAGTATAAAATAATGGACAAGCTCATTAAGACTCTAACGTAGATATCTCTTATGAGTTGCTCTATTTTGAACTTTGAGGGAGGTTAAGGTCTCTCATTAAATATCGGCCGAAAATATGGGATTAGTCACCAACTATATCCTCATTATGGATCAAATTTCTTTCTCCACTGAAGAATTGGGTAAGGAAGGTAATCAACATGCTAAGACTTTCTTCATAATAGTAAGGGTAAACAGTATAATCATAGCTAGAGTCCTCATCAACAATAGGTCATCATTAAATGTTTGCCACTCTAGATCTATTTGGTATCAATGTAACTACACTTAGGCTGAGTTTAACAATACTAAAGGCTTTTGACAGATCTAGGATAGAAATTATTGGGGAGATTGACTTGCCGATTGACATTGGCCCATAGACTTTCAACATTCGATTCCAAGTTGTAAACATCCCGAAGACTTTCAACCTTCTTATTGGGAAGACACTAGATTCATTTAGCAGGGGTCATACCTTTAAGTTTACATCAAAAGGTTAAGTTGATCTCAAATGACCAAGTCAAAATGATTCTAGGTGACTTAGATTATGAAATATGTAAAGAAATGGCCATACCCTACATTGGCATTGAGGAGTAAGAAGACTTTGAGCTCCAAATGTTTGAGGAGGTATGTATGATTACTAATCAGGGGAAAGATGAGAGGTTAAAATTCAAGGAAGGGCAAATTGGCACTTATGGGCTTGGTTACATTCTAACTCTAATGGAAGAGTTGCAAAACATGCAAGCAAGGGGCAAGAGAGATAATAAATTGTATCACGCCCCGATGATCTTTCCACTACAAACAAAGACATTCATCCTGGTTGACGTTTAGGCCCCAAAATCTTACAAAGAGAACACTCTCAGCAAGAATGAATTAGAGGGCCCATCTTGTAAGCTCCAGTATCTGAACAGCTAGTTCTCCATCTCTATGAATAGCAATAAGTCTTCTCTAGAGTAGAGGATAAATCATGTTTTAATTTCTTCTTGAGCTTTGTAATAATTACCTTTGTTCTACAAACATGTACTTGAAAAAACTGTTTAAGCTAATAAAAAGATAGTTTCCATTTTCTTCATTACACTCCATTCCTTCTTTACTTGTACTCTTTTCTTTACATACTTTTAGCATAGATCCAATGCTTAATAAAAAAGCCAAGGATACCTTATGCAGATAGATGATGAAAATATCGATATCACTTTCGGCCTTACTGGGTTAGTCGTCGAGAGTGATGTCAATGACCATAGTGACATACAAGAGAGCTGGCAAAGACATGAAATGGGTAGAATTTCTATTTATGAGCCAACTGAGACAATTAATGTTAGGATTGAAGACAACCTCAAGAATTTGAAGATTGGAGGGAACTTGAAAGAGGAATAGAAGGCAGAAATGACTACACTACTGTCTGAGTATTAAGATATGTTTGCATGGTCTTATGAAGATATGCTTGAGTTAGATCCATCAATTGTGGTCTACTGGTTACCTATATGAGAAGATATCAAACCTAAGAAGCAGAAGCTAAGAAGATTCCGACCATATATCTTGTTGAAAATTAAAGAAGAAATCAAAAAGCTATTGGAGGTTGGTTTCATCAAAGTGTTTGATTATCTTGATTAGGTAGCTAACATTGTACTAGTGATGAAGAAAAACAGACCAATTAGAGTGTACGTGGATTTTCAAGATCTTAACTAGGCAACCCCTCAAGACAACTTTCTTTTGCCCCATATTGACGTCTTGGTAGATAATATAGTTAGGAACCATCTCTTCTCCTTTATGGATGGATTCTCCGAATATAATAAGATCCAAATGTCTGAAGAAGATAAAATTAAGACAACTTTCATTACAACTTAGGGCACATTTTGATACAAAGTAATGCATTTTGGATTAAAAAAATATTAAGGTAACTTACCAAAGAGTAATAGTTGTAATCTTTCATGACATGATGCACAAAGAAGTTAAAGTATATGTTGATGATATGATTGCAAAATCCAAAAAAGGGGAAAATCACATGAATAATCTGAGGAGGTTATTTGATAGGTTGAGGAAGTTCCAATTGAAGCTGAACCCAAATAAGTGCACTTTCGAGGTAACATTAGGGAAATTGTTGAGTTTCATAATTAGCGAAAGGGCCATTGAAGTGGATCTTGATAAAGTCAAAGCAATAGTCAACCTACTACCCTTAACCACATTACCCCCCCCCCCCCCCAAACGCATACTAAAAAAATCAGAGGTTTATTAGGTAGTTTAAATTACATAGCTTACTTCATATCTCAACTAACAGATAACTGTTGTCCTTTATTTAAGTTGTTGAAACTTAAAACTAAGATAAATTGGGATGAAGAATGTGAAACCTTCCTCACATTCTTAAACCTTGGAAGCCGTTTTTTCTATACCTTACAATATTACCAGAATCCATGGGGCATATGCTTGATCAGGAAGATAAGGAAGGAAAAGAGTAGGCAATATATTACTTGAGTAAGAAGTTTACAAAAGAGGAACAAAAGTATTTAGAAATTGAAAGGACATGTTGTACTTTGGTTTAGGTAATGCATCGGTTCAGACAATACACACTCTGTTACCAAATTGAATTATTAACTCAACATAATCCCCTAAAGTACTTGGTAGAAAAACTAGCCTTGATCCGTAGAAGCTCAAAGTGGCAAATGTTACCGTTAGAGTTTGACATCACATTTGTAAACTAGAATTCAGTTAAGAGATAAGCCTTAGCAGATTAGTTAATAGAAAATCCCTTTGATGATATCGCCTAAGAGGTATAAGTCAGATTCCTCGATGAAGACATCTTAATAGCTAAAGGAAGTTCTGATAAAGAAAAAGACAATATGCCTTCGAAATGGAAGATGTTCCTTAATGTAGCTGCCAACATGCTTGAGTGTAGAAATGGGGTAATATTAATATCCCTTGAAGGTATGGAGTTCCCTATAGCTGTAAGGTTCGTTTTCCCATACACCAACCACATCGCGGAATATAAGGTGTACGATAGCCTCTAAATAGAGCTTTTGAGTTTTATAAATTAAATTCCTATATTCTATCTTTAACTCGATTCAACAGGCAAGTGTACTTATTGTTTTATAGCATAGATGAGTATAGGATTGTCTCTATTGGGAAAATGATTCAAACACTATTACTTATTATTCTTCTTATTAACTAGCGACCAATTTTATCAAGTGATGAAAAGATTAAATTATCTAATTTACTAACTAAACTACATTAATCCACTATAGCTGCTACAAACACTATTAATACTACAATGTTTAACATATGGACTTGCTCATCTACTTGGTATGATATTATCAATATACTTTTTATCCTAATAACTGTTATCTGTAAGAAATTACGGGTATGTAGGCATCCTTCTCAAAATTACTTACATTTGTTCCTAATTGTGTTTATTAGACTCTCTTCTGAATTAATAGCCAACTCAGATCGCATTAATGTTATGTTAATTTATCCATTTCTCTAAGAATGTAGCAATTTTCCTAATAATATCTCTATTATCAGGAGTAAATTGTTCCAATAAATCAGATATATTCAATAGAATTGTCTCTCAATATATTCTATTGAAATTTAGCCTGAGACAATGTCGTGTACTACACTGTTCTTAGATAGATTAAGTTCAATTTATCAGGAATAACAAACATTAGGAATTCACTAAATTATGCACTTATTCATACCAAGTTGATGTAGCAAGTCTTGATTACTACTCATATATGATGAAATAATAAAGTGTATTAATACAATGCAGAGATAACAATGAAATTAACATGAGACAAGTAAGAAATACAACCCCATTTGAATTTCACTATAGAAATCTTTACAATGCATAAAGAAGGAATCTCGTCGTCCCTCTTAAGTCGTTCTGGGAAATGTCTGATACAACAATTAAAACAAACTCTACTATAAATGGGAATACAATGGTATAGATACAGATGATTGGTGTTTGTTTGTGTATTGATGTTCTAAATTATTCCTTCTCTCCAAAAGTTGTGGTATATATATACTCTTTCCATGAAAAGACTCAAATCTACCTCTTCAAGGCACCACTTAATATTTCCCGCATACTAGTTTGTGTGAAAAGGTTGAAAAAGAATAGTTGTACCCCTTCCATCACGCTCGCGACTTAAGGAGTGATAGTCTCGAAAACAAAATTCTATACCAATCACGGTTGTGATGAATGCCATGAAATCCTCATTACTTTATTACATCTCATTACGCCTATGAATGAGGGCGTAATCACCTTCCTGCTATGCAATCACTGTCGTAATTGACAAGGGGATTGTCAATACTTCCTTAATCACGCCCGTGATGAAGGGCATGCTCAAGGTTGGCCTTTTCATTCCTTCATTATCACGCCTGTGATTGAGTGAATCCTAGTACTACTTCAATGTTTTCTTTTCCTCACGGCCATGATTGCCTTAAAAGTTATTGTTTCATGTAAATTTCATCCTCTTGCTTGTGATTAACCTGAAATCAATACATTATACAATTAAGTACCAAAACTTAAGAATTAAGTCACAATTATGATCAATTCTATGCTTAAACATGCCTTGAAAGTGTAAAGTAATTTACACTTATCAGCGTGCATCATGGGACACATAATGGCCTTGGACAAAGACACTCAAGAATTAAAAGTGTATGGGGATTCTTCACTCATTATTGGCCAAGCTAAAAGAGAATACAAAATGAAGGATCTTAAATTGGCACCTTATCATTAGCACTTGACTGATTAATGGAGAAGTTTGAAGAAATTAGTTTCACTCATGTATCGAGGACACAAAATCAATTTGCTGATGCATTAGCCACTCTAGCATCTATGATCTAAATATCTAATAGATTCAAAATTCGACCACTTGCAATTAAAGTTAAAGAAAAACCTACCTTCTATTTGGCAATTGAAGGCACATAGGATGAAAAGCCTTAGTATTGTGACATTAAAATGTTCCTACAATAAGGCATGTACCTTGATAAAGCTAAGAAAAAAGACATAAAGACAATCAAGAGATTAGCTACCCAGTTCCTAGTAAGTGAGTCTACTTTGTACTGGCGATCATTTGATGATACGTTTCTAAGGTATGTATATGACAAAGAGGCTAAGGTTTTGATGAAGGAAGTACACGAAGGAGCATGTGTCCCCTATATGAACAATTACATGCTTACTAAGAAGATTATGAGGTTAGGATACTATTGGTCAACAATGGAAGGCGATTACATCAAACATGTTAGGCATTGTCACTTATGCCAAATTTATGCAAACGAGATAAATGCCCTCACCTCAAGAATTACACACACTCTCTATGCCATGACCATTTTCAATGTAGGGTATAGATATCATTGGCTCGATTACTCCAAAGGCATCTAACGGTCATTAATTTATATTAGTCGCCATCGATTATTTTAGTAAGTAGGTTAGGGCCTCATTCTATTCAAGTGTTACTAAAGGGGTAGTAATCAAGTTTATTAAGAGAGATATCTTGGCTCGTATGGGGCATTAGAAATGATCATCATTGACAATGGCTCAAATCTCAACATCAAGCTTATGTTAGAGTTGTACTGACGATTCAAGATTATCTATAGGAACTTTACACCTTATTGACCCTAGATGAATGGGGCCATCAAAGCAGTAAACAAAAATCTCAAAAGGATAATTGAAAAGATGGCTATTATATGCATGAGATGTTGCTGTTCATGCTCATGGCCCATCGAACTTCCATTAGAACCTGCTCCTTAGTATACGATATTGAAGAAGTATTATTGGTGGAAGTTGAGATTCAGTCTCTTAGAGAGCTATTAGAAACTCAGTTGGATGAGGTTGATTGGGCAAAGAAGTGCATCAAGCAGTTGAATTTGATTAATGAGAAAAGATTGATAACTCTATGTCATCATCAATGTTACTAACAAATAATGGCTTGAGCTTTCAACAAAAGGGTTCAACCCAAAAACTTCAAAGGGGGTGATATGGTGTTGAGAAAGGCTTTCCCCAATGCACAAGATTCTAAAGAAAAGTTCGCTCCCAAATATAGAGGTCTTTATATTGTATAGCAAGTGTTACTAAAAGGGGCTTTAGTTTTGTCACAGATGGATGGTCTAAAGTTGAGGGACCCCATAAATGCTAACACTATAAACTTGTTCTACCTATGAAAGTCAATGGAAACTCTTACTCAGAACACGACAATGCTAGTAATCTTAAATGTTACTTTGGTCTAATTTTCATTCTCTACAAGTAAAGTTGGTATCCTTGGCAATTGTCAACATTGGAATCAACTCCATCACTTTTTCTACTCCATCAAAGGTCTTATTCCCTTACTCTATGAGACCTATACATTGAAAACATGACAAAAGATGAAAGTGAGATGTAGAACATTAGTAATTAACCAAAATCTTTAACATACTTTATTATAGATTAATCCTCCTCGATAGGGAGTTTTATTGTCTATTTTTTAGGGAAAAGCAAAATTTGGATGGGCAAATACCTTATGGTAGATATTTGCTAATCAAGGATAAGGGATTCAATTCATAAAAATCTGAAAGACAATCAATTGATGAATAAAAACAATGGCTATCATTTTATATCGGGCTAATTTCTATGACTTCTTAGAAGGGCCAGCAGAGTTTTAGGTTTGAATCCATTTCGAAGAATGAGTCAATTGGTTTTGATAGGACTTTTCAAAGAAAGGTTTGATGGTTTAGGTGTTAGCAGAACCAGGTAAGTACTTCTATACAATGTTAGCATATTGGTTTTAAACATTACATTTGCTTCTAACCTTTATCTCCTAAGATAATAACTAGTATTTAGGGTACTTTCCTCCTTCTTAATGACCATTTGGTGTTTTAGTTCATTCATATGACTTTGTCCTAACTCTCTTTCGAGTTTTTAGCTAGACCATAGGCACTTACCCTTCATTTCAATTTAATGTCCTAGCCAACTCAAGAAGCACTTCGCTCGTTTGCTCAGGTCAATCAACTCATAGGGGCATGACCAGGCTTTTAAATTCTTTAAGGTCTTAGCTAGCTCAAGGAGTGCTTTCCCTAGGTTAGTTAGCTCATAGGAGCATGACTAGGTTTTCAAATTTTCAATTTAGGCTCTAAGCTAGCTCAAGGAGTGCTTTACCCAATTCTCCTAGGAGGAGCACTTTTAGGTTTTTCTTGAATTGATTCCAATTTAGGGTTATTAGTCTACTAAAGATGCTCCCACTTAGGTGAGTCAATTTAAAGGAGCACAAGTAAGTTCTCATTTAGGGTCTTAGCTAGCTTAAGGAGCGCTTTACCCAATTCACTTAAGATAATCAGCTCAAAGGAGCACTTCTAAGCTTTTCTTGAATCGATTTCAATTTAGGGTTACTAATCTACTAAAGACACTCTCACCTAGGTTAGTCAACTTAGAGGAGTCTAATCAAGTTCTCATTTAGGGTCTTAGCCAAATCAAGGATCGCTTTGTCCTATCATTTAGGATAATTAACTTAAAAGAGCACTTCCAAGTTTTCTCAAATCAATTCCATATTTAAGGTTGTTAGTCTCCTAGATATGCTCTTGCTTAGGTTAGTCAGCTCAAAGGAGCATAACCGGGTTCTCATTTAGGGTCTTAACTAGCTCAAGGAGCGCTTCACCTGTTTACTTAAGATAGTTAACTCAGAAGAGTACTTCTAGGTTTTCTTGAAATGATTCCATGTTAAGGGTTGCTAGTCTCTTAGAGATGCTCCCGCTTAGGTTAGTTAGCTTAGAGGACCACAATTAGGTTCTCATTTAAGGTTTTAGCCAGCTTAAGGAGAGCTTCGCCCGTATAGGTTAGTTAACTCATAAGAGCATAACCAGGCTTTCAAATTTTCAATTTAGAGTCTTAGCTAGCTTGAGGAGCGCTTTACCCACTTTGCTTAAGATAGTCAGCTTAGAGAAGCACTTCTAAGTTTTTCTAGAATCTATTCCAATTTAAGGTTGCTAGTTTACTAGAAATGCTTCCGCTTAAGCTAGTTGATAACTCTTATTTTAAATACATTTCACATGGTGATTTTATAGTATTTCCCTTACATCTTTCGTTTTTTTTTTCTTCAAGAAATTGATACTTAATTGAGTAAAATTTTTATTTCAAGGTTTGAATGCGTTCTTGGATTGAAAACAAAGAAAAAGAATCAAGTTTCACTCAATTTGGAGTTCAAATGAATGAGTTATGATGTTTTGAAGTTACATAAACAATAGGAGAAAGTGGCAAATTTTGGTTAGAAAGTTACACAGTTTAGGACACAACTGTGTCTCCAGGCTGTGTCCATCCAAGAAGATTTTAAGTGTCAAGGTCAGTAAGTTACACAACCTGAGGACACAATTGTGTCTTAGGTTGTGTCTGGTGACAAAAAAAGAAACTTTACAATATATTATAAAAGGACTTACTAGGGTTTCACATACAACTTGGGACATTCAAAAGAGAAGAGACTTGAAGAAAAAGAAGAAAAAAAGGTGAAAGCAACACCTAACTTCAAGATTGAAGAGATTTTCATCAATAAAAGGGGTTTTTCATGTTTTATTTCTTAATTTTGTTGCAATTCGTTTTTAGTTTCATTATGATAGCTTAAGATTCTTGTATTTGGGATTGTGGAACCTAGGGTTTCATGTGACTATTAGATTTATTGATAATTTTCAATAAAGTTTCTATCTTTTCTTGATTCAATTATGTTTTTTAATTGTTAATTGATATTTTTAGGGTATCAATCTATGATATTATGCATGATGATTGAGAAATTACATGTATAATGGGATCTTGACATAATTGGAGAGAATTGCATGTGTACTTAGAGATAAGATACATGATTCTTCCGGAAAGTTGTTCTTTTGTGTGAGAATTCATTATACATTAATGTGATTCTAAATTATATTACTAAGTGAAGAGATTCTAGTAAATAATTTAGCATTAGGGTTAATATGCTTGAGAAAGGTATTAACTTTAATTGTAAATCCCTTCGGTCAAGAATAATAGAGATTGAATCGGATACATTTTAAGCGGTCACATGTTAAACATTAGGAGAAATAATTCCTAAATATATTATTTGCCTTCTTGAAGTTGTTCTTAATTTTATCGCTTTTTAAATTGCTTAATCAAGTCTCATAATTAGGTTAATTTATTAATTTTAGTATTTTTAATTCATTTAACTCATTACAATTTTTTGGTTAGATAATAGAGCTAAGGTTAATATTAGTACTCGAAGTCTCTAAGGGATCGACTCAGACTCACATCCGCTATGTTAAAACTGATAAGTGCACTTGCCTAATATCACTAGTCAACTTAGAGGAGCACAACTAAGTTCTCATTTAGTGTCTTAGCCAGCTCAAGGAGTACTTTGCCCGTTCACCTAGGATAGTTAGCTCAAAAGAGAACTTTTAGGTTTTCTTGAATCAATTCCATGTTTAGGGTTGTTAGTCTCTTATAGACGCTTCGACCTAGGTTAGTCAACTCAGAAGAGCACGACTGGGTTCTTATTTGGGGTTTTAGCCAACTTAAGGAGCATTTCATCCATTCCTTTAAGTTAGTCAGCTCATAGGAGCATGACCAGGTTTTTAATTTCTTTTTAGGGTTCTTGTAAGCTCATAGGGGTACTACCCTCTTTTAGTATCTTTTGTGTCTCAACTAACTCTTAGAATGCCCTCTCTTTCTCTCACCTTTTAACATTCACCAAATTTTTGGTGGACCAAGCCTAAGATAGCTAGCTAGTTATAACGCTCCTTAAGGTCATTTCATTCCTAAGGAAAAAATGGTGTCTCCTTTTATTTTTATGGTAAAGTTTTGCTTAAACTTCACCATAAAGAGGAGCAGTTGTAGACACCTCATTTTTGCTCTCCCTATAATTTTAAAATTTTTTAGAAGGGTCCTAATTTAGGAAAAAAATAGAAAACTAGAAAAAAAGAAATTAAAAAAAAAACAAATCACAATAAAATAAAATAATTAGAAAAAAATCACAAAAGTAGGAAATTTAGAAGAGAGAAAGAAAAGAGAGAAGTTTTCTTTAGATAGTTGAAAATAGAATAGGAAATTTCAAATTGGCTTTAGTTTTCTTTTTGGGCTTTAAGTAATAAAAAATAACAAGAGGGCATATGGCATGAGGATCTAAGGTTTAAATCTCATCATAGGCATAAAACGCATTTTATTTGTCTTTATAAAACACACAGCAACAGTACGTCACAAAATCATTGGGCTACATCATGACATATAGCGCTTTTTTATTGGACCATGGTTTGATGGGGTGCCATGTCATCCATGTGTCATTTATGTAGCATGATATGTGGCACCACATATCGTTGCCCCGCCATGTCATCCAGATGTCATCCATGTGGTATGACACATGGCACCACGTATTGCTCCCCCTCGTTGCATCATTAACCACGTGTCATTTCAAGACAAGTGGCCTAATGCAATTTGACCACATGGTTGACATGGTACTACGTCAGCACCCTTTCTCTCTCTTTCATTCCTTTCCTTCCTTTTGCTATCGTTTCCAATGCAAGAACGGCTTGGGGTGCCTACTTTCAAGGCCCTTTTGATTCCTTTTTTTTTTTGGCTATTTTGTCAAATTATTGATGAAATTGCATAGAAGACTTTAGACTACTTCAAATCAGACCTAAGAACTTGATTAGAAACAATCTTTTAGTGGGTCAAATGCAGACTTGAAAATTTGGAGAAATTTAAATATATACATTTTCCTTCAAGTGTAACTTCCAAATTTCAAGGTACTGTATGGAAATCCAAAGTTTCTAATGATTGTTTTAGGCAAAAACGAGTAACATGAATCATGTTTGAGTACTCATTTCATCTAAGATCAAGCAAATCGGATAAAAAAAAAAAAATCAAAACCCATTAAGCTTTGATTTTTCAATTCAATGCATTTTTAGTGTTTCCTTTTATATATTAAGTTTGAATCAATATAAAAAGGGGTCAAGGAGCTCGAATCCATCATCAACTCTCACCAAAAGTCATCAGAAAAATCTACTCCCAAGCTCTTTCTCAGTGTGCATGAACTCTCTCTCTCACTACATCACATCTCTTTCTCTTTCCCTAGCTCTCTCTCACCAACCACTCCAAGGCTACACCACCACACTAGCTAAATCCCCTGGACCCTAACTCACTAACCCAACTAATCTTAGCCTTCCTCATACCTCCTAGCCTTACCCTCGAAACCTTCATCGCCAAACCTCAAACCATTGTTGGCCCTAGTACGGACTACTACTCATGACTACACCTAAGATCAATCTGCCACCACCAATAGACTCCTCAACCTTATAAGAATCAGCTTGACTACCTCTGTCACTTCACATAGCCACCATCGTAATTACATCACCACCACCATCGACGCCAACTTCAAAAACCCCCACATCCGCTTCCAATTGCTTCAGTGTTTTCCCTACCCCCCCACTAGCCTAATAGAAAAATCACAAAATTCCCCTTCCTTGCTCGGTTTGTTGAATAGAAGCGTTTGAAACACCCCCCTATACGCTATTGCTCATTTTCGCCCATTGTTGCTGACCTGCTTTATGTTCGATTTGACCTGGCTTGAGTCGCGTACCTAAGATCCAATCCATGTTACTTATCCAAGTCTAGCCTACTCTTTTTTTTTTTCTTTTTGCATTATATGCTCTTGTATTTTTTATTTATTAATTTCATGATTGTAATTGTAATTGTAATCACTAAAAAAAAGGAAAAAGAAAACTAAACAAAAAAGACAAAACTGAAGACCTGCGGTAAGGCCTTCTTATCATAGAAAGGCCTTTTGGCCTTAATTGTTTGATTCATAGACCAAGTTATACTTTGTCCAATCCCTTTCCCCTTGAATTTTTTATTTTATTTATTTATTTAAATCCTTAATATAAAGATAATGTAAAAAAAAAAAAAAAATCGTTTACCACTTAGAAAAAGTCAAAAGTTTCAAAAATTAAAATAAATCAATCCCTTAGGATATGTTGAAACTTTTCAAAAATAAAATTAGGACCCTTTTAGAAAATTTTCAAAACAAATTAAAAAGGTTAAGAAACTTAAACGCGACTCTTTTCCAAAATAAAAGAGGTCAACCCATTAATATTTTCAAAAGAATTACGTACGACTGATCTTAAATAGTAGGTAGGTAGGTACCTCTAAGGCAACGTAAAAAATAAAAAGAATTAATTTTCCTTTTTTTAGCTTAAAATTATTCAATTAAAAGTAATTTTAATAAATTAAGTTGTTATTCTAAAAGGTGATTTTAGGAATTAAATTCAAATTTGGAAAGTTTGTAGTACTTGTAAAGATTTAAAAAACCTAACCTTTGGGCTCGTTTCTCTAGTTTTTTTTTTTTTTTCAAAAACCTTTTCTCTAGAATTTGTTTTTTTTTTTTTTTTTTTATCTTTTTCATGTGAACCAATGTCTAGTTCAAAACCAAATCTACCCATTTTGTTTTAACCTAAACCATATTATGGTGAATCCTAAAATTCTTTTAAAAAGTAAAAAGTTTTAGTTTTCCTTAAACCTTAGTCAAGGATCAAAATTGAACAGGTAAGGTTTAATGTTGATTAGTTTAGGGAAAACTTATAAAAAACCGAGAAAAATTAGGCTCAACAATAGGTTGAACCTTGAGTAGGCTGCTAAGCTACAGAGGCAAATAGATGAGCTTATGAAGAGGGGATATATGAGGGAGTCGTTAGGCCCATGTGTTGTTCTAGCTTTATTAGTGCCTAAGAAAAATGGCACATGGTGAATGTATGTGGACAACTGAGCCATCAATCGGATTACCATTAAGTATAGGTACCCAATACCTCGAGTTGGTGACTTACTTGACAAGCTGCATAGAGCACAAATCTTCTCTAAAATCGATCACAAATCTAGATACAATCAAAATATTGCCCCGAGTTGGGTGGGGTGGGGGGGTGTTAGGGTGGAGATGAGTGGAAGACCACATTCAAGACTCGTAATGGATTGTATGATTGGCCAGTGATGCCATTCGGGTTATCAAATCTGCTAAGCACATTCATGCGATTGATGAACTGTGTGCTCCGAGAACTTATTAGAAAGTTTGTTGTTATGTATTTTGATGATGTTCTTATTTACAGCCCTAATCCGATGACACACTATGAACATCTTTGAATTGTCTTTGATAAGCTCCTAGTTAAGAAACTGTACACCAACTTAGAGAAACATGAGTTCTGCTAACCAGAGGTAGTTTTCCTAAGATTTGTTGTAGGTGGAGTTGGAACATGTGTTGATGAAGAGAAGATTAAAGCAATCATTGAATAGCCTGTACCAACCTGTTTCGCTAACATGTGAAGTTTTCACGACCTAACATCTTTCTATCATTATTTCATAAGAAATTTTGATACCATTGTAGCCTCACCGATCTAACTATTAAAGAAGAATGTTGAGTTCAAATAGGGAGAGAAAGAGCAACTAAGTTTTGAGAAGGTGAAGAAGAAGTTGACTACTACCCCTATCCTAGCTCTATCAAGCTTTAACAAAGTGTTTAAAGTAGAGCACGATGTATTAGGAATTGGTATAGGTCCTATGCTAATGTAAGAGGACCGACCAATTGCCTATTTTAGTAAGAAGCTTCGAGGGGCTATACTGAATTATTTTGTACATGACAAGGAGTTCTACTCCTTAATTCGAGCCTTGACTATTTGGCAACACTACTTGTTGCCTATAGAGTTTATGATTTATATCGACCATTATTCGTTGAGGTATTTGAAGAGCCAATCTAAGTTGTCTAAGATACAAACAAGTGGATTTAATTTATGGAGGGATTTTCCTATGTTGTCAAGTATAAGATTGGCATGAACAATGTAGTGGCTGATGCCCTATTTAGATGGGATGCCCTCTTGATTGAGCTTTAAACTAGACTTCTTAGATTCTTAATGACTAATAATTTGTATGTTGAAGACCTACATTTTAGCCTAATATATGCTTGTTGTGGGGATGGTCGAGCGATTGATGATTATCACAAGAAGGACGGGTATTTGTTTAGGAAGGGAAAGTTATATATCTTGACCTATTTAATGGATGAATCATTGGTGCGGAGGCATATGGAAGAGAATTATCTAGCCATTTTAGCAAACACAAAACCTATAAAGTAGGGGCTTCAAGATTCTTTTGGCTAAGAATGATGAAGGATGTGTAATCTATGATAGAGAGGTATGTGCCTTGCTACAGAGTATAGAGTTGAGCTAAACAAACACCCTATCTACCATCACCCATCTTGACCAAGCCATGGTTCAATCTGTATATGGAATTTGTATTGGGATTGCCAAGGACATCTCATAGGAAGGACTCTAATATGGTGGTCATGGGTTGGTTAAGTAAGATGCTATACTTTGTGTTGTACAACTAAACCAATGATGCTTTGGCTATTTGTTTTCTCTTTTTGCAAGAAGTGGTCAAGTTACATGGAGTGTTGAGAACCGAGACCCCAAGTTCTTATGCCATTTTTGGAAGACCCTTTGGAGTCGATTAGGAACTAAACTATTGTTTAGTAGATCTTACTACCCTCAAATAGATGGAGAGACTGAGGTTATCAATCAAACCTTAGGAAATCTACTTTGAGTTACCATAGGAAGAAATCCCGTTGACTGGGATATGTGCTTGCTAATCATTGAGTTTTCTTACAACAGAACTACATACAATGTCACCAAGAAGCCACCCTTCGAGGCCACATATGGATACAATCCTGAGCTCCTACTTGATTTGACCCTTTCATCTAACTACACTGAAGACCTTAAGCAGTTAAAAGACCTAAAGCCATCTGAGCTATGCATCAGAAGGTCATAGACAACCTTATCTGAATTGCTACTAAGCTTGAATGAAGAGGCCGAGGAAGAAGAATTAGGGAATTCCAACATAAAGACTTGGTTTGGATTCACCTCAGCAAGGACCAATTCCCTAAAGTGAGGAAGAACAAGCTATCTCAAAGAGCAGATGGACTTTTCAAGGTAATTGAGAAGATCAATCCTAATGCCTATAAGGAAGATTTACTTGAAGAATATGGAGTTTTCGATACCTTCAATGTTTCTAATCTCCACCCATACGTCCTCGAGGATAAGTTGCCTAATGCCAATCAAAATTTGATCTCAAATCTCAAACAAACTGGAGTGCACGATAGGAATCAGGGACCAATCACCCGATCAAGGGCATGTGGCCTTATTTCTATGGTAGGCCGAGTAACCGAGAAGGATTTGTCCCTAGACAAGGAGCAATTCATTTGAGTTGACCTGACATTTTTTCTAAGCTCACATGAGCCATTCACCGTTTCTTAAGTAGAAGGAGAAGAAGTCGTCGTTGTTGCCAAGCCAAACTAGTGTCAAATAATGAAACTTGTTAATTTCTTTATTAGGTTTTGATGATAATGAAAGATTATAACAAAAGGGGATGATATTAAAATATTTACATGCCTGTTTACCTTGATCAAATATTGTTATATGTGTTTATTAATTTCTCAAGTATATTAAACAAAGTCTTCTAAGATCTATTAGAAGGTCAGTTAGAGGACTAATCAAAAGGTGTGAGAACTAGGAAACAGGGAATATGTTTATAATATAAGAATCATTGGTTAAGACCTTAAGAAGACCTAGCTTCATTTACTAAATATATTTGGGAAATATGATTAGTACGTTTCATTAAGTATGATCAAAATCCAAGGGGACAAGTTTAAGTTATTATTGTTATAAAATTTGTCTAAGGTTTAGAAGTTTTGATACAAAAGAAGTTTTTGATCAAGCCATCCGAATCTAAAAAGGACTCATATATTAAAAGCAAAGTTTACCTTATATATCCATTTGAAGTACTAAGAGTAAGGAATGCAACATGTATAGTATAGAAAGGATCTCACATATATGGAAGGTCAACAAAGAAGATATTTTCACAAGTTATTTTTGTTAACTCAAAATTTTAGAATAAATTCTCTAAAGATTTACCTTAAAACAAGTTTCTAGCCATTACATTTTCAAGTATATAAAGGAAGCAACGTCTTCATAGAAAAGACATGGAAAAAAAAAAAGACAATTTCTATTGTCATTCAAAAGTGTTGCAAACAATCCATTTCTAAGAACAAAAGATCGATTAGAAGCTTACATACATATCTTCATACTAGTTCTTATCTTTTGAGGAACCATTTCTTTTATTCTCTTCATTATCTTTGTAATCCTTATATAAGTTTTATTTTAGAGAGTTTTTCTTATCTCTGTAGTTTTGAGTTATTAGCTTAAGAGTAAGGCTAAGTGAGTTAGAGTAGAAAGTATTGTTTGTAACCTCTCTGTGTTTGAATATTGTGCATAGTGGAATGGCTCTGGAAAGTGAACTAGGTCCCCGACAATGAGGCTCAATTTATCTTCTAGCCAATATCTCAAGTAACCAAGGAGATAAATTTTTCTTAAGTGTTGTATTTGTTTAAAATTTGATATATATAACCAATTTACACCACAATCTCCACCCTCACCTCTCTCTCTCCCTATTTGGTATTAGAGCCTATCTTTAGTATCATTTAGAGTTTAAAGGTCATGACTGAAGGTAAGTAGCGATTCTACTACACAATTAGGCAAAGCTCCATTTTTTTATGGCACTAATTTTTCTTATTAGAAGTTTAGGATGGAGACATATGTTAAGGCATATGATTATCAAGCATGGCAAATTATTGAAAATGGGATGCAAGACTTCTTGAGAGCATCACTACTAAAGGCAATATTACAAAAGTAGAGATAAAGTCCAAAGCCAAAAATCTACTTTTATTTACAATAGCTCAATCTGAATTTTATTGGATTTCATCTTGCAAATTAGCAAAAGAGATATGTGATGCATTAGTACAAACATATGAAGGTATGAACACTGTCAAACACAGAAGGATCAATTCTTTAATACAATAGTATGAAACGTTTCTCATACTATCTGGAGAAGAAATAAAAGAATCATTCATCAAATTCACTACCATAATGAATGAATTGCCATCTATCGGATAGAAAATTGATGATACTGATCTTGTACAAAAGATGTTAAGAGTACTTCCTAAAGCTTGGAATGCAAAGAAAATTGCTTTTGAAGAAGTGTGTGATATGAAAAGATTGACACTTAGCTAGTTGAGAAGCAAATTGATGGTGTATAAGGTAGATTTCCTGAAATCATAAGTTATATCATAAGAATTGAAGAAGAAGGGGATAGCCTTTAAAGCTCAAAAGATCGATACTAATTCAGAATCAGAAGGCGAAAGTGACAACGAAGATGATGTGACCCTTATTGCAAGAAGACTAAGTAGGATGATTAAAAGACAAGGTAAGAAAGGATTTTTTAAGCATACCTTATCTAAAAAAAAGAAAAAAAAAAACAATGCAAGTAAGAGATACAAAGAGAGAGACCAGAAAAAAAAGGATGAAAAGGAGAAGAAAGAAGTAGTATGCTACGAGTGCAAAAAGTTTGGACATATTAAATATGAATGTCTTGTACTAGTAAAGAAACCGAAGATATACAAGAAAAAGCATAAGTAATTGCTAGCTACTTGGAGCGACTTAGATAAATCAAAAACTGAATTAGGAGATAACTTAGATGATGAAGAAGAAGCCAACCTATGTCTAATGGCACTAGTCGAGGTAAGTTATGATGCCAAAGATGAGATGATAGAAAGTGGGGCAAACAAATGAAAAAAGTTGCTAAAAGCCTTAGCAAAAGGCTTATCTAAAACTGACTAAAACTAATAGAGAGATAGAAGATCTAAAACTAGAAAGAGATAAATTAATTCAGGAAAATGAACACTTGAAAGAAGAAATAGATGTACTTAAAACTAACAAAGAAGTGCTAGAAATTGATAGTGATAATCTTCGTACTGAACACAAGAATTTAGAAAAAGACAAAGGAGATTTAAAAGATGAGATAAGTAACTTCAGATCAAGGATAGATGAATTGTCTAATTCAATAGACTCACCATTTAATAAATTATATGAAAGTGATAAAAAACTATAAATACTAATTGCCTCGTAATGACTAGATAAAATTAAGATAAGATTAGGATATGAACATGGAGATAATTCATAATCAAACAAAACAACAATATTTGTTAAAGGAAAGGAAGTTCTAGATAATTCAATAAATAATTCCGAAGAAACACAATAAAATCATTTGATCCACAACAAAATAGTTAGAGGACTTGTAAAAGGTTTTATCAGAAGATACTCAAACCAAAAGTCATAGGTAAGAGATAGGTATAACAACTCATATGGATGTTTCTTTTGTAATAGATTAGGACATATTGAAAGATATTGTTATTTCAAAAATTATAAGCTTAGTAATTAACAAGTAAAAACATTAAAAATAATAAGCTTAAATTTCAATAGATCCAAGCTTGTTTGGGTTCCTAATTAATTTCTATGTGATTATAGGAGCATGAAGTTAAACTCAAAGAAACCTAGTATTTAGACAATGGGTGTTCTTATCACATGACTAGAGATGCCTCACTCTTTACAAATATCAAATGGAAGGAAGGTGCTTTTGTCAAGTTTAGAGATAACGGTAAGGGACAAATTATTGATTCTGGTAACATCGGAACTCTTCCATACACCATTGAAAATGTCTCTCTAGTAAAAGGACTTAAACATAATCTTCTAAATATAAACCAACTATATGACAAAGGTTATAAGATGATGTTCGACCAAAATAAGGTGGAAGCCTTTGACCAAAATGGCTTAAACTTATTTGAAGGTTTTAGGAAAAAGAACATTCACTTAATTGAACCTGCTAAAGTAAAGATTGAAAAATGCTTTTTTGGTATTATAAATAATGCATTTCTATAGCATAAGAAGCTAGGGCATGTACATTTTAATCAATTGGAAAATTTATCAAAAAATAATTTAATTTATAGACTTCTTAAGATAAGTATAAAAGAGGATGTACGATGCATAAGTTACCTTAAGAATAAGTTAACATCAACAACTTACAAATCAAAGAGAGTAATCACATCCAAAAGACCTTTAAAATTACTTCATATGGACCTATTTGGACCCACTTGAGCATTAAGTTTAGGAGGTAATAGGTACGATATGGTAATTGTTGATGATTATTCTCTTTAGATACCTAATTTTTGCCTCTCTTTTATTTTGTTAGGTAAAACACAAAAAAATAGAAAATGAAAGAAGATACCAAAAAAATAAGAAGTTTAGAAAAATACAAAAAATATAAAAATAGGAAAAAGGCATAAAAAAAAAAAAGAAATCTAGGAAAAGTATCAAAAAATAGGAAAATAAGAGAAAACACAAAAAATAGGAAATTTAGAAAATACAAAAAAAAATGAAAAAATTTAGAAAAAACATAAAAAATTGAAAAGTCACAAAAATTGAAAAAAGAAGAAGAAAATTTAGGGTATTTAGAAAATAATAATCTTTTAATAGAATGGATTTTTAATTTTAATAGAATGGAATTTTAATTTTAATAGAGTTAGAAAGGGGACCATTAGGCTTAGGTTTAGATTTGAATCTAGCCTAAGCTGACTTAGTCCATAATTGCACATATGGATAAGGCACCAGTTAACGGCTTGACAGTAAACTATATGCATAAACATAAAGGAGGTTAGCAGTTCGAATCTAGGTAAAGGCGTGCAAAGTCTTTTTGTCATTTTTCAACTGATTAGGAACTGTTATGCATCTGGATTTCATTGCGCTACGTGTCCTGACACACAGTAGCATCGGGTTAACGGCGGACTGACATGGCAACACGTTAGCCGCTACGTGTCATGTGATGACATTTGGCACCTTAGGACAGGATGGCACAGCTGACATGGCACTACATTAGCATTTTCCTTTTCTTTCTCCCCTCTTTACCTTGATTTCCTTCATTTTCCCTAGCTTTTCTTGCGTTTTCATTCCCGAACAATGCACTTTATGGGTAGATTTGGTTCCTTTTTCTTTACGATTTCATCAAATTAGCATTGAAATTAGGGAGCACACTTCGCCTACTATGGATTGGGTAAAAACATGTCTAACTTCATACATTTAGGCATTCAAATCGACTCTCAAAAATCGCAAAAAAGCTGGAAATTCAAAGTCATGCATTTATGTTCAAATTTGCCATTGATGGACTTTCTGAGCTTAGGCTAATTCGAATTGCTATAAATTGGACTCTCCCGATCACACACAATTAGATACGAGCTTCAGAAACCACCTACGAGCTCTCTCTCTTTTCGATCACTCTTTCTCCACACCCACCGAACTTTCTCTCTCTCTTTGACTCTCTCTCTTCTATTCTCTCTCTTTAGCCATCCTTGAAGTAAACCAACACTAGGGCTGTAACCCCCAAGTTGCCCAAAGACAAACCCAACTACCCTCATTCCTAGTGGTAACTCGATGTTCCTCTACCACTGAAACCTTAGTTGCTGAGCCTCTACCTTTGAAACCACCATCTCCGAGCCTCTTCAACCCAAACTAACCCCATGGCTGAACTCATTGCGTCTCAAAAGCCCACACTACATTCCCCTCTCACACCCGGCAGCTACCCTTGAAATTCCCCCAAAGCCATTGCAGCCACCCATCTTTAACCACCATGAAAACATTACCCAAACACTGTGGCACTTATTTTACCCCCTCATCCCCAATCCGAAAATCACAAAACACTCCTTACCTACTTACTTTGGCGGTTGGATCAAGCTGAATGGTCTCCGCCGAGCTGTTGTTGTTGAAGACCTTAGAGTCGATCTGGATTCGAAGTCTAACTCGAGTTTAACTCGAAATTCAACCCAATACTTGAATCGACCCATAATCCGACCCACGCGCCTACACTGCCTCCTTTGGTCCGATCCTCTTTTATAATTTGATTTAGTTGATTTTGTTATATATTTTTTTAAAATATAAATTGTAATGTAATAAAAAAAGGGGAAAAATTAGAAAAAGAAAAAGAAAGAAAGAAAAAAAAAAGTATTCCATTTATTTATTTTTAGTTTAATAGATAAAATAGAAAAAAAAAAAGAAATAAAAATAATAAGTAAGATAATATAAAAAATAAAAATAAGTAAATAAATTAATGAATAAAATAGTTTTAACCCTTAAAAAGTCAAGTTTTTCCAAAATAAATAATAAAAAAAACAATTGGACTTTTTCTAAAAGTTAGGGTCTTTTAGAATTTTCCAAATAATAAAATTTTTGAATTGGGATCTTTTTTAGAAATTTTCTTAAAGAAACCAAATTGGATTAAAAATGTAAATATGACGTATTTTCAAAATTAAACAAACCTAACCCATTAAAGTTTTACAAAATAGAACTATGTACATCTGATTCTGAGTAGTGGGTACGTAGACATCTATGGGACGATAGTAAAAAATATAAAAACCTAATTTCAATTTTTTTTTAATTATTCAAGTTATCCAATTTGGTTAGATAATTGGGTTTTGTTTTTATAAAATTGAAAGGTGATTTTTAAGGTTGAGGTTAAATTTGGAAAGTTAATGGTACTTGTAAGGGTTTAAAATTCTTAACCCCTGGATCTAGATCTTTAGTTTCAAAAATCATTTTATAAAATGGCTTAATTGATAGACTGGTAACTAAGTTATAACCAATCTACCCAATTGGTTATAACTTAACTTTTTTTCCCTACTTCGGTTAGGTGGTGACTCCAACGTGTTTTCAAAATATAAAAGAACTAGTTTTCTTTAAACCTTAATCAACAGTTAGTATTAAATGGGTAAAGGTTTAATACCGGTAAATTTAAAAAGAATATTTTATAAAAACCGAAAGTTGAAAAAAACAAGCTCAACAGTTTGGTAACTTTACTGGGGTTATCAAGAAGGTTAGCCATTCAACTTTCAAAAATTAAAATTAATCCCTAAAAATCACCTTAATGTAATTTATTTACTTATTCGTTCTTTATTTATACTAACGTCTTTGCAGGTTTAGTTTTATGTGTTTAACTATTTAGGGGGGAGGGGGGATTTATTTCTTGTACCATAAATGCATGATAGATACAATTGAACCCGAGTCATCTTAGGACCTTAAGACAAGGAGCAATTGTGTAAGTTCTGAGCGAGTGGGGCAACTACCGTTCGGAGCCAATTAGGCTACCTCACTCAAACTTTGATGTAACCATAGAACTGCTTTTTCATAAATGCTGAGGTCATAAAGTTTAATGACCTTTAGAACTTGCCCCTTTTTCTTTTGTATACATTCTACGGGGTCGACGGTTAATTAACAAAGCAGCAATATTGTATATAAAAAAAGAAAAATGACAAAACTCGGAGTTTCTTTCCTTGTATTTTTCCTATAATTCATGTACATAGGAAATCTTTTGTGATTTCTTTTCATGTAAATAGTCTGTTCTTTGTAATTTATGCTTTGGTTATAATATTTTAGAAAAGGCTAGCTCATCTAATGATAAGGTCTTCACCAAGGAGATTCATGTCCACAAACCCAAAGCCCATACTCAACTAGTGGTTTCAAACCTTCAACCCAAGAGAACAAGAGTTCATTACCAATAAGATTAGACCCATACTCTCACTAACTAAGGTGAATGTTAACATCATGCGAGTGAGGGCCTTAGTCCATTTCTAGGAGCCCAACGAAGTGGCATTTCATTTTAGGCCACATCTAATCAGTCTAACTTTAGAAGAATACACCCAACTGCTCTAAGCTCCTCCCTTAAATGAAATATACATTCTAGAGCTCAGCTTTGGTCTAACTTACATTTTTTCAAAATTCTTAAGGATTCATAAGACTGAGATAAATGAGGCTCTAAATGATTACAACAAACACGTTATCAAGATATGGGATCTAATCTATTGGTTCCAAAACAAACCAAGCTCTAACAATCGGGCTTTATTCCTTGGCAATTGGAGGGAGAATCAAATTAAGGCTTACGTATTAGCAGTGTTCATCACTATCTTATTTCCAAGCAGATCTTTTCTTATAAACTTTAGGGTGGTAGAATTAGTGGCTTAGTTTTGGGAAGGGAAGTCTTATATTCTTACCTTACTTGCTGAATAAATAAGGAACCTTAATTTCCTTAAGAAAAGAGGTCGTGGAGATCTTAGGTTAAGCATAGGACTATTAATGGTATGGTTTGTTAATCATATCAAATGCTTTGGGTTAGATTTGATAAGGGGTGCATTCGCCATTAAGATTGATTTTATTGACTCTTTCGTTAATAAAATCAAATTACCAGAACATATCCTTACCCTTCTCTAAATAGTTTTACAAGATTTCTAGGTCGAAGATGTACTACGGACGACTAGATAGAGCAATTATACTAAGGTCATACTGGTTTGTAAAGATTATCATGCCATACCATTGATCAGAATAAGTTAGTGTACAGGCTACCATCCAAACAACATGGTAAGGTAGTTTGGGTAGATCTAGGACATAATTTACAAGCCTTCATTAGAGCCATTCACCTTTAACCTCGAAGAGCCTTACTCTACAAAAAGTTTATCTAAACTTTAAAAGATCAAAGCTTGGTAGGATACTAAGATTGTAAGCCTTAACATCAATTTGAGTGAATTCATAGGAGAAGTGGATAAACATCAGCTCACCAAAGAGTCCTTATACAACCAACTTCACAAGGCAGGCATGATGCAGTATCGGGCACTAGAAGTCCTTCAACCTTCCCCTATGAATCTTAGCTCTAAAATGGTGACCTATATGGACCAAGTAAAAGCATGTATGGAAGTCCTCTATGATGAAAAAGACAGGTAGGAAAACCTATTTCGAGAGTCTAGGCAAAGGTCACATGCCCTAGAACACCAACTGAAGATGGCCTAGAAGAAAATCTAAGAGTTTGAGGAAGAGACTAAGCATGATCAAAAGAAGGAGAGGAAAATATCATTCGACTCATAGAAGAAAAGAAAATTAGTATAGATGAATTTGTATCTTTTCTTTTCTTTTATGTAATAAAACTTCGGGAATTCAAGAATAATAAATAACTTGCCATTTTGTTAGTTAATCGTTGATTCTCTCCTTTTCATCTGTATGGCCTCATTCATTTATTTCAGTTCCATATTTTCAAAAATTAAAATATTCATGTGCTAACTTGTTGAGAAGTGATCTTAAATCTAGGTTACCAAGATAGCTCTCAAACGTCAAACCTTCCAAAGAAGTCCTATCAGAACCTGCTCTCAAACCAAAATGGCTAACCAAGGAAATGATAACAATAACATCAACAATGGCAATGTCAATCCTGAGGTTATTGATACTAATGAGTTGAGGTTCCAATCTTTAGAACCAACAGTAGAGAAGATTGTAGATCAACTAAGCTTTCTTGCTGATAGCATTGCCTTACTTAGGTCTATGGCTCCATCAAATGAAGAAAGTTCTAAAGCTCAATATGAAAAGAATACTGAAGCCCTACCCCTCGAAGTAGAGGAAGCTTACCCTAAAGTCAATTAGGCCTTTGCATCCTTTGAAATAGAAGGGGTCTTTCCGAAAGTTAACCCAACTTTCGAGCTGAATACTTGCTCGTTTTCGATCAATTCGAAGCTTGAAGCTAATCAAGACAGACTGAGAGTGCTTGAGAAGTGACTAACTCAACAAATCACTGAAAAGATGAAAATGCTCGAAGGGTATGATGGATTTGAGTAAGTTAGTATAATTGATTTCTCTACCTATGATTATGGAAGCTTCTTAGAAAAATTTAAAGTACCTGACTTCAAAAATTACAATGGGATTGGATGCCTTAATCTACACACCTAGCTGTATGTATGCAAGATGGGCAAGTTTGTGCAATATAACCAACTCATGGTCCAAACTTTTAAGGATAGCCTAACCGACCTTGCTTTGACCTTGTATGCTCAATTGGATCTAAATCAGGTGAACACATGGGAAAAGCTGGCTAGAGCATTCTATGAGCAATATAGGTTCAATTTTGAAGTGGTGTTAACCATGATGGATTTAGTTGCCCTAAGAAAGAGGTACAATGAATCTTTCAAAGAGTATACCTAAAGGTAGAGGTCCCTAACTGCAAGGGTATCCACCCCCGTGATTGAGAAAGAGCTAACTATAACCTTTATTAACACTCTTAAGAGACCATACTTCACTTACTTAATTGGACAAGCCTCTTCTAGCTTTGCAGAAGTAGTGGTAGTAGGGTATCGGATTGAAAGTGCTCTCTCCTTCGGCAAGTTACAAGAACATCAGACAGAAGACTACCCTCTATTAAACCTAACACCAGTAAGCTTAGTAAAGCTGTTGTCAGCATGATTAATTTGAATACCAGACCTAACACCTGGGTCTCTTTTAGGGCAAATCCCCTACTAACTTAACAACAGTACAGAAGCTAACCATAAATTAGTAGGGCCCTAGGGCAATTCACCAAAATACCTATCCTACTTAGTCAAGTACTTGAAAAGCTAAGAATAGATAATCTACTCCATCTTGAGGCTCCTAATGAATGGTATAGGCCAAGATTTTTTTAGCCTAATGCAAGGTGTCAGTACCATCTAGGGTAAGTAGGCCATTCAACTGACTTATGTTGGAGGTTAAAAAACAAAATTCAAGACTTAATTGGTGATGGCATAGTCTAACTAGATTTTGTGGAGGCTCTTGCTCTAAACGTCAACAACAACCCTTTACTTAACCATAGGCCCATCATCAATGTGATATTTGATGACTCAGAGCCTGGCATTAACATGATCAGTTTTAACCGAAAACCCAGGATTTATAGATTCTATAGATAAGAAGAGAAGCAAATCTTACAAACTAAACGGTTCATCTTCCATGTACCTATGGCCCTCGAAAATTATAAAATTGCCCCTTTCAACTACTAAACAGTAAATTGGGGGCAGTTAAGCTCACTTATAGGAGGGATTACTCACTTTAGTAGAATCAATTATCCAAGGGAAGACTGGAAAAAGAAGGTCGTGCTGGAAAGGCCAAACAACAAACCGACTAAACATGAAGAAGGATTGTTTGCCTTCACCAAGATGATCAAGTCTAGAGAGTATAAAGTAATGGATCAGCTTGTTAAGACTTCAGCATAAATGTAGCTTATGAGTTTATTGATGGCATTGGATCCACATTGGGAAGCCTTGTTCAGAACATTAAGGGAAGTTAAAGTCCCTTGTGAAATACCGATTGAAAGGATTAGGTCTATCACTAACTCTATCCTCATTATGGATCGAGTTTTTTTCTCCATTGAGGAATTGGGTGAAGAAGGTAACTGGCACAACCTCTATTCATAATAGTGAGGGTAAACAACATCATCATAACAAGAGTCCTCATTGACAAAGGGTCATCCTTAAATGTTTGCCCTTTAGCTACTTTAGATCTATTGGGTATTGATACGACTGCTATCAAGCTAAGTTCGACAACAGTGAGAGCTTTTGATAGATCCAGGAGATAAATTATAGGGGAGATCAACTTACCAATTGATATCGGCCTATAGACGTTTAACATCCAATTCCAAGTTTTAAATATCCCAAGGACCTTCAACTTGTTATTAGGAAGGCCTTGGATACATTTATTAGGGGCCATACCTTCCAGTCTTTACCAAAAGGTTAAGTTCATCTCCAATGGCTATATCATCACTATTTTAGGTGACCAGGATTATGAAATTTACAAAGAACAACCATACCCTATATTAGTACTAAGGAGCAAGAGGACTTTAGGCTCTAAATGTTTGAAGAGGTGTACATGATCACTGATCAAGAGAAAGATGAGAGGCTAAAGTTCAAAGATGGCCATTTTGGAACCTATATCCTAACCTCGATGGAAGAGTTGCAAAAAATGCAAGCTAAGTGCAGAAAAGGTGACAGGTTGTATCACGCCACGATGACTTTTGCACCATTGTTAGAAACTTTCATCCAGGCTAATGTCCAGAATTCAGAGCTTGTTAAAGAGGACACCTCTAACAGAAATAGAGTAGTTAGCCCATCTGACCAGTCCAAACACTTAAATAATTGGTTCTCTATCCCTACGAATAGCAATAAGTCTTCCTTAGGGTAAAGGATAAATTACGATCCAATATTTTATAGAGTTTTGTAATAAATTACCTCTATTTTATAAATAATTGTGCTAAAAAGAAACTCCCTCTAAATAAGAATCAGTCTTTTTTCTCTTCACTTACTTACTTACACTCTTTCTTTTACATACTTTTCATTTTCCAAGATCCAATGCTCCGAATAAAAGCCGTGGATACTTTATGCAGATAGATGATGAAAATATTGATATTACCTCCAGCCCTACTGGATTAGTCATCGGGGGTGATGTCAATGACCATAGTGACGTGTAAGAAAGCTAGAAAAAACATGAAATGAGTAGAATCCATTGAGGAGCCAACTGAGATAATTAATGTTAGGATCGATGACAACCTTAAGATGTTGAAAAGTCAGAGTGTACATAGACTTTTGAGACCTTAATCAAGTAACCCCTAAAGATAATTTCCCCTTGTCTCATATTGATGTCTTGGTCGATAACACAGTTGGAAACCATCTTTTCTCTTTCATGGATGGATTATCTGAATATAATTAAATTCGAATGTCTGAGGAAGATAAAGCTAAGACAACATTTATCATAACTTAGGGTACATTTTGCTACAAAGTAATGCTTTTTAGATTAAAAAATGTTGGGGTAACTTATTAAAGGGCCATGATAGTAATCTTTCATGACATGATGTACAAAGAAGTTGAAGTATGCATTGATGATATGATTGCAAAGTCTAAGGAAGGAGTAAATCATGTGGATAATTTGAGGAGATTGTTTAATAGGTTGAGAAAATTCCAGTTGAAGCTTAACCTAGAGAAGTATACTTTCGGAGTGAATTTAAGGAAATTGTTGGGTTTTATAATTAGCTAAAGGGGCATTGAAGTGGAACCTAATAAAGTCAAAGCAATAGTTAACTTGCCCTCTCTTCGTACACTTAAAGAAATCAAAGGCTTATTGGGTTGTTTAAACTATATGGCCCAGTTCATATCTCAACTCACGGATAAGTGTCGTTCCTTGTTTAAGTTGTTGAAAAAGAATGCCAAGATTAGTAGGGATGAAGAGTACAAGCAAGCCTTTATAACAATCAAAGAATACCTCATGAACCCTTCAATTTTTATAGCTCCAAAACTTAGGAAACCTTTATTTCTATACATGACAATATTATCGGAGTCCATAGGATGCATGCTTAGCGAAAAAGACGAGGAAGGAAGAGAACGGGCCATATACTACTTGAGCAAGAAATTCACTGAAGGGGAACAAAAATATTCAGAAATTGAAAGAACCTGTCGTGCTTTGGTTTGGCTAATACATCGGCTCAGACAATATACATTCTATTACTAGGTCGGATTGTTGACTTAGCATGATCCCTTGAAGTATTTGGCAAACAAACTGACCTTAATTGGTAGAATCTCAAAATAGCAAATGTTACTATCAAAGTTTGACATTATGTACGTAAACTAGAATTCAGTCAAGGGCCAAGCTTTAGCAGATCAGTTAGTAGAAAATCTCTCTAATAGTACCCCTCAAGAGGTATAAGTCAATTTCCTTGATGAAGATATCTTAATAGTTGAGGGAAGGTTTGATAAAGGAGAAGATGATGAGCCACCGAAATCGAAGATGTTCTTCAATGGGCTAGCCAACATGTCTAGGTATGGAATTGGGGCAATACTAATATCCCTTGAAGGTACTCAATACCCTATGGCTATAAGGCTTATTTTCCCATACACTAATAATATTACTGAGTAGGAAGCATGCATTATGGGACTCAAAATGGCCTTAAATAAAGATATTCAAGAATTAGAAGTGTATGGGGACTCTTTACTCAATATTGACCAAGCTCAGGAGAGTACAAGACAAAAGATTCTAAATTGGTACCTTATCACCGGCATTTGACTAAATTGACGGGAAAATTCAAAGAAATCACTTTCAATCATGTACCAAGAACTTAGAATCAATTTGTTGATGCCTTAGTCACTTTAGCATCTATGATCCAAATATCTGGTGGAGTTAATATTCAGCTCCTTACTATTAAAATTGTAGACAAACCTGCTTTTTATCTAACAATTAAGGGTACGAATGACCAAAAGCCATGGTACCATGATGTTAAGATATTCCAACAACAAGACACATACCTTGAAAAGGCCGAGAAAAAGGATAGAAGGATGATTAGAAGATTAGCCACTCAACTCTTAATAAGCAAGTCCACTTTAAACTGACGCTCTTTTGATGGTACACTTTTAAGGTGTGTGGATGACAAGGAGGCTAAGAAGTTATTGAAAGAAGTATACGAAAGAGTATGTAGCCCTCATATGAATGGTTACATGCTGGCCAAGAAAATTACGAGGCTAAGATATTATTGGTCAATAATGGAAAGTGATTGCATTAATATGTCAGGCATTATCACTTATGCTAAGTTTATGCAAATAAGATAAATGCCCTACCTCAAGAACTACATATACTCAGAGTATTGTAGCCTTTTTTAATGTTGGGCATAGATATCATTAGCCTAATTACTCCAAAAGCATCTAATGGGCATTGCTTCATACTAGTCGCCATCGACTACTTTAGCAAATGGGTTGAGGCCTCATCTTACTTAAGAGTTACTAAAGGGGTTATAGTTAAGTTCATTAAGAGAGACATCTTGGCCTGTTACGAGACTCCAGAAATGATCATCATTGATAATGGCACCAATCTCAACAACAAGCATATGTCCGAATTGTGCCGACAATTTCAAATCATTCATAGAAATTCTACTCTTTATCATCTCCAAATGAATGGAGCCATTGAAGTAGCCAACAAAAACCTCAAAAGAATCATTGAAAAAATGGCTGTTACATATAAGGACTGGCGTGAGATGTTACCATTCACACTCATGGCCTATCAAATCTCCATTAGAATGTTGATTGGGGCAACACCTTACTCTTAGGTATGCGGTATTGAAGTAGTGTTACCAGTAGAGGTTGAGATCTTGTTGCTTAGGGTACCATCAAAAACTCACTTGGACGAAGCCGATTAGGTAAGGAAACACATCGAATAGTTGAATCTGATTAACTAGAGGAGATTAACAACCTTGTTTCATAATAAGTGTTATCAACAAAGAATGGCTCAGGCTTTCAACAAAAGGGTACAACCTCAGAACTTCAAAGAGGGTGATATGGTGTTGAGAAAGGCTCTCCCCAATATGCAAGACTAGAAGGAAATTCGCTCCCAATTTTGAAGTCACTTACATCGTAAAGCGAGTATTATTAGGAGGGGCTTTAATTTTGTCCCAAATGGATGGTTTAGATTTGAGAAACCCTGTAAATTCCGACGCAATAAAATTGTACTACCTATGAGAAGTCAATAGAAATTTTTACTCAAAACATGAAAGTGACAATCATTTTGAATGTCATTGTGGTCTAATTTTCATTATTTTCAAGCAAAGTTGGTATCCATGGCCATTGTCGACGTTAGAATAATCACCCTCTCCATTGAAAGGTCTAACTCCCCTTACTTCATTGAACCCATACACTGAAAACACGAGAGAAGTTGAAAAGTGAGATCTTGGACATTAGTAATTGATAAAACTCTTTAAAATACTTTATTATGGATTAATCCCCCTTGATGAAGAGTTTTATTTGTCTATTTTTCAGGGAAGTGCGAAATCCAAGTAAGTAATCATCCTACAATAGATATTTATTAATTAGGAATAAGGGCTTCGTTCATAAAAGTTTCAAAAAGACAAAAACAGGGGGTAGCATTCTACATTGAGTTAATTTCCATGATTTCTCTAAAAGAGCTGACGAAGTCTCAAATGTTTTGTATCAAGATCATTTGGGTTGACAACAAAGGATCAAAGCATGAGCTAGTCAATTCTAATGGGGCTTTTCAAAAAAGGTTTGATAGTTTGGGTGCTATCAACAAAGACCAGGTAAGTACTTCTACACGATGCTAGCATACTAATTTTTGAACACTACATTTGCATTTAGACTATGACCAATTTTTACCCCCAGTAGTCTTTTGAGCCAACCCATAAGGCGTTCACCTTTTGGATTTAATGCTTAGCCATCCTACGAAAGCACGACCTTAACTTAGTCTCTTTTCCAAGTTCTTTTAGTGAGCCCATAAGGCATTTCTATTCATCAAATTCTCTTAACCAAACGCATAAGGCACTTCCCTTCATCATATTCTTCTTAGCTAGCCCGTAAGGTGCTCTTCTTCACCAGTATTCTCTTAGTGAGCCCATAGAGCACTTCATTTAGTCTAGCTTAAGGTTGTTAGTCCTTGAGAGATGCTCCGATCTAGGTTTGTAAGCTTAGAGAGGCACAACTAGGTTCTTTAGATTGATCCTAACTTAAGGTTGCTAATTCCTAAGAGATGCTCTTGCCTAGATTAGTGAGCTTAGAGAGACATAACTAGGTTCTTTAGATCAATCCTAGCATAGAGTTGTTAGTTCCCAAGAGATGCTCTTGCCTAGGTTAGTAAGCCCAAAGAGGCATCACTAGGTTCTCCAAATCAATTCCAAATTAGGGTTATTAGTCCCAAAGAGATACTCCCACCTAGGTTAGTGAGCCTATAAAGGCACAACTAGGTTCTTGAGATCTATCCCAAATTAGGATTGCTAGTCTCAAAGAGACACTCCTGCCTAAGTTAGTGAGCTTAGAGAGGTATGACCAAGTTCTTCAGATCAATCTCGGCTTTGGGTTGCTTGTCCTCGAGAGACCTTTCCCGCTTAGGTTAGTGAGCCTAGAGAGGCAAGACTACATTCTCCAAATTGATTCTAACTTAGGGTTGTTAGTCCTTAAGAGATGCTTCCACTTAGGTTAGTGAGCTTAGAGAGGCACAACTAGGTCTTTAAATTGATCCCATCTTAGGGTTGCTGGTCTCTAAGAGACGGTCTCACCTAGGTTAGTGAGCATAAAGAGGTATGATTGGGTTCTTTAGATCAATCCCAAATTAGGGTTTCTAGTCTTAAAGAGATGGTCTCACCTAAGTTAGTAAGCCTAAAGAGGCATGACTAGGTTCTCCAAATCGATTCCAACTTAGGGTTGCTTGTCCCCAAAAGATACTTCCACCTAGGTTAATGAGCCTAGAGAGGTACGGCTTGGTTCTTTAGATGGATCCTAGCTTAAGGTTGCTAGTCCTCAAGAGATACTCTTGCTTCAGTTACGGAGCTTAGAGAGGTACAACCAGGTTCTCTAAATCGATCCTAGCTTAGGGTTGCTAGTCCTTGAGAGACCTTCCTACCTAGGTTAGTGAGCTTAGAGTGACATGACTAGGTTCTTTAGATCGATCTTAGCTTAGGGTTACTAGTCCCCTTTAGATCGATCCCAGCTTAGGGTTACTGGTCCTCAAGTGACGGTCCCACCTAGGTTAGTGAGCTTAGGGAGGTATGACCAGGGTCTTTAGATCGATCCTAACTTAAGGTTGCTAGTCTCCGAGAGATGCTCTTGCCTATGTTAGTAAACTTAGAGAGGTACGATTAGGTTCTCTAGATCAATTCTAACTTATGGTTGCTAGTCCCTAAGAAATGCTCCTGCTTAGGTTGGTGAGCCTAGAGAGGCTCAATTAGGTTTCATTTGTTCATGAAATCCCCAATAGATCTAGTATAGGATAGCTAGTTAGTCGTTATTAATGTCTTCCCTTAGGCAAAAATAGTGGCTCTTTATCTTTGTGTCAAATTTTTTGTTCAAACATCACCATAAAGAGAGGTAATTGTAGATACCCAATTTTTGACCCATTTTTATTTTATTAGGAAAATCACAAAAAAAAAAAAGAAATTTAGAAAAAATAAGATAGTTAGAAAAATGGGAAAAAAAAAACATAAAAGAAAAGAAATCTAGGAAAAGTATCAAAAAATAGGAAAATAGGAGAAAACATAAAAAAATAGGAAATTTAGAAAATAAAAAAAAAGAAAAATTTTAGAAAAAAAATAAAAATTTGAAAAAAAGAAGAAGAAGAAGAAAGTTTACGGTATTTAGAAAATAGTAATTTTTTAATAGAATAGATTTTTAATTTTAATAGAGTTAGAAAGGGGACAATTGGGCTTAGGCTTAAATTTGAATATAGCCTAGGCCGACCTTAGATTCAAATCTAGGTCAGGTCAACCTAGTCTTAATTGCACATATGGAGGTACAAGTCAATGAATTGACGATAGACTACATAAATAAACATAAAGGAGGTTAGGGGTTCGAATCTTAGTAAAGGCATGCAAAGCCTTTTTGTTTTTGTTTTTTTTTTCAATTGATTAGGAATTGCCACATATCAGGATTTCAGTGCACCATATCTCCCGACACGTGGCTATATTGGGTAGGATGGCAGACTGACATAGCGTTACATAGCAAGCCACATCAGCTGCTACGTGTCATGTGATGACATGTAGCACCTTAAGATAGGATGGTATGGCTGACGTGGAGCCATGTTAGCATTTTCCTTTTCTTTCTCCCCTCTTTCCCCTAATTTCCTCCATTTTCCTAACTTTTCCAGCATTTTCTTTCCCAAACAACGCACTTTATGGGCATATTTGGTTCCTTTTTCTTTACAATTTCATCAAATTAGTGATGAAATCGCAAAGCACACTTAGCATACTATGGATTGGGGTAAAAAACATGTCAAAATTTGTACATTTAGGCATTCAAATCAGCTCTCAAAAATAAAAAAAAAAAGATGGAAATTTGAAGTCACACATTTATGTTCAAATTCACCATTGATGGACTTTCTAAGCTTAAGCCAATTCAAATTGCTATAAATTAGACTCTTTTGATCACACACAATCAAACATGAGCATTGGAAACCACTCACGAGCTCTCTCTTTCTTTGATTCTCTCTCTCTACCCATCCTTGAAGTAAACCAACACCACGGCTACAACCCCTAAGCTCCCTAAAGACAAACCCAACCACTCTCATCCCTAGCCATAACCCGGAGTTCCTCTACCATCGAAACCCTAGCCACTAAGCCTCTAACTTTGAAACCACCATCTTCGACCCTCTTCAACCCAAACAAACCTTACAACTGAACTCCCCGCATCTTAAAACCTAACACCACATTCCCCTCTCACACCCAACAACCACCTTCGAAATTCCTCTAAAGCCATTATTGCCACTCATCTCCGACCACTGCCAAAACACCGCGACACTTGTTCCACCCTTGCTATCCTCAATACAAAACTCACAAAACACTCCTCACCCGCTTTCTTTAGTGGTTGGATTAAACTGAATGGCCTTCGCCGAGCTGTTGCTGTTGAAGACCTTGGAGCTAATTCGAATCTAAAGCCCAACCCGAGATTTGACCCAATGCCCAAATTGACTTGTAATCTGCACCACCTCCTTTGGTCTAATCCTCTTTTACAATTTGATTTTGTTATATATATTTTTTAAAATGTAAATTGTAATGTAAAAAAAAGAAGGGGAAAAAAGGAAAAAAGAAAAAGAAAGAAAAAAAGTAGTCCATTTATTTATTTTTAGTTTAATAGATAAAATAGAAATAAAAAATAATAAGTAAGATAATATAAAAAATAATAAAAATAAAAATAAGTAAATAAGTTAATGAATAAAATTGTTTTAATACTTAGGAAAGTTAGGTTTTTCTAAAATAAATAAATAAATAAAAAAGTGGACTTTTTTTAAAAGTTAATGCCTTTTAGAACTTTTCAAATAATAAAATTTCTAAATTAGTACTATTTTTAGAAATTTTATTAAATAGACTAAATTGGATTAAAAATGTAAATTTAGCATATTTTCAAAATTAAAATAAACCCAACCCACTAAAGTTTTAGAAAAAAGAACTACGTATGTCTAATCTCGAATAACGGATATGTAGCCACTTGTGGGGTGATGGTAAAAAATATAAAAACCTAATTTTCTTATTTTTTTTTAGATTATTTAAGTTATCCAATTTAGGTAGATAAATGAGTTTTGTTTTTATAAAATTGAAAGGTGATTTTTAAGGTTAAGGTTAAATTTGGAAAGTTAATAGTACCCATAAGAGTTTAAAATTCATAACCTTCGGATCTAGATCTTTGGTTTTAAAGACCGTTTTGTAAAATGGCTTCATTGATAAACTAGTAGCTAAGGAATAATCAATCCATTTAATTAGTTATAATTTAACTCTTTTTCCTGATTCCGGTCTTGTGGTGACTCTAATGTATTTTCAAAATATAAAAGAATCAATTTTCTTTAAACCTTAGTTGATGGTCAATGTTAAATGGGTAATGGTTTAATACTGGTTGGTTTAAGAAGACTATTTTATAAAACCGGGAAGTGAAAAAAACAGGATCGACATTCTCGATATTGTTGGGTGCTATTTTTCTAGAATAAAAGTGATGCTTTTAATGCTTTAGAAAAGTTTCCTAGACAGGTTCAAAATGAAAAAAAGGGTATACCATTATTAGTCTTAGAATGGATCACGGTAAAGAGTTTGAGAATGAAGATTTGATTAGATTTTATAAAGACCAAGGAATCACTCACAATTTCTCGACTCTATGTACTTTGCAATAGAATGGTGTTGTAGAATGTAAAAATAAAACCACATAAGAAATGACAAGAACTCTTCTAAATGAAATTGAGATTGTACATTATTTTTGCTCTAAAGCTCTCTCAACATCTTGTTATATAATTAATAGAGTCTATTTGAGATCATTAACAAAGAAAACCTCATATGAAATGTATAAAGGGAAAAAACCCACAATATCATATTTCCATATTTTTGGTTTAAAGTGTTACATTAAGAAGCTCGGATAGAATTTGGCTGAATTTAAAGAACGAGCAAATGAAGGAATCTTCCTTACGAAGCAACGTATTCTGGGTATATAACAAAGTTACTCGAACAATTGAGGAGTTAATTAATGTAAAATTCATTGATGAAGCCAAGACTGAAGAATCGGATGATGCAAATATAATAGGTAAGAATTTTTTATCTCATAAGAATGAACTAAGAAGAAAGAAACTATGAAAACAAGAACTATTGAAGAAGCTCAACCAGAGACTCCTTTAGAGGATAAATAAGAAGGTGTACTAGAAATTATCCAAGTAAGTTCAGAACCTCAAAGGACTTAGAGATATAAATGATACCATCCACTAGAACAAGTTATTAGAGATATATATTACGGAGTTAAAATGAAATCAGATTATAAAATATTGAAAATCACTTTGCTTTAATATCCAAAATAGAGCCAAGCACTATAGTTGAAGCTTTATTTGATGTCAGTTGGATAAATGTGATGCAAGAGGAGCTCACATAATTTTAGAGAAATCAGGTATGGTCTCTTGTTCCTAAACCTCATAACAAAACAATTACTGGCGTAAAATGGTTATTTAAGAACAAACTAGATGAACATGGAAAAATAAGTAGAAATAAAGTTAGATTTATTGCAATAAGATATTCACAAGAAGAAGGAATAGATTTCGACGAAACATATGCACCTGTTGTACGTTAGGAAGCTATAAGATTACTTTGGGCATTTACATGTTATACAAGTTTTAAGCTATTTCAGATGAATGTTAAAAGTGCATTCTTGCATAGTTATCAAAAAGAAGAATAATGATCCATTTAAAGAAAATCATGTGTTTAAGTTAAAGAAGGCATTATATGCGCTAAAATAAGTACCTCGTGTACGGTATGAAAGAATTAGTGAATTTCTCATTAAAAATGGTTTCAAAAGAGGATAAGTTGATACTACTCTATTCATTAAATATTATGATAATGATTTGCTTGTTGTTCAAATTTACAAAGACGATATTATTTTTGGTGCTACTTATGAACAATATTGCAAGGATTTCTCTAAGATAATGTAGGCTAAGTTCGAAATGTCCTTAATGGGAGAATTAAACGTTTTCCTTAGGCTTCAAATAAAACAAACTAAGGATAGAATTTTTATTCATCAAGAAAAATATAGCAAACAAATTCTCAAAAAGTTTTGGTATGAAAATTCAAAGGGAGCTGCAACTCCCATGTCAACCTCAACAAGATTAGAACTAGATAAAACAGGTAAGAAGGTAAGTGTGAAGTGTTATAGAAGCTTAATTGATTCTTTACTATATTTAACTACTTCTCCACTTGATATTATTTTTAGTGTTTGCTTGTATGCTAGATTTCAAACTAATCCTATTAAATTACATTTAGCTGTAATGAAACGAATATTTAAGTATATATCTTGCACAAGTAATCTTGGAAGTTAGTACCCAAAATATAATAATTTTGAATTAATAGGATATTCTGATGCAAATTATGTAGGATGTAAAATTGATAGAAAAAGTACATCTAGAACGTGTTAGTTTTTAGGGGATAAATTGGTTTCTTGGTCCTCCAAGAAACAAAATTCTATGGCATTGTCAACAATAAAAGTTGAATATGTATCTATAGGAAATTATTATGCTCAAATATTATGGATTAAAGAACAATTATCTAACTAAGGAATAAAAGTGGATAATATTCCTGTTAAATGTGACAATACTAATGCAATTAACTTAACAACAAATTATGTGCAACATTCTCTTTCTAAACATATTGAAGTCGGACATTATTTTATCAAGGACCATGTTAATAATGGAGATATAAGCATTGAATATGTTTCCATGGATAATGAACTAGCTGACATATTTACATAGCCCCTAGATAAGACGAAGTTTAAAAATATAAGGAATGATATTGGAGTATGCAATCTTATAGAATGTTGTAAATATTTTTCTTTTCTCTTTTCTCTTACACGAGTGCTTTCTTTTATTTCCCTCGTCTTCTTTTATTTTCAAAAAGAGAGCTATTTGGCAATTGCCTTAATTAATATACTACCCATCATCTAACCAATTTTCCTTAAGTGTGGAAATAATCCCATCATTCCATATTTACTTTCGTCCTTCTTTTTCTCTTCCTCATCCAACAGTTACAAGTATCCTTCCTCCTTGTAACTCACTCTTCATTCACATCTTTTTCTTTTCTTGCTCACTTAAAAACCCTCTTCTCATCATAGCTAATAGAAAATCCTCTTGCATTCTCTGTATAAAGAAGATCGTGAAAGACCCAAACAACACCATAACTAAACCCTATCAACTAGCTGAAAAATCATCTGATTTAGAGAAAACCAAGTTGCTCAGTACCTCACCGAAAGCCAAAACCAAAGGAACCAAAGAACTTGTTAAGAAGGGAAAGGATTCCAAGAAACCCAAAAAGAAATTTAACCGAGTTGAGGTGGAAAAACTAATGGCTAAGGTAACAGAATCATCTAATGAACTGACTTGGTTTATGGATGTTGGTAAAGGGAAAGGAAAACACAAAGAGAAGAAAAAGAAAATAAAGAAAAGGAAAATAAAAGATAAGCCAAATGATAAACTAGAAGAAAAGATGGAAGAACAAAACATTAGAGCTGTTTATTCCAATCTTATAAGCTCTAAGAGAAAGGTAAGTTCAAATTCTATCTCCTTAAAGAGGAAGTTAGATTATATTGAACCATGTGTTTTTTACTTTAAGTACTTCATTACAAAAGGATTCTACTAGGATGAATTTCTGTGCATTATCAAGTGCAAAGAGTTGTGCATAGTAGATACAGTAGTTTATAGAGAATTTATTTTTGAATTTTATGAAAATTTAGACTTAAGCAAAAGGGATAAACTAAGTTTTGTGGCATTGGGAAAGGAAATTGTCATTACCAAGAGTGATATTGTGAAATGCTTTAATCTGCTTAATGTGAACAATGATGAATGGCTTATGGCCATGGGAAAAAGTCTAGTTTTGAACACTATCACAAATGGTAAATGGAAGAGAAAGGTGAGAGAGGTATTTGTCTTTGATTGTCTGTTATTGATAAGGCTATTACACAAGTTGGTTATTAGTTGTGTCATGCCTAAGAAAGGTAGTACAACTTCAATTTTGAGGGAAGATGCTTTAATGTAGGAGAATTGATCTAGTAAATTTGATTATCAAGCATACATTTTTTACTAGAGCAAAAAAACCCTATGGAAATCTTCTTATGAAATTGCTTAAATTTAAGAAGTTTAACATTTAGAAGGCAATTACCCATCAAGGTTATTAAAGAATACAACATCAATCTCATGGGGATTAGTGTTAGGAATAGAATTTGGTTTACAAATAATTGGGCATTTTATGTCAATGAGAAATACAAAAAGAACAAATTTCCAAAATCTCTATTTGAGGGGGAGGTTTCAGATGACACATCAAAAGGTGAATAAGAGGATGATGAAGAGGAAGAATCTGAAAGTAACTAGGATATTTTAAGGAAAGTTAAGGGGAAGAAAGCAGTTAAGCCCAAGGAAAAGAAAGAAAAGGTGTTTGATTTGTAGATTGGAGGAAAATTCTCAATCAATGAAGGAAAGGAAAGGAAGAGAATGTTTGAATCAAAAGATGAATTAGACAGTTCTGACAGCTAGCTGAATAAAGGAAAGAACTTTGAGGTTGGTTTTAGAAGTAGAATTTCTAAGTAAGAGGTTAAGGATTTGATGGACAAGAAATTTACAGATTTCATGAATATGATGAAAACTCAATTTGACAAAATAACTCAACCACCAGCCACAAAGGATCCCTTTGTTCAACATTCATCACCTTCCTTACTACAACAACCTCCAGTTGAACATAAACTTGTTTAACCTAATCCTATGATCATCCTCTCCATCCAGCATCATTTAAGCCACCAAATCCCCTAAACATTTTCCTAATCCTTTACCAAACACTCTACAGCTTCCAATTTAAGCCACTTCACCATCTATAGAGGCATCCAACCCATCTCTTGAATCAACTTCAACTCCAAATCTTCCTACTACCAATCCATCTTTTGAAGAAGTTTTGGCTCTACTTTAGACCCCTTTGGGACAAATTTTGTATTTGCTTTGGAACTTTGATCAACCATCAACTCTTAAAAGGATTAAGAAGTCCTATCCCAAGAAGAAATCTTATTTCTTTTTTTCTTTTGCTGTTCCTTGAACTCTCATTATGCTAATTATTTTTATGTTTGGACTCTTTGTTATTTCCTTCTATTTAGACTATATTTTATGTTTCCAGTTGGACTACGTTTTATGTTCTAAGAGCTATGTTTTGTTACGATTTCTAGAAGTTTTTTTTTTTTTAATCTTATAGTCTTATCTATAATTTTGAAAACTGACATAGTCTTAAGGGAAGCTTTTAACCCTCCTTACTGATAACAAAAAGCGGTATAAGGATGTATCAAATAGATATGTTGTTGATATTATTTAGCCGTAGGTGTTGTAGTGTTATGTCTTGAAGATATTTTGTTTTTATTTATGAAGGTATTGTTATTACTAAAAAGGAGGAGAATGTTGATCTCTTCATTGTGTTTTGATGATAACAAAAGATGATAAGAAAAAGGGGATGATATTAAAATATTTACATGCATGTTTATTGTCGAGCCTGGTTTTTCACCTTCCGGTTTTTTTATAAATTAAGTTTTCTTTAAATCGATCAATATTTAACCTTTACCCGTTTAATACTAATTCTCAACTAGAGTTTAAAGAAAACCGGTTCTTTTATATTTTGAAAATGATTTAGAGTCGTCACCCGATCGAAGTTAGGAAAAAGAGTTAAGTTATAACTAATTGAGTAAATTAGTTATAACTTAGTCACTATTTTTTTTTTAATAAAAACTAATTTAAAAAAAATGGTTTTAGAAACCAAAGATCTGAATTCAAAGGTTAGGATTTTTAAACTCTTATAGATATCATTAACTTTCCAAATTTAACCTTAACCTTAAAAATCACCTTTTAACTCTATAAAACATAACTTAATTAGTTATCTAAATTGGATAATTTGAATAATCTAAATTAAAAAGAAAAATTATTTTTTTACCGTCGCCCCGTAGGTGCCTACATATCTGCTGTTCAAGATTAGACATATGTAGTTATTTTTGTAAAACTTTAGTGGGTCGGGTTTGTTTTAATTTGAAAATGATCGACTTTACGTTTTATTCAATTTGGTTTATTTAAGGAAATTTCTAAAAAAGGTCCTAAATTAGAATTTTTTTTTTAGAAATTTCTAAAGTGCCTTAATTTGGAAATGGTTCATTTATTTTTGTTTTATTTTAGAAAACCTAATTTTCCTAAGTGTTAAAAACAATCTTTATTCATTAACTTATTTACCGATTTTTATTTTTTTATTCTAATTTATAAATAAATAAATAGACCACTTTTTCTTTTCTCTTTTTTTTTTTCTTTTTCTTTTTTCCCTTTTTTTCTTCTTTTCTTCTTCTTCTCTCTTTTTTTTTTATTACATTTACGTTCATAATTATATATAAAATAAAACAAAATAAAAATGACAAAACAACAACAACTAAATAATAAAATAAAAAGAAATAAATTAAAAAAAAAAGAAATTGAGCTTTGGATGCAGTAGGTATGCGTAGGTTAGACTTAGAGTAGGTTCGGGTTAGACTTGGTTTATGGATTGCCGGTCAGGTCTCTTGCTTGTTTACAGCACACAAAGGAGAAGGAATAGTGGCGCGGCGTAAGGGGGTGCTTTGGGGTGATCTAAGGGCCAAATCAAGTAGGGAAAGGATGTTTCGTATGAAACTTATTAGGGGAAATGCTAATGGTGGTTGTGTTTCGACGTTTGGTGGTGGCTTTTGGTGTTTTGAAGTTCAGTCGACGGTGGTGGTTGTGTATAGTTTGGGTAGTGGCTTACTGGGTTTGAGTGAGTGGCTGAGGTTAGGTTTTGAAGTGTGGGGAGCTCGGTCGTAGTGTTGATGAGGCTTGAGAACCACCCACTGTAGTGGTTTGAAGTGGAGAAGGAGCGGTGATTAAGGTTTGGGGGGTTGATGGTGTACGTCACAATTAGGAGGCACAGTAGTGGAAGATGGTGGTTAGGTTGGGGAGCCTATAATACGGGTAGTCTAGCCATGTTGGTGGTGTGGCTTAGAATCGAGTAAAGAGAGAGAGTTAAGGAGAGAAAGAGATTGGCAGTTGAGCTACAGAGAGAAAGAGTGGTGTGGGAGTTTCTAAAACTTGTTATGTGATTGCTTGTGTTTGTAGTGAGCCCTTAAAGCCCCTTTTATACATGAAATTAACCCAAAAAACATGGAAACTTGAAATCGGATTTGAATGAGAACGTCTAGATTTTCGGTTTTTTGCCAATTTTGGAGCTCAATTTGAATGTGTTTTTGATTGAATCTGAACGCATTCATTGGTTCTATTTGAAGTAGGCCAAGTAGAGTACGGGATTGAAGTAAGAAATTAGGTGTCTGTGTATGAGATTTACAAAAAAAAAAAAATCAAGGCAAAGTGAAGGGAGTGGACTGTTTCGGTTGGGGAAAATGGAGGAAATTATAGGAAAGGGAGAGAAAAGGAAGGAAAGGGTGGAGGGGAAAGAGGGGCTGACATAGTGCTAACATGGCACCATATCAGCTACGTTGTCCAATGGTCATGTGTCACGTGTCATCATATGAAACGTGGCAAATGACATAGCATGCCATGTGGGTGCTATCACGTATCAGGACACGTAGCATAGTGAGATCTTGATACGTGGCAGTTCCTAATGTGGTAGTGTGTTAGTTAAAAAAAATAAAAAGGCCTTCATGCGTTTGCCAAGAATTAAACCCCTAACCTCATGCTCAAACCCAATGCTATGCTTATGTGTTTATCCATTAAGCTATTAGCTTGTACCTTGTTCATATATGCAATTAAATTACATATATGGACTAAGTCAACTTGGACTAGATTCAAATCTAAGCCTAAGTTCAACGATCCTCTTCCTTAATTTATTAAAATTAAAATCTATTCTACTAAATTATTATTTTTTAACTTCTATAAATCTTTTATTTCCAATTTTTTTTCCATTTTTTGTGACTTTTCAATTTTCTAAATTTTTCCAAACTTTTTTCATTTTTTCATTCTTTGTATTTTCTAGATTTCTTATTTTATGTGCTTTTTCTTATTTTTTATATTTTTTGATATTTTTCCTAAATTTATTATTTTTTCTAAATTTTCTTTTATGTTTTTCTTGATTTAGTTAGTTAGGGACTCGCAATCCTAAGCTAGGACTAATCTAAAGAACCTGATCATACCTCTCTAGGCTCACTAACCTCTTAGTCGTGTCTTTCTAGGCTCACTAACCTAGGTAGGATTGTCTCTCAAGGACTAGCAACCTTAAGTTAGGATCTATCTAAAGAACTTGGTTGTTCCTTTCTAAGATCACTAATTTAGGTGGGATTATCTCTCGGGGACTAGTAACCCTAAGTTGGGATTGATCTAAAGAACCTAGTCGTGCCTCTCTAAGCTAACTAATCTAGGCGGGAGTGTCTTTCGGGGACTAGCAACTTAAGCTGGGATTGATTTAAAGAACCTGGTCGTGCTTTTTTAAGCTTACTAACCTAGGCGGGAGCGTCTCTCGAGGACTAGCAACCTTAAGTTGAGATTGATCTAAAGAACCTAGTTATACCTCTCTAGGCTCACTAACCTAGGCGAAAGCATCTCTTGGAGTTTAGTAACCCTATGTTGGGATCGATCTAAAGAACTTGGTCATGGCTCTCTAGGCTCACAAACCTAGGCAAGAGCATCTCTCGAGGACTAGCAATCCTAAACTGGACTTAATGAAGTACCCTATAGGCTTGCCAAAAGGGACCGATGAAGAGAAGTACCTTATGGGCTCGCTAAGAGAACTTAGAAAAGAGACTAAGTTAAGATCATGCCTTCAAAGGCTGGCTAAGCACTAAATGTAGAAGGTAAGTGCTTTATGGGTTGGCTCAAAAAAGGCTGGTAGGAGTAAAAAAAAAAAAAAAATTGGCCATGCAATGTTCAAAAATCAATTTGCTAACATCCTTTGAAAGTACTTACTTGGTCTTTGTTGATAGCACCCAAACTGTCAAACCCCTTTTTTTTTAAAAGACCCATTAGAATTGATCGGCTCATGCTTTGATCCTCTGTTGTCAACCCAATTGATCTTGATACAAAATGTTTGAGACTTTGCTGGCCCTTTTTTAGAGAAATTATGGAAATTAACTCGATATAAAATGCTACCTACTATCTTTTTGAAACTTTTATGAATCGAAGCCCTTATTCCCGACTAATAAATATCTGTTGTGAGGTGATTGCTTACTTAGATTTAGCACTTCCTTGAAAAATAGACAATAAAACTCCCCATCGAGAGGGATCGATCCATAATAAAGTATTTTAAAGAGTTTTGTCAGTTACTAATGTCCTAGATCTCATTTCTCAACTTCTCTCATATTTTCATTGTATGGGTTCAATTAAATGGAGTAAGGGGAGTAGGACCTTTCAATGGATCCAACGTTGACAACGGCTAAGGATACCAACTTTGCTTATAGATAATGAAAATTAGACCATAATGACATTTAAAATGATTGACATTTTTGTGTTTTTAGCAAAAATTTCCATTGACTTCTCATGGGTAGTACAATTTTATAACGTTGGCATTTACAGGGTCTCTTAAACCTAGACCATCTATTTAGGACAAAATCAAAGACCCTCCTAGTAATACTCGTATCACGACCTAAGGGCTTTTGTAATTGGGAGCAAATTTTCCTCTAGAGTCTCGCGCATTGGGGAGAGCCTTTCTCAAACATCATATCACCCTTTTTGAAGTTTCAAGGTCATACCCTTTTGTTAAAAGCTAGAGCCATTCTTTGTTGATAACACTGATTATGACACAAGGCTGTTAATTTCCTCCCATTAATTAGATTCAATTGTTGGATGCATTTCTTTACCCAATCGGCTTCGTCCAACTGAGTTTTTGATAGTACCCTAAGCAACGGGATCTTAATCTCTATTAGTAACACTGCTTGATTGTCATATACCAAAGAGTAAGGTGTTACCCTAATCGATGTTGTGATGGAAGTTCAATAGGCCATGAGTGCAAATGGTAACATCGTATGCCAGTCCTTATATGTAACAACCATTTTTTCAATGATTCTATTTAGGTTTTTGTTGGCTGCTGTAATGGCTCCATTCATTTGGAGTTGATAAGGAGTAGAGCTCCTATAAATGATTTGGAACTGTTGGTATAATTCTAACATAAGCTTGTTGTTGAGATTGGTGCCATTGTCGGTGATGATCATTTGGGAGTCCCGTATCAGGCTAAGATGTCTCTCTTGATGAACTTAACTATGGCCTCTTTAGTAACGCTCGAGTAAGACGAAGCCTCAACCCATTTGCTGAAGTAGTCGATGGCAATTAGTATGAAGTGATGCCCATTGGATGTTGTAATCAAGCTGATGATATCTATGCCCTACATTGAAAATGGCCACGATACTAAGAGTGTATGTAGTTCTTGAGGTGGGGAGTTTATCTTATTTGCATAAACTTAGCATAAGTGACAATGCTTGACATATTTGATGCAATCACTTTCCGTTGTTGACTAATAACACCCTAGCCTCATAATTTTCTTAGCCAGCATGTAACCATTCATGGGAGGGCCACATACTCCTTCGTGTACTTCTTTCATTAACTTCTTATCCTCTTTGTCATCTACACACCTTAAGAATGTACCATCAAAATAGCGTTAGTATAAAGTGGACTTGCTTATTAAGAATTAAGTAGCTAATCTTCTAATCATCCTTTTGTCCCTTTTCTTGGCCTCTTCAGGGTATATGCCTTATTGTAGGAATATCTTAACATCATGGTACTACAACTTTTGGTTATTCGTACTCTCAATTGTTAGACAGATGGTAGGCTTGTCTTCAATTTCAATAGTAAGGGGTTGAATCTTGACTCTACTGGATATCTAGATCATAGATGCTAGAGTGGCTAAGGCATCAGCATATTGATTCTAACTTCTCGGTATGTAATTGAAAGTGATTTTTTAAAATTTCCCTATCTATTTAGTCAAATGCTGGTGATAAGGTACTAGTTTAGAATCTTTTGTCTTATATACTCCTTAAGCTTGGCCGATAATAAGTGAAGAGTCCCTATACACTTCTAATTCTTGAATATTTTTATCTAGGGCCATTTTGAGTCCCATGATGCATGCTTCGTATTTAATGACATTATTAGTATATGGGAAAATGAGCCTTATAGCTACAGGATATAGAGTACCTTTAGGGGATATTAGTATTGCCTCGATTCCACACTTAGATACGTTGGCTGCCCCATTAGAGAACATCTTCCATTTTGGTGGCTCATCATCTTCCACTTTATTAAAGCTTCCCTCGATTGCTAAAATATCCTCATCCGGGAAATTGACTTATATCTCTTGGGGGGTACTGTTGGAGGGATTTTCTACTAACTAATCTACTAAAGCTTGCCCTTTGACTAAATTCTAGTTCACATAGGTAATGTCAAACTTTGATAGTAACATTTGCCAATTTGAGATTCTACCAATTAAGGCCGGTTTGTTTACCATGTACTTCAGGGGATCGTACTAAGTCAGTAATTCAACTTAGTAGTAGAGTGTGTATTGTTTGAGCTGATGCATTACCTAGACTAAAGCATAGCAGGTTTTGGGGCTACCAAAATTGGAGGGTTTATGAGGTATTCTTTGATCGTTGTAAAGGCTGGCTTGCACTCTTTGTCCCAATTGATCTTAGCATTCTTTTCCAACAACTTAAACAAGGGACGACACTTGTCCATGAGTTGAGATATGAACCGGGCTATATAATTTAAACGGCCCAACAAACCTTTGATTTCTTTGAATGTACGTGGACGGGGCAAGTCAACTATTGCTTTGACTTTATTAGGGTCCACTTCGATACCCCTTTAGTTGATTATAAAACCTAACAATTTTCCTGAAGTTACTTCAAAGGTACACTTCTCTAGGTTAAGCTTCAATTGGAATTTTCTTAACCTATAAAACAATCTCTTCAGAGTATCTACATGACTTTCTCCTTCCTTAGACTTTGCAATCATATCATCAACATATACTTCAACTTCCCTGTATATCATGTCATGAAAGATTGCTAACATGGCCCTTTGATAAGTTGCCTCGATATTTTTGAGTCCAAAAAGCGTTACTTTGTAGCAAAATGTGCCCTAAGTTGTTATGAATGCTATCTTGGCCGTATCTTCTTCAAACATTCGAATTTGATTATATATGGAGAATCCATCCATGAAAGAGAAAAGATGGTTTTTGGCTATGTTATCGATCAAGACATCAATATGAGGAAAGGGGAAATTATCCTTAAGGGTTGCTTGATTTAGGTCTCGAAAGTCCACACATACTTTGACTTTTCCATTCTTCTTTATTATTGGCAAAATGTTTATTGCCTATTCGGGATAATCAGCTACCTAAATGAAACCAACCTCTAGTAATTTTCTGACTTCTTCCTTGATCTTCAATAGGACATCCAATCAGAACCTTCTTAACTTTTGTTTCTTAGGTTTGATATCCTCTCGTGTAGGTAAGCAAAAGACCACGATTGGTGGATCTAATTTGGGCATATCTTCATAAGACCATACGAATACATCTTAGTATTTAGATAGTAATGTGATCATTTCTACCTTTTGGTCTTTTTACAAATTTCCTCTAATCTTCAACACCTTAGGGTTGTCATCGGTCCTAACATTAATTATCTCAGTTGGTTCGTCAATGGAAATTTTACTTATTTCATGTTTTTGCCAGCTTTCTTGCATGTCATTATGGTTATTGACATCACTCCTGATGATAAACCTAATAGAGCCGAAGGTGATATCAATATTTTCATCACCTATCTACACAAGGTATCCATAGCCTTTATTTGGAGCATTGGATCTAGGAAACAGAAAACTATGTAAAAGAAAGAGTGTAAGTAAGGAAAGAAGTGAAGAGAAAGGAGACTGATTCTTATTTAAAGAAATCTTTTTTTTAGTACAATTATTTGTAAAACAAAGGTAATTTATTACAAAACTCTATAAAATACTAAACTGTGATTCATCCTTTACCCTAGGGAAGACTTATTGCTATTCATAGGGATGGATAACCAATTATTCAAGTGCTGAGACTTGTTGGATGGGCCAGCCACTTTATTTCTATTGGAGGTGTCCTCCTTAGTAGGCTTTGAATTCTGGACTTCAGTTTGGATGAAAGTTTCTGACAATGGTAGGAAGGTCATCGGGGTATGATACAACATGTCACCATTTCTGCTCCTAGCTTGCATTCTTTGTAACTCCTCCATCAGGGTTGGGATGTATCCTAGCCCATAGGTTCTAAACTGGCCTTCTTTGAACTTTAGCCTCTCATCTTTCTCCTAATCAGTGATCTTGCCCACCTCTTTGAACATTTAGAGTTGAAAGTCCTCTTGCTCTTCAATGCCAATATAGGGTATAGCCATCTCTTTGTAAATTTCATAATCCTGATATCTCAAAATTGTGATGACTTGGCCATTGGAGATGAACTTCACCTTTTGGTGAAGACTCAAAGATATGGCCCTTACTGAATGTATCTAAGACCTTCCTAATAACAAGTTAAAGGTCCTTAGGATGTCTAAAACTTGGAATTGGATGTTGAATGTTTGTGGGCTGATATCAATTAGTAAGTCAATCTTCCCTATTATTTCTCTCCTGGATCCATTAAAAGCTCTTACTATTGTCAAACTTGGCTTGATAACGATCGTATCAATGCCTAATAGATCTAGAGTAGAAAGAGGGTAGACATTTAAGGATGACCTGTTGTCAATGAGGACTCTTGTTGTGATGATGTTATTTGCCCTCACTATTATGAATAGAGGCTTGGTGTGCTATTTACCTTCTTTGCTTAGTTCTTCGGTAAAGAAAGAAATTTGATTCATAATGAGGATAGAGTTAGTGATAGACCCAATCCTTTCAATTGGTATTTCATGAAGGACTTTGACTTCCCTTAATGTTCTGAACAAGGCTTCCTGATGTGGTTTTGATGCCATTAATAAACTCATGAGGGATATTTGTGTTGGACTCTTAGCGAGCTGATCCATTACTTTATTCTCGCTAGACTTAATCATCTTGGTGAAGGCAAACAATCCTTCTTCATGTTCAACTGGTTCATTTTTTGGCCTTTTTAGTACAACCTTCTTTTTTAGGTCTTCCCTTAGATCATAAATTCTACTAGAGTAGGCAATCCCTCTTATAAGTGAGAATGACTACCCCTGATTTACTGCCTGGTAGTTGAGAGGAGCAGTTTCATAATTTTCGGGGGCCATAGGTACATGGAAGGTGTACCGTTTGGTTTATAGGACTTGCTTCTCTTCTTATCTATATAATTAATAAATCTTGGGCTCTCGATTAAAACCAATCATGTTGATGGCAGGCTCTAAGTCATCAAATATCATATTGATGATGGGCCCATGGTTAGGCAGGGGGTTGTTGTTGACATTTGGAGTAGGAGCTTCTATAAAATCTAGTTGGACTGTGCCTTTGTCAACTAAGTTTTGAATTTTGTTTCTTAACCTCCAGTACAAGTCTATTAAATGGCTTGCTTGCCTTAGATGGTATTGATACCTTGCAATGGGATCAAAAAATCTCAACTTATACCTTTTACTAGGAGCCTTAGAATGGAGCAGATTATCTTTTCTTAGTTTTTTAAGTACTTGAATAAGTGGGATGGGTATTTTGGTGAACTGCCTTAAGGCCTTACTAACCTATGGTTGGCTTTTATACTATTGTTGAGCTGGTGGGGGATTTTCCCTAAAAGAGACCCGTACGTTAGGTTTGGTATTTAAATTAACCGTGTTGACAATAGTTTCTCTAGGCTTACTGGGTTTAATAGAGCGTGGTCTTCTATCTAATGTCTCTTGTAACTTGCTAGAGGAGACGATACTTTTAATTCGATACCTTACTGCCACTACTTCTGTAAAGCTAAAAGAGGCTTGTCCAATTAAGTGAGCGAAGTAGGGTCTCTTAAGAGTATTGATAAAAGTTGCAGTTTGCTCCTTCTCAGTCACGGAGGTAGATACCCTTGCATCTATGGAACTCTACCTTTGGGCATACTCTTTGAAAGATTCATTATGCCTCTTTCTTAGGGCAACCAAATTCATCATGGTTGCCGCCACTTCAACATTGAATCTATATTGCTTACAGAATGCTTTGGGTAGCTTTTCCCATGTGTTCACTTGATTTAGATCCAATTGAGTGTACCAGGACAAAGTAAGGCTAATATTGCACATATTTGCCCATCTTGCATACATATAGTCGGGTGTGTAATTTAAGGCATCCAATACAGTTTTATTTTTCGAAGTTAAGTACTTTAAATTTTTTTGGGAAGCTTCCATAGTTGTGGGCTAAGAAGTCTGTTATACCAGCCGGCTCAAATCCATCATACCCTTCAAGCATTTTCATCTTTTCAATGATTTGTTGAGTTAATTACTTCTCAAGTTCTTTCAATCTATCTTAATTAGCTTCGGGCTTTGGATTGATCGGAAATGAGTAAGTATTTGGCTCGAATGTTGGGTTGACCTTTGGAAAGACCCCTTTTGTTTCAAAGGATTTGAAGGCTTGGTTCGCTTTAGGTTAGGCTTCTTTTGTTTCGAGGGGTGGGGCTTCAAAATTCTTTCCATATCGGGCTTTAGAACTTTCTTTGTTTGATGGAGCCCTAGACCTAAGCAAGGCGATTCTATTAGCAAGAAAGCTTAGTCAATCTACAATCTTCCCTACTATTCGTTCCAAAGATTAGAACCTCAGCTTAATGGGATCAATAACCTTGGGATTGACATTGCCATTGTTGGTGTTGTTGTTTCCTTAGTTAACCATTTTGGTCTGAGAGAAGGTTCTGATAGAACTTCTCTAGAAGGTTTGATGTTTGAGAGCTATCTTGGTGACTTAGATTTAAGATCACTTCTCAATAAGTTAGCACATGAATATCTTAATTTTTGAAAATATGGAATTGAAATAAATAAATGAAATGTACATGGGCTGCATGGATGAAAAGGAGGGAATCGATGATTAACTAACAAAATGGCAAGTTATTCATTATTCTTGAATTCACAAAGTTTTATTACATAAAAGAAAAGAAAAGAAAAGATACAACTTCATCTATACTAATCTTCTTTTCTTCTGTAGACTGGATGACATTTTCTTTCTTTGCTTAGTTGCTTCCTTAAACTCTTAGATTTTCTTCTGGGCCATCTTAAATTGGTGCTCCAAGGCATGTGACCTTTGCTTAGACTCTCGAAATAGGTTTTCCCACCTGTCTTCTTCATCGTAGAGGACCTCTATACGAGCTTTTACTTAGTCCATATAGGTCATCATTTCAGAGCTAGGATGCATGGAGGAAGATTGAGGGACATTTGGTGCTCGATATTGCATCATGCCTACCTGGTGAAGTTGATTGTATAAGTACTCTTTGGTGACCCGATGTTTGTCCACTTCTCCTATGAATTCACTTAAATTGATGTTAAGGCTTACGATCCTAGTATCCTACCAAGCTTTAATCTTATGAAGCTTAGATACCTTTTTTGTAGAGGGAGGCTCTTCGAGGTTAAGGTTGAATGGCTCCAATGAAGGCCTATAAACTATGTCCTGGATCCCCCCAAACTGCCTTACTATGTTTTTTGGATAGTAGCCTATACACTAACTCATTTTGATCAATGGCATTGTATGATAACCTTTACAAACTAGTATGACTTTAGTATAATTGCTCCATTTAGTAGTCTACAGTATGTCTTCGACTTAGAAATCTTATATAACTTCTATCCAAAGAAGGGTAGGGATAGCTTTTGGTAATTTGATCATATCAATGAAAGAGTCAATAAGATCAATCTTAATGGTGAATGCACCCCTTATTAAGTCTAACCCAAAACATTTGATGTAACTGATGAACCACACTAATAACAGTGCCTTGCTTGACTTGAGATCTCCATGCCTCTTTTCTTAAGGAAATTAAGGTTCCTTATTTGTTCAGCAAGTAGGGCAGGAATATAAGACTTCCCTTCTTAGAATTGAGCCACTAATTTTGCCACCCTAAAGTGTATAAGAAAAGATTTGCTTGGAAATAAGACGATGGTAAATACTGCTAATACATAAGCCTTGATTAGATTCTTCCTCCAATTTCAAAGACTAGGTTCATTTTGGAACCAATGGATTAGATCCTATATCTTGATAGCGTCTTTGTTATTGTCATTCAAGGCCTCATTTATCTCAGTCTTATGGATCCCTAAGAATTTTGAAAAAAAGTAAGCTAGACTAAAGCTGAGCTTTGGAACGTATATTTCATCTAAAGTAGGAGCTTAGAGTAGTTGGTTGTATTCATCCAAAGTTAGATTGATTAGGTGTGGCCCGAAATGAAATGCCACTTCTTTGGGCTCCTAGAAATGAACTATTGCCCTCACCAGCATGATGTTAACATTCACCTTGGTTAATGAGAGTATGGGTTTAATCTTATTGGTAATGAACTCTTGTTCTCTTAGGTTAAAGGTTTGAAACCGTTGGTTGAGTATGGGCTTTGGGTTTGTGGGCTTATGGACATGGATCTCCTTGGTGAAGACCTTAGTGTTGGATGAGCTGGCCATCTCTAAAAAATTACAAGGAAAGCATAAATTACAAAGGAAAGACTATTTACATGAAAAGAAATTACAAAAGATTTCCTATGTACATGATTTCTAGAAAAATATAGGGAAAGAAACTCCGAGTTTTATCATTTTTTCTCTCTTTCTTTTTTTTTTTTTTTATAACATTGCCACCTTGTTAGTTATTTGTCAACCTCGAAGAATGTATGTAAAAAAGGGTGGGTTTTAGAGGTCTTTAAACTCTATAACCTCACGTGTTTATGAAAAACCGGTTCCTTGGTTACATCAAAGTTTATATAGGGTAACTTAATCGGCTCCGAATGGTGGTTGCCCTACTATGCTTAGAACTTACACAATGGCTCCCTATCCTAAGGTCCTAAGATGGCCCAAGTTCAACTGTATCTATCATATATTCATGGTATAAAAATAAATCCCCTCCACCCAAATAGTTAATTACATAAAACTAAAGCTGCAAAGATGTTAGTAAAATTATGATAAATAACAAAGATTGAATAAGTAAATAAATTAAACTAAGGTGATTTTTAGAGATTAATTTTAATTTTAGAAAGTTAAATGGCTAACCCTCTTGACAAGTTCCCAACGGAGTTGCCAAGCTGTCAAGCCTGGTTTTTCACCTCTCAGTTCTTTTATAAATTAAGTCTTTTTTAAATTGATCAATATTAAACCCTTACCCATTTGATACTGATCTTCGACTAGGGTATAAAGAAAATCGGTTCTTTTATATTTTGAAAATGATTTGGAGTTGCCATCCGACTGGAATCGAGAAATAGAGTTAAGTTATAACTAGTTTGGTAGATTAGTAGTAACTTAGCCACTAATCTTTTGATAAAAATTGATTAAAAAAAAGGGTTTTAGAAACCAAAGATCTGGATCTAGGGGTTAGGATTTTTAAACCTTTACGGGTATCATTAACTTTCCAAATTTAATCTTAACCTTAAAAATCACCTTTAATTCTATAAAACAGAATTTAATTGTTTACCTAAATTGGATAATTTGAATAATCTAAACTAAAAAGAATTTTTTTTTTTTTTACAGCTACCCCGTAGGTGCTTACGTACTTGCTATTTGGGATTAAACATATGTAGTTTTTTTTTTTATAAAAATTTAGTGGGTCGGGTTTGTTTTAATTTGAAAACAATTGACTTTACATTTTACTCAATTTGGTTTATTTAAGGAAATTTCCAAAAAAAGAAGGTCCTAAATTGGAAATTTTTTTTTTTTTAAATTTCTAAAGTGCCTTAATTTGGAAAGAGTCCATTTATTTTTGTTTTATTTTGGAAGAACTTAATTTTCCTAACTGTTAAAAACAATTTTTATTCATCAACTTATTTACTGATTTTTATTTTTTTATTATATTATTTGTTTTTTTTTATTCTATTTTATAAATCAATAAATAGACCACCTTTTCTTTTCTCTCTTTTTTTTTTCTTTTTCTTTATTCCCTTTTTTTCATTTTTTCCTCTTCTTCTCTTTTTTTATTACATTTACATTCACAATTATATATAAAATAAAATAAAATAAAAATGAAAAAACAACAAAAACTAAATAATAAAATAAAAATAAATAAATAAAGAAATTAAGCTTCAGATGTAGTGGGCGGCGTGCATGGGTCAGACCTGGAGTGGGTTTGGGTCAGACTTAGTTTACGGATTATGAGTCGGGTCTCCTACTCGTATATAACACATTAAAGAGAAGGAATGGTAGCATGGCATAAGGGGGTGCTTTGGGGTGATCTTGGGGCCGAATCATGTAGGGAAAGGAAGTTTTGTATGAAACTTATTGGGGGAAATGCTAATGGTAGTGGTGCCTTGGCGTTTGGTGCTAGCTTTTGGTGTTTTGAAGTTCAGCCGACAGTAGTGGTTGTGTGAAGTTCTGGTGATGGCTTACTGGGTTCGAGTGAGCAGTTGAGGTTAGGTTTTAAAGTGTGGAGAGCTCGGTCGTAGTGCTAACGAGGCTTAAGAACTGCCCAATGTAGTGGTTCAAAGTGGAGAATGAGCGATGATTAAGGTTTTAGGGGTTGGAGGTGTACGGCGTGGTTGGGGGGCATAGTAATAGACGAGAGTGTTTGGATTAAGGAGCCTATACTATGAGTAATCCTGTCACATCCCAGCATAGCACAGGATATACCATCACATAAGAATACCTATTGAAAACTTAACTCAACCTACTCATTCATTAGAAGATTACTTTGTTTACATAATAAAGGGGTTGCTATATCGGAATTCAGTTGAATATTCTGTTACAACTTATGTGCATAACATAATATTTACATCAAAATGTGAACCAACTTTTTGTTTCCTTTATCATCTTTACAATAATAGGATTCCTGACTTAATATAAGTTCTATACAACAGTCACTAACTTTGACTCACACTCTTAGTATACATATCCCTGTTGAGTGTTAAGCCCTTCACGATGTAGTTAACCTAGGGATAAAACATTTTATCTCCTCAGCTATTGAAGCTGAGTGAGAGTAGATAACAAATAACATAATATAGATAATATGATAGACAATACTGCATATTACAACTGAAACATTTCAATCATAACTTGTAAATTCAACTTCACATTTGCATTCGCCCAACTAGGCACTTACTGCCAACAATGCAACATGCTATGCTCTTACACGTAGCATGCATCGATACCAATATCATATACCTTCCAAACTTCTTTCGGTTAGTTGACATAGTCAAGTAATTAGATACAACATCCAGGAACCTAGGGTAATAAGGAGTTGCTTAGGAGTAAGACCCCTACCAAATTGGACTAGATATTATAGTCTACCATTTTCAAAAAGGGCAACAAGGAGCTACCTAGGAGTAGGACCCCCAACTTTACAAAATTAGACTATACATTATAGTTCACTAAATCAAAGTGGTAATATTGCCAAATTAGACTACATACTGTAGTCTACCAAATTTGACTATCAAAATAGTCACAATGTTCAGGCAATACAATCTATATGCTTCTAAAAACTAAGTTCATAAAGCCATGCTTTTTCCATGATCATTTGGAAGTCTCATTCTAAAAGTTATGACCCATAGGTCCTTTTTTATGCCATGCCATTCCATGTTATGTAATAGTAACTCAAGAACATCAATTAGCACAATCAATTTCCCAGTTTTGTTCAACTCAATGATCTGATTCTGGTTTTCGAACTGTCCCTAATGGAATTATAGTATCTTACTTAGGGTTCACTTAGGTAAACACCTAAAAGATTAAGTTAGCAATCACTTAACTTTCCTAGTTAGCACAGTCATTCGTAAGCACAAATCATCGCCAACATGGCAACATAATAGTTTAACCAGAATATAGTTACTATCATTCAAAATTAACACATTAGCATCCATTATAGTAGCATATCTATTCACCCAAGATATACCCATATTCAATCAACACAATATCAAATAGTGCATAGTGTTATGAGTAGCAATATATCTACTCTATGCATAGGTTAGATCCACTTACCTGGACTTAGTAATAGCGCAATATCCTATACTTCATGACGTGGTCCTTCTTTACTTATCACACTTATGAAAATATGATACAGTCTTCAAATCAAGTATAGGTCGAACCCGAACTATTATAAGTTTTCATTCTCATGTTTTTAAACTTTAGCTAACCATATCTTACTCATTTATTACCCGATTACAGTAAACTTTATATCGTCATGATCATTATTTCGAGTGCTATTGATATATATTAAGAATCAAAACTAATCAATATTGCCAAATATCCAAAAATACCCTTTCATATTACGACTCAATTGTACACTATCTTAACTTCGAAATTAACTTGAGTAAGCTTTAGTACTGAACTAAAAACCCTAAAAATTGTACTTTCCAAACTTGTCCAGCAACACTTATTATACCCTAAAGTGTTCGTTTTATGTAATTTGACAAGTATCTTACTCTTACTACTACTAATTACTATGTCACATATTAAGCCAATATATAAGCTTATATTGGGAAAATATGAAATAAATGGTATACAAGCCCGATTAATTTCGTGAAAAATTCTATAGACTTACAATAATATGTAGGTTAATTATTGATCATCAATTACGCTAAATTGGCTATTATCTATTTTTGCAAAAATAGGGGTTTTAGCTCGGAGTTAAGCAAAATTAGGGAAAATAAAAAAATTTAAGTGTGAGATAAAAACTAAGTATTCCAAATATCATTATAAAAATCTAGAAATCAAAACATGTAGCACTCATTCATTAATTTCATCAAAAACTAATTATTTCAATAATTCAGTAAAACTGGTAGTTTTATTCAAAATAATTATAAAAAATAGTAAACATGCTTAATTTCAAAAATTATTGTTACCACAATTAAATAAATATATTAGGCGTAGTACATTCAAAAATTGAGCTTGAAACAACATCATCTAATATTTATTAAAATTTATTCCATTTTCGTCCAAATAGAACATTTTCTTAAGGAACCTATATTTACACTAATTATTTAATTAAATAAAATTATTAAATTAATTTACACCCAAAATAATCTTAGAAAACTAAATTTCATAATTAATGGATAATATTTGATATTTTTAGAAAATTAAACAAATTACAGGTGGAATTTTGGTTCACTTGAATCGACCGACTTTGACCACCATCTAATTGCCACACCTTGTTGAAAAGCCTTCTCTGACCACCCTCTATTGGTCCTCCAAGCTGCTTTAACTTAGGTGGTGGTTTGGTATACGAACTGCCCTAGACTGATTCCGACCTTATACTTTGTTCTATTTTTATCTCATTTTTTTCGGACTTTTCTAAATTGTTTTCTTTCATTTTCAGAGTTCCAAAATATTAGATTTGAGGGTTTAGGTCCTATTTATATTTTTTGAACTTTTCATAATCAAATAAAATTTAGACATGTGTATGACACATGTCAATTTTTCATTTTCCTAAAGGACATGTGTCATTTCATCATCAAGCAAGTGTTAACTCACCATTTTCAATTAATACCAGCTTAACACATTATTTGATGACTCATTCATATAATTTTTTATTAATGTTCCATTATTTTACCTTATTTTAATAATAATTTATTATTATATATATGTATTTAATACATATAATGCATATTACATGTATATTATGTATAATTCAACTTCATTTATTATTTTTGTAAGTTAATTATCTTATCTCTAATATCTCGCTATATCTAAAATTTCAAATTTATCGTTTTCGATAATTATTGGCTTTTAGTGATAAATTGACATTTTTCTTAAATTAATATTTTTATATAGCTTATTTTGAGAAATTGACTTTATTTGAATTACTTTATCTAACTTTTCTAACTTTATTGTGAAGTTTGAAATGGAACAGATATTATAGCTCGGCACCCTAAATTTAGGAGCTTCGATCTTAGAGTTATTGAACTAATTGGAAAAACTTGAAGTATTACAATTCCAACCATGGTGGTGGTGTAACTTAAAATCGAGCAAAGAGAGAGAGTTGAGGAGAGAGAGAGAAAGAGTGGTGAGGGCGTTTCTGAAGCTCGTTGTATGATTGTATGTGTTCGTAGTAAGCCCCCAAAGGCCCTTTTATACACAAAATTAACCCAAAAAACATGGAAACTTGAAATTGGATTTAAATGAGAATGTCCACATTTTCTGTCTTTTTTTTTGCCAATTTTGGAGCTTGATTTGAATTAGTTTTTAACTGAAGTAAGCTAAGTAGAGTACGGGATTGAAGCTAGAAATTATGTGCCTATGTGTAAGATTTGCGAAAAAAATTAAGGGAAAGTGAAGGAAGTGGATTGTTTTGGCTGGGGAAAATGGAGGAAATCGTAGGAAAGGGAGAGAAAAAGGAAGGAATGGGAGGGAAAGAGGGGTTGACATAGCGCCACATTAGCTACATCTTCCAATGGTCATGTGCCACGTATCATCACGTGAAACATAGCAGATGACATGGCATGCTATGTCAACATCGACCAATCCAGTGCTACCACGTGTTAGGACACGTAGCACAGTGAGATCTTAACATATGCTAGTGCCTGATGTGGCAACGTGTTAGTTAAAAAAATAAAAAAGCCTTGATGCCTTTGTCGAAATTTGAACCCCTAACCTTATACTTATACCTAATGCTATGCTCATATGCTTATTCATTAGGTCATTGGTTTATGTTTTATCCATATGTGCAATTAAATTTCACAAAAGGACTACATCATCCTGTACTAGATTCAAATTTAAGCCCCAGTTCAATGGTCCCCTTCCTTAATTTATTAAAGTTAAAATCTACTCTATTAAATTATTGTTTTCTAAATTCTATAAAATCTTCTATTTCCAATTTTTTTTTCTATTTTTTGTAACTTTTCAATTTTCTAAATTTTTCCAAACTTTTTTCATTTTTTCATTTTTATATTTTCTAGTTTTCTTCTTTTTTTGTGTTTTTTCTTATTTTTGAAAATTTCCCTAAATTTGTTGTTTTTTCTAAATTTATTATTATTTTTTTATTTTTCCTAATTTAGGACCTTTTATCCTATTGAAATAAAATAAAAAAGGGGGTAAAAATTGGGTATCTGCATTTACCTTAATCAAATATTGCTATATGTGTTTATCAGTATCTCAGGACTAATCAGAAGGTTTGAGAATTAGGAAACAGGGAATACGTTTAAAATATAAGAATCATCAATTAAGACCTTAAGAAGAACCAGCTTCATTTACTGAATATATTTAGAAAATATGTTCAATACGTTCTACTAAGGAGGATCAAAATCCATGGGATAAGTTGAAGTTATTCTTATTATAAAATCTGTCTAAGGTTGGAAAGTTTTAGTATAAAAGAAGTTTTTGATCAAGCCATCCAAATCTAAAAAGGACTCATATATTGACAACAAAGTTTACGTTGTATATATGTTTGGAGTACTTAGAGTGAGGAAAGAAATTATCACCACTCTTCCAACTCGTATAGTATGGAAAGGATCTTATATATATGGAACGTCAACAAAGAAGATATTTTCACAAGTGATTTTTGTCAGCACAAAATTTTAGAATAAATTCTCTAAAGACTTACCTTAAAACAAGTTCCTAGTTGTTACATTTTCAAGTATATAAAGGAGGCAAGGTCTTTATAGAAAAGATACGAAACAAACCAAAAAAAAAAAAAACAAGATGATTTATACGGTCTTTTGAAAGTGCTGTAAACAATCCATTTTCAAGAACAAAAGATCAATTAGAAGCTTACATACTTATCTTCATGCTAGTTCTTATTTGTTGAGGAACCATTTCTCTTATTCTCCTCATTATCTTTTGTAATCCTTATAAAAGCTTTATTTTAGAGTGTTTTTCTTATCCATGTAGTTCTAAGTGATTAGCTTAGGAGTAAGGTTAAGTAAGTCAAAGCAGAAAGTATTGGTTGTAACCCCTCTAAGTATTTGAATATTGTGGATAGTAGAACAACTCTGGAAAGTGAATCGAGTCCCTGAACGGTAAGGTTGGAAGAGTATAGTAGGCATAAAGCCAAAGCACTATAATTCATTTTCTTACTCTTCTAACTCTCATCTCTTTATTTTTGTGCACCTTATTTATATTTGTTTGTCCATTTATCTTCTAGCCGATATCTTAAGTAATTAAGGGGATAAATTTTTCTTAAGCGTTGTATTTGTTTAAAATTTGATATATATAACCAATTCCCCCCCTTCCTGCTTACTTAACTAAAACCTATAAACCCAACTGTTGCTAAGTTGACAGGAGTTCGAGCCCAAGATGTTGACTTGCCAAGGCTAAATAGACAAGTGACCATTTATTAAGATAGTACTCCTTAAACCCCCATTTGCTAAGATACCAACTTGCCAAGCCTTCAATTTGATCAGATCTATTCAGCATCTAGTACCATTCAAACCATCAAATTGGGAAGCAGACATGTGTCTTACCCTCTAGCATTCATAATATCCTCTACAAGAATATTCCTTTTGTCTTGATTACCGAATTACCGTTGTAAAATATGTACTTTTCCTTTTTCTATTAGGACTCATTTTTCTAAATTCTACTAACCTAGGACTTATCCTAAATGGACCATATAAATACTTGTAATTTCTATTAGCCACATTAGTCATTCATCATTAGAATACAAAATTTTATCCATTATGAGCTAAGTACTCCTTACTTGCTTACTTTCTAGTCTTACCTAGGCCATTCGAGTGTAGATTAGTAGCAAGTGACCTTCGACCATACTTGTGTGTCATATTAAGTGTGACTTGAGCTTGTATAAGGTGTTAGTGCGTCATATCCATCATTGGTATACAAGAAACCCTTGCTTATCCTTCCATTATCATTTACCTTTTGAGCTATCTTGGGGTTCAGACCCATCCTCTTGGTTACGCATGATATTAGTCACTATGTTTACCTTTCCTGGTGATTTGTATTAGGGTGTCTACAGCTGCCTTTCTTTGTAGTGAAGTTTGAAAAAAACTTTTCTATAAAGATAAAAAAAAAACAAGACATGCCCATTTTTTATGAGTCCTAACTTGAGTTAGCAAGATAAAGACTACTAACTTGAATTGTCAATTAAAGGTGATCCTAACTTGAAAATTCAGCTAAGAAAGGTCCTAATTTGAAAGGTTAGCTTAAGTCTTAACTTAAAAGATCAACTAAGAAAAAGTCTTGACTTAAAAGGTTAGCTAAGAAAAAGTCCTAACTTAAAAGATCAGCTAAAAAAAAAATATTGACTTAAAAGGTTAGCTAAGAAAGTCCTGACTTGAAAGGACAGCTAAAAGAAGTCCTGACTTGAAAGGTCAACTAAAAAAGGCCCTAACTTGAAATGTCAGCTAAGAAAGTTCTTAACTTTAAATGTTAACTAAAAAAGGTCCTAACTTGAAAGGTCAACTAAAAAAGGTCTTGATTTGAAAGGTTAACTAAAAAGTGCCTCAATTTGAAAGGATGAGGTAAAAGGGATTTTGACTGAAAAATGTAAGATAAATAAGATCTCAACTTGAAAGGTTGGGGTAAAAGGGATAAGATCTTAACTTGAAAGATTGGGGTAAAAGGTTTCTACTTGAAGGTCTCAATTAAGGTTTTAACTTAAAAGGTCGGGCTAAAATGGATTAAATCCTAACTTGAAAGGTTAGAGTAAAAAAATTTCAATTAAAAGTGTCAAATAGAGAAGGTCTCAACTTAATGGGTAGGGGAAAAAGGCTTTGACTTAAAATGTCAGATAAATAAAGTCCTTACTTGAAATGTAGGGATAAAAAGGCTTAACTTAAAAATAGGGTCTTGACTTAAAAGGTTAAAATAAAAGGAGTTTGAATTAAAATATAAGATAAAAAGGGTCTTAACTTGAATGGTCGTAGTAAAAGATTTTTAACTAAAAATGTTAGACAAATAAGGTCTCAACTTAAAAGATCAAAGTAAAAGGACTCTAACTTAAAATGTTAGATAAAATGGGTATCGACTTAAAAGGTCGGGTATCCTTAAGAGGCAGCTATCTTAAGAATCTAAAGGATAATCTGAGCTCGAATTGACGGGTTTATTCCTTATTGAGGTGAACACTGACAAGGTCTCTAGGGTTATAAATGACATGCTTTCATCCTTTATTCACTTACTCTCGTTGTTGAGCAACCGTCTTAGCTAGCTTTTGAGGCAATTTCTAAAATTCCTTGACGTGCTGTAGACTTAACTGGCTTTCTTCCGAAGAGAATGGACCAGTGATTATATCTAGTGGCAAATTTGAATTAAGACCATAGACAACTTTGAAAGGCAACTTTCCTATTCAGCATTAGGTGGAGCGATTGTAAACAAATTCTATCATAGGCAAATAGAGATCCCAATCATGTAGATTCTGACACTAGGTTGAAGTAAGTAACTTGTTGCCCTATTCACAACCTTTGTCTAACTGTCTATCTATTGATGGCAAGAAGTATTGGACATGAGTTTAGTGCAGAGCTTCTTCCAAAGAGTTCGCTTGAAGAAGCTCGTAAACTTTGAATTACGATATGAGATGACACTTCTTGGAACGCCATGTGTCAAGCCTGATTTTTTCTCTGTTTTTCAAAATTAGTCTTCTCTAAATCGATTAATATTAAACCCTACCTATTTAACACTGGCCCTCAACTAAGGTCTAAAGAAAATTGGTTCTTTTATTTTTTGAAAACAATTCGGAGTCACCACTCGATTGGAGTTGGCAAAAACAGTTAAATTATAACCAATTGGGTAGATTGATTATAATTTAGCTACTAATCTTTTAATAAAACCAATTCTTATAAATGGTTTTGAGAACTAGAAAATTAAGTTTCTAAACCCTTATGAGTATCATCAACTTTCAAAATTTAGACTTCATCCCTTAAAATCACCTTTCAAAACTATCTTATAAAACAAAAATCAATTATTGGTTAACAAATTGAATAAATTTAAACTAAAATGGAAAAATAGGTTTTTTCCTTTTTTACATCGCCTTGGAGGTAGCTATGTGCTTGCTATTGAAGATCAAATATACGTAGTTCTTACCAAAAATATTAGCTGGTTGATTGATTTAATTTTTGAAAATAATTGGGTTTACGTTTTTATTTGGTTCAATATCTTTTTTAAGGAAAGTTTCTAAAAGGTCCTAAATTAGATTTTATTTGTGGAAAGTTCAAAAGTAGTCATAATTTGGAAAATGATTGATTATTTTCATTTACTTAAAAAGTGGATTTCTCTAAGTTATAAAGCACCTTTTTATTATTATAAATTATTTTATATTATCTTCTTTATTTTATTTTATTTATTTTCATTTATGCATTAACCAAAAATAAAACTAAATTAAGCTTCTTCTTCTTCTTTTTTATTTATAAGTACAATTGGAAATACAATAAATAATTAAATAAAAATTATAACAAATTCGAAATTAGAAGAAGGCTGGACTTGTAAGTGGTACATAAGTCGAAATAGTTTAGTCAGGTCGGGTCAAAGTTGGATCAAGTCATTGTCGAGTCAAGTTGGCAAGAAGAAGAAGAAAGTTGCAGTAGCGAAAAGGCATACTCCTAATCACTCTAGACACCAAATCAAGCGGGTGACTTCGGTTTCATGTGTCCTTTATTGGACTTAGGGAAGATATTTTTTGATGCCTTGGCTAATGGAAGTGCAATGGCTGATTGTTGGATTAGAGGGTGGTGATGGAGTAAGGTCATACGTAGTGGAGGTTACTGGGCATGGGAGGGAGATGCGGCTTTAGGTTTTAAACTGCGATGGGTTCAACCATGGTGTCGAATTAGTAGAGTGAGGTGGTAATAGGTAGTTTGATGTAGTGGTGGTGGGTAAGGGTTAGGGCTTCATGGTGGCAATTCGGAGACGCAACTAGGAGGCATGGCGAGCCTTATGAGTGGTGTAGGCTAAAAGTTGGGAGCATGGGAAGTGAGTTTACGATCATGACTTTGTTCGGGAGTGATTGACAAGAGAGATGAATGTAGAGAGAGAGAGATAGGAGAGGGAGAGCTAATGCAGTTAAGAATTTAGAGAGAGAGATGAGAAAGGCATGTTTTTCATGTTTTAAAGTGTAAATTAAGATAGAATTATTATTGATTTTATAGAAATTATTAAGAAATGGTACTTAATTATTTTCATTTGGACATTTTAGAAATTAGAGGATTCAAGAGTGGAATTACGGATGATTTTGAGGAACTTTAAGCAAATTAACGAAGTCTAGATAAACACATGCAAATTGGAATTACAAGTAACCAGCTGCTTACAACTTACAACTTGCATCGGCGATTGTTGATGGCTATGCCGTAAGCCTAAAAGCTGGCTTTGCAATTACACTGTTGGCTTTCATAGCCAGCCTTCATGGAAAAGAAACTTTACATGAGCCAACCTTAATTTTTTATATAAATAGCTTATGTTTCATTGTTTGAGGGACTTTTAGACACTTTTTCCTTAAATGTAGAGAGTCGTAGAATAGTTTTTAGTTAGTTTTTGAAGAATTCTTTGGGAGAATCACTTTGATCATTGAGAGGATTTTGTTTTTGCTGTGGAGACCAATTTGAAGTTGCAATTGAAGATTATCTTTTTCAATATAGAATTGGTAACATCTATTTCAATTATTCTTATGCAATTCTGTGAATTACTTATGCTTTCAATTATGAATTTCCTTACAATTTCAATTAGTATTTGTGTTTTTGTTTCCAAATCCATCGCTGGTTAAATTTATTTATTGGAATTGATGAAACCCTAAATAGCTAAGATGATAATTGTGTTCGTGTTATAAGATTAAGAGATATATGGATGATTTATGATTGCAATTCCTATGATTTCGATTATAATTGTTAGAAACCCTAATGATACGGGAGTTGATATAAGGTTTGTTAGAAATTCTTAGTTGATTTGATTAATCAATGTGGAAGCAGAGTTAATTGAATTAATTAGAAATTATCTAAAGATTAATGTGATGTTTAACGATTGATTATTCATTAAGACATTAAGGATAATTGATTTAGGACATTAGATAATCATAGTATTGAGAGATATATGATTGTAATTTAAAGTCAACTATTAATTAGAAGATGCGGAAGCTGACTAATTAATTAAGGGTTTAAATCCTCAAGTTTTAAGGTATAATAATTTCACTTGAATGACCATATAGTTATTAATCTATATAACATGGTAAAAATTTGATTTGCATAATCTAAGGTGGATTTCGTTTTCTCACAATTCTCAATTGATTGCTTAATTTTAGATTTTTCATAGTTATTTTCTTTTCAATAATTTTAAAGTAATTATTAGATTAATTAATTTAATTTTGATTGCTTGAATATTGATAAGAATTAGTCTGCGATTAGTAATTTCTTAGTCCTCGAGGGATCGACAACCTTACTTTTTCTATATTACTTAATTTTGACCTAGTATACTTGTTGGAGTATTCGCGATTTATTTTTATATATATATAGCTTAAGCAAATCAAGAGAGAGAGAGCTAGAGGATTTCAAGAGAGTGAGAGAAAGAGAGAGGTAGTTTCTTAATTGATTCCTGCCCCTGGAGCTTACTCAAATCTTCTATTTATACTACCTTAGCTTGGATCGAAGAGGGAAGGCCATGAATGGCCTTGAATGCTTAAAATTTTATCTTCTTTGACTGAGGTTTTGAATGGCACAATGGTTTATTTTGGAGTCAAAGCTGCTTCCTGGTTCTTCGTTTTTGCTAAAAAATCTCCAAAAGCAACTTCAATTCTCATTAAAAAAAAAAAATTAAATCAAGCAAAAGGAAAGGGATGGAAAATCGATATTCTAAGTTTTTCCTTGATTTTCAAAGTTGATTTGGGCGTAAAAACAAGTGAATTTGGCCTCATTTATAGACTTGATTCAAAGATGGCCATATGTAGATTAATATCGTGTTGTGAAATCATGCATGTGCTTATGGAAATTGCATAGAAAAATGAGTCTAAGTGAGGAGGGTAAGCTTGTTTTCATGCAAGAAAGGGGAGGAAATCATGGGAAATCGAAGCAAACAAAAGGGAAAGTGCTGACATGGCACCACATCAGCCTATGTCATCCATTGAAAAAGTGCTACATAACCTAAAAGATACGTGTCTGTTGACTCATCACATGTGTCGCTGACATGACATGTCATGCTACATGGTACGCATATGCATGGTGTGTGTATGTGGTAGTACACATGTCCCATAGTGGATACGTGGTACGACAATGTTCCGACATGTGGTGATGTGTTAAGTGTGTTTGTGAAAAAAAAAATAAATAAAAGGCATTTTTATGCCTTTGGTGAGGTTCAAACCTATGTCCTTTAAGTCAATTCTAATGCCATGTCCAAATGCTTAACTGTTAAGCCGTTGACTTATGTCTTGTTTATATATACAATTAAATTGCACATATGAACAAGATTAGCTTGGGCTAGATTTAAATCTAAGCCTAAGTTTAGCACTTAAATTGAATAAAAAAAGCTTAAGTTATCTAAAAAAATTATGATCTTCTAAATTTTCCTAAATCCTCTATTTTTTCAATTTTTCCATTTTTTGGTGACTTTTCCAATTTTTCTATTTTTTATGATTTTTTCTAAATTTTTTTATCTTTTTTTTTTTGCTTTTTCTTAAAATTTTTATTTTTTTTGTACTTTTCTAAAATTTTTTAATTAATTAATTTTTTTTGGCTAAATTTAGACCTTTTACCTTATTTGAAAAATTCTAAAAATAAAGGGAGCAAAAAATGGGATGTCTACACCATGTACCATGCATCATTAGTTTTGTAGTAAGGAATGAAATAGCTCATTTTACTTAACTGATTAACCATTACCTTAATAGAATCATGTTTCTAAGGCATTCTAGGTAAGTCAAGCATGAAATCCATACTTAGATCGGTCCATAGCTGCTTAGTTATAGGTAAGGATGTATATTTCCCATATGGCTCCATTCTTTCCTTAACTCACTTACACACCTTGTAACATTCAAGAACTTTGCATACATCCTTTATTCCTAGGACAATAAAATTGTTCTTGTAATAGCTCGATAGTTCTCTTTTTGTCAATGTGCCTGGCTAAGCCTTTAGCATGGGCTTCCTATATAGGTAATTCCTTAGTAGAACTGCTCAACCCACATACTTGTTTTCCTTTCATTGGAAACCTTTAGTTCAAGTAGAACCCATCCATTACTCCTCCAATATCATATTTAGCCACTAAGGGTCCATAGTATGGATTATGCTCATACTAATCAAGTAGGGTACCAAATCCAAGTATCTTAGCCTATAATGTAGTAATAAGAGCGTGTCGATGAGAAAGGGTGTTGGCTATCTTGTTTGTACTTCCCCTCTTATACTTGATGACATAACTAAAAGTTTATAGGAACTCTACCCACTTGGCATGATGTTAGGAGAGTTTTTGTTGGGCTTTAAGATGCTTAAGAGATTTATGGTCAATATAGATAATGAATTCTCTCGGCAATAAGTAATATTGCCAATTCTGAAGTACTTAGATAAAGGCATAAACTCTTTGTCATATGCTAAATAATTTAGAGCATCACCTCTAAGCTTCTCACTAATGTATGCAATTGGTCACCATTCTTGCATAAAGATAGCACCAATATACACTCTTGATACATCACACTCCAATTAAAAAACTTTCTTAAACTTTGGTAGCATAAGTACTTGGGCAGAAGTCAACTTGGATTTGATCTCCTTAAAAATGTTCTGAGCTCTTTCGGACCATTTGAATTCAAAGTTCTTCCTCATCAACTTGGTCAATGGGGTTACTATGGAACTCAAGTTCTGAATGAATCTTCTATAAAATAAAGCTAAACCATGGAAACTCCTCAATTTGACCGCATTAGTTGGTGTTGGCCATTCAAAAATAGCTCGAACCTTCTCATCATCAACCCTGATACGTCCTCTTAAAATAACATATCATCCTAAACGACTCTATATTTGAACTCTTGCATCGATGAAGAACATAGCGAAATACAATACTTGGTGTGAATTGCAGAATCCCATGAACCATTGGGTCTTCGAATGCAAGTTAAGCTCAAAGCTCCGGTTGAGGGCATGTTTGCTTAGGTGTCACACATCACATTGCCTCCAAACCCTAACCCCTCGAACGGTGTAGTGACAGTTTAGGTATAGAAGCTAGCCTTGTTTCTATACTTGATTCGAAGATGGCCATGTGTAGAATAACGTTGTGTTGTGAAATCACGAGTGTACTTATGGAAATTGTGCAAAAAAATGAGTTTGAGTGAGGAGGGTAAGCTTGTTTTTTTACGAGAAAGGGGAGGAAATCATGGGAAAGAGAAGGAAACAGAAGGGAAAGTGTTGACATGGCAACATGTCAACCTGCATCATCTAGTGAGAAAGCACCATGTATCCTAAAAGATACATGGCCGATGACTTGTCATATGCATGGCCGATACATTTATGATACGTGTCATGCTACGTGGTGACACGTGTCCTGTGGTGTGTATATGTGGTAGTTCCACTTATCCTACAATGGACACCTAGCGTGATGATAATCAGACATGTGGTGATGTGTTAAGTGTATTTATGAAAAAAAAAAAAAAACAAAAGGCATTTTTATGCCTTTGGTGAGGTTTGTACATAGGACCTTCAAGTTAATTCTAATGCTATATCTTAGTGCTTAACCATAGGCCGTTGGCTTGTGCTTTATTTATATGTGCAATTAAATTCCACATATGAATAAAGTCAACTTAGGCTAGATTTAAATCTAAGTCTAGGCCCAATGATTAAATTAAATAAAAAAAAAACTTAATCCATCTATAAAATTTATTATCTACTAAATTTTCCTAAATCCTCTAATTATTCAATTTTTCCATTTTTTGTGACATTTCCAATTTTTCTATTTTTTGTGATTTTTTCTAAATTTTTTATTTTTTTGTACTTTTCCGAAAATTTTTAATTAATTAACTTTTTTTTCCCCTAAATTTAAACCATTTACCTTATCCTAAAAATTCTAAAGCTAAAGGGAGGCAAAAATAGGGTGTTTACAACTGCCTTTATTTGTGATAAAATTTAAGTAAGACTTTACTACAAAGACAAATAAGATAGTATTTTTACCTTAAGGGTGAAATTTGCCCTAAGAAGTGTTATGGCTAGCTAGTTAACTTAGGTTTGGTCCATTAAGGAGGTGCTCTAAGAGTTGGTTGAGACAAAGAAACTGAAAGAGGATAGTGCTCTATGGGTTGGCAAGAACCCTAAAAGAATTTGAAAACCTGGTCATACCTTTAAGAGCTGACTGACTTAGGTGAGCAAGTGAAGCGTTTCTTAAGTTGACTAAGACCGTAAAGAGAAATTGAACGCCTGGTTATACCCTTATGAGCTAACTAACTCAAGCGAATGGGCAAATCACTCCTTGAGCCGCCTAAGACCCTAAAGAGAAATTCGAAAGCCTGGTTGTGCCTTATGAGCTTACTGACCTAGGTTAATGGGTAAAGCACTCCTCAAGCTGGCTAAGATGCTAAAGAGAAAGCTTAGTCGTGCCCTTATGAGTTGACTAACTTAGACAAATGGGCAAAGTGCTCCTTGAGTTAGTTAAGACCTAAAAGAGAAATTGAAAGCCTGATCGTTCCCCTATGCATTAACTAACCTAAGCGAACAGGTAAAATATTCCTTAAGTTGGCTAAGACCTTAAAGAGAAATTGAAAGCCTAATCGTACCCCTATGAGCTAACTAACCTAGGTGAATGGACGAAGCACTCCTTAAGCTAGCTAAGATCCTAAAGAGAATTTTGAAAGCTTGGTCATGCCCCTATGAGATGACTGACCTAGGTAAATGGGCAAAGTATTCCTTAGGCTGGCTAAGACCCTAAAGAGAAAGCCTGGTTGTACCCCTATGAGCTGATTAACCTAGGTGAATGGGTAAAGTACTTTTCAAGCTAGCTAAGACCCTAAAGAGAAAGTTTGGTTGTGCTCCTATGAGTTGACTATGAGTTAACTAACTAAGCGAATGGGTAAAGTGCTCCTTGAGTTGGCTAAGACCCTAAAGAGAAATTTGAAAGCCTGGTTATGTCCCTATGAGCTTACTAACCTAAGGAAGTGCCCTATGGGCTCACTAAGAACTCTACCCAGCAAATTATTAAGAGGAAAATATCCTTAAAACTAATTACTATCTAAGGACATAAACTTTAAATGCAAGTGTAATGTTCAAAAATCAATATACTAACATTGTATAGAAGCACTTACCTAGTCTTGCCGATAGCATCTAAACTATCAAACCTTTCTTTAAAAAGTCCTATCAAAACCCACTGACTCTTTCTTTGAAATGAATTCAATTTTAGATCCCCTATCATCTATCCAACTAATCTTAGTACGACGCTTCTAAGACTTCGTTGGCTCTTTAGAGAAGTCATAGGAATTAACCTAATATAGAGTGTCATCTACTGTTTCTACTCATTAATTGATTGCCTTTCAGATTTTTTCTAAACCGAATCTCTTATCCCTAACTTGTAAATATCTACAGTTAGGTGTTTGCCTATCTAGATTTCGCCTTTCCTTAAAAAATAGACAATAAAAACTCCCCATTAAAGGGGATCAATTTGTAATAAAGTATTTTAAAGAGTTTTGTTAACTACCAATGTTTTATATTTCACTTTCAACTTCTCTCATGTTTTTAGTGTATGGGTTCAATTAAATGGAGTAAGGGAACTAGACCTTTTGATGGAGCGGGAAAAAGGGATGGTGGTGACTTTAATGTTGATAATTGCTAAGGATACCAACTTTGCTTGTAGAGAATGAAAATTAGGCCATAATAACATTCAAAATGACTAGCATTTTCATGTTCTAAGTAAGAATTTCCATTGATTTTCATGGATAGTACAACTTCAAAGAGCTAACATTTATAGGGTCTCTCAATTCTAGACCATCCATTTGAGACAAAATTAAAGCCCCTCATAGTAACACTCGCTTCACCATATAAGGGCCTCCATAATTGGAAGTGAATTTTCCTCTTGAATCTTGTGCATTGGGGACAGCCTTTCTCCATATTACCTTCTTTGAAGTTTCAAGGCCATACCCTTTTGTTGAAAGCTCGAGTTATTCTTTGTTGATAACACTGATTATGACACAAGGTTATCAATCATTTCTCATCAATCAAATTCAATTGCTTGATACGTTTGTTTACCCAATTAGCCTCATCCATCTAGGTTTCAGATAGTATTCTAAGAGATGGGATCTCAACTTCTACTAGTAACACCACTTTAGTACCGTACACTAAAGAGTAAGGCATTGCCCCTGTCGATGTTTCGATGGAAGTTTGATAAGCCATGAGTGCTACTAAATATCTCTCATATATTTTGATAATAACAAAAAGAGATGAATGCTAATGAATCATCAAGAATGCAAGTATTCAAAAGGGTTCTCAAAAAGTTAAAATTTGCAAATTGAGTTGTTTTTAGAAACAGATTCAGAAGGTCTAAATCGTTTAAAAAAGAGATTGGTCTAAAATTTTCAAAAAGTGTTTCAAAAGCTTTTATAAGAAGAATTAGCACAACACTTTAGAAACTTGTTCAATGACTTTAGAAAAAGAAAATTAATACTCTTCAAAAGGTTATTCGGTAGTTGGTTTAGAAGAATAATGTGAAAAGTTAACTCATGTTAGATTTGAATTAAATAAGGCCTAATTCCACTAGATTAGGTTTATTAGAGAAATACACTTAATCCCGTTTCATTAAAGATGGAAATAAAAAAAATCCATGGGGATTATTTAAGTGAACATATTTTTGGGAAATCAAAGAATAAACAAATTAATAATGATAAGCTTGGTTTTGGATCTTGTGTGATTTCATTTTCCAAGATTGAAGCTGATCTGGAAGTCGTGGGATAAGTGTATCTTACCACAAATTTTTCAAATTCAAAGTCTACCTGGAAGTTGTTGAGCAAGCATAGAGAATTAGATTGAAAAATTCTAATTACCGAGATCTTCTCCAAAATATCCTAGAATAATCTAGTCGTTGAAAAAGAATAAACTTGAATTGAAGATAATTCTCATCATCTTTAAGCCGTTGAAGACTCCAGTATAAAAGGATAAAGGATTTAAAACATCAAGTACATCTCTGAGAAAATAATAATATTTCATTACACTTAAATCATGATCAAATTCTACCTTTTAAAAGAGCATAGAAAGTCTCTCAAATACTACTTTAGAAAGTTGAATCAAAGAGAATTATTCATCAATCATCATTTTCACTTTAGAGCGAATTCATTTGAGACTTGTATTATTGTTCTCACTTATAATTTGTAAACTTTGTTTGTTGTTTGAGTGTTGAGAGAAGTTAGATTGTACTCTATAAATTTATATTAGCCTAGATTGTAGAAAGGCTAGATAAGTAGAGGGGAGTATTATGTAAGCTTATGTATGGCAATTACTTGTAATCTTTTCGTGATTTTGATTTAGTAGATCAAGTGAAATGGCATTGGTAAAGTAAAATGGGTCCTCAGTAGCAGAGCTCAAAGAGAGTAGTTGGCAAAAGGCCGAAGCTCTATAAATCCTTAGCCTAATATTCTCCTTTCTTATTCTTCTAATTTGTACTATTTAATTGTGTTGATTATTTGTATGTTGAATTATTAAAATACCACTATTTACTAATATTTGTTAAGGGGGTATTCTCACATATCGAAAGAGTTTTCAGAAATTCAAAGATATCAATTCACCCCCTCTCTTGATATCTTATACGAGACCAATAAGTATGAATGGCAACATCTCCTGCTAATCCTTATATGTAACAATCATCTTTTTAATTATCCTTTTGAGGTTTTTGTTAGCTACTTCAACAACCCCATTCATTTAGGGTCAATAGGGTTTAGAGTTCTTGTGGATGATCTTACTATTGGCATAATTCTAACATAAGCTTGTTGTTGAGGTTAATGCCATTGTCAGTGATGATTGTTTATGATGCACTGTATTGAGCCAAGATATCCTTCTTGATGAACTTGACTACTACCCATTTGGTAACACTTGAATAGGACAAGGCCTCAACCCACTTACTAAAGTAGTCAATGGTGACTAGTATAAAGCAATGTTCATTAGATGCTTTTAGAGTAATTGGGCCAATGATGCTTATACCTCATGTTGAAAATGGCTATGGTGCAAAGAATGTGTGCAATTCTTGAGGCGGGGCATTTATCTTATTTGCATAAAGTTGGCATAAGTGACAATGCTTGACATGTTTGATGCAATCACCTTCCATTATTGATTAGTAATATCCGAGACTCATAATCTTCTTAGTGAGCATATAATCGTTCATGTGGGTGCTATATACTCTCTCATGCACTTCTCTCATCAAAACTTCAACCTCTTTGTCATCCACACACCTTAGAAGTGTATCGTAAAAAGAACACCGGTACAAGGTAGACTCGCTTACTAAGAATTGGGCAGCCTATCTCCTACTCATCTTTTTATCCTTTTTCTCAACTTCTTCAAGGTACGTGCCTTGTTGTAAGAAAATTTTGATATCATGGTACCAAGGCTTTTCATTACATGTACCTTTAATTGCTAGACAAAAGGTAGGTTTTTCTTCAATTTCAATGGTAAAGGGCTGAATTTTGACTGTACCATATATTTAGACCATAGATGCTAGAGTGGCTAATGCATCAGCGAATTGATTCTATGTCCTTTATATGTGAGTGAAAGTAACTTCTTTAAATTTCTCCATTAATTCAATCAAGTACTGATGATAAGGTACCGGTTTAGGATCCTTCGTCTTGTATTCTCCCCAAGCTTGGCCAATAATGAGTGAAGAATCCCCATATACTTTTAATTCTTAAATGTCTTTATTTAGAGCCATTTTGATTCCCATGATATGCCTCGTATTTAGTAATATTATTGGTGTATGGGAAAATGAGCCTTATGGTTACAGGGAACTATGTACCATTAGGGGATATCAATATTGCCCCAATTCCACACTTAGATACATTAGTGGCTCTATCAAAGAACATCTTCCACTTTGAGGGTGGTTCATCATCTTTCTCTTCATCAGAACTTCCTTCAACTACTAAGATATGTTCATTAAAGAATCTAACTTGTACTTTTCGAAGGTTATTATTAGAGGGATTTTCTACTAATTGATCTGCTAGAGCTTATCCCTTGACTAAATTTTGGTTCACGTACGTAATGTCGAACTCCGATAGCAACATTTTCCATTGTGAGATTCTTCCATTTAAAGCTAGTTTATTTACTAAGTACTTTAAGAGATTGTATTGAGTTAACAATTAAATCTAGTAATAGAGCATATATTGCTTAAGCCAATGCTTTACATAGACTAAAGCACAACACATCTTTTCAATTTCTAAATACTTCTGTTCCCCTTTAGAAAAATTCTTACTCAAGTAGCATATGGCTCGCTCTTTTCCTTCCTTATCCTTTTGACCAAGCATATACCCTATGGATTCTGGTAATATTGTAAGGTACAAAAATAAGGGCCTTCTAAGTTTAGGAGCTAACAAAAACAAAGGGTTCGTGATTGTCATGAAGGCTTACTCACATTCTTCGTCCCAATTTATCTTGGTGTTCTTTTTCAACAACTTAAATAAGGGACAACATTTATTTGTAAGTTGAGATATGAACCGAGCTATGTAGTTTAAGTGGCCCAATAAGCCTCTAATTTCTTTAAGTGTACGTAGAGGGGACAAGTTGACTACTGCTTTGACTTTATTAAGGTCTACTTCGATGCCCCTTTGGCTGATTATGAAACCCAATAATTTCCCTAAATTTACTCTAAAGGCACACTTCTCTAAGTTGAGTTTCAATTGAAATTTTCTCAACCTATCAAACAATCTCCTTAAGTTATCTACTTGAATTTATCCTTTAGACCGTGCAATCATATCATCAACATATATCATGAAAGATTGCTACCATGGTTCTTTGGGTAAGTTGCCTTAGCATTACTTTGTAGCAAAATGTGCCCTAAGTTGTAATGAACATTGTCTTAGCTTTATCTACTTCGAACATTCGAATTTGATTATATTCGGAGAATCCATCCATAAAAGAGAAGAGATGGTTCCTAGCTATATTATCTACCAAGACGTCAATATCGAGTAATGGGGAATTATCTTTAGGTGTTACTTGATTGAGGTCTCGGAAATCCACGCATACTTTAATTGATGGGAATCAGGCTACTAGACCATTGACCCATAGTTAAGCCTAAAGACTAGAGGGATTGGTAAGGTGGATCTTCTTATTCTAGCCAACTCCTACCGATGTTGAATATCTCTTCGCCAAGTAACTTTACATGTCGAGCCATATGACTTCCCATCTCTCGGAGATTGTGTGCCAAATGTTAGAATGCCAAGATACCTACCAAACTACACATGCTTGCACACTCAAGCCCGAGCTAACCACTTATTTGGCAGCACTCTTGTTGAGAGACCGAGAAGGAGAGACTCCAGATTGACATAGCCACCCCTATTCGAACAAACCATTTGATCTTACTCTTTTGTTTACATCCTCCAACGACCTCACTAATGTATCGCTATTGCGTATACAGGACTACGTGTAGAATTTACTACACTAATCATTACTTTTTTTGAATATTTATTTTTACTCTTTTATATTCTTATATTTACTTCTTTAGGATAATACTCTTTTTATCTTTTCCATTTTAAGCATATTGCCCTAAATTCTCTAATATAAATACCCCTTGTATTTGTAGCTGTAAATTAAATTGAACATTAATACACTTGACATTTTTCCTCTCATAAACACTACTTTATTTACATTCATCTCACTTTTATCTTAACCCTTAAGCAAGGCTAGGTGGCGAGTAACCTCACCGGATCATCTCGTGCATCATATCGAGATGTACCGTGAGTCCTCAAAAGTTCCATTAGCGTGTTTTATCCATTAGAGCTATTTGTGGGTTTGCTTACTTTTCATTTGTTTATGTTCCTTTACACATTCCCCATCACTTCCCTTCAAGCTTTGAGCAAGCTTAAACTCATTCAGCGGTCGACCTTATCTGTTTTTCATCACGGTTTGCAACATCTTGGTATTAGAGTAGAGGTTTTGTTTGAGTTATGGTTTGTTTTTCGAAGTTTTATTTATACCATGTTTTGTGTGTATAAAATAGAGCAAGTTACTGTGTTCATCTTAGCTTCTATGTTCGCTGGTTGTTTAGTTCCTAATTTGGAAAAATGACTAACCTAAGTGTAAACATAGGTACTAGATATGACAACATTGGAGTTGTCCACCATGGACAACATTCTTAAGAAACGCCTAGGAGCACTAACGAGAGACTTGATAAGGTAACTAACCTCTTGGTAGATTTGACTCAGGTGATTTGTGCATTGGCTTGCCAACTGACTAAGGTTGCATAAAGCACCCCACAAACTGCTCAACCTGTTAGAGGTCAGAACCTAGCTTAACAAGTTTGAGGTGGAGGAGTTGGCAAACGACTAAGATGAAGGATAGACCTAAGAGAACTAGATGAAGAGGATGAGGAAGAGTACTTTGAAGAAGGGTGAGCACAAGCCCCTTAGAGCATCTAACCATGTAAAACTTCAGATTCTGAGTTTTAATGGATCTAACAGTGCTAATGAATACTTAGAATGGGAAGAGAAAGTGGAGCGTGTTTTTTATTATTATTAGTACGAAGATTACGAGAAAGTGAGAACTGTTGTTGTTGTTGTTGAGTTCTCAAGATATGCCACCATGTGGTGGAAGAATTTCTAAGTTATGAAGAGGTGAGAAGGCTACCGAAAGATTAATACTTGGCTTGAAATGAAAAGAATACTCAGAAACAAGTTCGTGCTAGATACTTCTCTACAAGATACCTTTACTCGGCTTCAGGAGCTAAGATAAGGAGGCCGAATAGTTGACAAGTATTGATAACTCTTATTTTAAATACATTTCACATGGTGATTTTATAGTATTTCCCTTACATCTTTGGTTTTCTTTAAATAAATTGATACTTAAATGAGTAAAATTTTGATTTCAAGGTTTGAACGTGTTCTTGGATTGAAAACGAAGAAAAGGAATCAAGTTTCACTCAATTTGGAGTTCAAATGAATGAGTTGTGAAGTTTTGAAGTTGCATAAACAATAGGAATTTTGGTCAGAAAGTTACACAGTTTGGGACACAACTGTGTCCCCAGGCTGTGTCCATCCAGGAAGATTTGCCAAGGTCAGAAAGTTACACGACTTGGGGATACTACTATGTCCCAGGCTGTGTCTGGTGACGAAAAAAGAAACCTTACAATACATTATAAAAGGACATACTAGGGTTTCGTACAGAAGGGGGGACATTCAAAAGAGAAAAGACTTGAAGAGAAGGAGGAGAAAAAGGCGAAAGCAACACCTAACTTCAAGATTGAAGAGATTTATCATCAACAAAAGGGGTTTTTCATGTTTTATTTCTTAATTTTATTGTAATTCGTTTTTAGTTTCATTATAATAGCTTATGATTCGTATATTTAGGATTATGGAACCTAGGGTTTTATGTGACTATTAAATTGATTGATAAATTTCAATAAAGTTTCTATCTTTTCTTGATTCAATTATGTTATTTAATTGTTAATTGATATTTCTAAAGTATCAATCTATGATATTATGTATGATGATTGAGAAATCACATGTGTAATGAGATCTTGACATAATTGGAGAGAATTGCATGTGTATTTAGAGATAAGATATATGTTTCTTCCAGGAAGTTGTTCTTTTGTGTAGGAATTCATTTTACATTAATGCAATTCTAAATTATATTACTAAGAGAAGAGATTCTGGTAAATAATTTAGGATTAGAGTTAATATGCTTGAGAAAGGTGTAAACTTTAATTGTGAATCCCTCTGGTCAAGAATAATAGAGATTGAATTGGATACATTTTAAGTAGTCACATGTTAAACACTAGGAAAAATAATTCCTAAATACGTTATTACCTTCTTGAAGTCGTTCTCAATTTTATCGCTTTCTAAATTGTTTAATCAAGTCTCATAATTAGGTTAGTTTGTTAATTTTAGTATTTTTAATTCGTTTAACCCTTCACAATTTTCTGGTTAGATAATAGAGCTAAGGTTAGTATTAGTACTCGAAGTCTCTAAAGGATCGACTCGGACTCACATCCGCTATATTAAAATTGATAGGTGCACTTGCCTGATATCAAGTTTTTAGCGTCGTTGCCGGGGACTTTCAATATTAAGAACACTAGTTGCTTTATTACTTTGACCATTTTTTTTCTATTTTCAATGTTTATTTTTATTACCTAGAGCTGTAATTGATTCTATATTTCTTGCCCTTGTAGTGCATGACCCGAAGCAACCTAGAAGATTTGGTAGAACTTGATCCTGAAATTGAGAGAACTGTCCTTCAAAATTTAAGATTACGACCTAGACAAACTATGGCTACCATAGAAGATGATTCAATCGTTGAGATTAAGGAAGAAGGTGAAGAGGCCAACACTCAATTCATCAATCAAGAAGATCCATCACACATGGCTAACAACGGTAATGAAGCAAATTCAGACCATGTCTGACTATTCAAAGCCTACACTTATCGAAGCTGACTCTAGTATCACAAAGCTAACCGTCACGGCTAATAACTTCCAAATTGCACCTAACATCATACAAATGGTGCAACAATATGTTCAGTTTTATGGTCTCCAAGATGAAGATATTAATGCCCACATCTTTAGCTTTCTAGAGATTTGTGATACATTTAAAATCAACGGAGCCACGGATGATGCCATTAGACTTCGGCTATTTCCTTTTTCCTTGAGGGATAGAGCAAAGCAGTGGTTAAACTCTCTACCATGAAATTCAATCACAACTTGGAATGAATTGGTAAATAAATTTTTGGAGAAGTATTTCCCACCTGTGAAGACCACTAAACTTCGAAACGACCTTTCTTGTTTTGCCCAATTGGAAGCGGAGACTCTATATGACACTTGGGAGCGGTTCAAGGACTTGCTCAGGAGGTGCCCACATCATGGCCTCCCACTATGGATGCAGATTCAGACCTTCTATAGTGGTCTCAATTTATCTACAAGACTAATGATTGATGCATCCGCAGGAGGTACTTTGAACACAAAGACACCCGAGCAAGCACAAAACCTAATTGAAGGAATAGCGATGAACAATTATTAGTAGGAAAGCACTAAAGCCAAGCAAAAGGTTATGGGAATTTATGATGTGGACTTGACCACTACTCTGGCAGCCAAGGTGGACCTATTGAGTAAGAAGATTGATGCACTCTCTGTTGGCCCTCAATAAGTACAATTGGATGTAAGTGACTTTGGTATGTAGGGTTATAGAGCACAAAAACAACTAGAACAGGTAGATTATCTAGGAAATCTACCCATGCAACAAAATAACCCCTACAGCAACACTTATAATCCTAGATAGAGGAATCACCCCAATTTCTCATGGGGAAATCAAATCCAAGGCCAGCAGAAGACTAACTTTGGCCCACATGGATTTCAAAGACCATTACCACCTTTTCTTCCTCAAGAAAAGAAGTTTAGTATGGAAGAACTTCTCACAAAATATATTCAAGGCAATGATGCTCGCTTATCCAACATTGAATTATCGTTGAGGAATCAAGAGGCTCCCAATCGTAACCTTAAGAACCAAATTGGTCAACTAGCAAAAATGATCTCTGAGAGACCACAGGGAACACTCCTAGGGAATTATAATATAGTGGATGTAAGTCCGAGTCGATTCCTCAGAGACTTTGAGTACTAATATTAACCTTAACTCTATTATCTAACCGGAAAATTGTGAAGGGTTGAATGAATTAAAAATACTAAAATTAACAAACTAACCTAATAAGCAATTTAGAAAGCGATAAAATTGAAAATGACTTCAAGAAGGTAATAACGTATTTAGGAATTATTTTCCCTAGTGTTTAACATGTGACCACTTAAAATGTATCTAATTCAATCTCTATTATTCTTGATCGGAGGGATTCACAATTAAAGTTAACACCATTCTCAAGCATATTAACCCTAATCCTAAATTATTTACCGGAATCTCTTCTCTTAGTAATATAATTCAGAATCGCATTAATATATAATGAATTCCCACACAAAAGAACAACTTTCTGGAACAAACATGTATCTTATCTCTAAGTACACATGCAATTCTCTCCAATTATGTCAAGATCTCATTACACATGTGATTTCTCATTCATCATGCATAATATCATAGATTGATACTCTAGAAATATCAATTAACAATTAAATAACATAATTGAATCAAGAAAAGATAGAAACTTTATTGAAATATATCAATCAATCTAATAGTCACATGAAACCCTAGGTTCCATAATCCTAAATACACAAATCTTAAGCTATCATAATGAAACTAAAAACGAATTGCAATAAAATCAAGAAATAAAACATGAAAAACCCCTTTTGTTAATGATAAATCTCTTCAATCTTGAAGTTAGGTGTTGCTTTTGCCTTTTTCTCCTCTTTCTCTTCAAGTCTCTTCTCTTTTGAATGTCCCCCCTTCTGTACGAAACCCTAGTATGTCCTTTTATAATGTATTGTAAGGTTTCTTTTTTCGTCACCAGATATAGCCTGGGACATAGTAGTATCCCTAAGTCATGTAACTTTCTGACCTTGGCAAATCTTCCTGGATGGACACAGCCTGGGGACACAGTTGTGTCCCAAACTGTGTAACTTTCTGACCAAAATTCCTATTGTTTATGCAACTTCAAAACTTCACAACTCATTCATTTGAACTCCAAATTGAGTGAAACTTGATTCCTTTTCTTCATTTTCAATCCAAGAACACGTTCAAACCTTGAAATCAAAATTTTACTCATTTAAGTATCAATTTATTTAAAGAAAACCAAAGATGGAAGGGAAATACTATAAAATCACCATGTGAAATGTGTTTAAAATAAGAGTTATCAAACTTCCCCACACTTGAGCATTTGCTTATCCTTAAGCAAATAAATCAAAACAAAATTTTGGGACAAGAAACACTAAACAAAATTTATCACTACTTAGGAAATCGGTGAATAAATACACTTGACCCGAAGAAAGGTAAGAAAATCATTTTCAATTAACTTGCGATAATAAAGTCAATCAACTTCACCCTTAACAATGCCATAATTTCACCTGACCATATTTGAATGCTCCACAATACTTAATACTAGAGTTCACTAGTTAATTTATGGAAGTCAAAGTTTACCCGAGTCATTTAACCAAGGATTCTTAAACTAAAAATTAGATTTAATAGCTCGCTAACTGGGAAAGAGTCATAAAAATTTTGTCCATTTAACTAAAATGTATACAATTCTCTCTTCAATCTTACTAAGCGCCATAATCTAAAACAAACACATTTTACATCCACTCATCCTCTGATCATCCCCCTAGTTCATGCTTTTGTTGGGAGTTTTTTTTTTTTTTTAAATTTACTTTATTTAAGTACAATTGTGTTGGTAGAGGGAAAGAATCTCGCTCTTCTGACGGACCAAGACCGATCCATACCAACTTATTCCTTATATTGATAACGGGAAAGAAGCTTGCTCTTCTGACGGACCAAGGCCGATCCATACCAATTTTTTCATTAGTATTGGCATTGGGACTCAATCTTGCTCTTTTGATGGACCAAGACGAATTCTTACTAATTTTTTCTATTCATACACTTGTTATTACTTTTTACCTCCAATCATTGTGATTTTTCAAGGGTTTCTCAAAAGAAGAATTTCATTTGTTTGTTTGCTAAAAATTATAGGGCTCTAAAAATTTCTAAGAGAAAGGTATACATAAAAGTAAATTTAAAAATAACCATGACTAACTCTCAACTAGCGATGTTGTTCCAATCTCAAGTCTTAAAGTCCTAAATTAAATAACTCGTAACTTTGCCCTCTACAAATTTGACTAATCAATTCTAGTAAAGTATAATAAGATCAATAATGATCAAGATGATACAGTTGATTTGGCTTAACACTTGTTAATCACCTATTGCAAGTTAACTTAAAAATTAATTGGGTCAAATGTGAATAATTGGTCTCCTAAACAGTAACAAATTCATATATATCCTTTCCCTACACTTAATAACGTATATTGTCCTCAATGTACGACTAAGAAAACATAACAGCAAGATATGAAACAAATTAAAAAAAAAAACATCATAGGGAAAAAGGAAATACATGTATTGAAAAAGAAACTAATACTTCCTTAACTTGAAGCATAAGATACTCTAGTGGAGAAAGAGTGGCCAGTAGCTCAACAATAGTGCCCTCATGAGTGGAAGATGATGTAATAGATTTGGACCTCCTTTGAACGATCTACTTTTCACGATTTGCCATTGACGACTTAGATCTGGAACATGAGGAGAAGATGGAGAGAAGATGAAATGTGAAATGAATTTGTATGGATGTTTGTAAGTGTTTGAGAAGGTATGTGTGTGTTTTGAAAATATTGTGCAATATGTGTACTTAATCGTGTGGGTGCTGGGTAGATACGAGATAGGACACGACCGTATCCCATGCTCGTGTAACTCTCTATTTTCGGTGCCTTACCTGGGCGCACATGGGCTGGGATACAACCATGTCCCACGCCCGTGTAACTCTCTATGTTCGCACATTAATACTGGGCGCACACGGGCTGGGACACAACCATGTCCTACACCCGTGTAACTCTCTATCTTCGACGGCATATGTCTAGGTGCATACAGGCTGGGACACAACCGTGTCCCACGCCGGTGTAACTCTCTATTCTGACAGGTCATTGAAGGGGCCCGGATCGATATGGGCCGTGACATAGTCGTGTCCCATGCCCATGTAACTTTCTGTTCTGTTTTTTTTTTTTTTTTAGCCTAAATTCATGAATTTAAAAATAAAAGAAACTTAAAGAAATAAAATTACTTAAACTAGAAAAATAAGACAAAGAAAACTAAAGAGAAGAAAAAAAAATGAAACTAAAAAGAAAAGCCTATGACTAAAATTGAAACAAATAAATGAAGCAAAGCAAAGTTAGATAAAAGAAAAATAAAATGGAATAAACTAAAAGAACTAAAGTGTGAGCCAAGTTAGACATGGGTTGCCTCCCAAGAAGCGCTATAGTTAACGTTGATAGCTCAATGGGATACATCTTCTCATGATAATTCTGTCGGGTGGAGATAAAACTCCTCTTGTCCAACATGCTCCAAGTTTCCACTCAAGTATAACTTCAATCGTTGCCCATTTACCTTAAATGTACCTTTCTCCAGGTGTGTAACTTCAACAGTCCCATACGGGAAAACTTATGTAATTGTAAATAGGCCAGACCACCTAGATTTCAACTTACCCGGGAATAAACGAAGGCGAGAATTATACAAAAGGACATGATCGCCTTCTTTAAATTGTCAACCTTGTTTAATTCGCTGATCGTGGTACTTTTTGGCCCTTTCTTTGTATAATTTGGAGTTCTCATATGCTTTCACTCGCCATTCCTCTAGCTCATTCAATTGAAGCTTCTTATGAGAACCTGCACGCTTAAAATCAACATTAGCACTATTAATTGCCCAATAAGCAATATGTTCAATCTCTACTAGTAAATGACAAGCCTTCCCATATACAAGTCGATAGGGTGTGGTCCCTAGTGGGGTTTTGTAAGCGGTTCTGTGTGCCCATAGAGCATCATCTAACTTTTCTGACCAATCTCTCCTATGATACTCTATGGTTTTTTCAAGAATTTGCTTAAGATTGCGATTAACAACTTCCACTTGGCCACTACTTTGGGGGTGGTACGGGGTGGCTATTCTATGTTTAACGCCATAACATTTTAACACTTGGTCAAGTTGGGCATTATAAAAGTGTGTTCCCCTATCACTTATAATTGTCTTAGGGGTGCCAAATCGAGAAAATAGGCCTTTCAAGAATTTTTTTACTACCCTAGCATCATTAGTAGGTAGGGCTTTAGCTTCTACCCACTTAGAGACGTAGTCAATAGCTACTAAGATATATTTATTTCCATTAGAGTTCGAGAAAGGACCCATGAAATCGATCCCCCACACATCGAATACCTTGACCTCAATGATGGGGTTTTGTGGCATTTCATCCTTACGAGATATATTCCCCACTTGTTGACAACGATCACAAATCTCAACGTATTTCTGGGCATCTTTGAATAAGGTAGGCCAATAAAATCCAGCCTCTAGGACCCTATATTGAGGTCACATAACTTTAAGATTGAAGAGATTTATCATCAACAAAAAGGGTTTTTCATGTTTTATTTCTTGATTTTATTGTAATTCGTTTTTAGTTTCATTATGATAGCTTAAGATTCATATATTTAGGATTATGGAACTTAGGGTTTCATGTGACTATTAGATTGATTGATAAATTTCAATAAAGTTTCTATTTTTTCTTGATTCAATTATGTTATTTAATTGTTAATTGATATTTCTAGAGTATCAATCTATGATATTATGCATGATGATTGAGAAATCACATGTGTAATGAGATCTTGACATAATTGGAGAGAATTGCATGTGTATTTAGAGATAAGATACATGTTTGTTCCAGAAAGTTGTTCTTTTGTGTGGGAATTCATTATACATTAATGCGATTCTGAATTATATTACTAAGAGAAGAGATTTCGGTAAATTATTTAGGATTAGAGTTAATATGCTTGAGAAAGGTGTTAACTTTAATTGTGAATCCCTCCGATTAAGAACAATAGAGATTGAATTGGATATATTTTAAGTGGTTACATGTTAAACACTAAGGGAAATAATTCTTAAATACGTTATTACCTTCTTGAAGTCATTCTCAATTTTATCTCTTTCTAAATTACTTAATCAAGTCTCATAATTAGGTTAGTTTGTTAATTTTAGTATTTTTAATTCATTCAACCCTTCACAATTTTCTGATTAGATAATAGAGCTAAGGTTAATATTAGTACTCGAAGTCTCTAAAGGATCAATTCGGACTCACATCCGTTATATTAAAATTGATAAGTGCACTCTCCTGATATCAAGTATGTTCAGGAATTCCAAATGTTGATGATTCAATGTGAAGTAGAGAAACCACTAGCACGAATAATATCTAGGTTCCTTGTTGTGTTACAAGGTGACATTTAAGACATTATGGAACTTCAACAGTTTACTACAATGGATGAAGCCATTTGAATAGCCTAACGAGTAAAGAGGCAGAGAAGAAGATGAGTACCGACCAAAATGCCGACTAACCAACCCGAAAGATGGATGTTCGAGCTAAGTAAAAAGGCTGACCTGAAAGTGATGTGCTAACTCGAACTTATGAGAAAAGGCAGGGATCTGGTAAGAAGATGAGCTAGATTAATTGCTTCAACTGCTAAGGGTTTGAACATATAGTTGCTTAGTGCTTGAACCAAAGGACAATGGTCATCATGGGAGGTCTTGAAGCTAGAGGTAGAAAGTACTAATGAGGAACCCGAGGAGGAAGAGATCACTATTGAGAGAGAAGATGCCAGGAACGAATTGATTGAAGAAGATGTGTTTGTTGAGGACTTGGACCAATTGGTCCTGGTTGTCCAAAGTGCCATGAACTTAGAACCTTTATGGGAGGAAGAGTAGAGGGAGAATTTGTTTCATACCACTAGTAAGGTAAGTGACCAAGTGCGAGCATTAATTGTGGATAGTGAAAGTTGCACTAATGTAGCATCAGTCGAAATGGTCATATAGTTGAAGTTGCCAACCATTGCACACTTGAAGTGGTACAATTTGCATTGGTTAAGTGATAAGGGAGCACTACATGTCACCCGATAAGTACTGCTGTCAATCACAATTAGAAACTATTCCAATGAGATTCTCTACAATGTACTACCCATGTATACTTCGTACATGTTGGTTAGTCGACCATATCAGTTTGATAGAAGAGTTATCCATGACAGATATCAGAACATGTATGTGTTTGAAAAGGATGGCTGAAAGATTACACTAAACTCAATGCCACCAAGAGAAGTTAATAAATTGCAGAAAAAACTTGCTTGCGGACCAAAGAAGACTCTAATGATGAGTAGAGTCAAGCTTTGAGAGGCCATCAACGTTGACGAGCCGACCCTCATGTTAGTTAGGTGCCTATTAGAGATGAAGGAGTGAGGTAAACTACTCTAAAAAATAAAAGAATTGCTGGAAGAATATGCTGACCTGGTCCTAGGATAATTACCCGAGGGGTTATCCCCAATTCAAGGCATAGAACACTATATTGACTTAATACCTGGTGCCGTACTACTAAATAAGCCTGCTTATTTAATGAGTCTCAAATAAGCTTTTGAGCTCCAACATCAAGTCAATGAGTTACTAGAGAGTGGGTATGTTAATGAAAGTCTCAGCCTTTGCGTTGTGCCGGCACTTTTAGTGCCAAAAAAAGATAGAACTTGGCAGATGTGTGTTGACAGCTAAGCCGTGAATAAGATTACGATCAAGTACAGGTATACTAGCCCGAGGTTAGAAGATATGTTGGATGAATTGAGTGGAGCCAAGATCTTCAACAAGATTGATCTTAAGTTTAGCTACCATCAAATTCGCATGAGGCTAGGAGATGAGTGGAAAACTACATTCAAGACTTGACATGGACTTTACGAATGGATGGTCATGCCCTTCAGTTTGTCAAATATCCCAAGCACTTTCATGAGACTAATGAACCATGTGCTAAGATACCTGATAGGGAAGTATATCATGGTATACTTTGACAACATCTTGGTCTATAGTGCCAACATGCCAAGTCACTGTGTGCATCTCCAAACCATTCTAGATATTCTCCATACCAAGAGATTATTCGGCAATCTCAAAAAGTGTTACTTTCATTATGAAGAAGTGGTATTCTTAGGTTACATAGTTAGTAGAGGAGGCTTATGAGTGGACAACGAGAAGATCCAAACAATCATCGATTGGCCAACTCCTACTACTTGTGCCGACATAAGAAGTCTCCATGGACTAGCTTCATTCTATAGAAGATTCATTAGGAATTTCAACACCCTCGCCACACTACTTACTGAGCTAATAAAGAAGAACACTGACTTCTAATAGGGAGAAAGGGAGGAGAGAAGTTTTGCCGAGATAAAGGAAAGATTGACCTCTACCTCGATATTAGTCTTACATAACTTCAAGAAAATATTTGAGTTGGAGTGCTTTAAGTCAGGCAATGGGATAGGCGTTGTCCTATTGCAAGAAGGTTGACCAGTTACCTTTTATAGTGAGAAGCTCAGAGGACCTCAGCTAAACTATTTTATGTATGACAAAGAACTCTTGGCACTAATTTGAGTACTACAAGTGTGGTAGCATTATCTACCGCTAAGAGAATTTGTCATCTATACTGACCATGAGTCCTTGAGGTATCTTTAAAGCCAAACCAAGTTGTTGAAGAGGCAAGCAAGATGGGTTGAATTCCTTGAAGGGTTCAATTTTGTAATAAAATATAAACAAGGAAAGAGCAATGTAGTTGCCAATGCTCTTTCGAGAAAACATGTACTCCTAAGTGAACTACAGACCAGATTATTTGGGTTTGCAAGCATCAAAGAGTAGTACTTTAGGGATTTACACTTTAGGTACGTATTTGTGCAATGTGTCGATGGAAGAACAATGGGCAAGTACAATGTAGAAGATGGCTACTTGTTTTGAGGGGAAAAATTATATGTGCCAACTTGTTCATTAAGGGAGCTGCTGATCAAGGAAGCCTACAGTGGAGGACTATTCGGACATTATGGGGAGAAAAGGACATATGAATTGCTAAGTAGTCAATTCTGTTGGCCAAGAATGAGGCGAAATGTACATCGAATTGTTGAAAGCTATAACATGTGCAAGAAGGCCAAATGTTAAGTTGAGAAAGGGAAAGCAATGCCTTTACCTATTCCGACAAAAATATGGGCTAAGTTAAGCATGGACATTGTCCTTGAATTACTACAAATTGCCCGAGGTAAAGATTCTGTAATGGTTATTATGGATTAGTTCAACAAGATGGTGCACTTTGTTCCTTGTGCTAAAAGTAACGATGCTTCAGTTATTGCTTTTCTTTTCTTACAAGAGATTGTATTGTTACATGGCGTATCAAGAAGTTTAGTATCCAATAGAGACACAAAGTTCTTGAGCCATTTTTGGAGGACCTTGTGGTGTTGGATGGGGACTAAACTACTATTCAACACCTCTTATCACCCCCAAACTAATGGCCAAATAGAGGTGGTTAATTGTATTTTAGGATCACTGCTCCAAGCTGTAGTGGGTAAGAACTTGGTCGATTAGGACGTCTACTTGCTAATTGTTGAATTCGCTTACAATCAGATAGTACATGACACCACCAAGAAAACCCCCTTTGAAGTTGTCTATGGTTTTAATCCTAAGTTGCCCCTCGATCATAGCCCCATGCTGGAATTTGAGCAAGAAGACCTAGATGCAAGAGCTAGAGCACAATCTCTTCAGCATATCTATGATAAAACCACTCAGCACATCAACCAAGCTGCCAGAAGAATGCGAAAGAAGGCTAAGGGTAGGATGGCTAAACAATTCTTACAAGCGGACTTAGTATGGCTGCACCTCAACAAGGAATTGTTTCTAAGCAAAAAGAGGAACAAATTATCTACAAGAGCTTAAGGACCCTTCAAGATCCTCTAAAAGATGAATGATAACGCTTACAAGTTGGAGTTACCTAAAGACTGTGGGGTATCTGACACCTTTAACATTGCCAACCTCAATCCCTATTACCCTGATGGAGAACTGATCGAAGATCATATGGATTTGATCCCAAATCCAAATCAACCTAGAAGGAATGATGGGAATCAGGCTACTAGACTATTGACCTACAGTTGAGCCCGAGGACTAAAGGGATTAGCAAGGCAAATCCTCCTATTCCAGCTGATTCCTACCGAGGCCGAATATCTCTTTGCTAAGCAACTCTACATGCCGAGTTGCATGACTTCCTATCTCTTGGAGATTGTGTACCAAATGCCAGAATGCCGAGATACCTACTAAACCACATGTGCTTGCTTACTTAAGCCTGAGCCAACCACTTATTCACCATCACTCTTGCCAAGAGATCAAGAGAGAGAGACTTCAGATTGATATAGCCACCCTTACTCAAACAAACCATTTGATTATACTCTTTTGTTTACATCCTCCAATGGCCTCACCAATGTATCATTACTTTTCTTAAATTTTCAATTTACCCTTTTGTATTCTTGTACAATACTTCTTTAAGGTAATACCCTTTTTGTCCTTTCCATTTTAGGCATGTTGCCTTAAATTCTCGAACATAAAATACCCCTTATACTTGTAGCTATAAATCAAATTGAACATTAATATACTTAACATTTTTCCTCTTGTAAACATTACTTTGTTTACATCCATCTCACTCTTACCCTAACCCTTAAGTAAGGTAGGTGGTGAATAACCTCATCAAACCATCTCATGCGTCATATCGAGTTCTATCGTAAGTCTTCGAAAGTTCCATTAGTGCATCGCATCCATTAGAGCAGTTCATGGGTTTGCTTACTTCTCATTCGTTTTTGTTCTTTCGCACATTCCCTACCACTTCCCTTCAAGCTTTCAACAAGCTTGGACCTATTTAGCGGCGACCTTATCTGTCCTTGGTTACAGTTTGCAACACTAACTTTTCCGTTCTTTTTCATCACTAGCACAATATTAGCTACCCATTCAGGATAATTAGACACTTTGATGAAATTGATCTCTAGTAACTTTTTGACTTCTTCTTTAATTTTCAAAAAGATATCTAGTCGGAATCTCCTTATCTTTTGCTTCTTAGGTATAACATCTTCTTGTGTAAGTAAGCAATGGACCACAATTGATGGATCTAACTCGAGCATATCTTTATAAGACCATGCAAACACATCTTGATACTCAGATAGGAGTATGGTCATTTTTGTCTTCTATTCTTCTTTCAAATTCCTTCCAATCTTTAGAACTTTGGGGTTGTCATCAATCACAACATTAACTATCTAGGTTGGCTTGTTAATGGAAATTCTACTCATTTCATGTCTTTGCTAACTCTCTTACACGTCACTATGGTCATCAACATCACTCCCAATGACTAACCTAGTAGGGCTAAAAGTAATATCAATATTTTCATCACCTATCTTCATGAGGTATCTTTGGCTTTTATTCAAAGCATTAGATCTGGGTCAAAAGTGCGAGTAACAAAGGAGTGAAGAGAATGAAGAATGATGTTTTATTAGATTAAAAGAAATTCTTTCAAGTACAGTTAAGCAAAGGTAATTATTATAAAACTCAATGAAATACTAAACTGTGAATCATTTACCCTAGATAAGACTCATCGTTATTCATAGGGATGGAGATCCAATTATTCATGTACTAGAGCTTGCAAGATGAGCCCATTATCTTATTCTTGTTGGAGGTGTCTTCTTTAGCAGGTTTTAAAGTTTGAACATTAGCCCGAATGAAAGTCTCTATCAACAGTAGAAAGATCATTGGGGCGTGATACAATATGTTACCTTTCTTACCCCTAGCTTGCATATTATGCAACTCTTCCATCGAAGTTGGAATGTAACTAAGCCCATAGGTACCAATTTTTCCTTCTTTGAATTTTAGCTTCTCATCTTTCCCTTGGTTGGTAATCATACACACTTCTTAAAATATCTGAAGCCTAAAGTCCTCTTACTCCTTAATGCCAATGTAAGGTATGACCGTTTCTTTATATATTTCGTAATCATGGTCACCTAGAATCGTTATAACCTAACCATTTAAGATGAACCTAACCTTTTGATATAAACTTAAAGGTATGGGCCCTACTGAATGTATCTAGAGATTTCTAAGACCTGGAATCAAATGTTGAAAGTCTATAAGCCAATGTCAACTGGTAAGTCGATCTCCCTAATAATTTCTATCTTGGATCCATCAAAAGTCCTAACTGTTGTTAAACTTGGCTTAATCGTAGTTGCATCTATGCCCAGTAGATCTAAGGTAGCAAGCAGGCAAACATTTAGCGAAGGCCCATTGTTGATGAGGACTTTGGCTATCATTATATTGTTTAACCTTACTATTATGAAGAGTAGCTTAGTATGTTGATTACCTTCCTTCAATAGAGAAAGAAATTTGATCCATACTGAAGATAGAGTAGGTAATTGATCCCATCCTTTCAGCCGATATTTCATGAGAGACCTTGACCTCCCTCAAAGTTTGGAATAGAGCTTCCCTATGTGGTTTAAAAGCCATCAACAGACTTATAAGAGACGTTTGTGCTGAAGTCTTAGCAAGCTGATTTATTATTTTATACTTACTAGACTTAATCATCTTGGTGAAGGCAATTTAGTTGGTTCATTGTTTAAACTTTCCAGTATAGTCTTCTTTTTTAGGTCTTCTTTCTGTTGGATTGAGTAATTGTAATACTCTATGATTTCAAGCCCATATGATTACCCTAGGATTCAAGCCCTTAAATTTAGTGCACCAAGCTATAATATCCATTTAATTTCAAATTTCATAGTAAGGTTAGAAAACTTAGATAAAATAATTCAAGTAAAGTCAATTTTTCTAAATAAGTTATATAAAAATATTAATTTAAGAAAGCATCAATTTATCGCTAAAGTCGATAAATATAAAAAACGTGAAATTCGAGCATTTAGATATTACGGGATATTAGAGATAAGTTATTTAACTTATAAAAATAATAAATGAAGTTGAATTATACATGTATTAACATAGAACATGCATTATTTGTATTAAATACACATATATAATAAGAAACTATTATTTAAATAAGGTAAATTAATATAAAAATGGAAAATTTATAAAAAAAAAATGGAAGGATGAGTTATCCCATGATGTGGCAGCCAAGGATTAAATTAGATTGATAAGTCAATAGGCAAATAATAAGAAAATAACACCTCATACTTTGGAAAAATAAGAAAATGACATGTATAAGCTACATGTCCAATTTTTATAAATCCTAATCCATTTGGAAAATATAAATAGGGCTTGTACACTTCAAAAACAATATTTTGGAAGTCTGAAAAGAATAGAAAATAACTCAAGAAAATTTCTAAACAAATTAGAAAAAAAATAAGAAAATTTGAGCAAAAAACAAGACAAAAAATCCAATCAGGCTAATTCACCAAGTTATTAGTGTCTAGTTGTGGTAGCCATTTGAGGTTAAGGAAAGCACCACCAGAGGAGATGTTTCAATAAGGTTGGGTAGTCGGGGGGGGGGGGGGGGGGGGGGGCNAATAAGAAAAACACATAAGAAATTAGTATCAACCTATAGTTGACTTGGGGTCTGTATGCATTTTTCTAGGTACGATAGGTGAGGAACAACCACATTGTAAAGCTTAGGATTTTACGCTATTATTGAGCTTAAATAAGTAGATATTTCTATTTTTGTACAAGTAGACCTATGTCTAGTTGACTTAGACTCAATAGTGTTATGAATTGTAATGACATGCTACATTGATTGGATACTTGATTATGTTGAATGTGTATTGAAAAAGTGCAATTTTCCTTGTGTATGACTAATTCATCAATATGTATTTCTATTTAGAAAATTTGGAAACTGAACTGTTCTTTAGGGTAATCGCCCAAGTGAGCCCTATGCGAAGGAAAGTAATATAAAGTTGAGAAACAAAGCTGAAGTTGAGATAGTTGAATTAGTCATAACGTAGAACATAAGATTTCGTACTTGATATTGGACTATTATACTATTCACTACATTCATGGCATGGTAAGAAAGGACCTATAGGTCAAGTTTCTAAAATCATGAAAACTACTGTGTTGGCTTTTGAGCATATAGACTACATTACTCAACTTATTCTAGCTACAATGTATAACCGATTATGTATTGGACTTTCAAACCACAGTGGATGGTTTTTATTAGGGGTCCTACTCTTACACAACTCCTTGTTGCTCTAGGTTCCTGGATATTATATCTAAATGCCCAGCTATGTCGACCAATCGAATGATGAATTGGAAAAGTATAAGATATTAGTATCGATGCATGTCACGTGCATGAGCATGGTATGGATTTTTTGCATAAACAGATTGTATTGATAACTCAGGTTATGAGATTAAATGTCTTGCAATATTGATCTTTGTGAATGTATGTTATGTGTGTCATATGTTTTGTTTTATCCACTTTCACTTATATCATAGAGAGCTAAGGGGATACTTATGTACCCTTGATATGGTGATAATGTGAGTGTGTGAACCATCAAGTGTATCGAGTCATGGAAATAATACAAATGGTGAGTCAAGGTCGTATTCTATAGGGAGCTAAGTGCTAAATACTAAATTATCTGAGTTTTTTCCTAAGCTAAGCTATCAATAATTGAATTAAAAGTGAGTGAAAGCTAAATAACAAGATGAACACTAAACCAAATGTTCTAGTTACCCTATGAAGGTCTTGGGTCTAGGAGATAAAGAGATCAAACTAGGATTCGTAAATCTATTATCATTCAAATCAATGGGATGTCTTAAATCAATATCTATCAATATTTGAAATTGACTGTAAGGGACTTAACATAACTCACTAAAACTCACCTACCTCTCGGAGTAGTGGAATTCTACTTATAGTATAAATTTACCTATTAAGGCAATTTATCTATAATTATCTAGTAAATAATAATCTTCTCACACCGAATTTATTATTCTAGTTAGAAATATGGCTTAAGCATGTTCCCATGACCCGAACCATACTTCCAACTGCATTAAGTGCATGAGTTAATAAATTTAATTAAAACCTACATATCCTTATGATGAGCTTTTTCACAAATTCAAGCTATGTTTAACATAAGTTATCGAAACCCTTTCAGATATCTTACAACTCTATCTAGCTAAAGAAAATAATGGCCACGTACTAAACATAATAGAAAAATACTCAAACATTCAAAATCAACATCGGAATAAAACATGAACACTTCAATTCATCAAATCCATCAATACAAAACCCAATTAAATTAAGTGCTAAACATATCACAAAACCCAAATGAATTAAGATATATCTAAATTGAAATAACAAGGAAAAGAAAACACCTTAATCAGTACATTCTATCCCAAAACTCGATACAATAATTGATATATCTCGATTCATTTGAAACTTAGGGTGGTCTTCTAGCAAGTTAGAACACAAGGATTTAGAGTCTTGAAATTAAACGACACAATGAAATTAACAAAATGAAAATAAAGTTTCTATTCTCTTATAAACTATTAAAAAAAAAAAATCAAAATCCCTAAGCTATGGAATTTTCTTCTTGTCCACTGCTATCTATTGTATTCTCCGACTACTATCTTCTCCCCGGTTGTTTCGGCTCTCTCACTACTGTCTTCACTTCACCTTCTATTTTGGCTCTCCTCCCTTTTAAAGGAAAAATGCCCTCTCTTGTCTATCCGTGGGCTTCTAATTGTTTTTTCTAAAATAAAACAATGCCCCCACATGTAAGCTCGTCCTTTAACATCAGCCCATTAAAATTAATGGCCAACCGATATTTGCTGCCCAAGGAAATTTCTAACACTAAAGAGATATGCCTCTTAAGATAAATGAGCAAGTACCGTATAGTACTTCACACTGTCTTCACTTCACCTTCTATTTTGGCTCTCCTCCCTTTTAAAGGAAAAATGCCCTCTCTTGTCTGTGCGTGGGCTTCTAATTGTTTTTTCTAAAATAAAACAATGCCCCCACATGTAAGCTCTTCCTTTAACATCAACCCATTAAAATTAATGGCCAACTGATATTTGCTACCCAAGGAAATTTCTGACACCTAAGAGATATGCCTCTTAAGATAAATGAGCAAGTACTGTATAGTACTTCACACTTCTTCATTTAGAAATGGATGAAAGTGGTTTCTAACATAGGCCTCCACGTATACAACAATTGAATATGATGATGGGTTGCTCAACTTAGATTATATCTTCCTAAACAAAAGTGGCTTGCTATAATATCAACAATTAATTTTACTTCATGCCCTGTTCATGTAGTGTTCAGTTTGGTGCTTTGCTTGTGGATCAACTGCTACTGGTGCATGCTCGGTTCAAGTTGTTGCTGTTCATGTTTAGAGTTACTGCATTTGGATTGCAACTGCAGCTTAGTTTAGTTAGTTGCTTGTCATGCGATCGGATAAGGGGCTTTTAGATTGGCTGCTTGGCATTGGAGTTGTTCACGTAGAGGGCTACTCATTCAACTGTTGCTCTTGGTCTCTGTTTCAGCTCAATTATTGGATGGGGCTACTGGTTGCTAAAGTTCACAGCTGCTGTAAGTTGCTGTCGCAGATTGCTTTGTTCTTTTAGCAACTACTACCGATTAGAAATTGAATGTTGCGTTACTGTCATAGATTGATGAAGTGTAGGTTGCTCGTGTTTGTGAATTCAGTTGCTTAGTCTTAGGTTGGAATTGCTGGATACGATTTTGAGGTGGAGTCACAGCTGTGATGAACAGGTGGAAAAAATAGGTTCCGTCTCGGTCACTCCCTTGATCACGACCGTGATGAAGAGGTGGAAAAATAGATTTCATCTCAGTCATTCCCTTGATCACAGCTGTGATGGAGAGGTGGAAAAATAGGTTCTGTCTCGGTCAGTCCCTTGATCACGATTGTAATGGAGGGAGTAATGCATACTAAACATTCAAATTCTTTTTATCACGGTCGTGATGAGTCTTAGTTGACCTCCTTATTAGTCCTTTATCACGGCAGTGACAGCTCTAAATCTCTTTGTTGGAATATTGATGGCTACTATAGTGAAAAAAAAAAAATAATCTTGCTTTTGGGTTGAAGTCACTCTCGGCTCTGGAATTGTTTAAGCAGCTGTCATCCGTGTTAGTACTCATGACCTCTTGTACAATATTTTCATAGAAAAATTAGTAATAGTGAAGCTCTATACTCAACAAATTGAGCTGTTAATGTTAGCTTAGCTTGTGCTTGGATCTTTTGAGAATTTGGGGCTCAATTGCAAATTGGTTGCTTGGCGAGCTCTCAGTTGATCTTACTCTAGCTGCTCCTGTTTTGATGCGTAGATATCTAGTTGCTGATTGAAAAGATGATAGTCTTAGATATTGGAAGTAGGGAATTGTATTGCCATTTTAATTATAAAAGTTGTTTTAGAATTTGAACTCAAAACCAATAAGACATATGGACCACTTAAGCTTGGTTTTTTATCCTTTAGTTGAGATTATTGAATAGTTGACCCAAAACATGTATTCATCAATTTTTTAGCATAGTTTGCAATAATTGTTCTAATACATGTATGAATGTGTGCCATTTTAGTAGAGATCAATGTGTAATTCTACACTTACACATTTATCAAATACCCCCAACTTAGTCCATTGCTTATCCTTAAGCAATTCTATATGTTAATCTCAAAATGTACTCGTGAGGAAAGAAAGCTTATGCAACCATCATCAACACTTACTTCATAATGGCACCAAAACCATAAGGCACATTAGAACTAGTTGCGTTATCCCTGTTCTAAATCAAGTTCAAGCAACTTTTTTCTTGCCCTTAGCCACTCAATCAATCAACATGCACATAAATCACTAGAAATTGACTTAAGGCACTAATCACTTGCCCAATAGAGTTGAATCACCATGTTTAAACCAAGATTCTCTTACTAAAGATCAAATATGACATCCATCAACGAAAGAGGAGACCCTCACATTTTGTATACTAGACATGCATGTATATACTCTTAATTCATATCATAAGCACAATACAACTGAGTAAATGATGCAAACTACAAGCTGTTCCTTTACTTTACTATTCCCAGTTTTTGTATTTTCCATTCTCTTTGCCTTTAAGCACACATGCATCCCCTATTTAATAGATTTACATTGGGGAGCTTTTTATTCCTCACCTTTTTCACAAGTTGAACACTAAGGGCTCATGAACCCTTCTAAGAATTATTCATTCAAGGAGAAGTACTATGCACTTATTAGGCACCCTAGATGTCTACTTGTACTCTCTTTTGCTTTTTCTCTTCTTTTTCTCATTTTTCTTTGATTTATCATTTGGTTGGGGTTTATTTTACCCCCAACTTAGGTTCTTTCTGTATTTGGGAAGAAACATTTAAGGCAAGCTCAAGTTTTCCATGATTTACATGATTATATCAAGCTCTTAGAACTTCAAAGGATATGCATACATACTAATCAACTTAAAAATGCAAAGACGTAATCCTTACTCAAGGATATTGCCTTAATCCCAAGTTATCAAATCTCAATCTAAATAAGGTGTAACTAAACAAAGCAATGATTTCATGTCTTAACTCTAGGGAAGTGAAGAGTATCCAACTCAAGATCAAGTTGAAAAGAGAAAAGAATGGAAAGAATTAGGTCAAAAATTGCTCTCTTATGAAAGATGCAACTAAGGTTCTAAATTTTTGAAGCAAATGTCAACAATAACATGGATCAATTGTCATTTTCACACAATAAATATAAGGATCATAATGTAATCAAGTCATATGCAATCAAAGCAAGCATAATATATAGCTTACACATAAGAACCATGGATAATCAGCTCAGCATACTACAGATCAACACAAATCCACCAACTACTCCATCAAACATTAGCTAACATATTCCCTAACTGCAATTCAACACAAAATCCACCCCTAACTCTTAGGACAAATAATGTTCTCGTTGTTTAGCATAACATATATGGATGAAACAAGAGGAAGGGAAAGAATGGGACTCCCTTAGGACATTGGCTGTTGAGATGGTCACATCTATACAATTTTCTCGTTATTTCCATTCTCTTAAGTGATGAATATCATCAAAACCATTCTACATTTGCTCCAAACCAGTAGCTTAGTCATCTGTTATATGCACCACAACTCCAATCAGGCAATTTTGCATAAGAAGGAACAAGAGAAGTCATAGTAGACTAACCTAAGTGGAAGTAAGCTAAGGGAGGGAAGGGAAAGAAAAACATGAACATGAGAAAACATCCAAAAAGAACCAAAGCAAAACCGAAACAATACAAACATGGGAAATTGAAAGGAAAGAAAACATAGACAAAACAAAAGAGATGCAATAGTGGGTTGCCTCCTACTCAACACTTAGTTTAAAGTCTTCAACTAGACTTTTGTTTTTTTTTTTTGTTTTGCGCTTATCTTGGATCATGAAGATCTAAACCTCTCTTGCTCTTGTCCAAAGTTTCCCCTTCCCAAAAGCACTTAAGCTGGTGACCATTAACCTGAAAAGGTTCCTTACCATCCTTTTTTATGTCTACCGCTCCATAGGGAAAGACTTTAGTGACCATAAAGGGTCTTGACTACCTAAACCTCAGCTTGCTGGGAAATAACCTCATCTGAAAGCTATATAACAACACTTTTTGTCCCTCCTTGAACTCTCAATTGAGGTTTGCTTATCATGCCACATCTTGGTTTTCTCCTTGTTGATACGAGCATTGTCAAAAGCTTCATTCTTAAACTCATCTAGCTCATTCAATTGGAGTAACCTATGGTTCCCAATAGCTTATCTATCAAAGTTGAGGAATTTTATTGCCCAATATGTTTTATGTTCCAACTCCACTAGTAGATGGCACGCCTTACTAAAGAGCATGCAATATGGGGACATACCAATTGGGTTCTTGTAAGCAGTTCAATAAGCCCTTAGTGCATCATCAAGCTTAAGCGACCAATCTTTCCTTAAGGCATTGACAATTTTCTCTAAGATTCGCTTTAGCTCTCGATTTGACTACTCCACTTGACTGCTTGTTTGAAGGTGGTAAGGTGTGGCTACCTTATGTCCCACTCTATATTTAGCAAGCGAATTGTCAAACTACTTATTATAAAAGTGAGACCCCCCATCACTAATGATCGCTCGTGGTGTCCCATAGCTAGTGAAGATGTCTCTCTTTAAGAAGTGAAATACTCCTCTTACATCATTAGTTAGGAGAGCCACTACTTCAACCTACTTAGACACATAATCAACAGCAACAAGGATGTACTTATTGTTGAGGGATGATGGGAATGGTCCCATAAAGTCAATCCCCCAAACATCGAAGATCTTAATCACTAAAATCCCATGCTATAGCATCTCATGCCTCCTTGAGATGTTTCCTGAACGCTGGCAATGATCACAGGTTAGCACAAAAGTATGACAATCCTTAAATAAAGTAGGCCAATAAAATCCACACTAAAGCACCTTGGCAATGATCCTCTCAATACCAAAATGACCACCAGCTTCACGACTATGGCAATGGTAAAGTATGTCAGTAACTTCAGATGCTAATATACATCGCCTAATCACCTAGTCGACACAACTCTTACACAGGTATAGCTCATCCTAGAAGTATCTTTTTGCTTTAGACAGGAATTTCCTCTTCTAGTGATGAGATATCTTATATGGTACAGTGCCATTAACTAAGTAATTTATGATTTTCTACATACTAAGGTAGATCCTTAATTGAAGCTGCATACAAGTACTCATCAGGAAAGACCTCATGGATTGGTATCTCATCTTTCTCATTTATAATCCTTGAGAGATGGTTAGCTACCACATTTTCAATCCCCTTTTTGTCACGAATCTCAATGTCAAATTCTTGTAGTAGAAGGATCTACCTTATAAGCCTAGGCTTTGCAACTGATTTCGCTAACAAGTACTTGAGCATGGAGTGGTTTGTGTAGACTGTGACCTTAGAGCCTATGAGATATGATCTAAATTTGTCACAAGCGATTACTACAACGAGCAACTCCTTTTCAGTAATGGCATAGTTACGTTGAACGCCATTAAGCATCTTGCCAGTATAGTAGATCACTTAAAGGACTCGATTCCTCCACTGGATAACTACAGCACCAACTGCAATGTCACTGGCATCACACATAAGCTCAAATGGCAAGCTCCAGTCAGGTGCTACAATCATAGGTAATGTGGTCAATTTCTCCTTTAACAACTTAAATGCCCAAAGGCATGCCTCATCAAATGAAAATAAAGTATCTTTCTCTAACAAAGTACATAGAGGTCTAGTAATCTTGGAAAAATCTTTAATGAACCTCCTATAAAACCCAGCATGATCAAGACAACTCCAAATTCCCTTAACATTCACCGTTGGTGGAAACTTTGCAATGACTTCCACTTTGGCCTTATCTATTGCGATTCCTTTTCTTGAAATTTTATAGCTAAGCACTATCCCTTCTTGCACCATGAAGTGACACTTCTCCCAATTCAACACTAGGTGAGCATCCCTATACCTCTTAAGCACACATGACAAGTTCTCTAAGCAACTATCAAAGGAAGCTCCAAATACAGAGAAGTCATCCATGGTGACTTCAATGCATTTCTCAATCATATAAGAGAATAATGCCATCGTACATCTTTGAAACGTGGCAAGTGCATTACAAAGACCAAAAGGCATGTACTTGAATGTAGTCTTCTCCTGATCCTCTGAGGCAATGGGTATCTGATTATATCTAGAATATCCATCAAGAAAGCAATAATACTCATGCCCCGCTAGCCTCTCAAGCATCTGGTCTATGAAGGGTAATAGGCAATGGTCTTTACGGGTGGCATCATTTAATTTACGATAGTCAATATACACCTTCCATCCAGTAATGGTCTGGGTAGGTATCAATTCATTTTTCTCATTCTAAATCACTGTCATACCCCTTTCTTTGGCACCACTTGGATAGGACTCACCCACTTACTATTTGATATGGGATAAATAATCCCAACATCATGAAGCTTCAAAACTTCCTTTTTCACCATTTCCTTCAAAGTAGGGTTGAGTCATCTCTGTGGTTGAATCGTCAGTTTGCATTCAGCTTCCATAAGAATTTGATGCATATAAATCGATGGACGGATCCCATGAATGTCTACAATAGTCCAACCAATGGCCTCCTTATGCTCTTTAAGCACTCCAATGAAATGATTCTCTTGTTCTTAGGACAAATTTGCTAAAACGACGACTGGAAATGTCTCATTCTCTCCATGGTAAGCATACTTCAGATGAATAGGTAACTGTTTCAACTCAAGTTTAGGGGGCTTAGCTATGGAAGCAACTGGCCTCTCAGTACTAACTCCTAATTCCTCAAATCTAGATGGCCTCAACTAAACTCCTACAGCTCTATCCACCAGTAAACTTACAACAATCTCATCCTCACTATCCTCTTCTATGATCACTACTCTCTCATCATCACTCTTAATCAAATCATGCTCAACAATATCCACGACGTCATTTTCTCTCCTAATCTCATCTTCTTCCATCTCAACTCTTTCTTGACCCTCAGCTATATCATGTCTCATCCTCATCATCACCCCAATCATCCACTAACACATTCTTATCATATCCACTCATATGAAAATGCTCATCCTTAAACTCCTCTACTAGCCGATCAACTAAGTCAATATGGAAGCAAGAATCACTCTCGGCTAGGTGTCTAAAGGCTCTAAAAACGCTCAATGTGACTTACTCATTCATGACCCTAAGTGTTAGCTTTCCTTCTTCTACATCGATCAAGGCCTTACCAGTGACCAAGAACGGTCTACCTAAGATCAAAGGTATCTCTCGATCTTCTTCCATTATCCCTCTTGGATGCTTGATAGTCCTATCAACCAATTACAAAGAAACTTTGGTCGATTTAAATTCTCTAAGCCCCAATTTCTTGAAGATTGAAAGGGGCATAAGATTGATAGTCCCTTTAAGATCTCACAAGGCCTTATCAAAATAAGAGTCCCTAATGATACATGGAATAGTGAAGCTGCCTAGGTCTTTCAACTTAGGAGGTAACTTGTTTTGAAGGATTGCTATACACTCTTGGGTTAACATTACAATCTCATGATCAGCTAACTTCCTTTTCTTGGTAAGGATGTCCTTCATAAACTTTACATAAGATGGCATTTGCTCAAGTGCATCCATGAATGGAATATTGGTATGTAACTTCTTAAAAACTTCAAAAAACTTAGAAAATTGATGATCCAATTATTGTTACTTCAATCTCCCAGGAATGGGATGGGTGGAGCATATGGCTTCATTCTGATTTCTTCTTCTCAAAGTCCTCCACCTTACCTTTCCCTATATCTCCACTTCTCGATGACTCACCTTCTTTGCACTTTCTCTCCACTCTAAGATCCTCATCCTTTTTCTCTAAAACTTCCTTTTCTCTTCTTTTGTCCACATTCCTTCCTTCTTGATTAACTATCTTTCTCTTTCCATTCACCTCAACTTGATCTTGATTTTTCTTTTCTAGCTCCTTCCCACTTCTTAATGTGATTACTTTCACCTCCTCCTTAGGATTCTTTTCAATATTGCTAGGAAGGGTACCTTGAGGATGGCTATAAGATGATTGGGAGAGCTGGGCCAATTGTTTTTGCAAGTCTTAGATGATGGCTTTTTGGTTTTAAGACCCTTGTAACAAGGTTTTTAGCATCTCCACTGAGGTATGTTCTTTCTCTTTTTCCTTAGGCTGAAATGTCCTTTGTTAAGCCATACATGGGGCTTTAGGAGCATTTCTATCTCTCCAACCAAAGTTTAGATGATCTCTCCATCCTAGATTATATGTATTTGAGTAAGGGTTTCAGTTCTCCACTTCTTTGTTAAACTTCTTCACAAAATTTGGTTGCTCTATACCTAAACTTGAACTTGGAGGGTATAAATCCCCTACTGAACATTTTGGAAAGCCTATAGGAGGACCCCTAAAAGGCATACTACCTTCAAATGGACCAAAACTTTGGCCTACCCCCTACATAAGCTGCATATGACTCATCTAAGCTGTAAGAGCCGCTACTTAAGCTTAAAGCTTAGCAACGGTATTTGATTCATGCACAGCAACTACTTGCCTTGACCTCGCCGTCTCATTATGCTAGTTAAAAGAATTGAAGGCCATTTCCTCAAAGAGCTCATATGCTTGTTTGGCATTCTTCCTCATCAGACCACCTCTAGAGGCTGCATCTGTCATCATCCTCAACTGATCACCCAATGAATTATAGAAAGTGTGAATCAACTGGTGCATTAGTATACCATGATGAGGACAACACCTAAGTAATTCATAGAATGTCTCTCCTTCAAACTGATGAAAAGAATTTATCTCATTTCCTAATTGGGCAGTCTTGTTTGGGGGAATGAATTTTGCTAGAAACTTTTGCGCTAATTAATCCCAAGTTGTAATTGATTATGTCCGCAAGGAGTTTAGCTAGCTTTTCGCCTTATCCTTAAGGGAAAAAGGGAATAGGCGCAAGCGAATCATATCATCTAAAACTCCATTGCTCTTAAGTATAGCACAAATTTGCAAGAAATTCATCAAGTGATCATGTAGGTCTTCCAAAGTTCCACCACTAAATTGATTTACTTGCACCATTTGAATCAATGCCGGCTTTAACTCAAAATTGTTTGCTTGAATGGTGGACCACGCATTAGCCGGTGCGGCTCCATCAATGGTGGGCATAAAATACTCCCATAATGGTCTTGCATTCTCATTTCTACCCACAATTTGCATATTTTACCCATTATGATCATCTCCATTTCCATTACCTTCCATGACTCTTAGTTGCTCAAGATTTTTCCTTCTTTCTCTCAAACATTGGTGAAAGGTTCGCTCAATCTTAAGATTAAATAGAAAAGTCAAATAAGGTATTCTTTCACCAGACATACACTAGTAAGACCTAAGAGAAGAGTCTTTTTGCTTTTCTCAAAGAGTTGAAAGATGTAATAGGAGACAATCACACCAATAGCAAGATTAATGCAAAATTAAAGACTTAAGCTATGAAGAAGCTAAATTAAATATGATCTAAATGAAACCTAAAGCAACAAAGTATGGTCAATAATTTCAACCACGATTATACCATGAAAAGTGCATAAAACACAAAAAGCAACATAATGACATAAAACTAAAAATTATGGGAAAAATGATCAATCAAGTAAAAAAATCTAACACAAATTTAAGCTTAAACTAACTAAGAGCTAAACTAAGCATGAAACTGTTAAACTACAAAGCCATAAGCTACGATAATTAATAATAAAAAATAGAAACAATGTTGTAATTTTTTTTTCACTATAAAATGCACTAGGATATCGCTCAATTTAACTACTAATAAGAAGGCTATTAACTAAGAATTGGCAGATTAAACACTAATGGAGCTATTGCTAAGCTAGACTACCAAAAGGTAAGAGAACAAATGAAAATAAAAGGGTGCCTAGTGTAAGAGACTGACTATTGATTTAATATTAGCAAAGCCAAAGCTTTCCGGCAACGGTGCCAAAAACTTGACTCAGTGATAATGTGAGTATGTGAACCGACAAGTGTATTGAGTCGTAGAAGTAGTACAAACGGTGAGTCAAGGTCATATTCCATAGGGAGCTAGGTGCTAAATACTAAATTATCTGAGTTTTTCCCTAAGCTAAGCTATCAATAATTGAATTAAAAGTGAGTGAAAGCTAAATAACAAGACGAACACTAAACCAAATGTTCTAGCTGTACTATGAAGGTCTTGAGTCTAGGAGATAAAGAGTTCAAACTAAGATTCGTAAATCTATTCTCATTTGAATTGATGGAATGTCTTAAATCAATATTCGAAATTGACTGCAAAGGATTTAACTAAACTCACTAGAATTCACCCACTTCCTAGAGTAGCGGAATTCTATTTAGAGCATAAATTCACCAGTTAAAGTAATTTACCTATGATTATCTGATAAATAATAATCCGCTCACACCGAATTTATTATTCTAGTTAGAAATATGGTTTAAGCATGTCCCTATGACCCAAACCATACTTCCAACCGTATTAAGTGCATGAGTTCATGAATTTAATTAAAACCTACATATCCCTATGAGAGTTTTTTCACAAATTCAAGTTATTTTCAATACGAGTTATTGAAACCCTCCTGGATATCCTACAACTCTATCTAGCTAAAGAAAATAATAGCCACGTGCTAAACAACTAGACGATGAACACAGTAGAAAAATACCCAAACATTCAAAATTGACATTGGAATAAAACACGAACACTTCAATTCATCAAATCCATCAATACAAAACCCAATTATATTAAATGTCAAGTCATATCACAAAACCCAAATGAATCAAGATATATCTAAATTGAAATAACAAGGAAAAAAAACACCTCTATCGATACATTCAATCCCAAAACCCGTTATCATAATTGGCATATCTCGATTCATTTGAAACACAGGGTGGTCTTCTAGCGAGCTAGAACACAAGGATTTAGAGTCTTGAAATTAAACAACATATAATGAAATCAATAAAATAAAAATAAAGTTTTTGTTCTCTTGTAAACTAAGTAAAAAAAATCAAAATCCCTAAGTTATGGAATTTTCTTCTCTTCCTCAACTATCTCCTATATTCTCTAGCTACTGTCTTCTCTACAACTATTTCGGTTCTCTCACTACTGTCTTCCCTTTACCTTTTGTTTCAGCTCTCCTCCCTTTTAAAGGAAAAATGCCCTCTCTCCTTTACACATGGGCTTCTAATTTTTTTTTTAAATAAAATAGTAGCCCTTACGTGTGAGCTCTTCCTTTAACATCAACCCATTAAAATTAATGCCCAATCGATATTTGCTGCCTAAGGAAATTTCTGACACCTAAGAGATATGCCTCTTAAGATAAATGAGCAAGTATTGTATAGTACTTCACACTTCTTCATTTAGAAATGGATGAAAGTGGTTTCTAACATAGGCCTCCACGTATACAACAATTGAATATGATGATGGGTTGCTCAACTTCGATTATATCTTCCCAAACAAAAGTGGCCTGCTGTTATATCAACAATTAATTCTACTTCATGCTCTACTCATGCGGTTTTCGGTTTAGTGCCCTACTTATGGATCAGCTGCTACTGGTGTGTCCTCCATTCAAGTTACTACTGTCTATGTTTGGAGTTGCTGCATTTGGATTACAACTGTAGCTTAGTTTAGTGTGCTGCTCATCGAGTGATCGGACGAGGGGCTCTCGAATTGGTTGCTTGGCATTGGGGTTGTTCACATGGAGGGCTGCTCATTCAACTGTAGCTCTCAGTCTTTATTTTAGCTTAATTGTTGGTTAGGGCTACCGGTTGCTGAAGTTCATGGCTACTACAAGTTGCTGTAGTAGATTGCTTTGTTCATTCAGTGGTTGCTGCTGGTTGGAAATTGAATGCTACGCTGCAATCATGAATTGAAGAAGTGTGGGTTGATTGTGTTTGTGAATTCAATGGCTTGGTCTCAGGTTAGAATTGCTGGACTCAATTCTAAGGTGGAGTCACGACCGTGATGAACAAGTGGAAAAAATAGCTTCCGTCTTAGTTACTCCCTTGATCACGGCCTTGATGTGAAGTAGAAAAATATGTTCCATCTCAATAACTCCCTTGATCACAGCTGTAATGGAGAGGTGTAAAAATAGGTTCCGTCTTAGTCACTCCCTTGATCACGGCTGTGATGGAGGGAGTGATGAGTACTGAACATTCAAATTCTTTTTATCATGGTCATGATCAAGGGAGTGACTAAAATTGATAAAACTAATTAAGCAATATATGGCATTTTGCAACAGTATGAAAGAAATTCAAATGACATAAAGGGTAAACTAAAGCTATAGGTGGATTCAGTAAAAGAAAATGCCATTGGTTCACTATGAAAGAAAGGTACTGAAGACATTGAAGAAACCTAATCCTTATCCACCAACATTGCACGGACACCTTTAGCAAAATCATTTTTGAGAGAAGACCTCAGGGTAATCCGATATTCAATTTTCATCACACCATCAAGCTGAAAGATAGAGACAAAGGTAAAGGTTAAGGAATACGATTCAAGTTTGGCCGTTTCTATCTTATATTTATGGTACATAAAGTAAATTCAACCCCCAAAATAATTAAATCTAAACCTGCGGAAATGTCAGTACAATTATGGACAAATAATAATAATGAATGAATGAATAAATAAATAAATTAGACTCAATAAAGTGATTTTTTAGAAATTAATTTTAATTTTAGAAAGTTGAATGGCTAGCTCTCTCAACATCCCTAATGGAGTTGCCATCTTGTCGAGCATGATTTTTTCCTGATTTTTTTTTAAATTAGTTTTTTTTTAAATTAGTTTTCTTTAAAGTGATCAATATTAAACCCTACTCATTTAATACTAACCCTCGACTAAGGTTTAAAGACAATCAGTTCTTTCACTTTTTTGAAAACATCTTAGAGTCACCACCTAACTGGAGTCACTACCCAACTGGAGTCAAGAAAAAAAGTTAAATTTTGACTAATTGGGTGGATTGATTATAATTTAGCTACCAGTCTTTTGATAAAATCAATTTTTATAAACGATTTTAGGAACTCGAAAAAAGACTTAAGGGGTTAAGTTTTTTAAACCCTTATGGGTGCCATTAATATTCCAAATTTAGACTTAATCCCTTAAAATCATCTTTCAAAACTATCCTAAAAAATGAAAATCAATCATTGGTTAACAAATTAAATAAATATAAAATAAAATAGAAAAATTCGTTTTTTCGTTTTTTACGTCACCTTAGAGATGCCTACATGCTTACTATCCAGGATCAGACGTACGTAATTCTTTCTGAAAATATTAAAGGATTGATTAATTTTAACTTTTTAAAAAAATCGAGTTTATGTTTTTACCCAATTCAATGTCTTTTTTAAGAAAAGTTTCTAAAGAATCCTAAATCGGATTTTATTTATAAAAAGTTCAAAAGTAATCCTAATTTGGAAAATGGTTGATTATTTTCATTTACTTGAAAAGTGGATTTCTCCAAGTTATAAAGCACCGTTTTATTATTATATATTTTTTATATTATTTTCTTTATTTTATTTTGTTTGTTTATATTTATCCATTAACCAAAAATAAAACTAAATTAAGCTTCTTCTTTTTTCTTCTTTTTCTTTCTTTTTCTTTTTCTTTTTTTTTTTAATTTACAAGTATAATCGAAAATATAATAAATAAATAAATAAAAATTATTGCAAATTTGAAATTAGAAGGAGGCCGCACTTGCAAGTGGTGCGCAAGTCAAAGCAATTCGGTCCAGTCAAGTCAGATGCTGGATCAGGTTATGGTCGAGTCGGGTCGACAAGAAAAAGAAGAAAGCAGCAATGGCAATATAGCATACTCCTAGGCACTCTGGGCACCAAATCAAGTAGGTGACTTCGGTTTCGTGTATCCTTTATTGGACTTAGAGGGTGTATTTTTTATGCCTTGGCCAATGGATGCGTAGTGGGTGGTCATCAGAATAGAGGGTACAGTAGAGTTGGGTCGTACATGGTAGAGGTTGCTAGGAATGAGAGGGACATGCAACTTTAGGTTTTAGACCACGGTAGGTTTATCCACGGTATTGGATTAGTAGGGTGAGGTGGTAATGGGTGGTTCGATGTGGTGGTGGTAGGTAAGGATTAGGGCTTCAAAGTGGTGGTTCAGAGACGTACGTAAGAGGTATGGTGAGCCTCATGAGTGGTATGGACCAAAAGTTAGGAACATGGTAAGTGAGTTCACAGTCATGCCTTTGTTTGGGAGCGACTAATGAGAGAGAGGAATGTAGAGAGAGAGAAAGCTGATGCAGTTAGGCATTTAGAGAGAGAGAGAGATCTTGAGGATTTCAAGAGAGAAAGGGAGTTTCCTAATTGATTCCTATGCCTAAGGCTTGCTCAAATCTTTTATTTATACGACATTGGCTAGGATTGAAGAGGAAAGGCCATGAATGGCCTTAATTGCTCAAAATTTCATCTTCTTTGACTCAGGTTTTGAATGGTGCAACAGTTGATTTTGGAGTCAAAACTGCTTCCTCGTTCTTCATTTTTGCTAAAAGACTCCAAAGGCAGCTTCAATTCGCATTAATAAAAAAAAAAAAAAAAACTTGAATCAAGCAAGAGGAAAGGGATGGAAAATTTGGATTCTAAGTTTTTCCTTAATTTTCAAAGCCGATTTAGGCGCAAAAACAAGTGAATTTGGCCTTGTTTCTGGACTTGATTCAAAGATGACCATGTATAGATTAATATCATGCTGTGAAATCATGCATGTGCTTGTGGAAATTACATAGGAAAATGAGTCTAAGTGAGGAGGGTGAGTTTGTTTTCGTGCAGGAAAGGAGAGGAAATCATAGGAAAGACAAGGATACAAAAGGGAAAGTGCTAACGTAGTGCCACGCTGGCCCGTGTCATCTAGTGAGAAAGTGCCACATAACCTAAAGACATATATCTAATGTCTCGCTACATACGTAGCTAACACGTGTATGACAAATGTCATGCCATATAGTACGTGTTTATGTGGTGTGTGTATGTGGCAGTGCCACGTAACCTATAGTGGACACATGGTGTGACAATATTCTAACATGTGGTGATGTGTTAAGTGTGTTTGTGGAAAAAGGAAAAAACAAAAGGCATTTTTATACCTTTGGTGAGGTTCAAACCCAAGTACTTCAAGTCAATTCTAATGTCATATCCAAATGTTTAACTGTTAAGTCATTAGCCTATGTCTTGTTTATGTGTAATTAAATTACACATATGAGCAAGATCGACTTGTGCTAAATTTGAATCTAAGCTTAGGCCCAACACTTAAATTAAATAATAAAATACTTAAGTTATCTAAAAATTTATTATCTTCTAAATTTTCCTAAATCCTCTATTTTTTCAATTTTTCCATTTTTTGTGACTTTTCCAATTTTTCTATTTTTTGTGAGTTTTTCTTTTTTTTTTTCATTTTTTCCTCAAATTTTTATTTTTTTGTACTTTTCTAATTTTTTTTAATTAATTAAATTTTTTTGGCTAAATTTAAACCCTTTACCCTATCCAAAAAATTTTAAAAATAAAGGAGCGTAAAAATGGGGCATCTATACCATGTAATCGCACTAATTCATACAAAAGAGGTTTGCAATGAATAAAGTATAACTAGTTTTGTGGTAAGGAATGAAGTCGCTTATTTTGCTGAACTAATTGACCATTATCATAATAGAATCATGTTTCTAAGGAGTTCTAGGTAGGTTAAGAATGAAATCCATGCTTAGATTGATCCATAGCTGCTTAAGTAAAAGTAAGGATGTATATTCCTCATATGGCTCCATTCTTCCCTCAACTTGCTTACATACCTTACAACGTTCAAAAACTTTGCATACATCCTTCTTTATCAAGCCAATAGAAGTGTTCTTTCAATAGCTCGATAATTCTCTTTTCATCATAGAAATGGCTCAATTGGGGGTAAGGTCCAGCAATTAGAAGAGCATTGTATGTCGCATGGTGTCTAGTACGCCTTCGAAAGCCCTTGAAAATCCGAAGGACTAAGTGCCTCCTATGCCTAGTTGTACTCATAATCGTATCAAGTCTCCAAGATGAATAGCCTTTGGTCGATGGAACAATGTAAGTAAGGGAAATCAGCAAAATGGATCCATAACCTCAAGAAAAGGATTGGTTCTAAAGGCTAGGTATAAGGGTCTTAGTCCCAAACCTATTAGCTGTCGGTAGACTACTTAAGCTGCTTCCGTAGTGAGAGCAGGTTGCTACATGCCGACTGGGGGATAAATTGGGAAGCGCTCCCCTAGCATTGAACAACCGACTTAGAACTAGTACAAATAAGGGGAATCCAACAGTTTAATTAAAACAAAGCATTGCAATGGTCCCTGTAGATGTTGACATAATGCGATTTCTACCCAATGCTCTGAATGTCAAAGTAAAGAAATTCGATCAAGCACAGGTAAATAGTGGGAGTAACTATGACTCTCTTAAGGTAGCCAAATGCTTCATTGTCTAATTAGTAACGTACATGAATGGATTAACAAGATTCCTACTGTCTTTATCTACTATCCAGTGAAACCAAGCCAAGGGGAATGAGCTTAGGAGAACCAGTAGGAAAGAAGACCTTGTTTAGCTTGACTCTAGTCGACTTATTGATATGACTCAAGAGATGATAGGGATCAAGGACCAATTACATGCTCCCGATCCCAAGGGCTCTCTCAAGTGGTCTGTTGAGCTGTTTGAGGTAAGTTAAGCGCCGAGGAGTAGTGCTTGCCCTAGTTTGATCTACCTAGTTGCTTTACTCTCTATGCCATCCATGATGTTGTCAAGGTGATCAACTAGCATACCGAGCCGAACCCTCTACTAAACTATACTCTAAGTGTCAAATCTAAATGCAACAATCTCCACTATATCGAGGCCGAGCAAAACTATCAAGAGCCAACTATCCGAGGCCAACCCTAATGTGAGCCGACCCTAAACCAACCACTGTCCAACCCCTTTTAACACTAAATAGGCCTGAACTGAGGTCTACCCCTTCCTGGACCATAATACTGTTAGAATCACAGTAAAAACGTGTGCGCATTATCCTTTACTAACATCCGTATTATCCTTTTTGGTAAAGGACGCCTAAATTCCTTCTTTTGAACAATTTCATATTTTTCTTGTAAATTATTCTCTTTTGTTTTTAGCAAAAAAAGACCACTATTTTGTAATTTCTATAACTTAGAATTTACCCTAATGGGATGATATAAATACCGTCATACTGTAAAAGTTGAAATCATATCAGAATACAAATGAATATACTGAACTTTTTCACTCTCGAGCCAAGTGTCCCTCTTACTCTTGAGCTACTATTATCTAGCCCATTCAAGCATAAACTAGTGACGAGTGACCTCCAGCCATACTTGTGTGCCATATCAAGTGCAACCTGAGCTTGTGTGAGGTATTGGTGCGTCATATCCTTCGTCGGTGCATGGGAACCCCCTTGCTCAACCTTCGACTATCATTTACCTTTCAAGCCATCTTGCGGCTTAGACTTACCCCTTTGGTTACTCATGATATCAGGTTCATGTGTTCATCCACGAATTCGTATTATCTTGGTATCAGAGCTTAGTTACGTTCGAAGCTAGATTTTGCTAGTGCTCTTTTAATAGTTTGTCACTGCTCTCGTGTGACAGTGGTTCTATTGTTAGCTTTGAAGTTTAGTAGCAAGAAGTGTTTTGTACTCTGTTTTCCCTTATTTTCAATATGCCAAAACAAAGTGTGGTTAGCTATGTGTTTGTTGAGAAATTGTCATTGTGAAGTAAACATCAGTGTCAGATTCAAGTGTGTACGGAACTTAGGGAAACCAAGAAAGTGGTACTCAACATGGTCAAAGACAGGAAGGAAGTTTCTCACCTTAATCAATAGGTGACTACTTAGATAGGCTTACTAATTTGGTAGCTAATCTAGTGACTGTCATACAAGAAGATAGACAGTAAGCTAGGTATAGCCCCATTAGGGAACATAAGCAGTAACAACAACAAGGCAATGGCCAATTTGGTCGAGCTAATGCCTTAACTCAACTACCTTGAGTTAAAGGAGTTAGCAAGGATGCTAGACATAAGTTAGCGCTTGAAGAGATTGAGGAAGAAGTTGAAGAAGATGATGATGCAGAAGAGTACTATGGAGCTAGAGAAAGAAATGTGCGGGGCGTTAGAGTTAAAGGACTCAGGATGCATATCCCAAGTTTTTCTAGAAATGGTGATGCCGAAGACTACCTAGATTAAGTAGACAAGATTGAAAAGCATTTTGAATGCCACGGGGTGTCTAACAATGCAAAGGTTAGACTTATTGTATTGGAGTTCACTAGTTATGCTGCCTTATGATAAAAGAACTTGCAAGCTACTAAAAGAAGGGAAGGAGAATGAGAGATTAGGAGCTGGGATGATATGAAGAGAGTTATGTAGAGAAGGTTTGTGTCAAGCTATTATCTATAGGATACCTTCAATAGACTGCAAGAATTAAGGCAAGAAGGATTGACTGTGGATGCTTACATTAAAGAATTCTAAATGCTAATGATTCGATGCGAAGTCATAGAGCCAGAAGACCGAACTGTATCTCAATTCATTGGTGGATTGAAGTATGAGATTGGGGATGTCCTATAAACCCTAGACATTAAAACGTTCAATGATGAAATTTGAGCCGCCCAAAGGATAAAAAGGCACTAAACAAGAAGATTCTGACCACCCGTTAACCACCTAAAGGATAGAGCAAACCTGTGCGAAAAAAACCAAGCACAGTTACTAAGACCTAACCTGCTCAAACTACCTTAACAGTAGAGAAGGTGAGTAAGATCAAGTGTTTCAAATGCTAAGAATTTGGACACATGGCCACTCAATGTTTGAACAGGCGAACAATGGTGATCAGAGGTAAGGCGCTGACTATAAAAGTCAACAGTACAGATGAAGAAGTAGAAGAGCTGAAAGAGGATGGATAAGCCGAGCTGTCCAATGAGGAAGTCATCTACAGTAAGGAAGGCAACTTCATGCCAATCGCTCTAGTGTTAAGGAAGATGATGAGTGTTTGTCCTATACCCGAAGACAAATAGAGAGAAAATCTCTTCCATATTGGGTGTAAGGTGAGTGAATCACTATGCACGCTGATTGTTGACAATGGAAGCTGCACCAATATAGCCTCTACATTTATAGTCTAGCAGCTGAAATTGCCGACCATACCCTACCTGAAACCTTACAAGCTTCATTGGCTCAGTGATAAGGGAGCCCTACAAGTGAACAAACAGGTATTTATGTCAATCTGTATAGGTATGTATCAAGATTAAGTGCTTTGTGACGTACTACCCATGAGTGTGTCCTACCTTCTACTTGGACGACCATGGATGTTTGATTGAGCAGTTATATATGATGGTAGGAGGAACACATGTTCTGTGGAGCATGAAGGGAGAGGATTGAAATTAGGTCCTATGACTACTGAGTAGGTAAAAATCATGTAGTCCAGCTTAGCTGAACCCTGAAAAAGGAGGCTTTGGTACCGACCTGAGTCGAATTGAAAAGAGAAATGAAGCTGGAGGGACCGACCTATCTACTTGTCAGGAGGCTTTTAGAGATGAGACCCAGGGAGGAAGAGCTACCGACTAAGGTAAAAGACCATACTAGAAGACTTTACCAACCTTTTTCCGAAGGAGCTACCTGAGGTTCTACCCCAAATTCGAGGCATCAAGCATGTGATCAACCTGTAGCTAGGGGCTGCCTTGCTGAACAAGCCTAGCTATAAGCTAAATCCTAAACAAGCTATAGAGGCAAGTAGACGACCTCTTAAAGGAAGGGTATGTGCACGAGTCTCTAAGCCCTTATTTTGTGCTGGCCTTATTAGTGCCAAAGAAGGATGGTTCTTAGAGGATGTGTATGGATAACCGAGCCATCAATTGAATCACCATCGAGTATAGGTATCCTATACCCAAGCTTGATGATATGCTAGATGAGTTAAACGGAGCAAGAGTGTTCTCCAAGATCGATCTCAAATCTAGATACCATTAGATCTGAATGCGTGAAGGAGATGAGTGGAAAACTGCATTCAAGATACGACATGATTTATATAAGTGGCTTGTAATGCCATTTGGGCTATCCAATGCACCGAGTACATTCATGCGACTTATTAATCACATACTCTGATAGTTACTGGGAAGGTTTGTCATAGTTTATTTTGACGATATTCTAGTATATAGTCCTAACCTGGAGACACACCGAAAGCATATCTGACAAGTGCTTGCAAAACTCTAAGCTGAACAACTCTACTCCAATCTAAAGAAGTGCGATTTCTAACAATCCAAGGTGATCTTCTTGGGATTTGTTGTGAGTGAAGGTGGCATCCGAGTTGATGAGGAGAAGATAAGAGCGATTATAGAATGGTCTGAGCTAACCTGTTCTACCGACATGAGAAGTTTCCATGGCATGGCATCATTCTATCACCGATTCATAAAGAATTTCAATACGATTATTGCCCCACTCACCGAACTCTCAAAGAAGAATATTGAATTCAAATGGGTTAAGAAAGAGAGGAAGAGTTTTGAAGACGTAAAGGAGAAGCTAACTACAACCCCTATCTTAGCTTTAACGAGCTTCGATAAAGTATTTGAGGTAGAGTGTGATGCATCTAGACTAGGCATAGGTGCTGTGTTAATATAAGAAGGCTAACCTATTGCTTACTTCAGCAAGAAACTTTGAAGAGCTACACTTAACTATTCCATCTATGATAAGGAGTTCTACTCCATAATCCGAACCCTAACAGTATGGCCACACTACTAGCTGCCTATGGAATTTGTGATCTATACTGATCATGAATCCTTAAGATATCTAAAGAGCTAACCGAAATTGCCCCTGAGACAGGCCAACTGGGTTGAGTTCATGGAAGGTTTTTCTTATTTCGTAAAATACAAGAATGGAAAGAATAATGTAGTAGCCAATGCCCTATCAAGACAACATACCTTCCTAATCAAATTGTAGATGAGGCTACTTAGTTTTTCGACCATCAAGAATTAGTATGTCAAGGACCTACACTTTGGTCCTATCTATGGCCGTTGTGAGGAAGGATGGATGCTAGACAATTATCATAGGGAGGATGGATACTTATTCAAAAAGAGAAGGCTATGTATCTCGACCTATTCCACGTAAGAACTACTAGTGCGTGAGGCATATGGAAGAGGATTGATAAGACACTTTGGCTAGCGTCAAACTTATGAGGTATTATCTTCTAGATTCTTTTAGCCAAGAATGAAGAGAAATGTCCAATCCATGCTAGAAAAGTATGCAACCTATCGAAAAGCGAAGAGTTGAGCTAAGCAAGGATACTACCAACCCTTGCCAATCCTAATCAAACCATGGTCTGAGCTGAGTATGAACTTCATGTTAAGATTACCAAGGACGTCTTAAGGGAAGAACTCCATCATGATGGTTGTGGATTGATTTAGCAAGGTGGCACATTTTGTGCCCTATTCCAAGATTAATGATGCTTTGACTATCTCTTTTTTTTTCTTGCAGGAGGTAATCAAGCTTCACAGCATGCCTAAAACAGTAGTTTTACATAGAGACCATGAGCCAATTTTGGAAGATACTTTAGAGGCAATTGGGAACCAAGTTATTGTAGAGCATGTCCTGCCATTCACAGACCAATGGGTAGACTAAAGTTATTAACCGAACTATAGGAACTTTGTTACAGGTCACTGTCAGACAAAACATAGCCGATTGGGATCTATGTCTACCAATCACCAAATTCACCTACAATCAAGCCGCCTACAGCATCATAAGCATGTCACCATTCGAAGTTGCCTATGGGTTCAACCTCGATCTCCCATTAGACCAAGCACCCTAACCGAGAACTGATGATGATGACCGGCTAGTCGTTGAAAAAGTTGAAGCTATCAAAACCATGCACCAAAAGGTTGTAAAGCAACTGTATAGAGTAGCTATTAAGCTTGAGAAGTGAAGCTGAGGATGGAAGAAGAGAGAATTTTGACTAGGCGATTTGGTCTGGATATACGTTAGCAAGGAACGATTCCCAAACTTAAGGAAGAGTAAGTTATCTCTCAAAGCTGATAGACCTTTTAGAATGCTTGAAAAGATCAATCCTATTGCCTATAGGATCGAATTACTTGAAGGATACGGAGTCTTAGACTCTTTCAACATTGTCAACCTCCAACCTTACACTCCTGTAGATGAGCAAATTAGACATGAACCAGATTTGATCCCAAATCTCAAACAACCAAAAGAGGATGATAGGGATCAAAGACCGATTACATGCTCTTGAGCTCAAGGGCTCTCTCAGGTAGTCCATCGAGCTATCTGAGGTGAGTTAAGTACCGAGGAGCAGTGCTTGCCCTAATCCAATCTGCTCAGCTACTTTGCTCTCCATGCCATCCAAGATGTTGCCGAGGTGATCAACCAGCATGCCGAGCCGGAACCTCTACTAAATAGTAGTCCAAGCGCCAAATCTGAATGCAGCAATCTCTACTATGCCGAAACCGAGCAAAACTGTCAAGAGCCAACCATCCAAGGCCAACCCCAATGTGAGCCGTCCTTAAACTAACCATTGTCCAGCTCCTTCTAATGCTGAACAAGCCTAAACCGAGGTCCACCCTTACTCAGACCACAATACTGTCAAAATCATAATAAAAACGTACGCATACTGTCCCTTACTGACATCCATACTGTCCTTTCTAACAAAGGATGTCCGCATTCCTTCTTTCACACGATTTCATATTTTCCTTGTAAATTATTCTCTTTTGTTTTTAGCAAATAAAGACCATTCTTTTGTAATTTCTATAACTTAGGATTTGCCCTAACGAGATGATATAAATACTGTCATACTGTAAAAGTTGAAATCATACCAGAATACAGACGAATATATTGAACTCTTTTTACTCTCGAGCTAAGTGTCCCTTTTACTCTTGAGCTACTCTTACCTAGCCCATTTGAGCGTGGACTAGTGGCGAGTGACCACTAGCCATATTTGTATGTCATATTAAGTATAACCTGAGCTCGTGTGAGACATTGGTACATCATATCCTTCGTCAATACACGAGAACCCCCTTGCTCAACCTTTGACTATCATTTACTTTTTAATCCATCTTGTGGCTTAGATGCACCCCTTTAGTTACACGTGATATTGGGTTTGTATGTTCATCCATAAATCCGTATCAGGAGGTGTGGGATAAGTGGGAGCCCTCAGCTAAAAGTGTAATAGCCCTATTTGTAACGTTATTTTACTTATCCGTACATCAAAGGTAGGGCTTAGCTCTTTCTTTTGGACCTAAGGTCCACTTCGGTAGGCCGATCCAAGCGAAAAACATTATCAGGTGGGGAGTTTGGTTGGTGTAGTGACCCTAGGAGGGGCCTAGTAGTATTGCCTAAAATTTCCATATCACGTGTACACCCATGATAAGAAAATCACCTTACAAGTCAGAGATTGCAAGACTCTAAATAGTTATTTGCTAAAGTCATCAATTTTAGTTCATTGACTCATTATATAATATAAATAATTATGGATATCCATTTTTCCACAATTCCTCAAAACCACAGAGAATCGATATCCCCTACCAAAATAGTGAAATAAGATAAGCAATTCTAGAAAATTCTAAACTTACTAAAAACACTAAACTTGATTGAAATATTAGTCATTTTTTGGAACATTTTAAATTAACTACACAAGCTTTTCATCATACTGATTCAATAGTAGCACTCTACACTCGATTCTTATCCCATTCCCAACTATCGATCAACCTGCAAGGAAAAGAATTGTTGGGGTGTAAACTTATGCTTAGTGAGATAATTACCCTCATCAATACTGCATGGCAAAATTTATTAGATGCACAATCATATGAATGCATGAACAATCAGTATGCCAAACAACGTATGCAGTAGCCTAGGAACTGCATACGACTTAGAATTATGCCTCCTAAAGTCGGGGTTTAGAAATAATTAACTGACCCAAACCAAAATCCGGGTTCTAGACCTTGGGTTTTATTTCATTTGCACTATCGTGCTTATGCCAAAACAAAACTCTCTCTCTCTCTCTCTACCAAAATCCCTTTACCAAAATCAAATCATATTTTTAAAATCCCAAGTCTGGTGGTGTAGTGGCCTCCGCAATCCACAAACACACGCCCTAAGCAGAAGCCATAAGACTCGGCCGCTCGCCGATGGTTGGCATCTCCTAGCGCCTAGTAAGCCCATCAGCTTAAGATAGAGACTCAATATATATGATGGCATAGCTAGTGCCCAATCCTGCAGGAAACTTGTATTCCTGTGTGTCCCTTCCTATCTTCTACATGAAGCGGCAGTCGATGTTATCTGTATGCAATATGGGGTATGCATGATTCATTTTGATTTCTTAATCGTATAAGTGATTAACTCGATTTTCAGGGTGATCAGACAATTTCATTCCATACAATTCACATGTATATATATAATGCAAACAATTCCAATTATTATATATAATTATCAAGTCATCACATTCATCCACAAATTCATACACATGCATTTCCCATATCCTACAAGCATCCAAATTTATATATATAAGTTTAGGTGCATCTATTCTACAAGAAAAATCAAGTAAAGAGTCATCGGGAATTTACTCACTCAGCCATGAGGATCAATCAAAATAATCCAAGATAGGTCGTCTCCCCAAAGCTAGGTCCCTTGGACATCGCAAATACGATACTATAAGGATTTGAAATAAAACCTAAAAAACTAAGCTAAAACCCTTTAAGTTGTACTTTTGATTGGGTTTCATAATTTTTTACGGTTTTACTTAAAAGTTCAATCGCGTATAACTTTCTAGTTTTAAATTCGATTTTTATGATCTTATAATCAATCTTCATCGTTTTTTAGTGTACTTTAACGTGGTGAGGTTAGATTTTTGAAATGAGGCATACAAATCTGTCCATGGGTCAAAACAGTAGCGTTCCTCATGTGCTAGGGTGTATTTGGGCCTTGTTTGTTAAATGGCCTTTTTAATAACTTAAGAAATTCTTTGGGCTTGGTCTTAAGATTTTATTCTAAGCTTAAAATACTCCTTGAGATCAAATTTACAACTTTGATTTATATTCCTAAGGCTAACAACCACTTCTTGGGCCCTTTAGTGGGCTTAAGTTGTCAAATAGGCTTGTTTTTTGTTCAAACTAAAGTTAGTGACTTTGGTGGGCATATGGGGCCTTAGGTGGATTTCTTATGGGCTTCAAAACAACCTCTCTTGATACTTTATGATGCTAGTCAAAATTTCATTGAAGGCCCAACTTAGAGTTCTAGACTTGTTTTGAGAGTTTTAAGCTCAGTTTTGACTTTTAGGCCTTGTATACTTACTATACTTGCTTTAGTTAATCTTTTCACTTTGTTCATTCACTTTTATCATATTTTTGAACTTCTTTTTCCTACATTCCAGATCTGTTGATGATGGTTCCAAGGGGTCCTTACTTGGCTTTTCAACTTGTTTCATCATTTCTCAACTTAACTTTTCTTCCATGAAATGATTCTTTAACTCATGCTCCACACAAAGAAATAGAAGATCTTATACTTAATACAACTTCCATATCATATCTCATGTCATACAAAGTTGGATTCTTCATAAAACTTTATGTGATGGATTTTTCCTTAACTTAAGTCTAGATTTGAGCATGTTTAACTTAATGGAAACAAAATCAACATCCAAATGACTATGGAACCCTCACGTCCAGCATGCTCATCTTCCATTAAAGTTCTCATTTCAAGGTTTTCTTAACTTAAAATCTTCCATTCAAAGCATTAAACAAATGTCTTTACAAAACATCAACTTTACATACTCATGTTTCAACTTCATGTAAGGGTTTCATGGTTTGTTTCTTAAAACGATTTTTGGTATTATAACAACTTAAACCTTACTTATATCTTCAAGAAATCAAAGTCTCCTAATCATAAACACTAACCCACAAATCACAAGAAACACTTTCTCGTCCTTAAAGCAAAGTATGATGGTTGTGCACTAAGGTTCCACTTAAGCTCTTAACTTTGCTTCCTCCTTTTTGCCCCCTTTTGGAAACCTGAGTTGTTTGGTCTTTTGGAATGGGGTTTGTGGAATGTTCTAATGGTCTTAAAAGATCTTAGATGGTGAAAGAAAATGACATAAGAACAAAAGAAGAAGTTGCCATGAGTGAAGCTTCAAAAATGGAAGAAAAGTTGATTTTGTGGGGTAAGGTTGTTTCTCCTTTTTATATTTGTTTCAAAGGAGAGAAAGAAGATGTGAAAGTGAAATTGAAAGTGAGAGAAATAATGGAGAGAGTGGCCAGTTGGAATTGGGAGAGAATGAGTGTTTAAATGTCTTGAAAGTGTTGTCTTGTAACTTACACAAAAGTCAACAATTGCAACTATTGATGATGTAAGCATTAAGGGGTGAATAGTGATGTGTAAGAGGAAGTGATTGATGGTTGAATAACAAGTGCATGGCCTCCCTTTCTTCCTTGTTTAGATCTTCCATTTCAAGTCCTTTTCGTCCATGGAATGGTCTTGTCTCATTTATTAAAGTTAAGCTTATGAAATCTTGTGAAAAATTGTCCATATGTAGTATAAGTGAAGAGATGATAAGGAGATTATTTTATTACTAGATTTTGATAAGTTATCAATTGATAAATGATTCCAACTCTCAATTGATAAGTTATCTAAGGTGATTGGTTGGTTTACTTATTTATGTGTAAGGCTTATACATGAAGATAAGGACATAGCCTTATAGGAAATTGTTTTAGGGTTTTTATCTTACATTGTTTTGTAATTTATGATTTGATTTTCATAGAATTGTGAAATTTTCTAAAGTTAAATAAAATTATTCAAATTAAATTATCGATTAGTCACTTAGGGTCAAAATTCCCTAATTGTTTTAGGGTTTAGGGTTTTAGGTGAGTTTAGCGCTCGAAGTTCTTAAAGCTTAGGTTTTCTCAATAATTGGTTTTTGAATTGGAAGTTTTAATTTGTTTCTAAATGTAAACTTAAGTTTTTAGTTTAGTTGATCCTTGGGAACGTTCAGACAGTACTTTTTATTGAATCATGGGCCTACTAAAAATAGGGTTTATATTTATCAATTGATAAGTTATTTAGGATGATTACCTGGTTTACTTATTCATGTGCACAAATCTTATGTATGAAGATAAGGAGATTGTTTGATATGAAATTCTTTTGGAGTTTGTCTCTTAAATTGATTTGTAAGTTATGATTTAATTTTTATAAAATTATGAAAATTTATAGAATTGAATAAAATTATTCAAATTAAATTCTTAATTAGCCGCTTAGGGTTACAAGTCCTTAATTGTTTTAAGGTTTTGGGTTTAGAGTCTATGGTTCTCGTATTCGAGTTTTATCGATAATAAGGTTTCGAATTGGAAAATTAAATTCATTTTTAAATGTAAACTTGGATTCTTAGTTTAGTTTATCCTTGGGAACATTTGGGAAGTTTTTTTAGTTGAATCAAAAGTTCGCTAAAAGTAAGGTTTACAATTTATCCATACGTAACATTGCTTATAAGTGAAAATAAGGGAATTGTCTTGTATGAAATTCTTTTAGGTTTTGGTTTTCGAATTAATTTGTAGGTTGTGATTTGCCTCTTAAGAAATCTTTGAGTTTTCTAGAATTAAATAAAATTTATTGAAATTATATTTTTAATTATTTATTTAGGATCGTAAGTCCTTGAACATCCTAGGTTTTAGGGTTTGAGTGATTTTATGTATATTTTAGAGTTTTTCATCAACTCGAGAATAATTTACTTATACTTAGGAGCTTAAGGATCAATTGGCTTAATTATTTAGGAACACCACTTTATTATGCAACATATATATATATATATATATATATATATATCATATGATAGATTAAGAAAAGGAAATTGCTTAATAACATATTTACATATACATATTGTGGGGATACTTATGTACGCAAGTAAAATAATTTTTGTAAATTTATTAATTTATTCCTTTAATTAGCTTAGTTTTGTTGTTTATTATTACTTGAAATAATCCTTGATTCGTTTATTATCAGTTTTATATAATTTCTTAAAATTATTGATAATTTTATTGATTTATAGCTTTTCAAGTATTAAGATAATTTTATAGAGTTTTAAAAAAAATTGTTTTTTTTTTATGATTTGATATTTTTGGTTTCTATTAAGTTTAGGTTTACATTTTTTTTTTAGTACACGTATGTAGGGATTAGGGTTTTCTTGCATGATAAGGGTTTCCAAATCGTATAATTGGGTCTTTCAAGTTCATTTTAAATTCCGAGTTAGAAATTTTAGTCGGTTTTTATTTTATGTGGTCTTATCAACTTAGAGAAATATTTACGATACTCGAGTTTGACACCATGTTTAAAAGGTTAAATTTATAGAGTCTACAGTTGGGGTGGCACATCTGTTAAAAGATAACGCATGTGCCCTAAGATGAGCTCAACGAGAATAGAAATCTTGTGTAGAACAAAAGGGTAAAATCTCGTTTGATTCTAATTTCTAGTGCGAATATGAACCATGAAATCATGGCCTATCGATCCTTTAAACCTTCAAAATTTGAAGCTAAAGGTATCAAAAAAGCTACTACAGGGATAACTAGCTTGTAATAACCAAGCATTCATAGTGACATTGCTTTTTTACCCTTCAATGTCAACTCTCCCTATCATTGTGAAGCATAATTCACTAAGTGTTAGATTGTTCACTTACCAATAGGGAATGTGAGTTAGGTTTAAATCATCGTGATATAGGGTAGTTTTACCATACTAATGGTAGTATCATAATAGCAATTCAACCTAATACAAGACAAACCATTGATTCTCATAATTGGTCATCGTGCTTGGTTGAAAAGTCAATGGCGCAAAGCTCTCGTACACTGAATTATGATTGAATACTTATAAGTTAGAATCCAATCTAGAAGAGATGCATGCATCCGCCACTTGACGGCTAACTTGTAGTAGGGGCCTCAGCCCCCAAGGGCATATGCTATTGGCTAAGGCCCCACAACAGAGGAGCTATGTATGCCGTGTTGAAATGTAATTTCCAACGAGCAGCTGGAAAATCCTTTGCAAACAACTTAAATATGTGATAGGGTATTATAAGTGGTAGAGTAACCTTGCTGCTATGGTTTACTAAGATTTAACCTTTCGTTGCTAAGATTCATCCCTCCTCCATCACTAAATCCATCGCCAAGCATAGAGGTCCGAGGTTCCCATTCACCTAAATACAAACGCTAGCAATTTAGAGATTGAATCTAGGTTATCATATGATATGCACGTACGATGAACGGAGATGAAGCAACTAGCTGAAGAGGTGCTTCACGAGTAGTTTTAGCCAGTTTTTTGAGTAGGAAAAAAAGGTATTCATGGGTTTTTCATTGGGACAAGGGATTTAAGTTGTGGTATAAGGGAGTTTGGTGGTGGTTTTAGTAGTGGAGCAAGTTGGCACTAGAGTAGTGGTAGTACATGTGTTATGTAAGTGTTTTTAGGCATGAAAGGAGAGTGTAGCTAGGGGTTTTCAAGGGTGGTGAAGCTAGTGGTGTGGGTGGCTTAAAGTAAGAACCATCGTAAAGTGGTGGTGGATAGGGCCTAGGGTTCATACAAAACCCTTAGGTGGTGTTGCTCGAGCTAGAGGGTACAACTAAAGGAAAGAGGGGGTGGAATGGAAAGCTTAGGAGCTGAGGAACTCAACATTTTGTTAGTTTTGCTTAAGTTGTTTTAAGTTCAACTACAACCTAGAGAGTGAAAGAAGATTGCTTGGATTAGACATAGAAAGCTTAAGAAAGAGTGTGAGAAGTTAAAATGGATGAGAACTAATACCTAAGAATAGATGATCAAGTCCTATTTATATTAGTTAGAGCTCAAACAGACATAGAAAGCTATTAGACACATTGAATTTGAAAAATTTCAATAAATAGGCTTTGACCAGTTTGATTTTCGAATTTAATAAAAGATGTTCCTTAAGCATCCTTCTTACATAATCTAGCATTCAAAAGCTTCGGAAATAATTATAATAGCTTGAATTAAGCTCAGTCAACATTGAGCTTTAACTTCCAATCTAAGTTTTTCTTGATTTTCTAAGTCAATTTATCCTGTTAATCATATGAATCTAGACACAAACTCAGTTGGAATCAAGATTAGGTCATATCTAGCACACATTTCCATCATTAATTTGATGGAAATCATTTGTAAAGCATAAGAAAAATCAAGGCAAAGTAAGGAGGTTAACCTATTCAAGCATAAGAAAACATAAGTTAGGGAAGGAAAGAGGGGGAAGAAAAGGTACTACTTTGCACCATGTCAGCCACTTAGTCCAACCAGCTATTGCTACGTATTAATGAAAGACATGTGGCTCAATAGGCACTCAACATGTAGCCTTGGCAAAGGGAAAGATATAAAAGGTATAGAGTGCCTCTTATAGGAATTAAACCTAGAACCTTCTATTTCTTTCATTGCCAGGACCAATTGTTATACTGGATGAGTTGTTGGCTCGTACCTTATTAATTTATACGATGAAAATACATATAAGGGTGTTGGCATGCTCTAAATTTTGATTTTAATTGTGTCTTAGCCTAATCAACCCAACATGAAAGATACTTGAGCCGTTATTATTCTAATCTAAGATCTTGTTATTTTGTCCTAAAGACTTTCCCCAACTTTTGTATTTTTTCCTATTTTCAACTTCTTTTTCTTTTCTTTCCATTTTCAACATTTTGTGCTTTTTCTAAATTTTCTAATTTTTACATTTTTTCAACTTTTTTGTATTTTTGTATTTTCCCTTTTTTTTGGATTTTTTTAATCTCTTTCTTTTTCTAAACTTTTTATTTTTGTTAATTTTCAATGTAATTTTCTTATAATTTTCTAACTTTTTTATTTTTTTAATAATTTTCAATTAAGACCCTTTTATTACCTAAATGAATTTTTAAAAATTATAAGGACACAAAAATTTGATGTCCACACATATCCATGCCTTTAATCAACTTTAGAGCTTCATCTAGTGCCTTTGCACTTAAAGTACCTCATGCTACAGCATCAATCATTTGTTGGCAGGATAATAAAGGCCATTTGTAAAAATTCTAGATTTGCATCCTTAATGAGAGACCATGGCGTGGACAATGCCCCAAGAAATGCTTATATATTTCCTATGCATCATATAGAATGTCACGATCAATCTGAGTGCAAGATGATAGTTTGCATTCCTAGTTGGTGGAAAACATTTCCTTAAGAATTTCTCAACTAAATCATCCTATGTGGTAATCAATCCTCTTAAGGGTGAATTCAACCATTGGTTAGCTTTGTCCTTAAGTAAAAAAAAGGAATAACCTTAGCGTAATTGCATCATCCATAGCCCCATTGATTTTAAACACACCATAAATCTCTAGAAAAATTAAGATGTGATTATTTGGATCCTCAACTGCTAACTCATCAAATTAAATGAATTGCAACACCATATCAATTGTATATTGTTGAGTATGAAAGTTATGTGCTTGAATTGCAATTTGATTATATTGGAATCAACTCTAGTCATAGTCGCCTTAGCGTACTCAAACATAGTTTTGTTAGCTAATTAATTTAACTAAGTGGAGAACCTTGGCTACTTAATATAATTGTTCCATAAATGCTAAGAAAACAAGTATTCTTTTCAATTTTAAGGTCAAATTCTACAAGATCGATTATTTTATTCCATGTCATAGAATAGAAACATATATATGTTAGAGGCAACCAAAGAGAGAATGAAGCATTATAAGAATAGTAGGATACAACATTTGCATAAAAAAATAGTTCAAATAACTAGTTAAGGGATTTTCGTAATATTTGAAAGAGAAGTCCTTAGCAACAGTGTAAGAAACTTGATGGTAGGCAAGTGCACCTATCAATTTTATAATATAGAAGATGTGAGTTCAAATGTCGATCACTTAGAGACTCTTGTGAATTCAAATTAAATCACTTAAAATACTAGTAATTCTCCTTTTTTTTTCCAATTATTCAACTCAACAATTAAGATCAATTAACTAATTAGAAATTCTAATTATTAAACTAACCCTAACCAACAAAAACTAAAACAAAACAAAATAAATAAAATTATTTAAGAAAGCATAAACCTTAGTAAGTCTATTATATACTACCTAATCCTATGAAACTTTTAATCTCAATTACTTATTAGACTATAGGAATTCCAAGTATAAGTTAACCAATATCACTTTAACAAATTAACTCCTAGCCTTAAGTATACTCTACATGAATTACTTTTGCAGTAGAATGTATTAAGATCACATTAAACTTTGGAATTCCACTATTAGGTTATTCTAATTTGCAAAAACTAAATAGCTAATCACTTAATCTATTTTAGTTCCTTCTAATTACATGAGTCTATTCACAATAGAATTCGAAAACTCTAAGTTGACCTTTAACATTGGTAAATATTAACTCAATATAATAAAGCATAGTGCAATTAGATGGCAATAGTAAATATCATTGATTGAATCAACAAGAAACAATGTTACATAAGAAATTAGGGTTCAATAACAATTCAATAAGAAAGATAAAAAAATGAAATTAAAAAGAATAACATAAACAAACAGCCTTAGCCTTCAATTTTACCCTATTTACTCTTCTAAGGTTCTTCTATCTCTAACTCAAGCCTAGACTCCTATTTATAAGACCCAAAACATAGGGTCATAAGGAAGTTTCCAAAGATAGAAATTCTTTTCAACAATAACATGTTCACATCTCAAGATGTAGGACTTGAAACACAATGATCACGGGCAAGAAGCACTAGTGTAATCTCTACTATAATCTTCTCTAGCCTCTAATTTTCGTTAAAATCTTGCTCTTAAATGCTTCAAAACTTCATCAAATCCTTCCCAAAATCATCAAAACTTCATCAACCTTTTTAACCAATGCCTACAAAGTAAATATTTCACAATTAAGCTTCAAATACTTTGAAATGAACATAAATTAACACTAAAATCACAATAAAACTACCCTAAATTTATGTGCAAAATGAATGTATTCAATTATGTTGTACTCCGAATGGCAGAGCACATAAGGATATGTACACCAGCAATTTGCCCCAAACTGGGAAGGTCCACTTGGAACAAGTCTCTGGTAATGGGTATTGCAAGTTGCGAAATCCCAAAATTGACACAATTATTACAACCATAAATTTTTAATGTATTAAGAAATTTCTTCTATAATTTTTTTAGGACTTAATGAGATTATCACAATTTCATCTATTTTGTCTTCATTGCCTTACTCCTCTTTACTCTTGTTATTTTATTTATTAATTACAAGACCAAAGTGACCTTTGTTGTATTAATCAAAGTGATCCTATAGCAAGCTTAGTAGCTGTAACGCCTTAATGTAGTTTCCAAAGCGACATTATCATAGTAGCTTCAATTGCTTAGTAGAAGGCCCACCTCTTAAGCATGCAATGGGCATAATACCCTTCTACAATACCCAGCTACAAGATCAAAGCGATCTCAGCTGTTTGGTCGAATTGATCTTATAGTAAGCCTAATAACAGTAACGCCTTAATGTAGATTCTAGGATTGGAGCAGCCTCATTTGTAAAAGGTCAAAGTGACCTTATCATAGTAGTTGCAATTACTTAGTAAAAGTTTCACCCTTAAGCATGCAACAAGCACGCATCCTTCTACAACATCCAAATCATGTGATTAGTATGATCTCAACTATAATGGATCGGAGAAGTCCCGTAGTAAGCCTACAACTGTAATGCCTTAATGTAGATTTTGGGGTTAGAGTGAACTCAACTGTAAGAGATCGAAATGATCTTGTCACAACAGTTGTAGTTGCTTGGTAAAAGCATTGCTTTGCCGTCCTCAGCATGTAATTAGTATAATGACCTCCTATGATCCTTAAACCATGCAATTGAAGCAATCTCAGCTCTGAATGGTCAAACTGACCCTACAACAATCTTAGCAACCGTAATATAAGTGATCTACAAGTTTAATAGCAGTTTTAACTTAAGAGAGCAATACTTTAAGCATATAATAAGAATCATACTTTAAGAGGTTAAGTGCCAAACTCACTACAAGCTTTCCAAGAAACTTTCATAAATATGCTACTTAACAACAAAGATGTTGGCAACCATTTAAGTATAAACGATAAATAAGCACATAAAATCATTAAGAGATTCATGAAGCTAAGGTAATTAAGCAACTAAATTATTATATTGTTCTACTTATTTATTGTCTCATCAATTACATAAAGGAAAGAGATTAAGAAAAAAAAATAGTATATGAAAAAAAAGAAAAGATCAAGAACCAAGGTCTTGTTCTATAATGGATTTAACATATATATTGCCAATCATCCTATTTATGTCAACTTCAAGGGCTTTAGCTTCCTCTTCAAGTGTTGCCATCTCACCCATCAAAGCTTTAATCTTTCATTTAACCTTCAATAGATTCTTTAGTAGGGGACAACAGTCCACTAGTTTATGAGCCTTTTATACTACAATTTATGGGCTCAATACACAAAGAAACAACTAGCGTGGACCATCATATGCATCTACAAAAGACATTAAGTCTACCTTAGGGGCAACTAATATATAGCACTGCTCACTTAACATCTCTAATATAATACGACATAAATAAGACCTTGCAAATGTTGAGTCCACCTAGAATTCCCCATCCAAAGCATATAGACACTCTAAGGGTAGTGTAAGATGTGGTGCTACATCAAACCCATGAGAATGCGTTTCACCTCTAATTAAAGTTGCTTCCCTATCTTAATAAGATAGGTCAACTATTGTAAGAGAAGACTAACCAGTGGAAGCAACAAAAAGAGCTACACAAGAGGAAACTATTGTCTATGAGAAACCCTCATCATGAGTAGCCATACACAACAAAGCATCAGCATAGGTCTCAAAATCTATATTCAATGATAGATTTGGAACTTGAGCCCCAGTAACTACAATTGCATCAGTCTCATTGATTACACATATTTCCTCTTTAATCTCCTCAATCTTGTAACAATCACTATATCACTTGGATTCGCATCATCATCTATACGATCATAAGCCTTAGGAGTTACGTCATAATTAATTAACTCCTAATCATCATTTCCTTCACCCTATTAAGTAGGATCTCTACACAAGGACCTCTACTCTTCATGTCGCAAATGGCCCTAGATAGTATCCTACCAAAATTAAAAAAGAAAATGATTAATGATGTCTATGGTCGAAAGGAACAGTACTACTAAAGAGCCCCAACAACTACAATTGCATCGATCTTATTGATTACATATATTTTCTCTCTATTCTCCTCCATCTTGTAACAATCACTATATCACTTGGATTCATGTCATCATCTATACGATCATAAGCCTTAGGAGTCATGTCATAATTAATTAACGCCTAGTCATCATTTCCTTTACCTTGTAGGCTGGGATCTCTACACAAGGACCTCTACTCTTCAAGTCACAAATGGCCCTAGATAATATTCTACCAAAGTTAAAAATGAAAATGATGAATGATGTCTATGGTCGAAAGGAACAATACTACTAAAGAGAAAGTTTCTTAGAGGAATAATCCTTACCTATTGGATGCATATCTTTTTTTATATCATTTTGGCAAGGTAATGATGGAGAAAGGCACTATGATGCTTTCACCCTTGTCTCAACTTGTTTAGGAGAGCCTAACTCCTCATTAACATGATTAGTGCTCTTCATGCCTTCCAATCCTTTAAGCCTATTTGGCCTTAGAAGTCAAAGATAAACTTGTCTCAATAAATAGTTGCTTTTACAATTGGCTCCACATTAGAAGCAAAAGCATACGTCTTAAATCCCTCCAAATAAGTCGAACAATATGATGACCAACATGGGGAGACGACAACATGGAAAGTATAAGAGGGAAAGTAGAATCGATCAATCTCAATAACAAGGGTCATGATGTCTTTGGTTGATAACTACTAGCAATAAGACTCAAAATATGCGATTGGAACTATCACATGGGGAATGCCTTGATCAAACCTAAACTGATGTGCCAACTTGTATGGAGAATAAACTACAAACCCTTGCTTAAGGAATTTATTGTTTGAACTCTTGACATTAAGTAATGAAGGAAGACCACCTAGGACACACAATAAAAGAAAACTAGCTTCTGAATGTTGCAAATGCTTATGGGTCTACAAGGAATTGTAATCTTGCGAACTAGGTATGTAATAGCCACTACATGACCAATTGCCATTAGTTTTCTCTACATATAGGCAAAATGCGACTTGTCAACAAAGTCAATAACACTAAACAAAGGACATTTGTATTGCCTCTCAACCTACGCCCATGATCATGGCTAAATTGAGTTGGGGTTGGTATTTACATTTAGAGATGAAATATAGCTCCTAAACCTCTCACAAAAGAAAAGCTAAAGAAAGACAACATCCACATAGCACAATGTTATGTAAGGGACCATTAAATGAATAGAGGCATGATGATACCAGTCTAAACGATGATATAAGAAACCCATATAAAGGGGTGCTTACACAAAGTACTCCCTTCAAGACATATGGATCACCATTGGAAATAGATAAGAAATAACCCCATCCTTGGGATCTCTCGAAAAGGTGTACATAGACAACCATAAGGCAATAAATACTACAAGTTCATACTTATCAAAAGACAAATAATGAATTAAGGTATTGTTGTAAAGAAGGTACATAATCATGAGGAAAAGAGTAGTCAATGCTCACCAAGTTCAATGATATGGGCCTCGAAAAGCAATGTCATTGTCTCTTTTACCACCAAAGAAATACTCAATCCATGTAGTAAATGTGACCTTTTTGAAGGATTCTTGCTCGACTTAATATTTGCTAATGGAGCTAAATGTGCACTCTAGTCCTTAGGAGTGGTTAACGTAACTATAACTTCTATACTCCCAAAGTCATGCAACTTTAACAAAAAAAAAAAAAGATGTCCTCTAAGGTTAGTGTAAATTCAATCCATGAAGTTATAAATGTGTGAGTCTGTATACTTACCTAGCCATTATGGCTTGCCATAGTAAAGCGTAAAGTCATGGCAATGGCATTGAAAATCTTAGCTTACCATTATAACGGGGTATAGTGCTTATGCCTTATTATGTATTACACCCATCAATACCATCCATTGATTACTTACTTTGGAAAGGTGTATTGGGCATAAGAAAGAACCAACTCTTTCCTCTCATTCCAAAAACAAACATAGACTCTCATTTCACTAATAATTCGGGCTCTAATTCCACTCCTTGGGGGATTTTTCCATAGGTATGGTCATGCGATTCTCCTAAGAACAAGCTCAAATCTGATGAGAATCTCATTTGATCGCATCATCAGTCCAATCCCTATGAGGAAATGGAACTTATCATATTTCACCACCATTATAAGCTAATAACTCTCTTTAAGAGGTTGCTCCAATAGGCCTAAGTTGGTTGGTCTTAGACTTAACCATGGTTAATGAAATGAGAATCTAAGAAAATGCCTAAAGTTAACAACGGGCCCATATGTTAAGAATCCACAATAACACCTGTGGTTAACCAAGGTCCTGAATGAATGATTAGATTTTGGAAATCAAAGCTAATAATTAAAGTTAACCACGGGCCCATCAAGATAATAAATGATAGCCTTGGAGCGAGACAATAGTAAGAGTCATCCTGGTAAGAAAGAGAAAGGATAAGAATTATTACCATTATTTTCTCTTTTTAAAATATAAAAGGGGCTAAACATGTGCATATTAAATATTGGTGTTGCTCATCAATCCAATTGAAGCTAATAACCAAACATCCAGATCAAAGTAATTGAAAAAACAAAACCTTAGCAAAGCTTGAGTGTTTAGCATATTTGTTACTATTGGTAATAAGAATGTTTATGTAGAGAAATTTGGAAATAAAAGAGGATAACTTCTAATTTAATATTTTCTTATTTTTTCTATTGTTTTTTTTAACAATTTTCTAGGTACACCTTTAAATTGATTTCTAAGATTTTATTGATTAGCTTAGAAAAATTATTCTATAACTAAATCCTAGGAACTCTGAAGGATACTATTTATTTTTAGCAAAAACAAAAAAAAATACACTCACAACCTTTTATTTCTATAACAAAATACTATAATTTGGTTAATAACTATTGGTAAAAGTCTCATCTTTTAACCTACTCCTTAAGACTTTTTGCCATTATACCAAGCTTGAATCTTAGAAACTTAAACTTGCCTTTTGGTAAGGCCTTAGTAAAAATGTTTGCTAGTTGAAACTTTGATGGACAACAAATAAGCTTCACTTCTTTTTCTTGTTTTGCATCTCTAATAGCATGGAACTTTACTTTCACATGCTTAGTCTTACCATGGTAAACTGGATTCTTCATAATAGCAATTGTTGACTTGTTATCCACCAACACCTTTATAGCTTATCCTTACTTGCAGCCCAAGTCTACATATATCTTTCTTAACTATATTGCTTGATTAACGGTTGTTGAAGTTATAATGTATTCAACTTCTGCTATTGATTGAGGTACAACTTCTTGTTTCTTTAAAATGTATGAAAATACTCCTAAGAAAAGTGAGAAAATATAGCCAAGAGTACTATTCGTGTCATCTATTGAACCTCCTAATCACTATCAGAATATGCAATTAACATCAGGTCTGATAATGACTAGAACGATATACTAAAATCTAAGGTGCCTCTTAAGTATCTAAGTACTCTTTTTGCTACACCCATGTGAACATCACTTAGTTCACTCATGAGCCTTGATAACAAACTAGCAACGAACATTAAATCAAGCCTGGTTGATGTGAGGTGTAGTAAGCTCCCAACTACACTTCTAAGTGCCTTCAAATCAACTTTCCCTTATCCACCAATTTAGATAATTTGTCATTCACCATAAAAGGCATCGCAACCAACTTGCAATGCTCCATCTTGAACTTTTTAAGAGTATCATGTGCATACATGGTTTGAGAAATGAAAATTCCATCTTCTACTTGATGGACTTCCATGTTAAGAAAGTAATTCATTAAACCTAAATCAGTCATCTTAAACTTCCTTTTCATCTACTCCTTAAATGTGAGGACCATCTTAGGATTTTTTTTCCATGATAAGAAGATCGCTAAAATAAAGTGATATAATGAGCATATCCTTCTTGCTATGCTTTTGTACGTGAAGTGTATGTTCATTTTTACTTCTCTCAAATCCTTGTTCAAGAAAATAAGAGTCAATTTCGCTATACCATGCTTGCAATGCCTATTTGAGACTGTAAAAGCCTTTTTCAATTTGCACACCTTTTCTTCTTCTCCTATTACAATGAATCATGGAGGTTGCTTACTATAAATCTCCTCCTTTAGCTCTCCATTGAAGAAGGCAGTTTTGACATCAAGTTACTATATTTTCCACTTTTCTTGAGCGGCTAAAGCAATGAGAGTCCTAATTCTACCATTTCAAGCCACTAAAGCAAAGATAACTCTACGATTTATTCTAGCTTGTTGTAAGTAGCCTTTGATGCCAAATTTGGCCTTGTATTTATTGATAGAGCCATCAGGGTTCAATATGATTTGGTAGACCCATTTCACACTTATCACCTTTCAATCATTAGGCTTATTAACCAACTCCCATGTGTCATTCTTCATTATCATCTTTATTTTATTTTCCATAGCCTCTTACCACTCTTTATGTCTATAAGCTTCATCTAGTCACATGGCTCTTCAATAGTGAAGTAACATCTCTTATTCTCGCATTGCTCTAGATCTAAATGAATGAAGGGACACTCTTCACATATCTCTAAGTCTCAATTTAATGAAAAGTGACATTAAATTAGTGCCTATAAATATAGTATCACCTATATTCATTTATACAATGTTGCATCACCTGTAATCACTTATATTCTCTTAAACACATGATAATACTAAAGAATCATCTATGACAAATCACTTTTACACATACTATTACACTTTAGAACTCAAGAGTATATATCATAACTTAAACTTTTACATAAGAAATGAACTATATCACAACTTAACTTTACATCAAGATAATTATATTAAATTGAACCTTTTACATTGTTGATTACATATAACTATAGCTATATAAGCAAAAATTACACCGCGACTTCCTAATACATAAGTTCTAGATACATTTTTCTTACCTTAAGTACAAAAGTATATTTACAATTTCAAAATATTATTTACATCAAAAAGAGGCTAGAACATTCAGATAATAAAGTACATAACATAAACCACACAATCCACAAGTTCAAAAAGTAGTCAAACTTCTATTCACTTTATCAATCTAATTCGTCTAATGCTACAACACCTTCTAAAGGAAACCAATTTTCATAAGTATTTAATTCTATAATTTCATTTTCTACTTCTGAGTCAAAACTTACTGCTATATATTCACTTATCCTAAGAACATAAACAACTTCCTGCACATCTTCACTATTTCATTTGTCAGCTCAAGTCCTTTAACTTGATTCACCTTCTGTCCTTCATCAGCTTCTACTTGATCTCTAAAATTAGCTATTACATCTATTTCAACTTCCTTCTTAATCTCATTTTCTCTTTTTGCCTGTACTATTGCTACTTTTAACTTATACTCTGAATATTCTTCAGAATCTTCCTCAAGACACTCTTCTTCTACATTCTTACTTACATTTTCCTATTGAACTTAAAGTAGACTTTCAGGAGGTTCTATGGATGGTTTAAGCTCATGTGATTGCAAGGGTACTTCAATACCTACATTCCTAGTCTATGGAAATCTTGGAAACCAATTTGTGATTCCAAGAGGATAATCTCTAGATACATATAGGGTTCCTATAAGGGCTTGATCAAAGCCGGGTGAATAATTCTTACCAGGTTCCACTATAGCAAAAAAGTACATCATCGAGATCATCATGGATACAATCCCCTTATCATGCATATATTTCTTCTCAAAAGCTACAATTGTGATGTATTAATTATACGAAGGACCTAACTCATCCTCCATAATTTTCCAATCATCATTCATACTCTAATATAATCCCCTCTTATAAGAAATTATAATCTCATCTATAGTATAAAATATCATCCAATCAACTAAGTTTAATAATAAATTTTGCAATCGAACTCGATAATCAATAAGAGATTCATCTCCTTCTCAATCAAAACGTAACCAAGCAAAAATAAGCCTATATTTTCGAATCTAAAAGCAAGCACAAAACAACACAACATAAGTTAGATTAGTATTATCTTTTACTTGTTTTCATTTTATTTTTCTTAAGTTCTTATACATAAATAACCTAGATATACACTTACAAGTCTACGTCTTTTATGTCCCGCTTAGTTTCCCTAACTCTCATTATTCCTAGCATTTAGTTTATTTTAATTAAACGCTTCAAAGCCTGGTTCTTTACAAACTATGCCCTAATACAACCTAAAACTGTTATGCCCCAAAGTTGAGGAGTTGTAACAACTCCATTGTGTAAACTAACTTAAGCTATAAGCTATCCTCTTTAGCCTCTAACGTAAGTATGGTCAATACAAGGTAAACAATAACTTAACCAGCTTTAAAGCAGTCAAATGGTACCTACAATATATAATACTTATGAAATAACACTTTACAAAATATACTCTCCTACATTTACAAATAGTCCAAGTCCTTTTCATAGTTTTATATACATCATATGTTTTAAGGTTTCCAAAAGTATTGTACAACTCTACTGGTACGTTCACTTTATGAAATTGAAATTTCATTCCCTCCTTATTTTGCCATCACCATGTTCACTTGGTTTTTTTATCACAAAATCGTAATTCCATGAGAATTTCTATTACTTGAAATCAAGTACTAAGGATTCCTCAATTCAACCAAGGAATCACAATTCCTCATCACTACCACCGCTAGCACCGCTATCACTACCGCCGCTATCGCCACCACCACCAATTACCGCTGCCGTTGTCGTCACTACCACCACGGTTGCCACCACTATCACCGCCGACCACAACAATTGCCACTACCGCTACCTCCTCCGCCACAACTACTAACCATCATAGCTACCTCTACCATTACCACCACCAACCAACATTGCCACTACCACCATTGCCAACCACAATCACCAACCACCACCATCACCTATTACTTTAGGATTAGTTAAGAAAGAAAATGGACTGAGGATAATTTATTCATTAAAGTTATATTACATATCTATTCCTAAATTGCTTATAAATCCAACTAAATAAAGTAATATGTATTATACCCTTATTCCAATCCTAATGGAATTCTCTCCTCATTCTACTCTATGAAGTGAATGTATCGTACAAGAAGACTTCATTATATATCATAGATATATCAGTGAGTCAACAAAAACTATAAGGCCTCCCAAGAATACCTTATAGTCTTCCAATAAAAGAAAAACAAAAAAAAAATACTTGAACATTAATCCATTTAACTATTCACTCCTTAACCAATCAGAACTAACTTGCAAATTATTATAACAAGGCATCTTCAAATACTATTACACACTTGCAAAACAATTTATCGAGATGTAAGCTAAACAAACATGATTGTTTAATCAATATATATATGCAATTTTAGCAAGTAAATGATAGATCATCCCACAATGTTTAACCGATCCATTGTAAAGTTAGAGAAATTTCATCTACTTTAACCTGGATTTTGGGTTTCAACGCAACACTATCAAACTAAATCTAGGCTTGTGCAATGGAAAACACCCTTCTCCCTAAACAACATTCAAACAATGGTTCTCAATCTTACCGCAATCCCCTTTCTTGTCACTTAGTTCGACTAAAGGTGCAAAAAGGACCATTTCTACTATCTTCATCAAAGTGTTAGTATTTAGTCTAATAGCTTAATCATTACCCATATTGAGTTATCATAAATGTCATGCTAAATCTTAGTCAACTTAAGATTAATCTAGATTGTAGGGTACGTAACCAAGTTCATGCACAATAGACATGATATGCTCAAGCAGAAAACAACACTCGAAGTTCAACTCTTAATCATTAATCGGTATCATAAGCACATACATAGCATACGTACAAACAATATAGCTACAACCATAGACAAGCACTCTTAGTTCTCCAAGTATCCTAATATGATACTTCAACATGTCATGAAGCATTGATCCTAACTTACTTGATGCCAATACAGGTTAATCTTGCTTCTCGTACTTAATCCCTTTGTAAATCCCTAAACAATCAATATAAATATTTTTGTTTTTGCTAAGTAGAAAGTATATGATTACTTTTTAATGTCTTACATATTGTTTACATAGGTTTATTAAGTCTCTAGTCAAGTTTTAGCTTACTAAAGTCTTTGAATAAGGTTCTAAATATTAGTCTTAATATAGCTTTTACTCTGGAACCTTCTGAACAAGTATCTGAAAACAGCTTCGTTAACTAAGTACTATCTAAATAAGTATCTAAAAACAGCCTTATTGACTAGGAATTCTTTAGTTAATTTGCGAATGCTATATCAGCCAAGTATTTCATATCAAGAAGCTCTCTGATTAAGTCTCTAAACCTAGGAATAACTCATTTTTTTAACAGACTAACCTTTTGAAGAAATATCTAAATAAGGTCATTTTGTAAGGTTTACCCAAAACAATTTATCCCATCATCATATTCTAGATTATAGATATGGTAAATCATGTTTATCATACTAAGTAACACCATAATACTAAGTTCCTCAAATTCACTTACTTACCTATTAATGCATTAAGCCCATATCCATCAACTTGCACATATCTCAACCCCAACTCAAATCACACAACTCCAGATTGTTCTTCACAGTAAAATATAATCCAAGTAAACTTCAAAACTTGACACTAAAGGTTTCATCATGCTCCATATACAAAATCTTTAAGAATATTGCATTTTTTTACCTAATTTAAAGGCCCTAAAATCTCTAAAAATTATTGAAATTATTTTTTTTCCAAAAACTCTTTATGCAATACTCACATGCAATATAAGGACTCTCTAGAAAAAGTTTAGCTTTGAAACTACGTCAATGGGGTTATTTAAATCATATTCAAAAATTGATTAATTTCACTTAGTTTATTAAGGAAGTCCCATACTTGATCAGAAAACATTATAATTTGATGTTTTTCTTTAAAATTACATGTAAAATATGTTAGAATAATTTTTTTCTTTTTTTTTTGGAATTAAATTAATATTTTTACAATTTAAATGAAAATTTAGGTGCAAATTTGACTCATTGGGAAATGGAACTTTCAGCCACCAATGCCAATCTCCACCCTATTAACCTTCCTTGCCACTACCACCACTATTAAGTAGTGGTGGTGGTTCACACCCAGGTAGTACTTGAACTAGTGTTCACTAATTCCACTTGATTCATGCGATTTCACTTTTCAATTTTTCTAGAATTTTTCTACCCCCTCCTCGAATTTTTCCAAAATTCCTCATATCATTAAGAACACTCAAAGTGGTTTTAGTGAAATTTCCTAAGATTACATGGTGTGTAATGGGTGCTTTCTCTCTGCTAAGAGCCTTTATCTCCTTAATCTTGCATATTTAGGTATCTTAATGTGAAGGAGATGTGTCAATAGCTGTCCATAGAGTAAGTCATTCCCTAACCATTGCAAATCTAGTGTTTTATCAATTTTTCCTATTTTTTAATTATTTTTCCTATATTTAGTTAGTTAATTATACGTGTTTTCTAGCATTTTAAGCATTTTTTAGTATGTAATTATATATAATAATTATACCTAAGGTACACGTACTACATTTATATATTATTTTATGTAACCTTATAATTTTTGTCTCCAAATAATTTATCTCTGATGTTTGATTATTTTCCATTATCTAATTTAAGCATTTCCATGGGGTAAATTACAATATAATGTAATTTAGTAAAATTATCTATTTTTAGCAATAATTCTATTATTTTATTATATTTCAACATTCTAGGCTTATGATGTTTTATTGTCTAACTACTAAGACTCACATGTGAAGTATCACCCTAATTGGTTAACTTTCATGTATGCCCTAAATTATTTGCTCGGAATCTAATACATAAAACTACAAGCTCTTGGAATCTCATACATGAGTTTACGAGGCTCATATTCTACTAATATCTAGTTTAGTAAAGGTTAAATTTGCCAACTCTATTCAAATGAGTAATTGTGTTAAATGATATGGAATATTAGTTCCTTAATATCAAAATAAAAAGTAAAGAAAATAATCATGAAGAGAAATAAACTATGAACAAATATGCTAGTAAATGTATAATCCAACAAATAAGCAAAGGATAACTAGTTGCATATAAATGAGGAAGTAAATAAATAAGAAAATAATGTAACAAATCTTGAAAATAATAAGCCATAATAAGGAGGAACTCAAGTTATAAAATGCAATATAAATAATTCTATTTATAGAATGATAATAATAGGAAAAGCATAACTTTTTTCCTTCCACCTATAATAACTAAAGTGAAGTATTATGTGGAAGCAAAGGACGAACATGGAGTAGTATTAGATGCAATGTGGTAGCTATATCAAAAGTGAGAATTTAGGAACCAAGATTGGGAAAATATTAAAAAGTTATTAAAGTTGGAATTTGAGAGCACATAAGTAGATGATGTTCAGACTTTAAGAAATGGATTTGAAGAGAAATTTGAGAATAACTTAAGGAAAAACTAAGGATAATATTTAGAGATCTAAAGCCTAAATAAAGGAGAAAATTGGAGATGAAATTAAAGAAAGAATTTGCAAATAAATGAGAAAAATGAAGAAAAATTTGTGTTTTCAGAAACACAAACACAATAACCTAATAACACCTTAACTCAACTTTTATAGCTACTCAACACAGCTATTCAAACACTAACATCTCATGTTATACTTGATACCCATAGTGACAGCTCAACCAAGAATAGCAACCACACTCTTGAAAATAGAACAGCTTCACTTACGATCAAAACAAATGGTAACCTTACTCAGAAACTCCACTAACACCATTGATAGCTTACAATACTCTAATATAACTCAACAACCAATTACAGTACTTCAATAATGCTGAACAACTAATAATAGCAGCTCTAACAGCTCCATCATCGTGCTAAAGCTCTCATACCAAGAAGATGTAAAAGCATGAATGTGGATGAATATACGCCAACATAATAACTTGGACAATGGATGGGTTCAAACCTTAAGATATAGTTTGAGGAATAAATGATAATGGAAGGTGAAGCAAACTCGTACACAAGTATATAGATATGATGCACGGCACACTTCACACGAACCTACTATTCAACTCAATATCATGTAGGAATTAGCTAGATGGGGCACTTACTACTAGCATTACTCAAGAATTAGATAAGAGTAGTTTCAAACTTAAGCTATGCTAGCTTAAGAGGAATGAAGAGAAGGGTAATATGAATATTCACTTGATTGATTTGGCCAAATGTATATAAAGGGGTAATTTTAGTCCCTAATTAGGACTCCTAGGAATACACAATTATCTAAGAGGATTTAGTAACAAAAGTAGTAAACAAGGCATGTATAAGGTTAAAAATGGTGAGCAACAAAAGAAATATTCATATGGTAGATAGTACATTATCAAAAAAAGTAAAGGAAACATATCTTTGCATGGATGACACAGTAAATTCGCTCCTAGATAGAGAAGGTTATGGGACAAACTCTCATAAATAGTTTGGTAACCTCGACAGACATCTTAAGACATTAGGACAAACTGGTAATAAGGTAGATTGAGTTGTTTAAATCGGAATGTTAGCTAAACTCCATTACTCGAGAGATAATCTAGCATAAGCTAGAGCTTAAGTACCCAAGTTAGTCGATCTTCAATAGGAGCTTAGCTTCTTCCTTAGCAAACTACTATAAGAGATCTTGATAGACTAAAGTAGCCAATCCTCGAGTTTAAGAGCGAGTTATTAGGCCTTGATTCATATCAACATCTCTCTAAGGTAATGTGTCCCAAAACGCCATCAGAGAAGGATAAGTGGACAAATGTATAAGCATAACAAGTAGATATAAGGCTAACCCGAGTAAGGGTCAAAGGGTTGTTGTTAAGGCCATTCTTAAGTATTTAAGAAGAACAATTAATTTATTCTTAGTATATGGAGGAGATGAGGAACTAGTTGTTTAAGGATATACTGATGTTAGTTTCTAAACAAATTAGGACGTTCTAGAATAGCAATAAGGTTATGTGTTTTACCCAAACAATAATGTTGTTAATTACAGAAGTTCCAAGCAAGATATAATAGTAGATTCTACGGTGGAGTCCTTATACATCATAACTTTTGAAGAAATTAAAGAAGCCATTTGGATTAGAAATTTCATCCTTGAGTTAAGAGTGGTTCTAAGCATTGTTGATCCAATTACATTAAATTGTGATTACAATATAGCTATAACTTAGGCTAAGGAACTAAGTTTCATGAAAGTTCCAAACATATGCCTTGAAAGTTTCACAACCTAAGGGAGATGCCTCAAAGAGGTGATGTGCTAGTTTATAGTATACCAACAAATGAAAATGTTGTAGATCTACCCAACAGAAACATAAAACCATTGGGAGGAACCTAGGGCTTAGTACATGTAATACTTGCCAATAGTGTAAGTGAGAGTCTTATTATCTATATATTATGTGGCAAGACACTTTCAATGCATTTATGAATATTATTAACACAATATAAGTTTTTATTGTATGTGTATATGTATGCGTATGTGTGCACACACTTGTATGTATTTAACAATAAAGCTATATGGATAATTACAGCATGTATGGAATAATAATAAAGGTGTATTATCAGTGAAATTTCGTGATATCATATTATATGAAAATTATCCTTGGTTTGATATATATTTAGGGGAGACATAATATTTAGATCAATACGTTATATAATTAAGGTTACTAATAGTTAGTTTTCTCTCATATAGCATACTCATTCATTCGGCTACCAATAAGCCAAATATTTTGAATCTTTCAACGTACCTTTAGAAAGATGACACACAACATTTATGCCAAGTATCTTAAATCCATTCTTGGTTTAAATTCAAGCCCATGGTGTAAACAGTTATCATAAGCACGATTAGATTACATAACCATCTACTCTCCCTATATATCAAGAAAGATATCAAATCAAGAAACTTCTATGTGTCTTAACAGTTATTCCGACAACTACCTTAAACATTACAGCCAACTATAAATATGAGAAAGAAAACTCCATAAGAACTCTCTAACACTTCTCTCACATACTTTTTATACAAAGTCACCCTACTAACTTAGGTATCGACATAGCCGTACCGGACTGGCCTCAGTACCAAGCATTTTATTCTCTTTTGTAAGATTTTCCTTGATTCCAAAATTCACCAACAACATTTGGCACAGTCTATTTTTTCCTAAACACACCCACATGGCTAAGACAAGAGTATCTAAGAGTGTAAGTGCCAGCACTACCTGCCAACACCTTGAAAGGGGTAGTAGGCATACTAATGAATAGTAATTGGCTAGGCTCAAGCAACTCTACCTCAACTTAGCCAAAGAAAACCAAGAATTAAAAAAAAAAAAAAAAACATGAGCAAGTCCTTAACCTCCTCCATAGTGATATTCACCCAAATCCAACCCACAACAAAGACTAAGGCGATCAAGATGCTGAAAAAAGTGATGATTCCATTTATTCACTTGAGTTGCAAAAAAAGCAAGCCGAGTTTATGATAAGACCTTCGGTTCTTGCTTTCAAAAGGAATGACAAATGCAAACAACCACAGCAAGTGCACCTTGTGAGTCCTTTGCATGTCAGCACCCTTGCTGCCCCAAGCAAACAGTTTCAAATTAAAAAGAGTCCCTTTGATCTAGAAATTTTGGAGGAAGTAATACCTCAATGCATAAAGTTAGTACAATTTAAGACTTACAATAGAACAAAGGACCTCGAAGACCACTTAGAGTACTATCGTACGTTGGCCAAGTTACATAGCTTAAGTGATGCAATAGCCTATTAAGCTTTTCCTTCAACATTGAGGAATGCAGCCAACACATAGTTTAAACATTTTAAAACCAAATACCATTTCCTATTTCGATGAACTAGTAGAAGTGTTCCTTTAACACTTCCTTATGAGTAAACTTCATGTTAAGGACTCCTCAATTCTTAACACCATTAAACAAAAGTCCAATGAGTCAATTAAGTACTATTTCACTAGATTTATAGCCGAAATGGTCCAAATCCCAAAGTTGGATATGAGTGTGGCCCTTAATGCCATAATCGATGGAGTCAAGCCTCATGGAGACTTTTTCAAGTCTCTTGTAAAGAACAAGCCAAAAACTTTCGCTAAGTTTAAGGCTAAAGCCACCTCATACGTTTGATAGGAAGACAACATAAAGGTACGATGAGAAGCCGATCAGACTAAAGGAGATGAAAAGAATAACAAGCGAAAAGTGTGAAGGATAGACTTAGCATGAACAATGACCACAATTTAGATGCCGAGAGGAAGAGACCGAGGATCCCGACATTCTCATCCCATACGCCTATCAATCGTCCAATCTCGGATATTTTGATGGAGGTACATAAGAAGAGAGGTGTCCTCCAGTGGTTGAAAAGAATGCGAGGGAATCCCTCAAGAAGAAATTTGAACAAGTATTGTAATTTCTATCGTAACAAGGGTTACAATACAGATGAATGCATTCAACTCAAGAATGTAATTGAAGATGCAATACAATACGAGTACTTGTGAAAATTTCTAGCGTATGATGCTGAAAGAATCAAAAGACCGTCTTAAAGGAGACAAAAGGAACACTAAGATGACACTCGGCCAGCAATGGCTATGAGAGATGCAAGGGATGTTAATCCTAGTAGAGCACCCAACGGAGTAATTAATACCATAGTCAGTGGACCTAATATAGGCCAATCAAGTTCTTCAAACTCGATTAATGCCAAGAATTACGTTTGTAATATTCATGGAAAAAAGGTTAAGATTGACAATACAATATCTTTTGAAGAAAAAGATTTTGAAGGTATCTAAAGGCCATACGATGATGCACTCGTCATTAATGTGAGAGTCGCTAACTTTGAAGTCAAGAAGATTTTTGTTGACACAGGAAGTTCGGTCGATATCATTTTTCAACGTACTTTTGATCAAATGAGGCCCAAGATCAAAGTGCAACTGCGGTCTTACAAGTATGATCTTTATGCTTTCAATAATCAACCCATCTAAGTAGCTGGAGTTATCTCTTTGCCGATACAAATTGGTGAAGACGAGCATGTTGTAGAGGACAAAGTGAACTTTCTCGTCATCAAATGTTGGTCCCCTTACAACATGATAATGGGATAGCCATGCCAACATTTATTCGACATTGTCCCTTCAATGACACATCTTAAGGCCAAGTTCCCTACTCCCACAAAGTCAGTATGTGCAAAGGGGATCAGCAATTGGCAAGGTCCTTATATATAAGGGCCTTAATACAAGAGGAAGTATTTCAAGTTAAAACCTGTCTAAAAGGCAAGTTAGTCAGCATAGAGAATGCTAAGAATGAAACAGAGGAAATTCCTTTAGGAAATGATCCTAGGAAAACAACAAGGATAGGAAAACCCTTGTCAGCAGATGTTCGACAAAGTCTGATTAACTTCCTACATGCTAATGCTAACGTATTTACATAGTCACCTTCGAACATGCTGGATATTTCGAGAGACGTTATGGTACACAAGCTCTAGATTAATCTGAATGTGAAGGTAGTCCAATAAAAAAAGAGACATTTTGTACTAGAGAGACAAGCGGTAATAGAAGAAGAGGTCTAGAAATTATTGAAGGCAGGATTCATCTAAGAGCCTTATCCGACTTGGCTAGAAAATTGTATGCTAGTCAAGAAGTCTAATGGCAAGTGGCAAATGTGTATAGACTTCATGGATCTCAACAAGGCCTATCCCAAGGATTGTTTTGCACGGCTAAAAATCAATTAGATGGTAGACGCAACCATAGGACATGTGTTGCTCTCTTTTATGGATGTTTTCTCTAGTTACAATCAAATCAAGATGGATAAGGTAGATGAAGTCCGCCCATCTTTCATTACCAATTTTGGAATGTACTATTATATGGTGATGCCCTTTGGGCTAAAGAACGCTAGTGCCACATATTAGATATTAATAACGAAGACGTTCAAATCTCAGATCCATAGGAATGTTGAAGTATATGTGGACAACATAATTTTGAATAGCATGAAGGAAGATCAACATCTCGTTGGTCTGGAGGAGACGTTTGCTACATTGAGGAGATATAGCATGAAACTTAACCCACAGAAGTGCGTCTTTAGCATAACATTAGGGAAATTTCATAGGTATATGGTTACACGATGTGGAATCAAGGCTAATCTAAGAAAGATTGAAGTCATAAGGAATACAAAATCACCTCGTATGATTAAAGAAGTGCAAGAACTCACCGGGTGAATTGCTGCCCTCAACGGATTCATGTCAAGAAGTGCAAAAAAGTGCGCAAAATTCTTTAAAATTTTGAAGAATTCAAAGGAATTTAACTAGATCAATGATTGCGAAAGAGCTTTGAATGAGCTCAAGGAATTTCTTGCGTCACCCCCAATACTCTTGATAAGCATTCTTGGAGAAAATTTATACTTATATCTATCGATCAACTGCCGAGCACTTTCCTCTATACTGGTCTGAATTGACTGTAAAGAGCATCGACCCGTTTATTACGTGAGTCATGTTCTATAGGGGCTAGAGCTTCGGTACATAGAGATTGAAAATTTTGTATTAGTAGTAGTTCTCTCGGCGAGAAAGTTAAAGCCATGTTTTGAAGCTCACCAGATTATAATCCTCACCAATCAACCATTACGGCAAGCATTACAGTGGCTTGATTCCTCAAGGAGGATGATGAAATATCCCTTAAAGCTCAGTGCCCAGGGTGTACAATATAAACCCAGAACGGCACTAAAGGCCCAAGTACTGGTAGATTTCGTAGTTGAATTCACTGGAGAGGAAGACTATATGAAGATTGCCGAGAAACCTATCTAGTTTCTTTATATTTATGGTTCTTTGACATGAGAAAGAAGTGATGTAAGCTTAGTTCTTCAAGGCCCCCATAATGTCAAAGTTCATTATGCTCTAAAATTTGGATTCCCAGCTAGTGACAATGAAGCAGAGTACGAAGCTCTATTTGCCGAATTGAAATTGGCAAAAGAAATTAGTATCGAGAAACTCGAAGTGTTCTTTGATTCCCAACTGGTGGTAAATCAGGTCACCAGAAGTTACACGACAAGAGAATAAAAGATGAGTAAGTACTATTGGTGGTACAAACACTCATAGAAGAATTCCTATCTTTCTCCATTCACAAGATTCCAAGAAGCAAGAATATTGCCATCGACAAGTTGTTGAAGTTAGCCAGTATGGCATTCCCTAAGCTGAGTGAGAAACTTTTCCTTAAGTTTCTTCCATAGAAAAGCTTATCTAGTCTCTCGCAGAGCTGTTAGTTAGCTCCTTGCCTAAGTAAAGAATCGTAGATGGATTCCCTAGTGAATTATATAAAAGATGGTATACTCCTTGACGATAAAAAAGAGGCATGAAGATTGGCTTACTAGGCTGCGAACTACACGCTGATTAATGGTCAACTATATAAGCATCGCAGATCTCAACCCTACCTTCGATGCCTTTCCTCGAGAGATGCCTAGAGGGAGTTATTTGAACTATATGGTAACATATGCAGTAACCATGTAAAGGTGCAAACACTGTATATTTGAGCTTTGCGACTCGGCTATTATTGGAAAACTATGAGAGAAGACACAAAGAACGTTGTCCGGTACTATCCTTAATGCTAGAAGCATGACTCACCGAGTAATGCACCAGCCATCGAGTTATGTAGTTTAACCAACCTTTGGCCTTTCGCTCTGTAAGGGATAGACATCCTTGAACCCTTTTCAGAATCTACCACCTAGTGACAATTCGTCATTATTGTAGTGGATTATTTTACCAAATGGGCCAAGGCTGAAGCAGTGGTGAAGATTATCAAGCAGAAGTCGGAAGCATTTGTCTCCGATTCCATCATATCAAGATTTGGATTTCCTTACACAATAATTATAGATAACGGCCCGCGGTTTGACAACAATAAGTTCTAGGCATTTTGTGAAAAGCATGACATTTGCCTCAATTATACGTTTGTAGCACACCTTCAAACAAATGGACAAGCAGAAGTCGATAACAAGATCATATTATACGGCATAAGAAGGAAGGTAGATCAAGTTAAGGGGAGATGGGTAGATGAACTGCCAAACGTCTTATGCGGATATAGTACCACTCACAGAATTGCAACGAAAGAGATACCATGATGGGAATCAAGCTACTAGACCTCTAACCTGTAGTTGAGCCCAAGGACTAGGGAAGCTGACACAACAAATTCTTCTATTCCAACTAACCCCTACTAAGGCCGAGTGCTTCCTTGCTAAGTTACCCTTCATGTCATGGCGTATGACCGCTCATTTTTCGATAGTATACTGAGTTGATGATTACTTTCTAGCACCGAGCCAACCAATTACTAGACATCTTCCTTATAGAGAAGCCGAGAGAGAGAGGCCAGACTGACTAAGCCATCCATGCTTGGACAAGCCCATCTCTCCGTACTTTTTGTCCTCATCTCCTAACAACCTCACCAATGTAGCATTGCCATGTATACAACATCATGTGCAGAATCTGTTACACTAATTATTATTTTTCTTGTATATTTATTTTTATCCTTTTGTATCTTGTACATTGCTTCCTTAGGAAATGTCCTTTTTGTCTTTTCCTTTTTAGGCAGGTTGCCCTAACTTATGAGTATAAATATCCTTGTACTTGTAACTGTGACAACATCAGCTCATTCTTAATATACTCTTTGAGTACTTTTTCTTGCTTACATAAATACTGTTTGTTTACTCGTGGCATCACTCTTATCCTTTCCCTTAAGCAAAGATAGATGGCAAGTAATGTCACCGGATTAATTCATGCATCATATCGAATTGTGTCATAAGTCCTTGAAAGTTCCATTGGTTCATCATATCCTCTAGAGCTGTTCGTAAGTTTTTGCTTACCATTTCAATCTTCATTTTACCCTTTCGTACTTTTCCCCATTAATCCTTTTTGAGCTTTCTACAAGTTTAGACCCATCCAACAACTAGCCTTGTCTATTCTTGGTCACGATTTGCAATATCTTGGTATTAGAGCAAAGGTTTTGTGTGCATTGTAGTAGTCCTTTTTTAAGCTTTATTATACTATGTTTTGTGTATGTGAAACAGAGCAAGTTACCGTATTCTTTTAACTGCTATATTGTTAGCTATTCACTTTCTGAAGTATTTGTTTGAGCTTTGAATTTGTGAAGAAAAATGACAGACCCAAGTATGAATGTTAATACTGGTGATAACAGTAGAGTTGTCCACCATGGATGACAATCTTAGGGAACTCCCAAAAGCACTGACAAGAGACTTAATGAGGTAGCTAACCTTGTAGTAGATCTGACTCAAGCTATTCATATGTTGTCTTGCTAACCCATTAAGGTCAAGCAAAATACTCTACAAGCTACTCAACGTGTTAGAGATCAAAACCCAAGTTGACCCGTTTAAGGTGGAGGAGTTGAAGGACAAGTAAAGTGAAGGATAAACCTGAGAAAGCTTAATGAAGAGGAAGAAGAGTATTTTAAAGAGAAGAGCGTATGAATCCCTAGAGCATCTGACCATATGAAGCTTCGAATTCCAAGTTTCAATCGATCTGGGAATGCTGATGAATATCTAGAGTAGGAAAAGAGGGTAGAGCATGTGTTTGATTATTATTAGTATGAGGATTATGAGAAGGTAAGAATTGCTGTTGTTGAGTTCTTTGGATATGCCACCATGTGGTGAAAGAATTTTTAAGCCATGAGAAAACGAGAGGGCTATTGAGAGATTAACACTTAACACGAGATGAAGAGAATGCTTAGAAACAGATTCATGCTGGAAACATACCTCCAAGATACTTTCACTCAGCTTTAGGAGTTGAAACAAGGAGGCCAAACAGTTGACGAGTATGTTCAAGAATTTCAAATGCTTATGATGCATTACAAAGTAGAGGAACCACTAGCTTGAACAGTCTTAAGGTCCATTACTAGGTTGAGAGGAGACATTCGGGACGTTGTGGAGCTCTAACTATTTAACACTATAGATGAGGTTGTTAGGATTGCCCAGTGAGTAGAGAGGCAAAGAAGGAGTCGAGTACCAACGAGGATGCCGACCAACCAACCCCGACAAGCAAGTCACCAAGCTCAGTCGAATATAGAGCCAAGCAAAAAGATTAATGTAAGAGTCGAGCAGAAAAACTGACCTAATGGTGAAATGCTGACACGAACGTATGAGAAGGGGCGAGGGTCTAGTAGGAAGACTAGCCAGATCAAGTGCTTTAAGTGCCAAGGGTTTAGATACACAGCTGCTCAGTGCTCGAATTGACAAATGATGGTCATTAAGGGTAACATCTCGAAGCTTGAAGTAGAGAGTACGGATGAGGAACCCGAGAAGCAGGAGGTTCCTACCTAGAAAGAGCTGATTAAGGAGGACGTGTTTGTCGAGGACTTAAACCAGTTACTTATGGTTGTCCGACACACTATGAACATGGAACCCTTATGAGAGGAGGAGTAAAGAGAGAATCTATTTCATACAACCTACAAGGTGAATGATCAAGTGTGTACACTCATCATAGATAGTGGAAGCTACACCAACGTAGCATCAATTAATCCTACTTCAAAATTGAAATTACCGATTATTGTACACCCGAAGCGATATAAGTTGCACTAATTAAGTGAGAAGGGAGCATTACATGTCACTCAGCAAATACTATTACGAATCACTATTGGAAACTATTCTAACTAGATTCTCTATAGCATCATACCCATATGTGCTTCCCACGTGTTGCTAGGTAAGCCGTGGTTGTTTGATAGGAGGGTCATCCATGACAGCTACAAGAACATATACACATTTGAGAAGGATGACTGAGATATTACACTAAACTCGATGTCATTGAGAGAAGTCGATAAGTTACAAAGGAAACTTGCTCACAGATCGAAAAAAGCTATGGTGATGAGTAGAGTCGAGCTCCAAGAGGCCATCAATGCTAATGAGCCAGCCCTCTAATTAGTTAAGCGATTGTTAGAAATGAGGGAGTGAGGTGAGTTACCCCTGGAGATCAAAGAGTTGTTAGATGAATATACCGACCTATTACCAAAACAGTTACCTAAGGGGTGGCTCCTAAGTCAAGGCATAGAGCACTACATTGACTTAGTACCCAATGCCGCATTGCCGAATAAGCTAACTTATTAGATTAAATCAATGAATTGTTGGAGAGAGGCTATGTAAGAGAGAGTCTCAGCCCTTGCGCTGTACCTACACTTCTAGTGTCGAAGAAGGATGGAACTTGGCTGATGTGTGTAGATGGCTGAGCCGTGAACAAAATCATGATAAAATATAGGTATCCGATCTCGAGGCTAGAAGACATGTTAGATGAACTGAATGGAGCCAAGATTTTCAATAAGATTGATCTTAAACATGGCTACCATCAAATTCACATGAGACCAAGCGATAAATGGAAGACTACGTTCAAGACTTGACATCGACATTAATAATGGATGGTCATGCCCTTCAACTTGTCGAATGCCCCCAGCACTTTCATGAGATTAATGAGCAGTGTAATAAGACATCTCATTGGGAAGTGTGTCATGGTATACTTTGATGACATCTTGATCTACAGTACCAACTTGTCGAGTCACTGTGAACATATCAGAGCAGTCCTGGATATCCTCCATATCAAGAAGTTATTCGAAAATCTAAAGAAATGTTCCTTTTGCTAAGAGGAAGTGGTATTCTTGGGTTATGTAGTCAGTGGAGGAGGCTTATAAGTCAATGATGAGAAGATCCGACCAATGGTCAAGTAGCCAACTCCTACTACATGTGCTAACATAAGAAGTTTCCATGGACTGGCTTTGTTTTACAAAAGGTTTATTAGGAATTTCAGCACCATCACCATGCTGCTTATCGAGCTAACAAAGAAGAACACCAACTTCCAATGGAGAGAAAGGGAGGAGAGAAGTTTTGTTAAGATAAAAGAAAGGTTGGCGTTCACCTCAATGTTAATACTACCTGACTTCAACGAAATTTTTAAGCTGGAATGTGATGCATCAAGCATTGGAATAGGCATTGTCCTGATGTAGGAAGGCTGACCAATTGCCTTCTATAGTAACAAGCTTTAAGGACTGTAGCTGAACTACTTTGTGTTTGATAAGGAACTTTTGGCACTAATCCAAGCAATGAAAGTATGGTAACATTATTTGCTGCCAAAAGAATTTATCATATATACCGACCATGAATCGCTGAGGTACCTTTGAAGTCAAAACAAGTTATTGAAGCAGTAAGTAAGATGGGTTGAATTCCTTGAAGGATTCAATTTTGTAATTAAGTACAAGTAGGGAAAGAGCAACATAGTTACCAATGCTCTTTCGAGGAGACATGCACTCTTATCAAAATTGTAGACCAAGCTATTTGAGTTTACAAATATCAAAGAACAGTACTCCGAGAATCCACACTTTGGACCCATAATTTCGTGATGCATCAACAAGAGGGCAATAGATGAGTATCTTATGGAGGATGGTTACTAGTTTTAAAGTAGAAAATTATACATGCTGGCTTGTTCACTGAGAGAGCTACCAGTCAGGGAAGCCCACAATGGAGGTCTCTTCAGACATTTTAAGGAAAGAAGGACCTATGAACTAATAAATGGCTAAGAATGAGGAAAGATGTGCACTGAGTTGTCGAAAGCTATGCCGTATCCAAAAAGGCCAAGTGCTAAGTCAAGCAAGGGAAAGCAATGCCCTACCTATTCCAATAAGGCCGTGGACTGAATTGAGCATGGACTTTGTTCTCAAACTACCGTAAATTGCTCGAGGAAAAGATTATATAATGGTCGTCATAAATCTGTTCAATAAGATGGCACACTTTGTGCCTTACACCAAGACTAACGACGCTTCGGCTATTGCTTCTCTTTTCTTATAGGAGATTGTGCGAATACACTACATGCCAAGAAATGTAGTCTTCGATAAAGACCCAAAGTTCTTGAGTCATTTCTAGAGAATCAAATTACTCTTCAGTACCTCATTTCACCCCTAAACTGATGGCCAAATAGAAGTAGTTAATCGTACTCTAAGGTCACTACACCGAGCTACAATAGGCAAGAACTTGACTAATTGGGATGTCTGCCTACTAGTGGTCGAGTTCACCTATAACCAAACAATACATAACACCACTAAGCAAACTTCCTTCGAGGTGGTCTATGAATTTAATCTCGAGTTGCCCTTCAACCATACCCCTATACCAATAACCGTGCAAGAAGACCTTGATGCAACGGCCAGAGCACAATCCCTTTAGCACATCTATGATAAGGTACTCAATACATCAACCAAGCTACTAGAAGAATGCGAGAAAAGACTAAGGATAGGTCAGCCAAACAATTTCAACTGGGATACTTAATATAGCTACACCTCAATAAGGAACAGTTCTTAAACAAGAGGATGAACAAATTATCTGCAAGAGCGAAAGGACCTTTCAAAATCCTCTAAAAAATAAATGAAAATGCCTATTGGTTGGAATTGCTCAAGGACTATGGGGTTTATGATGCCTTCAACATTACTTACCTCAATCCATATCACCTTGATGGAGAATTAAGCGAACACCATTCGGATTTGATCCTAAATACCAAACAACTCGGAGAGAATAATGGGAATCATGCTACTGGACCTTTGACCCACAGTCCAGGCCGAGGACTAGAGGGGCTAGCATGATGAATCCTTCTATTCCAACCAAACCCTACCGAAGTCGAGTACTTCCTTACCAAGTCATCCTCCGTACCGTATCGTATGACCGCCTATTTTTCTACAGTATGCCAAGTTGATGATTACTCTCCAGTACCGTGACGATCAATTACTCAGCATCTTCCTTGCCGAGAGAGAGTTCAAACAAACTAAGCCATCCTTGCTCGGATAAGCCCATCTATCCGTACTTTTTATTTGCATCTCCTAACAATTTCGCTAATGTAGCATCGCCATGTATATAGTATCATGTGCAAAATCTATTGCACCAATTATTATTTTTTTTCTTATATATTTATTTATACCCTTTTATATCTTGTACATTACTTCCTTAGGAAATACCCTTTTTGTCTCTTCCTTTTTAGCCAAGTTTCCCTAACTTATACGTATAAATACCCTTATACTTGCAATTGTGACAACATCAGATCATTCTTAATACACTCTTTGAGTACTTTTTCTTCTTTACGTAAACACTATTTGTTTACTCTTGGCATCACTCTTATCCTTTCTCTTAATTAAGGTTAGTTAGTGAGTAACCTCACCAAACCAATTCGTGTGTCATATCAAATTGTGTTGTAAGTCCTCGGAAGTTCCATTTGTGCGTCATATCCTTTAGAGCTGTTTGTAGGTTTTTGCTTACCATTTGATTCTTCATTTTACCCTTTTGCACTTTTCCTCATTATTCCTTTTTGAGCTTTTTACAAGCTTAGACTCATCCAGCGATCAGCCTTATCTGTTCTTAGTCATGGTTTGCAATACACCATTTAAGTTAGCATACAGTACGAAAGCTGTATTGCCGATTGAGTTGGACTTACCCAATCTACAAATGCATAATTTTGATGTTATGTTTTCCAGCCTAAAGATCTGGTTTACCATAAAATGGAAGTCACTAGTGCACGAGTGACTCAAGGAAAGCCTGGCGTAAGTTAGGAGGAACCTATCATGATCCGAGAAGTCATTAGAGAGGGGATATATCGACTAGAAAGGTTAGATGGATCAATCATCCCTTGAGCATGGAACGTCGAGAATTTGAAATTTTATTTCAATTAATCTATCGGATGATTTCTATCTTCACTCATTGGGCGATAGCCAAAATGTTTGTAAAATTGCAGTACTTATTTATGAGAATTATATTTGAAGCGTCATTATGTTTATTTTCGTCATGATTACCAAATTAATGAGTTCTAGGATGCACGACAAACAAACTGACCTAGGGTCTAGCTGAACGCAATTAACCAACTATACAAATTAACCTTACGATGAAGTACTGCGGCTAGTCCATGCCTCAAACGGTTAACGAATAGTGTAAAATGATTGGAGTTTGAAATAAAAGATGTTGAGAGATAGTTGGGCATATGAAATAAAATATGTTGAAAGATAGTCGGGTGTGTGAAATAAAACATGTCGAGAAACAAATAGCATGTCAAATAAAACATGCTAAGTAACAACTAGCATGTGAAATAAAACATACTGACGAATAAGAGCATGAAGCAACATATTATACCATATACATCGTAAAAGTGCAATACGTGAAATTAAACGTATTGGAGATCTGTTAACTATTAATAGCGCTAAGTTTTATATACTATGGACGATGAGTTAATATAAACTTAAATGCTCTGTCTAATAAATAGACAATGAGCCACTTAAAAACCTTCAGCTATTAAACGGTAATGGGTTAGCACTCAAATCCAACATTTGGCACCAAAGTCTTATATATTAATGGACTATAAGCCAATTAGCCTATCTTACAGCTTTACTTAGCACAAGTTATGTCAAACTCAAATAACCTCCATGCTTTCCTAACCTCTTCAGGCTCTTTCACCTCATCAAGCATATTGGTCTCTTTAGGCCCTTGACTCTTCAGGGTCTTTCACCTCTTCAGGTGTATTGGTCTCATTAGACCTTCATCTCTTCAGGATCTTTCACCTCTTCAGGTATATTGGTCTCTTTAGGCCTTTGACTCTTCAAGCGCCCTCAACTCTTCAAGCGTATTGGTCCCTTTAGGCCTTCGCCTTTACAAGTGCTCTTGCCTCTTCAAGCACTCCAACCTCTTTAGACCATCGCCTTTTTAAGCATATCAATATTTATAGGTGTTTTGATTACTCCCACTTTTCACCTTTTTAGGCCTTTGCTTATTTAAGTGCTCTAGCCTATTCAGGTTGGAAATGTAAACCCTTCCAAAAATCCCACAAAATCAGCCTCTCTAAATACTCTCTTTTCTAACTTTATCACTAAAGAGAGTTGGAGGCAAGTATTGATAGGTGTTTTTGGATAATTATTATGTGGGCTTATATTAGTCGGCCCAATTTCTAAGTCCGCTCCAATGACCCAACCCAAGGACAATCCTCATAGACTCACTATAAATACCAGCCAAGACCCTAGGTAAGAGGACTCTCTTCTTCATTCTCTCATTCCCATAATCATTCAATAATTTCACTCTCACCACAAGAGGGCTAATTTAGGCATCGGAGTGGCCGTGCCGAAGTACCCTCTAGTGCTCCTTATAGTCGTTTTCTCGTGTTCTAAGTATTCATGTACCGGAATGAGAATCATCCGTCAACAATTAGCATCATCTATTAAAACAAGCAATTCGTTCCCTTCATTTTTCACAATTCATCAAAACTTCGTGGTAAAATATTTCTCCCATTTGACGGACATTTTATGTTGGAAAATTACTTCTCCTCTGCTGCTTTAAATTTATATTATGAAGTTTAAAAAAGGAAGAGGGTAATGCGGGGACTTCCCACGAGATTACCCATCCTAGTACTACTCTCACCCAAGCTCTAATCTGGGTAAGTTTATCTTACCTTGCTTCCATACTATCGGTTGAACCACCCGAAGAACATGCCACCTCGCTCCTTATTTAGTGGGGAAATTTGGTCTTAGTTTCCATTGCCTCGGAATCGAATAGAACAAGTCAACGAGCAACTTTACAAACCATACCTGAATTGTTGTGAATCGTAACCAAGAACAGACAAAGCCGATCGCTAGATGGATCTGAGCTTATAGAAAGCTCGAAAATGATTAATGGGGAAAAGTACAAAAGGGAAAAATGAAGAATGAAATGGTAAGCCAAAACCCACGAACAGCTCCAGAGGATATGATGTACTAATGGAACTTCTAAGGACTTACGGTACAATTTGATATCACGCACGAATTGGTCCGATAAGGTTACTTGTCACCTAACCTTGCTTAAGGAAAAGGATAAGAGCGATGCCAAGAGTAAACAAACAGTATTTACACAAGGAAGAAAAAGTACTTAAAGAGTGTTTTAAGAATGATCTAATCTCCGTTACAAGTACAAGGGTATTTATATCCATAAATTAGGGCAACTTGCCTAAAAGGAAAAGATAAGATAGGCATTTCCTAAGGAAGTAATGTATAAGATACAAAAGGATAAAAATGAATATACAAGAAAAACAATCATAAGTGCAACAGATTCTACATATGATACTATACACATGGCGATGCTACATTAGCGAGGTCGTTAAAAGATGTGGACAAAATAGAACAGATAGATGAGCTTGTCCGAGTAGCGATAGCTTAATTAGTCCAGACTTTCTCTCTCGGCTTCTCAATAAGGAAAATGCCGAGTAATTGGTTGACTCGATACTAAAGAGTAATCATCAACTCGACGTACTATAGAAAAATGGGCAATCATACGACACAACATGAAGGATGACTCGGTAAGGAAGTACTCAGCCATAGCAAGAGTTGGTTGGAATAGAAGGAGTTGTCGTGCTAACCCTTCTAGTCCTCGGGCTTGACTGCAAGTCAGAGGTCCAGTAGACCGATTCCCATCATTCCCTTCGAGTTGTTTTGGATTTAGGATCAAATCTAAATGGTGTTCATTCAATTCTCCATCAGGGTGATATAAACTGAGGTAGGCAATATTGAAGGTGTCAAAAACTCCATAGTCTTCGAGCAATTCCAACCTGTAGGCATTGTTATTGATTTTCTGGAGGATTCTAAAAGGTCCTTCCGCTCTTGCAGATAATTTGTTCTTCCTCTTATTCGAGAACCATTCCTTGCTGAGGTATTGTCATACTAAGTCTCCCAATTGAAATTGTTTGGCCAACTTACCCTTAGTCTTTTCTCGAATTCTTTTGGTAGCTTGGTTGATGTGTCGAGTAACCTTGTCATAGATGTGTTGAAGAGATTGTGCTCTAGTTGTTGCGTTAGGGTCCTTTTGTGCGGGTATTGGTACAGGGGCATAACTGAGGGGTAACTCAGGATTGAATCCATAAACCACCTCAAAGGGAGTTTGCTTAGTGGTGTTATGTACTGTTTGATTATAGGCGAACTCAACCAATAGCAGGTAAACGTCCCAATCAACTAAGTTCTTGCCTACTGCAGCTCGAAGCAATAACCCTAAAGTATGATTAACTACTTCCATTTGGCCGTCAGTTTTGGGGTGACATGAGGTACTGAAGAGTAAATTGTTCCCCAACCAATGCTACAAGGTTCTCTAGAAATAGCTCAAGAACTTTGAGTCTCTATCGGAGACTACACTTCTCAACACATCGTGTATTCGCACATTCTCCTATAAGAAAAGAGAAGCAATAGCCGAAGTGTCATTAGTATCTTAGTAAGGCATAAAGTATGCCATCTTATTGAACCTATCCACGATGACCATTACAGAATCTTTATCTCAGGTAGTTCGTGGCAATCTGAGGACAAAGTCCATGCTCAATTCAATCTACAACCTCATTAAGACAGGTAAGGGTATTGCTCCCCCTTGTTCGGCTCAGCATTTGGACTTCTTGCATATGATACAGCTTTCGATAACTCAATGGACATCTCTCCTCATTCTTAACCAAAAGAATCGGCCATTCAATAGTTCATGGGTCTTTCTTTCCCTAAAATGTTCAGAGAGTCCTCTACTATGAGCTTCTCTGATCAACAGCTCCTTGAGTGAACAATTTGGTACACATAATTTTCTGCTTCGAAACAAATAGCCATCCCCCACGTGATTTTCATTCACTATCCTCCCATCGACACATCATGAAATTATGAGTCCAAAGTATGGATCCTCAGAGTACTGTTATTTGATACTCATAAACCTAAACAGTTTGGTCTACAATTCTGATAACAGGCACATATCTTCTCAAAAGAGCATTTGCAACTACATTGCTCTTTCCTTGCTTGTACTCTATCACAAACTTGAATCTTTTAAGGAATTCAACCCATCTCGCCCGCTACTTCAACAACTTAGTTTGAATTCAAAGGTACCTCAACAATTCATGGTTGGTATATATGAAAAATTCTCTCAACAGCAAATAATGTTGCTATACTTGCATTGCTCGGATCAGTGCCAAAAGTTCCTTATCATACTCGAAGTAATTCAGTTATGATCCTAGGAGCTTCTCATTGTGGAAGGCAATCAATCGATCTTCTTGCATTAGGATAATGCCTATTCTAATGCTCAATGTGTCGTACTCCAGCTCAAAAATTTTATCGAAGTCAGGTAGCACTAATACCGGGGTGGGGGTCAACCTTTCTTTTATCTCAACAAAGCTCTTCTCCTCTCTTTCTCCTCATTAGAAGTCGATCTTTTTCTTCGTTAGTTCAGTAAGTGGTGCAACAATGGTGTTGAAATTCCTAATAAACTTTCTATAAAACGAAGCAAATCCATAGAAACTTCTCATGTTAATACAAGTAGTAAGAGTCGACCACATAACAATTGCTCAGATCTTCTCATCATTGACTCGCAAGCCTTCTCCATTGACTACACATCTTAAGAATACCACTTCTTCCTAGCAAAAGCAACATTTCTTTAAATTGTCGAATAATCTCTCGGCACGAAGAATATCGAAGACTGCTCTGATGTGTTCATAATAACTCGGTAGGTCAGCATTATAAGTCAAGATGTTGTTAAAGTATACTACGACAAACTTCCCAATGAGATATCACAACACATGGTTCATTAATCTCATGAAAGTGCTCGAGGCATTCGACAAGCCGAAGGGCATGACCATCCACTCATAAAGTCCATGTCAAGTCTTAAGTGTAGCCTTTCATTCATTGCCTGGTCTCATGCGAATTTGATGGTAACTAGATTTAAAATCAATCTTGTTGAAAATCTTGGCTCCACTCAGTTCATCCAACATGTCTTCTAGCCTTGGGATCAGATACTTATATTTGATCATAATTTTGTTCATGGCTCGGTTGTCTACATACATTTGCCAGGTTCCAACCTTCTTCGGTACTAGAAGTGTAGGTACAACATAAGGGATAAGACTCTCTCTTACATAGCCTCTCTCCAGCAATTCATTGACTTGACGTTGGAGCTTAAAAGCTTGCTCAGGATTCATCCGATAAGCTGGCTTGTTCGGCAGTACAGCACTAAGTACTAAGTCCATGTAGTGCTCTATGCCTCGAGTTGGGGGCAACCTCTTAGGTAACTATTCTAGAAACAGGTCAGCATATTCATCTAACAACTCCTTGATCACCAAGGGTAACTCACCCCGCTCCCTCAGTTCCAATAGTCGCCTGACCAACATGAGGGTCGACTCATTAGCATTGATGGCCTCTCAAAGCTTAGCTCTACTCATCACCAAAGCCTTCTTCAATTCACGAATAGGTTTCATTTGTAACTTATTGACTTCTCTTGGCAGCATCGGGTTTGTTGTAATCTCCCGATCATCCTTCTTGAACATATATGTGTTCTTATAGCCGTCATGGATGACCCTCTTATTGAACAACCACGGCCTATCTAGCAATACATGGGAAGCTCACATGGGTAGGATGTCGTAGAGAATTTGGTCATAGTTCCCAATAGTGATCGGTAGTAGTATTTGTCGAGTAATATGTAATACTCCTTTCTCACTTAACTAGTGCAACTTATACAACTTCGGTGCATAATAGTCAGCAATTTCAGTTTTGAAACAAGATCAGTTGATGCTACGTTGATGCAGCTTCCACTATCCATGATGAGGTCACATACCTAATCATTCACCTTACAGGTTATATGAAACAAATTCTCTCTCTGCTCCTCTTCTTGTGAAGGTTCCATGTTCATAATACATTGGACAACCATGAGTAACTAGTCCAAGTCTTCGACAAACACATCCTCCTTAATCAACTCTTTTTCGGTAAGAACCTCCTAGTCCTCAGGTTCTTCATCCGTACTCTCTACTTCAAACTTCAGGATGTCTCTCTTGATGACCATCGTCCATCGATTCAGGCATTGAGTAGCCATGTGTCCGAACCCTTGGCACTTAAAGCACTTGATCTAGCTGGTCTTCCTACTAGACCCTTACCCCTTTACATACGTTTGGGTATGCACTTCACCATCAAGTCTGTTTTTCGACTCGACTCTATACTCAACTGAACTTAATGCCTTGCCTGTCTGGGTTAGCTAGTCGACATCCTCACCGGGACTCAGCTACTTCTTTGCCTCTCAACTTACTGGGCAATCTTAATAGCCCTATCCATGGTGTCAAATCGTTAGAGCTCTACAACACCTCAAATGCCTCCTCTCAACTTGGTAACGAACCATGAGATTGTTTGAGCTTGTAGTTCCTCCACTTCGTAACACATCATAAGCATTTGAAATTCTTGAACATACTCATCAACTGTTCGTCCTCCTTGTCTCAACTCTTGAAGCTGAGTGAAAGTATCTTAGAGTTATGTTTCTAGCACAAATCTGTATTTGAGCACTCTCTTCATCTCGGGCCAAGTGTTGATTTCTCAGTAGCCCTCTCATCTTCTCATGGCTTAAAAATTCTTCCACTACATGGCAGTATATTTGGAGAACTCAATAGCAACAGTTCTCACCTTCTCATAATCCTCATACAAATAATAATCAAACACGCGCTCTACCTTCTCTTCCCTCTCCAGATATTCACTAACATTCCTAGATCCATTGATGTAGATACCTAATTTTTGCCCCTTCATAAACCTAATTTTTTTATTTTTTTTATTTTTTTACAAAAAGGGTCCTAATTCAAAAATAAAAATAAAAATAATAAAAATTTGAAAAAATGATGAAAATACAAAAAAAATTAGAAAAGAAAAAATATATAAAGATTTTTATATTTTTTAAGAATAAAATCATTTTAGAGTTAATCGTTTTAGTTTTAGCTTAGTACAAATGATTATTTTAGGGAGTCACGTAATTTAAATGCAATTCAATTATACTAAAAATCAAGGTACAGGCCAACAACCTAACAGATAAGCATTGAAGTATTTGATTGGATTTAATTTGAGGTCTTGGGTTCGAGTTTTGCTAGGCACCTATATCTTTTATTTTTCTATCTTTTACAAAAAGCGAGATAAATAAGTGAGATCATATCTAATCAAATCTTCTCCATTTGAATTCGAATAGTTAGAGAATATTCAAATCTAGTTTGATTTTATTAAATCAGATTTGAATTAATTTGGATCTAGTTTAATTATTATCAAATCAGATACAATAGATATGATTCGATACGATATGGTTTGGGTTTATAAATACACACACATTCATGTTCAAAGGAAGTGGCTATACACAACACTTGCGATCAGCTCTCCTTCCACGCCGACAGCAACTCACAGCACGAATCCAGTTACAGCGGTGACTACAAGACCACGCCTACGACTTCACCATGAATGGCCACACTATCAATACCGTATTGCCCTCTTTGCGAACACGAGTAGCAGACAGCCTTCCTCTGACCAAGGATACCCCAACTCCGACAACACAGCAATTCACGCCGTACTTCCCTCACCGCTGACCCCCATGCACTACTTCAACCTTCGTCCAACAATGTCCAAGTGTTACTCCATCGACCAGCGAGCAGAACACGGTCAGATTTCCAACAACTAAGCCAAGCTCCAACCCCTGACGAACTCCAATTTTGACCGACCACTACACCTTGTACAGTACACAGCTTCCTCATCCAAACAGCACACACCAACGACACCAACATACCGCTACAAAACGCACGAAGACCAATCCAAGTGCAAAACACTACTGCACTCGCCTGACCTCACAAGTCCCTATACTCTGCCCAACAACTAACAAATGAACGCAACATCAGAACTCCACTTGCTAACAGAAGCATGGCAGCTGCACTCCATATGCGCATACTTAGATCGCGTTCTGTTCAGCGCACTCCGATTAACAGCAGTGCATATCCACTTATCCAACAAACAACATTGTAACGGATAGTAAGCTCAGGTTCGGTCGTGTTTGGTTCTTTCAATTTTTTTTATTTTTTTATTTATATTATATTATATTATACTATATTATCTTATATCATATTATATTAGAACCTTAAGTGATTTAGCATAGTCTATGTAGATAATAATAGTTTAGGTTGTTTCTTGGCATTAGTTTTCTTTGTAATATAGATTAAGTATATTATATTGATTTAAGAGAATTTTTATTTAATAAGTAATAATATAGATATAAAGACATATATATATTAGATAAGGGATTGTTAAGATTAGTTTTTATTACATATATACATTATTATATTAATTATATTTTATTAGTTAACATAATATATGATATCTGTATATGTTAGTTTAGGAGTTTTAGTATTAGTTCTTATACAAGTGTATTGTATGGAATTAATTTATTTTGATAGATAGTTATATATATTAGTTTATGGATTATTAGGATTGGTCATATTTTAAGATTTAGTTTTATTTAAGGATTTATCACANAATATATGTATATGTTAGTTTAGGAGTTTTAGTATTAGTTCTTATACAAGTGTATTGTATGGAATTAATTTATTTTGATAGATAGTTATATATATTAGTTTATGGATTATTAGGATTGGTCATATTTTAAGATTTAGTTTTATTTAAGGATTTATCACATAGAAAGTTATTTTTTCTTTCAATAAAAATTAGTAAAAAACTCTTTTTAAAAATAGGATTGTTAAAGTATTTTTTTTTTTTTATAAAACAGAAACACTCAAGAGTTAGGGCCCTTTTAGATTTTATTTGAATAAACTAAATTGGTAACAACGTAAATTCAATCGATTTTCAAAAATTAATATAAATCAACACATTAAAGATTTTTTTGGAAAGAACTACGATCGTCTAATCCCGGCTAGCAGGTACGTAGGTACCTTCAGAGTGACAATAAAATCTATAGAAACTTAGGTCCTTTTTTTCTTTTGATTTTATTTATTTATTTTAAATATTATAATTAGAAGAATAATCCTAATTTCAGTAAGTAGATAGTGATACCCGTTAACATTTAATAGGTTAGCCCCCAAACTCAGAACCCTCTGATTCCTTATTCAAATTGAAATTAAAGACCAGTAGTCAAATCGTAATCAATCCACCCAATTTATTACAATTTCATTTCTTCTTCCCAACTTTAGTCGGGTGGCGACTCCAAAAATTATTTTCAATAAAAAATCGAAATTTCTCAATTTCTTTAGTCGAGGATTAATATTAAATGGGTTAACGTTTAGTATTAATCAGAAAATGAGAAATTAATTTTAAACAAAGGAAACCAAAAAAATAAGCTCAACAATTTGGCAACTCCACTAGAGACCCTAGAGGGCTAGCCACTAGAAATTACCAAAAATAGGATTATTTTTCAAAAAAATAAAAAGATGAAATAATGAAAAAAACTTAGGTATGTTATTTTATATATTTGTTTATCGTATTTCTTTTTGCTAACATTTTTTTTTTTTGTTATAGTTTATTTAAGTGGGTAATTTCGGGGGGTTTACTTTTATTCTATTTTTCTATATCATAAATGCATAGCAGATACGGTCAGAACCAGGCCGTCTTAGGACCTTAGGAAGAGAGCCATTGTGTAAACTTTGGATATTGTGGGGTAACCACCTTTCGAGGCCGATCAGACTAACCTACTCAAGTTCAAATACGACCACAGAATCGTTGCTTTGAACAACATAGTGGTTGCAGAACTTAAGGACCTTTAAAACCCACCCTTTGCATTACACGAAAACTTTCGTTCGAAAAAATCGCAAGAACCTATGATGCGGCAGATCTAAATGGATAAGGGCAGCTGTGAAGTTGTAGTTGTAATATTTCCTTATAGATAATTTGTAATAATTTTATGTAAAGTTTAGAATACGTATAATTGTAATTTTGATTTTGATTTTTATCAGTCACAGCTAGATCAAGTCAAGAGCCCTTTAAAGACATTCATGTCCACCTACCACATTGGCCTTAAAAACTGCTTCAAACGTGGTTTCGACTCTTCAGCCTAGATAAGCAAGAGTTTATCAAGAATAGGATTAGGCCCATCATCTCTCTACAGAAAATCCCCGTGAATATCACTCTAATGCGGGCCTTAGTCTACTTATGGGAGCCTGAATCCACCAGTTTCTGTATGAGCCTACATCAACTAAGCCTAACTTTTAAAAGAATACTCCCAAATGTTGTGGGTTCCTACAATCACTGATGATGTCTATGTCCCAGACTTGGAAGCTGTAGTACCAAAGATCTTCAGCAAGTTGTTGGGAATCAGAAAAACCGAAATAAACCGGGTTCTAAATCAGGGAAAGACCATTCGATTAGAGGATGTCATGGACTGGTTTTCTACTAAATTGAAGCATAGAGAAAAACAGGAGGTTTTTTGTGTAAATTTAGAAGCATGGCACCAGTACCAAGTCAACGCTTTTATATTGGTGGTCTTCAATACTATCTTGTTCCCTAATGATAGACGTCGAGTCCACTTCAGAATTGTAGAACTCGTAACCCAATTCCTTGAATGGAAATCTTATGTCTTGGCCCTTTTGGCCGAGTAGATCCAGTTACTGAACCATCTCAAGAAAAAGAAATGAGGAGATCTGAAGACTAATATAGTCCTATTGGTGGTCTGGTTCGTTAGCCACATGAGAAGTTACCAACTTAATTTCAATCGAGTTGAGTGTACTCAGTAATATGATCTCATCAAGTCTTTTGAAGAAAGAATTAAGCTACTAGAAAATATAACTAGCCGCTACCGGATCCAATACTTTCAAAGTATAAAAGCAGAAGAGTTATTGCTAACACCCATGTGGTTTGCAAGCAAGGAAATGATAAAAGGGTGTGAAGACTTCAAGGCGGTCCCTCTGATCAGCTTCAACCTCTGCACTGGATATGTCTCAACCAATGGACTCATTAAGAACATGATCCTTAAACCATCATTAAAAGCTGTCTCATTAGACTTCCATAACCCTAGCATAATGGTGGCTGATAAAGTAGCCAAGCTCCTGTGCATCCGAGCTCTTTGGTGCATAAGAAAGACCACCCCTACCACTAAGGGGATAGCATCTAAGAGCTAAACAACCAAAGGATTTCTTTATCACCAACTAAAAGGGTTGAAAGATATGGAAGACAACAAAGAGAAAAGAGAAGTTCAAGTTGAAACTGAACCCGAGAGAACAAGTAAAAGAGAGCAGGAGTTGGAAAACTATTGTAAGGAATATCATCAGAAGATAAAGGCATTGGAAGCACAACTGAAGAGGACTAAGGGCAAGGAAGAGGAGGCTCCCAAGATCCGAAAGAGGAAAAAGACGCGAGATGAGCCTACTAGCCACCAGAAGATTAGATTTTAGATTTTAGTTTTTTTTTTAATATTTTAGAATTCTTTTTTCGAACAGAATGAGAGATGTAAAGCTTGACAATTGAAAAAATTAATAAAAGATAGTTAGGTTTTGCCACATCAAAGGTTTCTTCCCAATTCTTAATTTTCTGTTGCATTCGTGTGACATGCATCCTGCATTTATACGATTAACAACTCTTTCTTAGAAAAATGTAATATGTACTAACCCTTTATTGAGTTGGCATGACAATCAGGTAAAATTTCAAGATAGCTCCCAAACATTAAGTCTTTCATAGAAGTCCGATTAGAACACGTTCCCAAACCAGGATGGCCACTACTCAAGGAAATGACGGAGACCCCGAGATCAATTATCCCTCTGAGCTGAGGTTCCATTCCATAGAAAGGGCAATGGAGAAGATGGTAGAACAAATGAGCTTCCTAGCAGACAGCATTACTTTGCTGCGAGCTACACACCGGCTAATAAAGAAAGCTCCAAGACCCTTATGGGAAGAATACACAGGCTCCTGTAGCAGAGCATGAATATCAAAAAGACCTATTCGAATCAGAAGGAGTTTACCCAAAAGACAACCCAACCTTCGAACCTGATACGTATGTAGCCCCAAGACCTGTTGACTAAGGGCCTAATATGAATAGCTTGAAAGAATTGGAAAGGAAACTGACACAACAGATAACTGAGAAGATGAAGGCACTTATAAGGTATGATGGATTTGAATAGGCGGGGATCACCAAATTTTTCGTATATGACATAGGATCATACCTAGAGAAGTTTAAGGTACTAGAATTTGAAAAGTATAACAGGACGAGTTGCCCCAAGCTCCACACCAGGTTGTACATCAAGAAGATGGATAAATATGTTTAGTATGATCCACTCACGGTACAAACATTCCAAGATAGTCTGACCGGACCGGCCTTGACTTGCTATGCCCAGCTTGATTTGAACCAGATAAATACATGAGAGAAACTTGCTAGAGCATTTTATGAACAATATAAATTTAACGTAAAAGTAGCCCCAACTATGAGGGACCTAGTTGCCCTACAGAAGAAGAATAACAAATCGTTCAAAGAATACGCTCAAAGATGGAGGTCCTTAGCTACAAGAATCTCTACTCCTACTACCGAGAAGGAGCTCACATCAGCTTTCATTAACACCTTGGAAAGGCCCTACTTCTCCCATCTCATCGAACAAGCCTCGTCCAATTTTGCTGAAGTAGTAGCGGCAGGGTGCAGGATTGAAAGCGCCATCTCTTCGGGTAAGCTTCAAGAGCCAGCAAATAGAAGAACACCAATGTCATCATCTAGTCCTAAAGCAGCCGATAGCAAGCCTAAAGAATCTACGGTCAGTATGGTAAATTCAAATGCTAGACCAAATGCTCAAGTCACTTTCAAGATGAATCCTCCTTCAACTCAACAACAATTTAGAGACCAGCCTCAAGCTAACAGGACTTATAAACAATTTACCAAGATATCGGTCCCTTTAAGTCAAGTCTTCGAGAAGTTGCGAAGGGATAATTTGATATGGTACAAACTTCCTAACAATCGATACTAATCGAGAATCTTTGACTCCATAGTAAAGTGTGAATACCACTGTAGATAAGTAGGGCATTCAACTAATGCGTGCTGGAGACTGAGGAACAAGATTCTGGACTTGATAAATGAAGGGACAATGCAATTAGATTTTGTGGAAGCCTCGATTCCTAACATTAACAATAATCCCTTACCTAACCATGGGTCGATGATTGGTGTGATTTTTGATGACTATACCGTTAATGTCATTGATTCGAATAAGAAGCCTAAGGTTTTTTAGTTTTATACTAGCAACCAGACTCTAGAAGTGAAGAGATATACATTTTACATACTGTTGGCACCAAAAAATTACAAGGCTGCTCCATTTAACTATCACTTGGTAAATCAAGAAAAACCAGGTCCTTTAATAGGGGGCATTACTCGATCGGGAAAGATTTACTACCCAAGAGAGGAGCATGGGAGGAAGGTTATACTGGGAGAATCGAATGATAAGACAGCAGCCGAATGCGTTAAAGGGCTATCGACCTTTACCAAGATGATCAAGTCAAGTAAGTATAAGATCATAGATCAACTCAGTAAGACTCTTGCACAAATATCGTTAATGAGCTTGTTAATCACATCTGAACTACACAGGGAGGCTTTGTTTCGTTCTTTAAAGGAGGTAAAGGTCCCTTGTGAAATTCCAACTGAGAAGATGGAACTAGTTACTAATTATGTCTTCGTAATGGATCAAATTTCTTTTTCAACTAAAGAATTAGGCGAAGAAGGGAACAAACATACAAAGTTACTCTTTATCATGGTAAGGAGTAACAACATAATCATCACTAGGGTGCTCATTGATAACGGATCATCGCTGAACATCTACCCACTTTCCACCTTGGATTTGCTGGGCATCGATACATCTGCAATTAGGCCTTCTTCTACAATAGTTAGGGCCTTTGATGGTTCCAGAAGAGAGATTATAGGGGAGATTGATTTATCTGTGAGTATTAGCCCTCAACACTTTACTATTCAATTCCAAGTCATAGACATTCCAAGATCTTTCAATCTACTCTTGAGAAGACCTTGGATTCATGCAGCATAGGCCTGCAGTAGGGGCCATACCCTCGAGCTTACACCAAAAGTTAAAGTTTATCTCAAATGGCCAGGTGATTACAATTCTAGGGGATCAAGATTATGAAATTTACAAGGAAACGACTATGCCCTACATAGGAAGTAAGGGACAAGAAGAGTTAGGATTACAAATGTATGAAGAAGTGAGCATGATTACCGGTCCCGATAGAGAAGATGATAGAAGAATAGAATTCAAGGAAGGCCAGATCAGTACCTATGGCTTTGGCTACAATCCTATCATAGTAGAAGAATTCCAGAAAAAATAAGCGAGGGGCAAGAGAGGTAACAGATTATACCATACCTCAATGACCTTTCCACCACTAGTTAAGACATTCATACGGGAAGAGACTCAAGCCTGAGAAACTAGCAAAGAAGGATCAACAAGCTCGCCACACAAGTTCCAACATCATTTGAATAACTGGTTCTCTATCCCAACGAATGGCAACAGGTCTTCCCTAGGGTAAAAGGTGACCCGTAGTTAGTATTTTCTGAATTTTTATTTTCAATAGTTATCGTTTCAAATGTATTGCCGAACCTTTCATTCAAAATTAGTTAGGCCTTTATCTCATTTAAGATCCACTTTTATTTATTCAATGAAATCTTAGTTCGTTTCTTTCCTATGTTGCGTTTTAGTTCTCTTTTGCTTACATATACTTTTCTTTATGCATTCTCATTCAGATCTAATGAATCAAGCAAAAACTAAGAATGCCTCGCGCAGGTAGAAAATGAGAATATTGATATCACTTCCGACCCTACCGGGTTAGTCGTCGGGAGCAATGTCGATGACCACAGTAATATATATGAAGAATGGCAAAAACATGAACTGGGTAGAATCACTATTGATGAACCCATTGAGATAACTAATGTGGGGAATGAAGAAAATCCTAAGAATCTAAAAATTAGGGCAAGTTTAAAAGAGAAACAAAAAACAAAAATAATTACGTTATTAGCCAAATATCAAGACATGTTTGCTTGGTCGTATGAAGATATGCTTAGGTTGGACTTGTCGATTGTAGTCCACCATTTACCCACACAAGAAAATGCCAAACCAAAAAAGCAAAAGTTGAGGAGATTTTAACCTGACATCTTGCTAAAAATTAAAGAAGAAGTGAAGAGACTACTGAAAGTTAGATTCATTGAAGTATCGGATTACCTGGAATAGGTAGCTAATATCGTTCCAATAATGAAGAAGAATGGGAAAGTTAGAGTATGTATAGACTTTTGAGATCTCAATCAGGCAATGCTTAAAGACAATTTTCCATTGCCTCATATTGATGTCTTAGTGGATAACACAACCTAAAATCATCTATTCTCTTTCATGGATGGTTTTTCAGGATATAATCAGATCCGGATGTCCGAAGAAGATAAAATAAAGACAACTTTTATTACAACTTGGGGAACATTTTGCTACAAGGTGATGCCGTTTGGGCTTAAGAATGCAAGCACAACATATCAGAGGGTCATAGTTGCAATTTTTCATGATATGATGCATAAGGAAATAGAAGTGTATGTTGATGATATGATTGCAAAATCTAAGGAAGAGGAAGATCACTTAGAAAACCTAAGGAAGCTATTTAATATACTGAAGAAATACCACTTGAAGTTGAATCCAGAGAAATGTACCTTTAACGTGATGTTAGGAAAATTATTGGGATTCATAGTCAACCAAAGAGGTATTGAAGTCGATCCTGATAAAGCCAAAGCCATAATTAACATGCTTCCTCCACAAACACTCAAGGAAGTACGAGGATTGCTAAGGCGTTTAAATTACATAGCCCGATTCATATCACAGCTAACAGACAAATGCTGCCCTCTTTTTAAGCTATTAAAGAAGAACACGAAGATCAACTGGAATGAGGAATGCAAAGAGGCTTTCACTAAAATCAAAGAATACCTTATGAAACCTCCAGTGTTATTAGCTCCTAAACTTGGAAAGCCGTTGTTTTTGTACCTAACCATAATGTCTGAATCCATGGGATCCGTGCTTGGCCAAAAGGATGAAGAAGGCAAAGAGCAGGTCATTTACTATCTAAGTAAGAAGTTCACAGAAGGAGAGTAGAAATACTTAGAAGCCGAAAGAACCTGTTGTGCATTAGTTTAGGTCATACATCAACTCAAACAATATATACTTTATTATCAAATTGAGTTGATAACACAACACGATCCTTTGAAATACTTAGTTGAAAAACCAGCTCTCATTAGTAGAGTTTCAAAGTGGCAGATATTGCTGATAGAATTTGACATTAAATATCTAAACCAAAGTTCAATCAAGGGGCAAGCCTTAGCCAATCAATTAACGGAGAATCCCTCTAAGGATACCCCTCAAGGAGCACTGGTTAAGTTTCCTGATAAAAGTATCTTGGTAGTAGGAAATGATTCCGATTGTGAAGTAGTAAAAAAATCTTCAAGGTGGAAAATGTTCTTTGACGGAGCAGCTAATGTGTCCGAATGTGGAGTCAAGACAATTCTAGTATCTCCTGAAGGTACACAATTTCCAATGGCTATAAGAATGACTTTCCCATGTACTAATAATATTGCAGAATACGAGGCATATATTTTAAGACTCAAAATTGCATTGTTTAAGGAGATACAGGAATTATAGGTATATGGAGATTCTTCGTTGATCATAGGCCAAACTCGAGGTGAGTATAAGACGAAAGACCCTAAATTAGTACCTTACTGCCAACACCTGGTCGAGTTGATAACCAAGTTTAAAAAGATTACATTCATATACGTACCAAGGGTTCAAAACCAATTTGCTGATGCTCTTGCTACTTTGGCATCCATGATCCGGATATCGAAAGGGGTGGAGATTCAACTACTTAAGATTCAAATTGAAGAAAGGCCCGCTTTTTGTTTGGCAGTGGAAAATTCATGTGACGAAAAGCCTTGATATCATGATATCAAAACGTTTTTACAACATGGAACGTACCCCGAAGAAGCAGAGAAGAAGGATAAAAAATTAACTAGAAGACTGGCAACTGAGTACTTGATAAGCGATTCTACACTGTACCGACGACCATTTGACGTTACGCTTTTACGTTGTTTAGATGAGAAAGAGGCAAGGATGCAAATGAAAGAAGTGCACAAGAGAGTATGTGGTCCTCACATAAATGACCACATGCTTGCCAAGAAAATCATAAGGATGGGATATTATTGGTTAACTATAGAAGCAGATTATATCAAACATGTTAGGCACTACCATTTATACCAAATTTATGCGAATAAGATAAATGTTTCACCTCAAGAATTGCATAAACTATCAACACCATGGCCTTTTTCGATATGGGGAATAGATATTATTGGCTCAATCACTCCAAAGGTGTCTAACGGGCACCGATTTATATTGGTAGCTATTGATTATTTCACTAAGTGGGTTGAAGCTTCATCCTACTCTAATGTGACGAAGGGAGTAGTGGTCAAGTTTATCAGGAGAGACATACTGGATTGATATGGTACACCAGATACAATTATTACCGACAATGGTATGAACCTAAATAATAAATTGATGTTAGAGTTATGCCGACACTTCAGGATCATTTATAGAAATTCTACTCCTTATCAGCCCCAAATGAATGGAGCCATAGAAGCAGCCAATAAGAACATCAAAAGAATTATTGAGAAGATGGCCATTACGTATCGAGACTGGCATGAGATGTTACCATTTGCACTCATGACCTATCGAACTTCTATCAGAACATCAATAAGGGCAACCCCCTACTCATTGGTATATGGTATGGAAGTTGTACTACCAATAGAGGTCGAGATCCCATCTCTTAGAATATTATTAGAAACTTGATTAGATGAGGCTGATTGGATAAAGAAGCAAGTTAAGCAGTTGAATCTAATTGATGAGAGGAGGCTAGCAGCTTTGTGCCATAACATCTGCTATCAGCAACAAATGGCCAGGGCTTTCAACAAAAAAGTGCGACCCCGAAGTTTTGAGCAAAGAGACATAGTGCTGAGGAAGACTCTACCTAACATAACTGATTCGAGAGGGAAGTTTGCTCCATACTATAAGGGGCCTTACATTGTAAAGAAAGTATTGCTTAGGGAAGCTATTATCTTGTCTCAAATGGATGGTCCGGACTTGAAGGACCCAGTAAACGCTGATGAATTAAAGATATACTATCCTTGAACATCAATGGAATTTTTGTTCAGATTATGAAATGTAAACAATCTTACTTTTACTGTAGTCTCATTTTTATTTTCTACATGCAAAGTTGGTATTCCTAGTAATCGTTAGCATTGGGCAATATCTTTAGCCCCTTTTTCGTTCCACTAAAAGTCCCCATTTCTCGCTCTATCCTCTATCCAAATAAACCCTACACACAAGAAGCACAAAAAAAATAAGTACTTAACTTGAAGCAATGCCTATTGATAAAAATTCTTTTAATACTTTATTATGGTTAACCCCCAAAGAAAGGGAGACTTGTTTTCTATTTTTCAGAATAGGGCCATGATCAGAAAGAGTAACATGTGGCACATAAGTAAAAACTCGCGTGAGAATGGATGTTTACATGAAAAGCCAATGTTTGGACCAGAAATTCAACACAGGACATCTTCGTTCGAGCAATGAATATGTTTTACATTCATTTTAGGCTTAAGTTGCTTTCAAAAAAGAAGAAGAAGAAGAAGAGAAAAGTTAGTTAGAAGAAAAAGAGATGGAAGAAGATAAAAGAAGAAGAGCAAGAACAAGAAAAGGCAATGGTAAGGGTCAAAACTGTTGGTTCTAATCGGCCTGCTCAATAAGACATTTGACTGCTTGGGAACTATCACTAGAACTAGGTAAGTGGTTCTAAGTTTAATAAAACATTACATTTGCATTTGGTTTACCCCTAAGGATGACAGCTTGTTTTCCAAAAAAATTAATTCTTAAAAATTATTGGATGGCTGGCTCCTAAAACACAGTCCCAATGTATAATCTCCTAAGGAGCTAGCCAGCTCGTAGAGCGTAGTCCTAATCCAAAGTTTCTTAGACTCCCAGTCGTCCAACTCATAAAACGTTACCTAACTCAAAATTTTCTTCAAGGGATTTAACAAGCTCACGAAGCATTACCCCAATTCAAGTTTCTTCATTCTTTAGGTCTTAGCCAGCTTAAAGGGTACTTTGACAACCTTGATTAGTCAACTCATTAGGATGTAACCAAGTTTCTTCATCTTTAGGTCTTAACCAACTCAAAGGGCGCTTTAACCGCCTTGGTTAGTCAGCTCACTAGGGCACGACCAAGTTTTTTCATTCTTTAAGTCTTAGTCAGCTCAAAAGGGTGCTTCAATCACCTTGGTTAGTCAGCTCATTAGGGCAAGACCAAGTTTCCTCCTATTTAGGTCTTAGTCAGCTCAAAGGGCATTTTAACCGCCTTGGTTAGTTAGCTCATTAGGGTACAACCAAGTTTCTTCATTTTTAGGTCTTAGCCAGCTCAAAGGGTGCTTTAACCACCTTAGTTAGTCAGCTCATTACGGCACGACCGAGTTTCTTCATTCTTTAGGTCTTAGCCAGCTTAAAGGGCGCTATGACCGCCTTGGTTAGTCAGCTCATTAGGGCACGATTGAGTTTCTTTATTCTTTAGGTCTTAGCCAGCTCAAAGGGTACTTTAACCGCCTTGGTTAGTCAATTCATTAGGGCATGACCAAGTTTTCCTTATTTTTAGGTCTTAACCAGCTCAAAGGGTGCTTTGACCGCCTTGGTTAGTCAACTCATTAAGGCACGACCGAGTTTCTTTATTCTTTAGGTCTTAGCCAGCTCAAAGGGTGCTTTGACCGCCTTGATTAGTCAATTCATTAGGGCATGACCAAGTTTTCCTCATTTTTAGGTCTTAGCCAGCTCAAAGGGTGCTTTGACCGCCTTGGTTAGTCAGCTCATTAGGGCACGATCGAGTTTCTTCGTTCTTTAGGTCTTAGCCAGCTCAAAGGGCGCTTTGACCGCCTTGGTTAGTCAGCTCATTAAGGCATAACCGAGTTTCTTCATTCTTTAGATCTTAGTCATCTCAAAGGGCGCTTTAACTGTCTTGATTAGTCAGCTCATTAGGGCACGACCGAGTTTCTTCATTCTTTAAGTCTTAGCCAGCTCAAAGGGTGCTTTGACCGCCTTGGTTAGTCAGCTCATCAAGATACGACCAAATTCCATAGGGGATACAATCGAGATATCATTATTTTTTTTAGGAATTTTTGCCAACCCACAAGGGTGCTACCCTTACTATTCTTCATTTCAAACTAATCATCATCAAATGTCTTAATGTTCCTTAGGATAAAGTCGTCCCGAGGTAAAAACGATGCCTCTTTTATCTTTATGGCAAAGTTTTACTCAAACTTCACCACAAAGAGGAGCAGCTATAGATACTTAATTTTTGTCTCTTCGTAATCCTAATTTTTTTATTTTTTTACAAAAAGAGTCCCAATTCAAAAATAAAAATAATAATAAATAATAAAAATTTGAAAAATGATGAAAATACAAAAAAAAATGAGAAAAGAAAAAATATATAAAGATTTTTATATTTTTTAGGAAGAAAATAATTTTAGAGTCAATCATTTTAACTTTAGCTTAGTATAAATAATTATTTTTGGAAGTCGCGTAGTTTAAATGCAATTCAATTGTACTAAAAATCAAGGTATAAGCCAACGGCCTAACGGATAAGTATTGAAGTATTGGATTTGATTTAATTTAATTTGAGGTCTTGGGTTCGAGTCTCGCTAGGCACCTATATCTTTTATTTTTCTATCTTTTACAAAAAGCGAGATAAATAAGCAGAATCGTATCTAATCAAATCTTCTCTATTTGAATTTGAATAGTTAGAGAATATTCGAATCTAGTTTAATTTTATTAAATCGAATATGAATTAATTTGGATCTAGTTTAATTAACATCAAATCAGATACAATAAATACGATTCAATACGATATGGTTTGGGTTTATAAATACACACACATTCACATTCAAAGGAAGCGGTTGTACACAACATTCGCGATTAGCTCTCCATCCACGCTAACAGTAACTCACAACACGAATCCAGTTGCAGCAGTGACTGTAAGACCACGCCCACGACTTCACCGCGGTCAACCATACTGTCAATACCGTACTACCCTCTTCACGAACATGAGTAACAGGCAGCCTTCCTCTGACCGAGGATACCCTAACTCCAACAACACAGCAATTCACGCCACACTTCCCTCACCATTGACCCCTACGCACTGCTTCAACCTTCGTCCAACAACATCTAAGTGTTACTCTATCAACCAGCGAGCAGAACACGATCAAATTTCCAGCGACTAAGCCAAGCTCTGACCCCTAACGAACTCCAATTTTGACTAACCACTGCACCTTGCACAGCACACAGCTTCCTCGTCCGAACAGCACACGCCAACGATACCACCACGCCGCTGCAAATTGCACGAAGACCAATCCAATTGCAAAACACTACTGCACTCACCTAATCGCATAAGTCCCTGTACTCTGCCCAACAACCAACAACTGAATGCAACATCAAAACTCTACTTACTGATAGAAGTACGGCAGCTACACTCCATATGTGTACACTTGGATCATGTTTTGTTCAGCACACTCCGATCAGCAGTAGCGTACATCTACTTATCCAACAAACAACATTGCAACAAATGGTAAGCTCATGTTCGACCGTGTTTGGTTCTTTCAATTTTTTTTTATTTTTTTATTTATATTATATTATATTATATTATACTATATTATCTTATACCATATTATATTAGAACCTTAAGTGATTTAGCATAGTCTATAAAGATAATAATAATTTAGGTTATTTCTTAGCATTAGTTTTCTTTGTAATATAGATTAGGTATATTATATTGATTTAAGTGAATGTTTATTTAATAAGTAATAATATAGATACAAAGACATATATATATTAGATAAGGGATTGTTAAGATTAGTTTTTATTACGTATATACATTATTATATTAATTATATTTTATTAGTTAACATAATATATGATATATGTATATGTTAGTTTAAGAGTTTTAGTATTAGTTTTTATACAAGTGTATTATATGGAATTAATTTATTTTGATAGATTTACTAAGAAGTTAACTACCTTATCAAGTCTCTCATCAATGCTTCTAGGAGTTTTCTGAGATTGTCATCCACTGTAGACAACTCCACTGTTATCATTGGTACCAACGTTCATACTTGGGTCTGTTATTTTTCTTTACAGACTCAAAGCTCAAACAAACACTTTAGAAAGTAAACAGCTAATAACACAACAGTTAAAAGAGCACAATAACTTGCTTTATTTCATACATGCAAAACATAATATAATAGAACTTCAAAAAAGACTACTACAATTCACACAAAACCTCAGATCTGATACCAAAATATTATGAACCGTAACCAAGAACAGACAAGGCCGATCGCTAGATGGGTCCAAGCTTACAAAAAGCTCGAAAAGAATCAATAAGGAAAAAGTGCAAAAGGGCAAAATGAAGAATGAAACGGTAAGCAAAAACCTACGAATAGCTTTAGAGAATATGATGCACCAATGGAACTTCCGAAGACTCATAGCACAATTCAATATGATACACGAATTGGTCCGATGAGGTTACTCGCCACCTAACCTTGCTTAAACAAACACTGTTTAGTCAAGGAAGAAAAAGTACTTAAAAAATGTATTAAGAATGATCTGATCTCCATTACAAGTACAAAAGTATTTATACCCATAAATTAGGGTAACTTACTTAAAAGGAAAATACAAAAAAGGCATTTTTTAAGGAAATAATATATATGATATAAGAGGATAAAAATAAATATATAAGAAAAACAATCATTGATGTAATAGATTCTACACATGATACTGTATACGTGGCAATGCTACATTGGCAAGATCGTTAGAAGATGTGGACAAAAAAGTACAAACGGATGGGCTTATTTAAGCGGGGATAGCTTAGTCAGTCCAGATTCTTTCTCTTGGCTTCTCAGCAAAGAAGATGCTGAGTAATTGGTTGACCTGGCGCTAGAGAGTAACTATCAACTCGACATACTATAGAAAAATGGGCGGTCATATGGCACAATACAAAAGATAACTCGACAAGGAAACACTTAGCCTCAATAAGGGCGTACTCGGCCTCGACCGCGGTAGGGGTTAGTTGGAATAGAAGGATTCATTATGCCAACTCTTCTAGTCCTCGAGCTCGGCTGCAAGTGAGAAGTCCAATAGCTTAATTCCCATCATGAATGGTTGTACAAAATGAAATAACATAAGTTGAAGAATGTGAATTTGAAGATGAGAAAGCGAACGAAAGTTTAAGAAGCAATTAGAGAAATGAAATCTGATTATGAACAGTACCTTATATATGGACAATTCATCCTTATAACTGCAAGTCTGCTTTTGACAGTAATGATGCGCTAATTTGGTAATAACATGAATTGTTGACACGTGTTTCGTGACACAAATCTAATAGTTAACAAGTTTTTTATAGTTATTAAGCTTGCAATAAAATCATGACCTAGGCGATAGATGTCAAGCCTCCAATTTCTTGGTTTCTCGAATGGGCAAGAGTTTAGAAATGGAGACCTTTTGATTAGGATGTGATCTATCCCACTTCCTATCTTGCTTGGCATCAATCTATAGAATCAGTCCTCCACTCGGCCTCTAGTGCAATATATATATGTCATTCCCTTTGTTAACTACTCGAACACGAGAGCTAGGAGGCAAATATTGATAGTTATTTTTCGCTCATCTAGCATACTCGTTCATTTGGCTACTGATAAGCCGAATATTTTGAATCTCTTGGCATACCTCTAGAAAGATGAGACACAGCATTTATACCGAGTATCTTAAATTTGTTCATAGTTTAAATTCAAGCTTATGGCGCAAACAGTTATCATAAGCACAGTTATATTACATAACCATTTGCTCTCCCTATATATCAACAAAGATGTCAAATTAAGAAATTTCTATGTATCTTAATATTTTTTCTGACAACTGTCTTAGACATTATAACCAACTATAAATATAGGAAAAAGATCTTTCTAACACTTCACTCATAAACTTTTTATATAAAATCACCCTATTAACTTAGACATTAGAGTGGCCGCATCGGATTGGCCCCGGCATCAAGCATTTCATTCTCTTTTGCAAGATTTTCCTTTATCCTAAAATTCACCAACAATAAAGGTCATATCATAAGACTAATGGAAAGATATCTGAGTTATTTTATTGAGTACCTATTAAGTGGATACACTTAATATATCCTACCAAAAAAGGTAATGTATGTTTTATATCAATGGTTCCTCCTCTATATAAATGAACATAAATAATCCATAGAATTAAAACATTCATATATCCTATATGTGAAATATCGTACTTTGATTTCATTAAATATAGACTTAACTGAGATTATAGATAATACGGTTATTTGGTAGAACATGAAATATAAAGAGAATAAGGTTAAGTTAAGATAGAATTCATTACTTTATTAGATTAGGCAATCGATATTCCATGCCACTTCGTTAGGTAATAGTAATTTATAAGCCCATAACTATGGTAAGTTTCATTTAATCTAATTTATCTTGCAAACTAAACATAATGTTAAATATTAATGATATAACACGTAATTATTAAGCATTGATGATATGACATGTAATGGTTTAATCACTGTATCATTTAATTATATAATAATAAGTTGATAATGGTTTTTGGTTCACAAACTTTATAATACGTTGGGTGATTAATAATTGTAGTTAGACAATTACCTTGATTTCTATCAAGGTAGACACTACCTTTATGTTTAGAAACCTAAGGGGTCGATTACAGTAATATCGTTCATACAAACAAGTTGACTAATTAAAAATTTTTAGTGGATAATAAATTTATGTTAATTATTATTTCAAGATTAGAATTAATTTATTTATTCCAAAAAATGAAATGACAAATCTTGTGAAAGTAGATTAATTGCTCTTTTTTGTTTTTTTTTTTTTTTTGCCAACTATATACATTACAACTTTGGGGAAGAGAAGAACCAAACTTGATCCATTCTACTGAGATATTAGTATTAATATTATTAAATTATAATGTTATTAGTAAAATTATAAGTGATTAAACGACAAATTATTTTGATCATTAAATGAAAATGAACGGCTTCTTAACTTATAACTAAATCATAAATGATGCTTAATATACTTTTATTTGATAAAAGGAAAAAGGGCTTTATTTTTTTGTTTAAGATTTTACAAAGAGACATTCGATAGAGAAAAGAAATATGCTTTAAAATGAAACATGCATTCTTTTATAGATAAATAGATATTTTTCTAGCAAGAAAAATGTAACATGTACATAGACCAAGTTTTTACTTCCTAGTTTTGAAAATTCTAATTTAAGTTATGTAGCAAAATCAAGTATTAGAGTTGGTTCCTATTATCATATGTGTGCCTACCTTAAAAGGAACTGCATTTTAGAGTCCTTTATGAAGAACACTTCAATTAAAACTTCATGAGTTTTATATCGCATTGAAACACATCCACTAGGAGAAGGTGATTTTTCTCTATTAGAAAAGATACTTTTCTTGCAATTTTTTGTTACTATAATTTTACTTTATATCTTATATATAGATATTAGGAGAGATTATATAGAAAAATTTTAACTTCCATTGATTCCTTTTCCTCACAAAACCTAACCAATCCTTCGTATAGCTACTCCTTTTATATAAATAAAACAAAAAAAAAAAGAGAGAGAGAAACAAAGAAAGACTAGTCTACATTCCATGAAAGGTACCAATTCCCATGAGCCGTTTTTGTGTCAAATCCTCACGGTAATCAATCAAAGCAACTGATCTAAAATATTTCGATCGAAGCAAAACAGACAAGGGGAAAACGCCGTTTCTGCACCTAGAACATCGGGGATGAAGCCTTTTCAGTATATAGGGTTCAGTTCGGAGGTAATTGTCCTTGCTCTACAGGAGACGTCGACATCATGAACTACGATAAATGGACAACTACTACGCGTATGTTTGAAACAGGAACTTTTTAATCTGTATCTTGTATGATTAAATTATATTATCCTAGTACATAAGCATAGTAAGTAATTTAGAAGTATAATAAACTTTTCAGAGAGGGAATAAAAAGAAAAAAAAGTGCTGTATGTAGAACTTTATAGTTAATCCACTTTTTCTATTTCTCAATTAAGTTTACGCATTTCGAGAATTCAACTAGTCCTAAAGTCAAAGTGGCTACGAAACATGAAATTTCAAATTAGCATGATCTAGATACTTGAGAAAAACATATTCTGATTTTAAGTGTTTGGGAAAAAATTTACACACCTTTAAAGGACTGAGAGTTAAACATATACAAAACACGTAAAGATTTAAAAGATTCACGAAAAGGTAAGAAAAAGAAAAAAAAAAAGAAAGAAAATTAACAAGCATACCCACCAAAATCCTCTCAATTTGAACTTGAATGTAATTATGATACCCTTGTAAGTAAAGTACTACATGAAACATGGAAAAGTATTAGTAGTGTTTTCTAAGATTTTTTTTTTGGGTTGCATAAAGAGATTACTGATATTAAATAGAAAGATTGTTCAATACTTCAGCAATCTCTTCAGATATTTTATAAGACTAAATATCTATTGAATGTAATAATTATAAATTCAACACACAAATTATGAACTTTTTGCTTGGTGGTTGAAAACACACTTGACTATCGACTACTTTTACTTGGGGTGTTGAAGGAGTGAAACCATTTTATAATTTCAGTGGAAAAAGAAACATCAAGTCGAAATGAAGGTCGAGATCGTCAACAAAACAGAGTGAAAGTTGAAGAGAACATTTCAATTAACAACATGTCATGATTTGGACAATCCTTATTATCTTACCGGTGATCAACACAAATGTGAAATTTATAAATTTATTACAAGAATCCAAATCATTTTAATATGTCTTCTAATTTAGAGAAACCGCCTATATGCACCCATTTGTGATGTTTGCATACCATATAATGAAGGGGAAAAAATTTATGTATATACATATATTTGCAGTTGTGGACCTCATTTGTGAAAATATCACATACCTTAAAGCACATCAATGGCAAGTTCCATATGCTTTTTTTCTTAATTTTACAATATCAAAAGCACTATCTAAATTTTAATGATTTTACATATGAGATATGGAGTAAATGTTATATTTAAGTGAATTTTCACTTACCAATACATAAAGATTGGGATTATCATGCATGAAACTGGAGCAAATTTTTATTTGTTGAATCTTTTACTTCCATTACTTTTAAGAGGATGACATAACAAAGCTCATCTGTCGAAAAGTGCAAGCATAAACTAGTAGAGTGGAGGTAGGAAATTTGGTAAGTGAAAGCAACAATTTTGAATCTTATTCAACAAAAAAAAAAAAAAGAAAAAGAAAAAGAAAAAAGAAAAATGCAGTTTTAAATTTTATGCATAAAATTCATAAAAATGAAAAGCCCAAAATTCATAAAGAAATTTGGAAAATGTCCTTGAAAATGTTGTTTACCACATAGGTCTTATGTTCTATTATTTTTCTTTCTTTTTTTTTTTATTTTCCTCAAAAATCATTTTCGCTGTCGAATAATTTCCGTATCTGTAAATTGGTAAACTGATGGATTACAACTCATCAAGTTGAAAGTAAAAAGCTGCCTAAACCTCTGGTCTCGTGTTCAGTGGTAATTTTAATTAGACATACTATGTTTTCTATGTTTGTACGATACCTTTCACACTTATGGCATACACTTTCCATTTGTAGCAACAAAAACCACCCTCTCCTACTTTCCTCTCTCTCTCTCTCTCTATATATTTTTTTTAATACACCAAGAGAAGAAGCACAATAATTTCCAAACAAGAACATAAACAAACACCCCCATTTAGAAGAGAGAGAGGAAAAAATGGCTAGAGGGAAGATTCAGATCATGAAGATAGAGAACTCCACAAACAGGCAGGTGACTTTCTCCAAAAGACGCAATGGTCTCTTCAAGAAAGCACACGAACTCACCGTTCTTTGTGATGCTAAGGTCTCCATTATCATGTTATCAAGCACTGACAAGCTCTACGAGTACATCAGTCCTTCAATCACGTATGTTGTGTGATCCACAAGACCAAACAATATTTTCTTGTTTTCTTTTTTTTTTTTTTTTCTAAATTTTCTAGTACTTGTCTGAAACCCTAGATTGATTTGTCTTACTCTCTCATCTATCCGTTCTTTTTCTTTTTATTTTATTTTTGTGTTTGTGTTTGCTATTTTTTTTTTTTTTTTAATTTATAGAACAAAGGAAATATATGATGAATACCAGAAGATACAAGAAGTAGATCTTTGGAGCACTCATTATGAGGTTTGATTAAACAAATCTACCCTTCTTTTATTTATCTACTATTAACGACAAAAGACGCTTTTAATGTCTAATGAATGTTTAGATGATTTCTTGCCATTATCACATATTGATCATTTGTTCAGCGAATGCAAGAGCATTTGAGGAAGCTGAAAGAAATAAACAGGAACCTTCGGTTGGAGGTCAGGTATACAAGTATATCGGACCTCTCTCTCTCTCCCTTTCTTTCTATTAGAATTATTTTTGACATAATCTTCAGTCCAAAAAGAACAAGTAAAACACATACAAACCTTGAGCCCGATACCTAAAATATTGCGGTTTTGAATTTAACTCAAAGATTTTAACTTAAGGTGTTATTGTTCAATTAATTACATTATATAAACAATAAGAAAGAAGATATATAAAACTTTACATTATCATACGGATTAAGCTCTTTTTCTTAAATTTATGGTCACAAGGCGTGGTTGTGTTCTTTTTCTATCTCAGCTAAAAAGAAAAACGTAAGCTTATCTATGGGGGTCTGTGTGTGTGTGGCATGAATAAAACATTCTACCGAGTTTGGAATTGTTAAAATTATCACAATAAGGAGTGGCAATTAACTATTATGGATGATTTAAGGAAAGAGATTTCCTCTGTTCTAACATGGAAAAGTGTAAAACCCCCTTAGGTAGTTTTGGGCATTCACTATCGTCCCTTCAAACTGTGATGGCTCGTATTGACAAATCATTTTGAGGATGAGACAAAGTGTATCATATAGGAGAAGGTTACGTGTGAGTTAATTTTGAAGATTGAAATGGGATTCGTTTAAAACACCTCTTAGCTTGTTATGAATATCTTCACCTTCGATTAATCCTAGAATAAAAAAAAAAAAAAGCATCTAATAAGATTATTACTTCTATGTCGACAACAATCTTCTCGACTACAATTAAATTTTATTGAGATGTAAATTATATTGAAATTACAAAACTATATCAAATGGAAGTTGTACAATCCAGAATCTCTTATATTGTTACTGTTGAATATGTAGAGTAGATTAAATTACATTAGCATTAAATGATACATATTAGGATTTTATTGATGGAAATAAATCCTTTAAAATATTTTAGGTGAAGTTATAGGTTCTTATTAATAGGTATCTATAAACATTAATATATCGTTAGCACTGTTCAAGATGGAATAATAAGTTAATTAAAACTCCCATCTCCTCACTCTATACAAGCATTAAAATAATTCTTATGGAGTATTCCATTATTTCTATAACACCTTTTGGAAATAACGTCACTTCCCTGGCTCTTTTTGGGTCAAAAGGCGGAGGCTTGGTCAAAGCTTGAATGACATGTCATACGAACAATTGTGCGGTCTTGAGCAAGAAATGGATGAGTCCTTGAGGACTGTTCGTGAGAGAAAGGTTTGGTTTTCCCATTCTCTTAATAGTTTGTTTTCTTCAAAATATTTCTAATAATTTCGTTCGAAGATGTTTATTGCTCTATGTGTGCATTTATTCATCTACATTTACCAGAAATTGAGTATTACAACTATTAAGTCTTTCAAAGTGTGTTTTCACACATTTATATGACTATTTGCACTTTTGTCTCCCTGTGCTTTCTTGCTCCGACCAATGAACACCATTCTGCTTCATGTTTCATAATCTTTGTCATTCTTCTTATTGCAAACAAATTATGAAAGAATAAACGCATCACTAAGGCCCTCATGGCATGGATGTTATATATATATATATATATATATAGCGAATGTTATCAATATGATAGCTCTTTTTTTTTTTTTTTTATAAATTGATGCAATAATGTACTAAGACATCAATGCAATAACCCTATTGCATCAAATAGATAGTTAAGTAGAACAGTGATGGAATATGCAGCAAATTAAAGCGAGACGTATTCGTCCTTGAGTTGCGGTTTACGTTATTTTGGGTAATTTCTTAGCAATCGAATTGTGTAAACTGAATTTCACTAATAAGTGCTCTTAAATACTTATTAAGACACTACTTAATTAGCAATCAAGCTGTGTAAACTGAATTTTATTAACAAGTGCTCTTAAATAATTACTAAGACACTATAAAATTAATTTTTCCAATATAAGGATGCCTGGATGATCTGAATAAACTTATAAAGGTAAGGAAAAAAAAAAAAAAAAGATCCATAACTTTGGATGCAGTATTAAAATCCATCTAAAATTAGAATCTAAGACAATCTATTCGTGCATCGCAACATCATTATTTTTCAGTTTGTCAGTGCAAGACGGGCATCCCCACAAACAATTCAGAAATGGATATCTCCTTCTCCTTGTACTTCTATGATTCAAATCAAATTAGTCCAATTGACCCGTCTAAACTATGCAAGTATAGAATAAATCAACTGTGCATGAAAATAAAAGAGTGGCCTAAGAGTTTTTGGTTTAGAATTATAGATATTTCATTTTTGTCCATCAGTTCTCTATTGACACCAACTGTTTGTTATTTATTAAGTTTAATAAAAGTTCACGAGTGATTAGCTTCTCCTCCTCTTTAAAAAAGATTCACTAGAAGCAACATATCTGGTGGATTGCGTGTGTTATTCAGCATAAATAAAAAATTGACAATTGACTTAGCAAGATAGAATAACTACCTATGTATAGTTATAACTTATAAAGACTCCTAAGTATTGAATTCATATTTATTTTTATTTGTGATATCATATTCGACTCCTATAACAAAGCCTCTCTTGCTTCTTTGTCTATTTTACTGTCTACTAAACTCTCACTAGCAGCTAAAATGGTACTTAAGATAATTATAGCACTTGGCCCTTCGAAAACAAAGGAACAAACATAATAGACTCAAGAACAAATTAAGTCTCCTCATAAGTGACCTAAGTTTGTCCACAACTTGGAATGCATTCACGATAATAAAAAGGATAAAATTGTTTGGCAAGATTTTCAAGGGAAGTTTGCAAAACAGGAACATATTTCATCTTTCTAATCCTTCTTAAAGACATTTCATAAAATATTCAATCCACCTACCAAGAATTAATAGAAGCCCCCACTCCAAATGCTTAACACAACTAATATCGTTGGCTTTTTTATTTTATATCTCTTGAAAACTTAAATAGTTAAATTAAGGCAACTAGTTGAATAGTTCTTCTATCTCTTAATAACTTGAACCCTCCAAAAAAATGTCCGTTCGACTAGTGCATCTTTCTCCATCCTTTCTTCAAAATTTATTCTTGTTCCAGAATACTTGTGCAAAATAAATAAATAAAATAAAAAAGCAGTTATTCATTAGTGGAAATAGAACATTTATAATAAATAATAATATGTCCCATGCAAATCTAATTTACAAACATTGTTACCAACTTTTCGTAGAAGGAACTTTCAAGTATAAATTTCACTAAGATTGTGGCTAATATTTGAGCTTTAGAAAGACAAAAGTGAGTCATTATTTACTTTAAAACTGGAATTACATCAACCTATTAAAGTGTGTTTATAAAGAATTGTTTACAGAAAATGTTCAATTGTTGGCATCAGCATCTGAAACAACTATTACTTTTAAGCAATACTCCACTTTATAAAGGATTGCTTCAACAAAATTACTCACCAATTTTAAAAATTTTTTATGTATCCTATATTATCATTAGTTTTCAAAACAATATATGAAAAATAATATTTTTTATTATTATATTAATAATACTTTATTTATTTTTACTAACCATTAAAAAAAAAAAAAGCAACGACAAGATTGGCTAAGAAGAACGTCTCACACAAGTCAAATGCAAAAGAAAGAAAAAGAATAAAGTTTGCTAGGTAACCAATACCAAACTAAGTATTTGGATGCTTGTAAGCACCTTTTTGGTGCTCATCTTTATAAGTGAAAGTGGAGTGCTTGGCTAAGCACTTCTTAAAGTATATTATAAGGAAAAAGTATTTAATAATATCATGTCATGTAGATCAATGAGCAATATATAAGCATTAATAAAATTTTAAAATATATTAGTAAAAGAACATACTTTTTGAAAAAGCATCAATCGTGTTTTTACGTTTTAAAATTTTATATATATTTACATGCCACTCGTTGATTTATATAATTTGTTAGTATTATTAAAGCCTTTCTCATTTATAAAAGATATTTGGACCACAAATTCTAATATTAAGTGGCCCAAAACTACTTATAAAGTTTAAGCTCCCTTAAATACTTATTAGTACTTGAGTATACAAATAGATATCGGTATCAAGGATTTTTTTACTTTTGTTTTTCTTTTGAAGTTCGACATTAGGTTAAACAATTGGCATAACCAACTGTTTCATTGCTTTTATAGCAACGGCTATTCTTTTTATTTTTTTGGTGAAAATAAATAAAATACCACTAATATAATAATCAATATATACTAATGAAAAATATTATATTTGATATATTGATTTAAAAAGTTACAAGCATATAGGATTCGTAAAAATTTTTTAAAAAATCATAAGCCATTTTGGTTAAACACTCTTTTATAAAGTGAAAGGATGCTTGAAAAAAAAAACAAAAACAGAAAGGTGCTTAAAATAATAATATGGTATTCTAAGCACCTCTTTAAGTACTCACTTATAAATATATCCTTATAGACTCACTCTTATTAAATCTATAAGAACACATTTTTCAACATGCTTTGGTCGACAGACTTGGGTAATCAATATTCAGCTTTGCAAGACAATTTCTTTCAACCCAGCAATATTTTTTTCTCATCAAAATACACTTGAATAATATTCATTACACATTGTGTAATCATAAACTTCTTAGATCTTCAAAAGGGCAATCCTGAAAGCATTATGAAAATTGAACTAGAGATAGTCATATAGATGGCCTTAGTAATCCAATTCACACTAGAGAGTAGAGAACAATGGGCACAGCTGGTTTGGTACTAACATTTATATGTATAATAGAGAAGATTTCTTCTTATCATTTAGATCCTAGTGGGGTTTATATAAACTTACTGATTGAATTGAATGACTAAACTTTTTTTGCTATTAATAACAGTACAAGGCTCTCACTGGTCAGATTGATACAAGGAAAAAAAAGGTAAATTACTATTTATTCTTTTAAGTAGGCTTCTCTTTCGTATTATGGATAATTTCATTTGGAATTAATTCCTATTGCTTTTCTCCTTGAGAATGCAGGTTAGAAATGCTGAAGAGATAAACAGAAATCTGATGCACAGTCTTGTAAGCATTTAAGTCACTTGTTGCTGCATTTTATTTATTTATTTATTATTTTTATTTTTATTTTTGGGATAAGTTATGTAGGTGGAGAAACTAAAAGTAATACGTGCCATTCTTTTTTTTTTTTTTTTTTTCTTTATTTTCTTGTCTCTATTCAATGACTCATAAAGGGCATAAGGGAAGACCCCCAATATGAGATTGAACATGGAGGAGTGTACGATGATTCAGTTATAGGATACATGAATGGAGTTGGGCGTATGTTCGCTTTACGTATGCAACAAGATCAGCCTCATAGTCATCTCCACAGTGGTGGATCCGAGATCACTACCTATTCCTTGCTTGATTAGAACCACACACAAAAAAAGGAACATACGTGTGTATCTGGTTCTGATGACATCCATCTACCTTTCACTTCTATAATGCTATTGGACCAAAGATGATTTATGTTTTATTGTGTTAAAATTTTATCATGTCTTGTTTTGCTGTAACGTTATAGGCCTACTACAAGATGTGGTTACAATGATAATATATATATTTGGACATCTCTTCCCAAAGAGTCATGCTGCTTCCTTGTATTTATTGGAACAACTAAGAGAACAACCCTATCATAGCTGTTGTTGAATATTATAAGACAAACTGCCAACTGGCATATGATACTTTCTGAGCTTTTTTCCTTTATAGCAGGTTTAGATAGGTTTTACTAGATAACATGTATAGGCTCTATTGTGAAGTGATTTGCTATTCAGGAAACATACATATATGGATAAGGGTGAAAATTCCCTGTATAACAAGGGACGACAGCTTGCATGTCATGTAAAACCAATTATATTAGCTTACTTCTTCTTTAATCCTTTTTTGGCGCCAAAAAAGAATTTTATTAGAAGATGAAAGCGAATTACAAAGTATCATTTGGAACCACAATTAGCAAATAAAACGTAACACCCAAAAGAAAAAGAAAAAGAAACATATATATATATATATATGTAAAGGCATAAAATAAAAGGGTTGTAGAGGGTTAAATCTAATTCATAGGCTTTAAGTTTAATAATGACATGGATTTGACTTTCTGGGTTAAGATGATAAGGTTTAGAAAGTCAAGCTTATAAAATTTGGGATGATCAAGGAGAATTTGGCATGATGCACTTGAAGTAAGGCTCATTTGATCAATTCATCCAATCCAATCCGATTTAATCTTTTTTAGTTTGGTTTATATTAATGAAATATAAAGCTCTTTATTTGAGTCTAAGTTTATGGAAAAAACCCATTTATTAGCTATATATAAAAGGTTTCAATTATAGCCATTGATCAACATCACAATCTAACGTATCGAATTCACTTATTTTTTTTTATAAATATCTTATTCATTTCCTCATTTGGACAAAAGACAAATTTCCACTAATGTCGTTACTCTACTAGAATCTTATCTTAAAAATTAAACATTTAACTACCCTAAAAATACTACCTCGTTCTTTATTAATAGTGGAGTTTGATACTATCGTACTCCTTTACCTATCACCTAGTGTATTAAAGCCTATTAAAACTATATACTCTTCCTTCTTATCGTATCTTGCTTAATCATTCCATACGTATAAATCAAGTCATTTCCTTAGTTACGTGTAGTGTGGTACAATACGCAACACACACGTGACTTCTCCCGATATCGAACCCTCTACATTTCTTAGCAACTCCATTGGGGAGGAAAGATTTGACATTCACATTATGGTACCTCTGTAAGAAGGCTTGCTGATCCCACCAACGCTAATGATCAAGAACAAGATGATACTGTTATTATCAATAATTAGAATCCACCTCTAATGGGAGGTACGAATCACAGAGAGGGTGCTTAAGAAGTTGTCCCCGATAATGTGCAACTAGTGTAAGAGCTACGACAAACTAATAAGAGTTTAAATGAGCTTAGGGCAATATTTGCCTAGTGTGTATCTGTTGTGGCTGCTTTTGCAGCTGCGCAACAAGGGGCAACTACAATAGGTCCCCCCATTATGATGCAACAATATGTTACACCAACTTTCCAACCATTCAATCCCTCGATTCCTGGTGAGCAAGATGCTCTAGAGTTGAGGAATATCTTCTTACAATGGAACCTGTACCTATACAGCATACCCTTCCTAAACTGGTAAATCAAGGAATTTAGATAGGAGGCTCATCGTCTCCACATATTACAATTGTTGAGTCTGTGCACCCTACCCCTATGAATTCAACTCTAGTAAATTCTATTCCTGTAAACTTCACTAATCATGCTCCTGCAAGGCCAATAAGAACATAAACATCTACTCAGAGAGCTTCATTTGTGACCAAAGAGGATTTAGATGTGTACATAAGGGAGATACAGGCAAAATCTACGTCAACTATCTTGGAATTGAAGCTCCTATATCATTCATGCATCGCTATCAAGCCATATCTAAAGGACTATGTAAGTTCGAAGTTTATGTTGTTTAATAGGAAAAAGGGGAGCACCAAGGAACATTTACTAAAATTCATTGAGACCCTAGAGGTCTATGGCTTAGATAACGATCTGAAGTAGAAGGAATTCTCAAAATCCCTCATAAAAAAAGCTTATACTTAGTATGTCAATCTTCCACCAGGTTCCGTTGACTCATGAGGTGGAATGTGCAAGATGTTTCTTAAAAAATTCTTTTCCATTAAAGAAAAGGTAACTCTCACCAATATGGGATGAATTCGTCAAAGGTCTAAAGAGGATCTCATGGATTATATTAAGCGGTTCAGAGAATGCTCTTTGGATATACAAGATGTTTGTAATGAGAGAAAACTAGTTAAGATTTATATTCAAGGGATATTTCTTGAATATGCAGTCTATCTTGAGAACCTATCGTTCGCTTCTTTTGTTGCATAGGTCGAGAATGCACGAAGGACCAACAATTTGGTGGCTTGGTAAAGAAATGAAACTGGAAGGTTTAATAAGCGTACCTCATTTGTGAATGCTGCTTCAGGTGAGTCACAAAAAGAAACAAAGAAACCTAGAAACGATAAATCTTACGACTCTAGGTCCACACCGATTTATCCTTGTCTAATGGCCAAGGTACATCAGATGTTGGACAATGGTTGCGCGATGAAAATCTCAAGCTCTCAAGGGTTGAATAACTTCCTACAAACGAGGAGAAGAGTGATCTTAAGTATTGCAAGTTTCACTGGACTGTCGGTCATCCAACTAAGGATTGTTTCACTCTAAAGAGAATATTCAATGAACGAGTTACACATGGAGAGTTAATTATAGACAACAACGATGTCAAGAATAATCCGCTTCTGGCTCATAATGATTAGAGAGGAACTGTTAATGCCATCAGCCACGACCCTTCCATGATTAAAGCAGTTGATGCACAACCCTCTAGAAGAAAGCAAAAGTTGATGGAAGCTTAAGATGGTGAGTATCTACCTCTTGTCACAACTTTATTAAAGACTGCAAACTTTAGAAACTTATTTGACTTGTTGGGATTTGACGTAAATGTCAGGCTTGCAACAATGGTTGCACTTATGCAGATCTCCAAAGGCCAATATGTAGAGTGTAACGCAGCACAACTCATAAAGAGAATGGCTAGGGCGTACGAAAATGCCATCTTATTCATCAAAGCAAATATGTGTGTAAAAAGCCCTAACCATAATCGTCCATTATATGTAGAAGGTATTCTTAATGGCTATCTAGTTAAAAGAACATTCATTAACAATGGTTCTTCCTTGAATATAATGCCAATGAATACATTTAAAGCTGTAGGGATTGATATCCGACACTTAATTAGACAACCCATATCAATAAATGGCTTCAGTCATGCCCCTACTAACTCTCTTGTATATGTTAACGTTGATCTTAAAGTTGGGCTTATTCGTAGCACCACTACTTTTCATGTGATTAATGCGTCTGTGCAATATCACTTACTTATAAGTAGGAAGTGACTGCACAATCACAATTTGGTTCTTTCAACGTTACATCAGTATATCAATGGACATTGGAAAGGGAAAGACGTGTTTATTCTAGCTACGAAGAATCCTTTTGAACAACATAAGTCATATTTTCAATGACTTTGCTGGGGATGGAAAAACAACCATAGCTAAGCCGTCTAATATTCCCTTACATATGTGGGAGGAAACTCAAGAGGATCAACAAAAAAAGAGAAAGATGTGTGGATGTCACAAAGGAAGGGAAAAAAAAAAAAACAATCTACTAAAATTGAAAGTTTCATCAAAGAGGATGGACAACATGTATACTGTTTATGACAATTTGAGGGATCTGAGGAAGTGTGCCTATCCTCTTTAGATCCCATACCAGTCCAAGAAGTTTAGCTTGCCCTACAACAATTACAAGATCAAATAATGCCTCAAGCTGAGGAAATAGAAGAATTGGACTTAACGCGATCAAGGGAGTCGCGACGGCCAATCTTCATTAGTAAGAGTCTCCTGTAGGAAATGAGGGTTCACATTACCAAGTTATCAAAGGAATATAGAGACGTGTTTGCATGGGCTTATGAAGAGATCCTGGATTGGATCCTCACCTTGTAGTACACTTCTAAGGCTATACTTGTAAAGCAAGGATAAAGAGTTTTCCATCCTAAGATTGAAGTACAAATTAAGTAGGAGGTAGAGGAATTGTTATGAGTTGGCTTTATAAGGCCAATTGAACACCCTACCTAGCTCGCTAATATTGTTCTTGTAAGGAAAAAGAATGGACAGATAAGTGTATGCATGGACTTCCGGGATCTAAACAAGGCTTGTCCTAAGGATGGTTTTCCTTCACCAAATGTTGACACTTTGATAGACACAACCGCAAGTCATGAGTTGTTTTCATTTATGGATGGCTTTAGTGGATATAATCAAATTAAGATGGTGAAAAGAGACACAGAGTGTACGGCCTTTCATACACCAGTTGGAAACTTTTATTATACCATCATGCCATTTGGACTTAATAATGTGGGCACCACATATCAAAGGGCAATGATTGCTCTATTTCATGACATGATGCATGATTGTATGGAGGATTATGTTGATGACATAGTCATCAAGTCTAGAAGAGCACTTGATCATTTAGTTCATCTACAAAGGGTCTTTGAATGATGTCAATTATATAAACTTCACATGAACACTCTCAATTGTGTTTTGGGCATGTCTTTAGGGAAGTTTCTTGGCTTTATTATGCATCGAAAGGGAATTGATATTGACCTTGCAAAAGTATAAGCCATAAGATCAATGCCATCTCCTACCACCTTAAAGGAATTAAAAACCTTTATGGGAATGGTCTCGTACATTAAAAGGTTTATGCCTGCACTTGCTGAAATTTCATACTCATTACATCAACTTTTGGAAAAAGGAATCTCGTTTGAATGGGATCGAATCCATGAAGAGGTGATGCAAAAGATTAAAACAATCCTGATTTCCCCACAAACTATAACTATGCCTATCAAAAGGAGACCTTTGGTCTTATATCTTACTTCTACCAATAGATCTATCAGAGCTTTGCTTGCGTAAGAAGTAGAAGGTCAAAGGTGACTTATATACTATTTGAGCTAAACCCTTCAGGGGAGCGAAGTTAATTACCTAGCTTGCGAAAAACATTATCTTGTACTGGTATTTGCCATGCAAAAACTACGGTACTACTTTCTTACACACAAGATCTATCTAGTGATTCGGTCTGATCCGATCAAGTACTTACTATCTTGACCAGCCTTGTTAGGACACGTAGCAAAATGGTTGCTTCTCCTTAGAGAGTTTGATATTATGGTATAATCTCCTAAAGTTGTCAAGTCACAAGCTTTAGCTGATCTTTTAGCACATTTCCCAAACACACAAGAGGGCTTAAGTACAGATGCTATACTAGTTGAGTTATGTAGTACCACTGGCATTCAAACTTGATTTTCGGTGCACTAATAATAGGGCTGAATATGAAGCATTGTTACTTAGCTTATTGTCAACATAAGAAGTTGGGGCAAACAATTTATGTGTTCAAGGTGACTTGAACTTAATTATTAAGTAAGCTATAGGTGAATTTGGATTAAAGGAACCTACACTAATGCTTTATAAGGCTGCTGTGCAAACCTTTGTCAAAAAGTTCAACTCCATACGATATGAGCACACAACACGATCTACGAATCGATAGACTGATGCATTAGCCGCTTTGGCATCCAAGATTTTGATTCAAGATATAGTTAAGGGTGTAAATGTCCAAGTAATAAAGACATCTATCTCGTATACAACATTGAATTTTCTTGAGGAACAAGAAGAGGTACAGAATAATTGGCACATCCCGTTTATGGAATAGTTGGCTCATCCTAGTGTAGCCTTTATTTCAACATTAAAAAACTTCATCAACATCAAGGGAATGTTGTATTACAAAGGCCCAAAAGGGGTATTGTCTCGCTGCATCAGAGCAAAGGAGGCTCGTCCTAAATTAGACTAATATCACCAAATTTGGTGTCGAGAGGAGGGGCCTCCATTATATCGACGTATTCAACATGTAGGTTGCTATTGGCCCTCAATGGTGAAGGATACACTCCAAGTCCAAGCACATTGTCCCAAATGGTCTAAGTTACCTGATCAAGGCAAATGCAATTTTGTGTCTAGCGTAGGAAACCGGAGGTGCCCATATATTGACTACTTAGAAAATAATGTGCTACTTACAAATGGTACATATGCTAAACTCATAAAACGCAAGGTTAGAAAGTATCTCATGCATGAAGGTGAGCTTTACAGGGTATCATTCATGGGGAAACCCTTAAAATGCATTACACCTCCTGAAACATAAACGGTTTTGATTGAAGTGCATACTAGAGAGTAGAGAGAGCATTAGGGAGGAAGAAAATTGTATTACTATTTACTCAATAGAAGATACTATTGGCCTACAATGGAGGCAGACGCTTTCAATTTTATCAAGAGGTGTGCTGTTTGTCAACAACAAGGTGATGATATTCATACCCCTACAGTTACACTTCATAGTGTCACAACCCCTTAGCCTTTCCATACATCAGTGTTTGATCTCATTGGACCTATACATGCTCCATCAAAGAGATATATTTGGATCTTGGTTAGAACAAAGTGCTTTACGAAATGGGTGGAGGTAATTCCCTTGAAGAAAGCAATGGGGCTAGTTATGGCAACTTTTATAAAGGAGAACACTATATCGATTCAAGATCTCGAAGTGCATCCTTTCCGACAATGGAACTCCTTTCATTAATTCTCATGTTCGACAAATATTGGCTTCCTACAATATCAATCATATTAAATTCATGCCCTATTATCCAAAAGGGAATGGGCAAGCTGAGGCAACAAACAAAAGTATATTAAGAGTCCTTAGTCATATGGTATATGATAATCATAAGGAATAACATGATAAGCTACCACTGTTGCTTGGCACTTTGGGCTTATGGGATGTCAAAATGAAGGCCAACGCAAGCAACTCCTTTTTCATTGGTGTACGAGGCTAAGGCAGTGGTTCCAATAGAAGTTTTGATTCCATTTGCTAGATTGGCCATAAATGCTAACCTTGAACCCAATATACTACAAATGATAGACATGGAAGCATTAGACGAAAGGTGTAATACTGCTAAACGTAATCTCATTAACTATCAACATAGACTTGGAGTGGCTTACGATCACTTAGTGAAGAAGAGATCATTTCAATAAGGTGATGTCATACTTTGTGCAGCCGAGTATGTGTGCCAAGGTATTTCAACGCCAAAACTTGCACCTAAGTGGGAAGGGCCTTTCGTCGTTGAAGAGGTACATAAGAGTAGGTATTGCAAGCTCTGGAACCCCAAGACTAATGCCGTCACAACACTTATAAACTTCTAACACATAAAAAGTTTCATATGTAAAAAATTATGATATATCACAATCCAAATGAAATATACGGCTCTAGTTATACAAGCTTGCTTTTAGTCAATTTTTTTCCTAATCAACACTTACCTAGAGTAAGTATGGCGTCGCTGCTACTTAGTGATATGGACTGGGCTGAGGACAGACAAGGTTGACCGTAGGGGTGGGTCCGATCCTGTCGAAGGAACGAAAAGTAGAGTAGGTTTAGTGAAGGTTTCAACGAATCCGTAAGTCACCTAACCAGATATGACGCACCAGTTAAATTCTATATGGACCTAAGACTCGCCGGATATGACGCACTGGTCCGAGTGATAGGGTTGCTTGCCATAATCCTTACTAAAGGGATTAATAAGAATTGATAAGAGAAAGAGAGCTTTCTAAGAGAAAAGACTCAAAAGGGTTTTTTCATTAATTTTCTGTATGTGTATGCATTGTTACAAAAGTTACTATTTATAGTAAGTCCTAAACCATAGTAGCAAAACTATAAATAATGTACAAGGCCTTAAATCCTAAAGAATTGGGCCCAAAAATAAAATAAAGATAAACATGTACAAAAATATAAAACTGTGCATTTTATAAAGAGAAGTTGGCACATGGTCATTCGACATGCCTTAGAAGTAGGCTCGTAGTGCTTGGCTGAGGCATCACAGAGGTCGGCCTATAATTGTCGAGTTTTAAAGTTAGTTGGTGCTAGTCTCTCCGGACCTTGCCGAATGGATCCAACTCTCGGCAATGTGACGTCTCCGCTATTAAGTCGACAACAGACTTTGCTGAGTGAATCCAACTCTTGGTAATGTGATCTCTCGTCATATCGACAAGCGTAAAGCCGAGTAAGTAATTGGTTAGGCATAGGTGAGGATTAGTTGTTGTCTCAACCTTCTGCTTCTCGACACTCTATTTTGAAGAAATAGTGTCATTTAGCTCGACAAACAAAATGAGTCAACAAGTAGATGGTCTCGGTTTTGGTAATCGGGTTGGGTTAGTACCTCGAAGCCTATCACTCAGTAAGAGCGTTACCTCCTAAGTACGCGATGGCCACAGGTTCATGTTATGCTGACTAATAAGAGTGTTCTCTTCTAAACACATGACATGACACCTTTTATACATAACTCAATTTCACTATCTAATGCTCTACACATAATCATATCAATGGGGTTAAAAAGTGGGTAATACCCCCTTAACACGTTAAATGCTATTTTTATTAATGACAGATTGCAAATTATGGTCAATTGTTGCTTGCACATAAGATGCATAACGTTCTATTCTCTATTCTTTTAAATGACTTCTTAAAGCCCAATCTAAAGTTATTATGTCATACATCATGATTATGTTGCTAAATATAATGCGCACTATAACTATTATGACATCCTTAATGCTCGCAAAAGAATTGAGTTAGTACGATGATTCATTCAATGATATAAAAAAGAAAAAAAGAAGCATGAGAAGGTCCAAGTAATAAAAGGGAAGTGTTCCCTCATTCAGTTTCTACAAACATGCATAAAAGTCCAAAGCATAAATAAAAAGACTCAAACGAAGATCACTCAACAATGAAGCACTATCTAATAGAAGTTTTGCGATCTATGTCCTTAATATGTTTTTGCATTTCTAACTTAACTACCTTAAGCTCAACTTCAAGTCAATTGTGTCGTTCTACAATGTCTTGTGTTTCTAACATTTTTGAGGCTTCAAAAGCGATCACTTCCATATTTGGTAATTTGAAGTTCAAGCCATGTGCTCCAGCAACACTACTTACCAATAGCTATAAGTCTCAAATAGGTACTAATTCCCAAGATTTGTCTAGAAGTGAAGCAGCTTTCCTGAGGAAGGTTATTATAGTATTTGTCACCTTAGAACTAAGACAGATCAATCCAACCCAGAAATCACCCTCCATAGCCTATAAGTCCTCCAGTAGCTATAAAAGATTTGATGGAACTGTAAAACCATGAAATGAAGAATATGTGTTAGAAGGTTAAGGTGTCTCCACTACCACCGTATGGGGTAAACCTCCCTTAATCTACTTCGATACCTCAACAGCTACAATAGGATCGATGTGGTCATGAGGCACTAGTAAAGGAATCCGATTGTACACTGGGGTGATGTCATCAACTGCGACAGTGCCTAAGGAAATGCCATCTATTATACTATTTGGCTAACTATTAAAGAGTTCGGCTACCTTCAAGACTTCAATATACCTTAGATATCGACCTCCTCTAAGTGTATGGCCTCATGGTCTTCTCAATCAACAATATTGCTTAACTCTTTCAAAGCTTCAATTTGTTTCTCAGTTGGCTAATCCGCTTCAATGATAGCTTAGTCTTGAATTTCTTCTCGATCACTAATATTACCTAATAGGCTATCTCCATCACTACCTTCATCCGTGTCATCAAGAGATTCATTAGTGTCTAAAGACTCATCATCACTCTTACTATCATTGGAAACCTCAATAAGATGATCGCTTGCTTGAAGTGTTTTCCTAAAGCCATGTTGGACAGGGAAAAGAGAAAGCAGAAGGGAGTTTCTTGGATCTCTTGTTGTTCTTCAAAGTAGGAGTAACATTCCTGTTGTCCTCGTCCTATAAAAAAACAAAGAAAAGTGATGAGTAAATAAGTCATAAGATACAAAGTGTAAATACCAAAAGGACGATATTAATGAGATACCTCACAAATTCATGAAAGCTTGATTTGTTTGATGGTGAGTAATTTGGGGATGGAATGGTCTTTCTTGTTCTTATTTCTTGCACTAAAAGGTAGTTACTTCTTCTCACTGGGAGCTCAAAATAGGAATTCATCTTTATAAATAGTCCTCACTAGAAACTTACTCTTGACGGGTATAATCACATATTTCTTAAAGTCTTCTAAGTAACCTGTCCAGTACGTAAGCAAACTAGTGGAGGCAATCCTGCAACGACTAATAGATGGAAAAAACAACTATCTCTCCCAATCAGATGTTTCTAAAGTCATTTAGACTTAGTGATCTACAACACTCATCAAAGTTATCATCAACTAATATTTTTTAGGGGATCCCTTGGTCGAAACCAAATTAGCAAGCAACACAGTGTGGCGTGTATAACATCACCCTACATTCTACATAATGATTACATGAGTCACCCCAATTAACTAAAGAGGGGAGACCTTTGGGTGAGCACCAAAGGACGAAACTGGCTTTAGTAGCATCAAGTCTTTCCCTTGCACCAAGTAAATTCATGGTATCTTTTGATCCTTTTGGATAAAAATGTGGGAACCATAAGTATCCGAGTATCTTGTTGGCATAGGGGTGAAAAATGACTTCTTTATAGTTGTCCAAAACATCCAATAACATGTCTAGAGGTCACTTATTGACCTATGCCCAAGCTCATAGCTCGCTACATTTGGGCCCATCAAGACAGGATCCACAATGTCCCTTATACCGCTCACAAAAGAAAACATGCAAGAATACTACATCTACATGGGACGCGATAGCCCCATTGATTGAATGGAAGCCTCGTGATAAAGATCGAGACGCTAGTACAATGATCTTAAGTAAAATAGTCCTAGGGCAAAATGCTCTCCACATGCTATATGGATCAATAAGCGAAATAAACGTAAGCTTACATCGTCTTCTGGACCACCAGGAAATACGTACAATGATAGCCAGCAAGCAATAAAAGCCTCCAATTCATACCTACAAGAAGAGATCATTCATGAGATAACTCAGTTAGATTCACAAAATCAAATAACAAAAGTAAGAGTATTGATACTCACTCATATTCTTCATTCCCTTCGAAGAAATATCTCAAATAGGCATTAAAAGTAACTTTTCTACAAGTGTCTATGGCTTTCTTTTTTTCAGCTTCTAAAGTTAAGATTAGGTCTCGATCCTCTTCAAAGATCATAGATGTGGTGATATTAGTCATATTGAAATCACGAAGATGTAGAAGTGTGTTGACGTCTTTAAGGGTGGGTGTAATCTCACCCTGCGCAATCACAAATGTGTATGTCTGAGTGCTCCAATGACACATTAGTGCCCTTTAAATCTCCATGTCATTAGAACGAGGAAAACTGAAACGAAAAGAAATATACACTAGAAAATATATATCTGCCTTCTCCAAAGTATCAACATAGGCTAAGTTGCTCAAGATATGATTCACCCAATCAACCCAACCGACTATGAGAATTTGAGAGAAGCGAAACAAGCTTTCGGATGGTAGGACTTCTTTCTTCTCATTTATAAATCGGAGCAATGAATCTCCTGTTATATTTCGCCTCTCATACACATGAGCTTCTCACCTGATGAAGTGTAAGGCACCTTGAGCAATTAGTTGTTTGTATAAGTCTTATCTTCTTACATCACCCCAAAAGGAATCATCTTTTATCATTGCATCGAGCCATTTATCCCATGGTGAAGGTAAGACCGGAATGTGACTATCTTGGATGGTTAGCACTTAATTGCCATTATTCTTCTTGGGCATCTTCTTCTTGAATTCCTTACCCATCTCTCAATAATCCCTTACAAAAACACAAGGAAATAAGGCACACCATCCATAAGGAGGAATAACATGCAAAATTAAGATGTATGCTTGTAAGGTATCTTGTTATGGTAAAATGGAAATTAGCAACATGTACATGGGAACAACTAATTAAGCATACAAATACTAAGGGAATCAAAATTATGCTTAACTAAGATTTCTCTAGCACGAAGTTGCAATGAGGTAGAACTCACTGAAATGACCCAAAGTCGCATTCATATCCTAGTATGAGTACCAAATGTTGTATGACAAAAAGCATGTGGCATTAATCTATGAAAGGATATCAATTGGTGGCTGCTCTCCAAAGTAAATTTATGTCTCTACCATTCACTCCAATCTAAAGATAGAAATATAAATATATGTATAAATGCATGGAAGGATTCCAAAATGGATCACTAAATGGATGATAGACAAGAGTCACGCATCAGCTCTTGAGAGTAGATAAAAAGAGGGAGGTTTCTTTTTGTCTCTTATTGCTGGGCATATACATGCTTGTTTGTGAATTTTTTTTTTTTTTAAGGGAAAGGACATCCCCTCAAATGTGCAAAGAAATATGGTTACGAGGTTTGCTATTATGCTATGTGAAACCAAGAAATTAAAGATTGATTAAAACAATATAGATTTTTTTATCTCTTGAATTCATGAAGGCTTACAGTTTGAAGAGCTCAAGATGTGGTCTCATACTCACCAAATGAAAAGGGAAGTCACCTAAAAGCATCAATTGAAGTAATTTTTTATATGTATATATATATATGAGGATATTAGGTATCAAGTCATCTATATTTTGTAATGGAACCTCTGTATTGTAATGTAATTTATTGAACAAATCATGAGATGAAGATAGTATACAATGAGGTTGCTACTGGATTGTTTTAAAGGTTTATGGGATATGGATGAAATTGTGAGTATTTACTCACAAATATTATAACGTACTTATCAAGCCGCAGTGATAGCTGTATATTTGTATTAGATTTGCACAGCTGAGGTGAACTATCGGGCTATGAAGACATATTATACATCTATCAATCCATCAAATTCCTTACACGTATATACAAACGAACACTCTTTCTTTTCTCTTTCTCTTGCTACCTCTCCTCCTCTCTTGACCTCGTAGAATTCGCCCCTTTCCACGCATAGCACACATCCACCCTCTTCCATCGGACTACACCTAGGAATTTCTTAATTGGAACAAATAGGAACTTCCGCAAAACTTCATTGTACACCCTCCAATACACCTTTGTCTTTGACTTCTGCATACCCAACCATCAACTGTGCTCCACTCCCATCCACTTTTCCTCACCATCTCTCAACTGCAACACCTACTTCCTCTTAGCCATTTACTACATTTCCCTCTCTCTCCCATTTCTTCCTCGTCCTCTCCACTCCCAACCTTCATAAGCATAGTTCTCTCTTTCTGGCTCCTGCTTGGTTTGGTCGCGGCTCTCAAACGTACCATGCATTACCCTATCCTTAACAAGATAAACACATACAATATCCCCATGCAAACATACACATTTAAACCTTATCACCGACCTACGGATTGTAAATAAGCGCCTTAAGCTGCCACGGTAGTAAAGGCTTATCGTGTATATGGTTCATAGAACTTGAAAGAAGTAGTGCACATGGAGTATTCGTTGGAATGCGACAAAGTGATCTTAATGTTCAAGGGCTGTATTTGTCGACTATGATGGTACTTTGATGCCAAATGAGTGCTAGAACTAGAGACACACTTGTTGAATGGTTTTCTCCTTGCGAGAAATTAGGAATGGCTGCTGAATGGATGCGATTATTATTGGTTTGGTTCCAAAAATTGCTCGAATCCGGTATTGGTTTCCTGGAATGAGTGGATTTTACAGTAATAACTTCAATGAAGGTAATACGTTTATGAGTGGAAATTTATCTTCTAAATGTGTCAGCATGCATGATGTTACTAGGCCTAGAGTTTTCTTAGAAACTTACAAGAGGACAACGACAAAGGGCTATACTTCTTGACTATAACGATACTTTGATGCCTAGGTACTTTGATTACTATAGAATATATCATGTCATCTACGTAGTCTATTGTTATACCAGACAATCTGTGCATGATGGGAAATTGAAATCGAATTTGGATAAAGTAAACATGCATAAGGTTAATTTAGCTGACGATATGAAAAAATGTTATGCTTATGAAAAGAGTGAGCGTAGTGTGTTCAATAATTGTAATGTTGATCATGATGGATTGGAAGGTGTATACATTATAGCTTCTAACGGAGGTTGCAAGCAGAGTTCCGATGGTGCACTAGAACTTAAACAGAATGCAAGTAAATGGTGGTGTTGTTCTATTTTGGTGATGTTCCTAAATTGCTAGGCTAGTTTATGTGTGTGCCGTGGTTTAAAAAGAACTACCTACTGTTGTCCTTAATGATTAGTTCAAGAGAGTTTGAGTTGAAGAAGGAAGATGAGCTATTGGCTCGTGCAACTAGGGTCATGGAGCATCTATATAGGGATTGTTTTGTGTGAGTAGTTTGGCACGAATTCCAAGTGATTAAAGCTACTAGATATGCTAGTGTTGTGTCTCGAGCTAGATGGTGCAATTATGCTTATATTGTACAACAATTGAGCTGTAGTGTTTTATATTTTGGTATAAGACATTTGGCTGCAGTATTCTATATTTTGGTATGAAGAGTTTGGTCTTGAAATGGGTACTTATTTTGTTGCTCTATGAAGTTTGGCTTAAAAATGTCTATAGGAAGTATGATTGCTACAATTCTTAAAGAATACTCAAAAGTGTGGGGATGATGCGTACATAGGTTCAATGGGGAGATTCAAGTTGTTACAATAACCAGTTATACAAGAATGATGTATACAAAAGAAGCCTAAGGGATTGATAATACGCATTATAGTCAAAAGGATAGTAAATGTCTCGTTCATAAGGCTTCAGATGAGGTTATAATATGACCTCCACATTCATAAGACACCAGTTGAGTTTACTAAGTCTGTAGGTGGAAGAAGCACCTGCAATACTAATAGTTATAGGCTGAAATATCATAAAAGAAATTCAATTATGAACAGAATTCAAGGCTCTAAAGATATGATCCTCCAAACCATAAGAAAATATCTACATGGTCATACGGCTTTTGTTGGTTTACTGTCCAATTGTTCTAATATATCAAGAACTGCTGTGCCACTTTATAATATGTCCTAGAACATTAAAGTACAGACAATGGCATGAAAATTAGGAGTTAACTTCATCAAAATGAAGAGGAAATTGGTGATGAGTTGATAACTACTTCAATCATGAAGAGATGGGTATATCAAATTTGAAGATATTACAAGTATATTATTAATTGAATCAGTGACAGAACATAAGAAAAGGATGCATTTTATGTGGTTATCCAGTTCATCTTCTAACATTTCTATGGTAGGGTGAAAGGAAGAAAATAAGGGCAAAAAAAAGAGAAAGCAAGTCTAGAAATACAAAGACGAAGGAATCACTTACTTATAATAGCCTTCACTTACTTATAATAGCGTGAGCTATTAACAAACAGTGTGTTAGAATTATACTCGCTTCAAGAATTCCAGTAGCGACTTCACTTTCTCCTTTAAGCTCAACTTAACTTCAAATCTCACTGTCTTTGCAATGCATGAGTGCCATCGTCGGTACCATGCTTTATGATTCCAAGTATGGTGATAGTATAAGCTTCAGCAACCTGTCGAAAAGCTCTAAACACTCTCCCAAAGGAAGCTAGACAAGGTGATATTAGTACAGGAGTAAAACTGGATTCTTGGAATTTCTTTTTATGTAAGATATCAAGGTATTCTTTTTAATGCTAGACAAGCTACTATTACCTCTAATTCAATAATTCATTATCGATTTTCTGATGTTTCGGTCTTCACTGCTATGCTTGCTATACTTTCTTCAGCATTCAATTCTCGATGATTCTCTATTAGACTTCATATGCTTCTTCGAATTGTGGTTTCTGATTTCTATTTACTGTCTACAACTATGATTCTCCTTCTTAAGCTCCAGCCATGACTCTGAATAAGTCTCTTTGATGGCCGCCTTCAATATTCTATCCTTAGCCTTTGGATTTCAAGTCAAACGGTGCATTGCTATGTTAAATGAGTACACGTTGAATCGAGCAAAAACAAATGTATGGGACGAAATGTAACAAAAAAATGTGTATAAGCTGAATTAAAACAAAAATGAAAGTGTGTATGTGGTAGCAAAAGAGAGGAGGAAAAAGAAGGTAAGAAAGTCAATAAGGAAGCAAACAATGGGAATAGATATGGGTGCTGAAAAGATAGTGTGTATAGAAAATGGACATAAAAGAGAGCAGCAGCAAGTGTTAAGGGACAAGGACTGTATTTCTCTTTAAAATAAAAGGGGAAAGGAGAGTTAGAAGTGCACGAAGAACGAATTGAAAAAGAGAACAAGTAAAGTGAAATGAAGAAGAGAAAATGTAAAGAAAAGCATGGGACGAAGATTGAATAGAAGGATGGAGAAGAAACTATAAAGAAAAGCAAGGGATACACAGAAAACATGGAGTGTATTGCATAAGAACAAAAATATATGGATATATATATATATATATCTATATCTACAATGGAGGCAATAACGGAAAATATTCCATTGTCATGTGCTTGTGATTTAACCATATGCTTATAGATATACTATAAGGGGTTGTTCACCGTAATGTCGGTTATATATATTATATATATACATGCAATGGTGGAAGAATAATTCTTGCCAATGGTCATGATAACATGCCATACAACGTATTAAGATTAAACACTTTATCATATATTTAAATTGTGAATATGGTCTGGCTTTGTATGCGAATCATTTTTTTTTTTTTTTAAGCAGGGTCTACTACATTTAAAATACAAAGAAGGACATCAAGCATAATAGGAAGACAGTCCAGTAAGCTATTCATGAGGAAGGAGCAATCTGCATGGTGAATATTTCACATAATTCAATATGATTTATCAGGAGTAATTCACACAAGATAAATGTAATATGCTTATTGGTTCATAAAGAATCACTAGTCCCATACAACCTTGAATGACTAAAGTGGTTTATGTGCACTGGATGGATTATATGTACAAGGGAATATTACATTGTTGAAATGGATTAGTGGATTTTTTATCACAATAACAAGAATTGGAGGTGACTAAGATAAATGATTACAAAGCAAACAATGATAAACCTTTTTTCCAAACAATTTGAATAGGGCATTTGCTCTATGAAATAAATTTCAAGGATCAAACTCAGTCAAATGCTACCGTTTGATAAAATACAAGCTATGTTGTTTACATTATGGAGGTTATATACCTAATATGACTGAAAGTGGTATGTGAATGGGGGAAACAAGCATGATCGAAGTTAATTATCCTTATTTAGTGCTCTATGATGATGATTAAGAGGCTATGAACAAAACAGAGTTCCCTATAAAAATATTGTTTACTACTCATCATAAGAGGTGGTTGATCCATCAGCTATGTGCATATGAAAACTCCATAAGAAGAATCCTCTAACACATGGAGAGGATCAAGGCGATATTGATACAAGAAGTCAACTCAATGAGATTACCAATGATGCATCTCCATAGTCGTACACATGGAGAAGCACTACAACGAATGAATCGAAAAGGAAATAGAAAAGAAACTAGTAAAACCTGGGCAGCCACCGAATGGATATGACTCACCACTTAATCTTACTCAGCCTACAATTCATCGAATATAACACACTGATCTGAACTGAAAGGTTACTCATCACTACTCCTTACTAAAAGGAATAGATAAGAGTTAAGAGATAACGATAATACTAAGGTTGCTCAAATGAATAACTCCGTATAATTGGTTAGATTCCATGTGTACAAGGAAAGTAGGGGTTTATATACTCGTTCGCTAGGGTTGCTTTACATGTATGAAAAGATAAAAGGGCTATTCTACTCTAGGTTACATAAGACATACTAAAAAGGGTAAAAGAGACAAAGAATATATAGTATGAAAATGAAAGAATCATTCTAGAATATTGTGTCAGAAGATACGTATCACTTGGTGTAGCGACCCTAAGAGCGACCTAATAGTATTACCTAAAATTTCCATATCACGTGTGCACCCATGATAAGAAAATCGCCTTATAAGTCAGAGATTGCAAGACTCTAAATAGTTATTTGCTAGAGTCTTCAATTTTAGTTTATTGACTCATTATATAATATAAATAATTATGGATATCTATTTTTCCACAATTCCTCAAAACCGCAGAGAATCGGTATCCCCTACCAAAATAGTGAAATAAGATAAACAATTCTAGAAAATTCTAAACTTACTAAAGATACTAAACTTAATTAAAATATTAGTTATTTTCTGGAACATTCTGAATTAACTAAACAAGCTTTTCATCATACTGATTCAATGGTAGCACTTTGCACTTGATTCTTATCCCATTCCCAACTATCGATCAACCTACAAGGAAAAGAACTGTTAGGGTATAAGCTTATGCTTAGTGAGATAATTACCCTCCTCAATACTGTATAGCAAAATTTATTAGATGCACAATCATATTAATGCATGAACAATTAGTATACCAAACAACGCATGCAGTAGCTTAGGAACTGCATACGACTCAGAATTTTGCCTCCTGTAGTAGGGGTTTGGAGATAATTAACCGACCCAAACCAAAATCCGGGTTCTAGACCTTAGGTTTTAATTCATTAGCACTATTGTACTTAAGTCAAAACAAAACTATATATATATATATATATATATATACAGATATATACTTTCATTACTAAATAATAAATCATATTTTCAAAATCCTAAGTCTAGCGATGTGGTAGCCTCTACAATCTACAAATATACGCTCTAAGCAGAAGCCACAAGACTCGGCCCCTCGCCGACAGTTGGCATCTCTCGGTGCCTAGTAAGCCCATTAGCTTAGGATAGAGACTCAATATATATGATGACATAGCTAATGCCCAATCTTGCAGGAGATACGTCCTCCTATGAGTCCCTTGCCATCTTCTGCGTGAAGCAGCAATCAGTGTTATCCGTATGCAATATGGAGAATGCATGATTCATTTTGATTTCTTAATCGTATAAGTGATTAACTCGATTTTCAAGGTGATCAGACAATTTCATTCCATATAATTCGCATATATATATTAATACAAACAATTCCCATTATTATATATAATTAACAAGTCATCGCATTCATCCACAAATTCATATACATGCATTTCCCATATCCTACAAGCATCCAAATTTATATATATAAGTTTAGGTACATCTATTCTACAAGCAAAATCAAGTAAAGAGTCATCGGGAATTTACTCACTCTGCCATGTGAATCAATCAAAGTAATCCGGAGGCAAGTTGTCTCCGTACATGGTGTCCCCTAGTCATTGAAATAATATTTATAAGGGATTGAAATAAACTTAGGAAACTAATTTAAATTTTCTTAAGTTATACTTCTGACTAGTTTTCGTAACTTTTCCTGGTTTTTTTACTTAAAAGTTCAATTATGTATAACTTTTTTGTTTTAAATCCGATTTTTATGATTTTATAGTCAATCTTCATCGTTTTCAAGTGTACTTTAATGTGATGAGGTTATATTTTCGAAATGAGGCATGCAAAACTGCCCATAGGTCATAACAGTAGCGATTCTCATGATTTGGAGTGCTTTTGAGCTTTATTTGGTAAATGGGCTTTTTGGTAACTTGAGAAATCTTTTGGGCTTGGTCTTAAGATTTTATCCTAAGCTCAAAATACTCCTTGAGATCAGATTTATAACTTTAATTTATACTTCTAAGGCTAACAACCACTTCATTGGCTCTTTACTTTGATTTATACTCCTAAGGCTAACAACCACTTTATGGGCTCTTTAGTAGGCTTAAGTTGTCAAATGGGTTTTTTTTTAGTTCAAACTAAAGTTAGTGACTTTATTGGGCTTATAAAGTCTTACGTGGATTTCTTATGGGCTTCAAAACAACCTCTCTTAATATTTTAAAGTGCTGGTTAGAATTTTAATGAAGGCCCAACTTAGAGTTCTAGGCTGGTTTTGAGAGTTTTAGGCTCGGTTTTGAATTTTAAGCTTAGTATACTTGCTATACTTGCTTTGGTTGATATTTTTACTTTGTTCACTTAGTTTTATGATATTTTTAAGTGGCTTTTAGTTATGTTCCAAATCTGATCGTGATGATTCCAAGGGGTTCTCACTTGGTTTTTCAACTTGTTTCATCATTTCCTTAAGCTTAGGTGTTAGCTCATGCACTTAAACTACTTGTATTCAAATCTTAACTTAACTTTTCTTCCATGAGATGATTCTTTAACTCATGCTTCCCACAAAGAAATAGGAGATCTTATACTTATTACAACTTCCATAGCATAGCTCGTGTCATACAAAGTTCTTTTCTTCATAAAACTTCATATGATTAATTTTTCCTTAACCTTAATCTAGATTTGAGCATGTTTAACTTAATGGAAATAAAATCAACATCCAAATGACTTTTGAAACCTCACGTCCAGCATGCTCATCTTCCATTCAAGTTCTTGTTTCAAGATTTTCTCAACTTAAAATCTTCCATTCAAAGTTTTAAACAAGTATCTTTACAAAACACCAACTTTACATGCTCGTGTTTCAACTTTATGTAAGGGTTTCATAAGTTTGTTTCTTAGAATGGTCTTTGGTGTTATAATAACTTAAAATCATACTCATATCTTCAAGAAATCAAAGTCTCCTAACATAAACACTAACCCACTAATCATAAGAAACACTTACTCGTCCTTAAAGCAAAATATGGTGGTTGTGCATAAAGGTTCCACTTAAGCTCTTAACTTTGCTTCCTCCTTTTGCAACCTTTTAGAAACCCAAGTTGTTTGATCCTTTAGAGTAGGGTTTGTGGAAGGTTCTAAAAGTTCTAAAAGAGCTTAGATGTTGGAAGAAAATGACACAAGAAAAAGAAATGGGAGTGCCGTGAGTGAGACTTAGAAGTGGCGGCCAAATGGAGGATTTTTGTGGGGTTGAATTTCTTCTTGTGATTTGTGTTTAAAGTGAGAGAAAAGGAAGTGAAAATGAGAGTGAAAGAGGGAGAGAGTGGCAGATTTTTGAATGAGAGAGGAAGTGTGTGCAAGAAGCTTTAATTAATTATCTTGTAGCTTACACAAAAGTCAACAATTGCAACTATTGATGATGTAAACATTAAGAATTGAATAGTGGTGTGTAAGAGAAAGTGATTGATGGTTGAAAGATAAGAGTATGACCCCCCTTTTCTCCTTGTTCAAATCTGCCATTTAGTGTCCTTTAGGGTCATGGAATGGTCTTGTCTCATTTAATGAAGTTAAGCATGTGAAATCTTGTGAAAAAATGTCTATATGTAGTATAAGTGAAGAGGTGATAAAGAAAATATCTTTTCACTAGATTTTGATAAGTTATCAATTGATAAATGATTCCAACTCTCAATTGATAAGTCATCTAAGGTGATTGGTTAGTCTACTTATTGATGTGTAAGGCTTAGACATGAAGATAAGGGCATGGTCTTATAGGAAATTGTTTTCGAGTTTTCATCTTGCATTGTTTTGTAATTTATGATTTGATTTTTATAAAATTGTGAAATTTTCTAAAGTTGAATGAAATTATTCAAATTAAATTATCGATTAATTACTTAAGGTTAAAATTCCTTAATTGTTTTAGGGTTTTAAGTGACTTTAGAGCTTGTAGTTCTTCAAGCTTGGATTTTATCAATGATTGGTTTTTGAATTGGAAAAATTTAATTAGTTTCTAAATGTAAACTGAAGTTCTTAGTTTCGTTGATCCTTGGGAACATTCGGATAGTACTTTTAATTGAATCATGAGCCCACTAAAAGTAAGGTTTATATTTATCAATTGATAAGTTATTTAGGATGATTGATTGGTTCACTTATTCGTATGCACAAATCTTATGCATGAAGATAAGAAGATTGTCTTATATGAAATTCTTTTGGAGTTTGTCTCTTAAATTTATCTATAAGTTATGATTTAATTCTTATAAAATTATGAAAATTTCTAGAGTTGAATAAAATTTTTCAAATTAAATTCTTAATTAGCCCCTTAGGGTTACAAGTCCTTAATTGTTTTAAGGTTTTGGGTTTAGAGTCTATGGTTCTCGTATTTGAGTTTTATCGATAATAGGGTTTCGAATTAGAAAAATTAAATTTTTTTTTTAAATGTAAACTTGAATTCTTAGCTTAGTTTATCCTTAGGAACATTTGAGAAGTGTTCTTAGTTGAATCACAAGTCCGCTAAAAGTAGGGTTTATAATTTATCCATATATAACATGGCTTATAAGTGAAAATAAGGGAATTGTTTTATATAAAATTCTTTTAAGGTTTGGTTCTCAAATTAATCTGTAGGTTGTGATTTGTTTCTTAAGGAATTTTAGAGTTTTCTAAAGTTGAATAAAATTTATTCAAATTATATTTTTAATTATTTATTTAGGGCTATAAGTCCCTAATTATCCCAAGGTTTACGGTTCGAGTGAGTTTAAGTATGTTTTAAAGTTCGAGTGAGATTATATATGTTTTAGGGTTTTTCACCAACTTGGGAATAATTTACTTATACTTAGGAGCTTAAAGATCAATTGGCTTAATTATTTAAGAACACCGCTTTATTATACAACATAGATATATATATATATATCATATGATAGATTAAGAAAAGGAAATTGCTTAATAATATATTTATATACATATTGTGGGGCTACTTATGTACGCAAGTAAAATAATTTTTGTAAATTTATTAATTTATTCCTTTAATTAGCTTAATTTTGTTGTTTATTATTACTTTAAATAATCCTTGATTCGCTTGTTATCAGTTTTATATGATTTCCCAAAATTATTGATAATTTTATTGATTTATTGCTTTTCAAGCATTAAGATAATTTTATAGGGTTTTAAAAATTTTTATGATTTGATATTTACGATTTCTATTAAGTTTAGGTTTACATTTTTTTTTTAAGTACACATATGTAGGGATTGGGATTTTCTTGTATGATAAGGGTTTCCAAATTGTATCGTTGGGTCTTTCAAGTTCGTTTTAAGTTCCAAGTTCAAAATTTTAGTCGGTCTTCATTTTATGTGGTTTTGTCAACTTAGAGAAATGTCTACAACACTCGAGTTCGACATTATGTTTAGAAAGTTAAATTTACAGAGTCTACACTTAATGGTTGGACATCTAGGATATGATACAACATAGGTGAAGCAGGAATGCATTATAGTTAGGAGTCAACCTGATCTGGATCACGTTGGGAGCTAATCAGCCTAGCAAAAGGTTAGCTATCTTAAAGTCAAACGCTAATGGGTCAGGTCAGTAGCTCGACTCGGCTAATTCTGGGTTATCTTCTAAATTAGGACTTTGCTGTTAGGCAGGAGTATATTGGACACACGTGAGGATCTGAGAGACAAGGCGGCAAGTGGTTGGATCGGGATAAGATTCCCCGTTTCGACTATGGCTTAAAGCTATTATTTTCCATGAGAACCCTTGAAGTCCTCTAACTCAGCTTTTTGTGATCAATCCAAGGGGTTGATTCCTATCAACCAAGGTGAACTTAGCAAATGAATTCAACTCCACAAAGCTAATAACTCATGAATATCAGCTTGAAGAGGTGAATTGGCTCAAAAATGGACAAGTTAGAGTAAATCTATTTCAGTATTTTCATGGGGGCAATATGCAACTTAATCTAATCAAAACATGAAACGTAAGTAATAAGTGTTGTGAATTCGAGCACTAAGCCAATTCTTGAATGAATTTGGTAGTGGCATAGCTATTCAATAGCACACATGCACTAAAGTCAATTGGAGGATTCATTCGATGCCTAAACTTCTTTTAATTCCATCCAAAGGACTTTGGTCAGGGGGCAAAATGTGGAGGGTTAAATCTGATTCATGAGCTTCAAGCCCAATAACGACATAAATTTGACTCTTTGGTCTAAGGTGACAAGGCTTGGAGAGTCAAGCTCATGAAATTCAGGATGATCAAGGGAGATTTGGCATGGTGCACTTAGAGTAAAGCTCGTTGGATTGATCCATCCGATCCAACTTTTCTTGGTTTGGCTTACACGAAATATAAAGCCCTTTATTTGGGCCTAAACTCATGGAAAAAAGCCCATTTATTACTCATATATAAAAAGCTTTAATCCTAGCCATTGATTAACATCACGATCTAACGTATCAAATTCGCCTATTATCTCTTATAAATATCTTATTCATTTCCTCATTTGAACTAGAGACAAATTCCCATTAACACCGTTATTCTACAAGAATCCCATCCCAAAGATCAAACACTCAACTACCCTAAAAACACTACCCCGTTCTTTATTGATTATAAAGTTTGATGTTATCATGCTCCTCCACCTATCACCTAGTGTATTCAAGCCTATTAAGACTATCTACTCATCCTCCCTATCCTATCTTACTTGATCATCCTATACGTGTAAGTCAAGTCACGGTATAACATATAGCAAACACGTGACCTCTCTTGATATCAAACCCCCTACAAGGGTCAATTATTTAATTGATAGGCAAGGATATAAAGGTTATTATGAAAATATTAAGAAAGGGCAATGTAGAAATTTCATAAATTTCCTAAACCCATAAGTGATATACTAAAATCCTACACCTCGGATAATATATATCAATTGATAGCCTTTGACAATTCCCTAATAAACCCTATAAACACCCGAGGATCAAAGTTACGTCATTTTTTTATTAATTCTTCCTTCAATTCTAGTAGATTAATGGTTTTCTTCTTTATTTTCACAAGGGAGAGACATTCTTCAAGCTTAAAATACAAAGCAAAATTCACATTAAGGAAGAGCTCATGTTGGCAAATAGATTTTGTTACTTATGAAAGGTTTTCATCGTAATTTGAAGCATCTTATGTTGATATATGAAGGTGGTATGCTCACACAAAAGGGAAACGTATGAGATCTCTTAAGTTACTTTTCACAATAAAAAATTCTACTTGTAAGATGAAATTTGATGTTAGCAAGCTAAAAATGTGATGGAGAAATGTTATTTGATTAAATTTATTTACTTTGAGTAATTTGTTGTTTTGGTGGATGAATTGGGTTTAAGTTTATGTGTGAAGTCATTGTGGAAACAATGTTAACACTATTAAGAATTTTGGCTATGGCTTGCAAAATTTAATAAACATCTTTGATCAAGGATAAAACATAACTAATAATATTTAGTTACATTTACTAAACATGGCCCTAACATGTCGCCAAAGGTCCTTTGTAGATTAGTTTCACTAAGTTAATAAATAAATGTTACTAAACAGAGGAAATGTAGGTAAACATCTAATAATCAACAATGTTTACACGTCACCATATCTAACTATTGGTAACGTTTGAGTGTGGCTAAAACGTATCTATGTATGTTAGATAGCCATTATAAACATAGCGGATATCACAACCAAATAGTATCGTTGTTATAGTAGATTGCCGTGTATCGCATAAAAGTTTACTATCAACCCCCTTGTTGGTTGCAGGCCTTTCATATGACACACAAGGCTCCTTCTACTATACGCTACCACTAGGCCCATAGATAAGTAATATAAAGAAATTTACTAAAATTAACTTATAAGATATAAATTAATCAAGTAAATGTATGGACTCATTAAGTTTCACACCAAAAGAATATCACAAATAAATGCAGTTCATAAAGGAAATTGCATCATAAACTTCAAACTATATTATGAACAAAAATAAAGGTAAATAGTTATCTACAAAAGCTACTACAAAATCTCCTCTCTACTTTCTAATCACTCCAACCCGTCTCTACACAACACTTACCTCAGTATGCCTCGGCTTAGATGAATAAAGAGGTTTCCTTACAACAAAAGAAATCTATCGAGGGGTAAGCTCACGCTTAGTGAGATAAATACCCTCGTCAATACCGTATGGCAGAAATTTATTAAATGCACAATCATATGAATACATAAATAATCAGTATACTAAACAACGCATGAAGTGGCCTAAGAACTGCATACGACTTAGAATTACGCCTCCTATAATCGGGGTTTGAAGATAATTAACTGACCCAAACCAAAATTTAGGTTCTAGACCTTAGGTTTTATATCATTTGCACTATTATGCTTAAGCTAAAACAAAACTATATGTATATATATACTTTCTTTACTAAATAAAAAACCATATTTTCAAAATCCTAAGTCTAGCGGTATAATGGCCTCCACAATCCACAAACACACACCTTAAGTAGAAGCCACAAGATATGGTCCTTCGCCAATGATTGGTGTCTCCCTGCACCTAATAAGCCCGTTAACTTAGGATAGAGACTCAATAAAATGATGACATAGTTAGTGCCCAATCCTATAGGAGGCTCTCCTCCTATGAGTCCCTTCTCATCTTCTGTGTGAAGTGGTAGTCGATGTTATCTAAATGCAATTATGGGGAATGCATAATTCATTGAATTTCTTAATCATATAAGTGATCAATCCAGTTTTTCATAGTGATCAAACAATTTTATTTCATACAATCGCACGTATGAATTATCACAAACAATTTCCATTGTTACATGATTAATAAGCCGTACAATCACAAATTCATACACATGTACTTTCCATATCCCACAAGCATCCAATTTATGTATATATAAGTTTAAGTGCATCTATTCTACAAGCAAAATCAAGTAGAAAGTCATCAAGAATTCACTTACTCAACCATGTAGGTCAATCAAAGTAGTTTGGAGGTAAGTTATCTTCGAACGTTGGATCCCCTGGACATCGCAATCATAATACTATAAGGATTTTGAAATAAGATTTAGAAAACTAAGCTAAAACCATTTAAGTTATACTTTTGACTAGTTTTTCGCATTTTTCCCAGTTTCTTCCTTAAAAGTTCAATTGCACGTAACTTTCTCGGTTTAAATCTGATTTTTATGATCTTACAGTCAATCTTCATAATTTTCGAGTGTACTTTAACGTGGTAAGGTTAGATTTTTGAGATGAGGCACACAAACTTGCCCATAAGTCAGAACAGTAGCAGTCCTCATGATTTAGAGTGCTTTTAAGCTTTATTTGGTTAGTAAGTTGTTTGGTAACTTGGGGAATCCTTTAGGCTTGGGATTAAGATCTCATTCTAGGTTCAAAATACTCCTTAAGATCATATTCACAACTTTGATTTATACTCCTAAGGCTAATAACCACTGCTTGGGCTCTTAAGTGGGCATAAATGAGCTTGTTTTTTATCCAAATCAAAGATGGTCACTTTCTTGGGCTTAGGGAGTATCTTGTGGGCTTCTTGAGAGTCTCAAAACAACTTTCATTGTTGAGTCAAGTTACTGGTCAAAAACTTAAGGGTAGTTCAACTTGACATTTGAAGCTCAATTTGGAAGTTTTAAGCTCGGTTTTAGTTTTAGGCTTGATACACTTATCATACTTGCCTTGGTTGGTCTTTTCACTTTGTTTACTTACTTTTATCATATTTTAAGTGTTTTTTGGGAATGTTCCAGATCTGGTCGGTTTGAGTATGAGGGCTTCTAATTTGGTTTTCCAACTTGTTTCATCATTTCCTTAAGTTTAAGTGTTAGATCATAAACTTAAGCTACTTGTATTCAAATCTTAACTTGACTTCTTTTCCATGAGATGACTATTTGGTTTATACTTTACTTGAAAATAGAGGATCTCGCATTTATTATATCTCCCATACCATAGTTCATGTCTTATAAAGTTGGTTTCCTCATAAAACTTTATGTAATAGATTTTTCCTTTACTTAAGTCTAGATTTTAGTATGTTTAACTCAATAAAAGTGAGAACAACATCCAAATGACTTCTAAACTTTCATGTCCAGCATGCTTCCCTTTCATTCAAGTTCTCATTTCAAGATTTTCTCAACCTAAAATCTTCCATTCTAAGTGTCAAACAAGCATCTCTACAAAATACTAACTTTATATGCTCATAATTCACTTTTCAGATAAGGGTTTTATGAGTTTGCTTCTTAAGGTAGTCTTAGATGTTTTATTAACTTATGATCATACTTATATCTTCAAGAAATCATGTTCTCCTAACATGAATACTAAACTACTAACACAAGATACACTTATTTGTCCTCAAAGCAAAAATACGGTGATTGTGTACTAAGGTTCTACTTATGCTCTTTGTCTTACTTCCTCCTTCTTGCACCCTTTTTAGAAACTTGAGTTGTAGCCCTTTGAAGTGGGGTTTAAGGAGTATTCTAAAGATCTTAACGGGGCTTGAATGTTGGCAAAAGCAAGGCATAAGAAGAAGTTGAATGCCATGAGTGTAGAAGCTTGGAAAGGTTGCGGCAAGTGAAAAATCTTGTAGGGTTTTTGTGTTTCCTCTTTTGTGTTGTTTTCAAAGTGAGAGAAAAGGACGTGAAAATAAAATTGAGAGTAAGAGTAAATGGAAAAAGAGTGGCCGGTTAGAAATGGAGTAGGAAGTATGTTTAATAAGTTTGATTTTGTTGTCTTATAACATGCACAAAAGTCAACAATTGCAACTTTTGATAATGTAAGCATTAAGGGGTGAATAGTAAAGTATAAGATAAAGTGATTGCGGATGAAAGACAAGAGCATGGCCCCCGTTTTCTTGCTTGTACAAACCAGCCATTAAGGTCTCTTTGTGGCATGTTATTGTCTTGTCTCATTTATTAAAATTAAGCATGTGAAACCTTATGAAAATTTGTCCATATGTAGTATAAGTTAATGGGTGATAAGGAAAGTGTCTTATAACTAGTTTTTTATAGGTTATCAATTGATAAATGACTCCAACTCTCAATTGATAAGTTATTTAAGATGATTAGTTGATCTACTTATTCACATGTAAAGCTTAGACATGAAGATAAGAGAATCGTCTTATAAGAAATTATTTTAAGATTTACTTCTTGAATTGTTTTGTAAATGATGATTCAATTCTTATAAAATTATGAAATTTTCTAGAGTTGAGTAAAATTATTCAAATTAAATTATCGATTAATCACTTTTAACCGTGACTTTAGGATTCGTAGTTTTTCATGTTCGTGATTCATCGATAATAGGCTTTCAAATTAGAAAAGTAAGTTCGTTTTTAATTGTAAACTTGAGTTCTTAGTTAGTTGATCCTTAGAAACGTTTAGGAAGTATTCTTAGTCAAATTATGGGCCTACTAAAAGTGGGGTTTACAATAGAAGTAGGACCATTGGCAATGTTTAAATGTAATTATCTTTAACCTTCACAATGTTTAAATGTGGTTATACAATTTTCCCACTAATGAAAAAATTGAAGAAGTAAGACATTAGCTATGCTTAAACGTAGCTAATGAAGATGTTTCATGGCATTTAAATGTAGTTATCTTTGATTATTGGTGACATTTAAATGTAGGTATATGTTTTCCCTTCAATAAAAACATTTCCAAGATATACCATATTAGCTATGTTTAAAATTAGCTAAAAATAATTGTTGGCTACGTCTAAATGTGGTTATTTTTATCCTTAGATGATATTTAAACATAGTTGTTTATATTTTTCCACTAATTAAAATTTCAAAGAAATTCCATGTTAGCTGTATTTAACTGATTATTGAAGATGATGGGTTACATTTAAATGTTGTTATTTTTTATATTAGTTATGTTTAAACATAGCTAAATCAGCATTTTGTTGTGTTTTAACATTATTGTTTGACTAAGTTTAATACCTATAAATAGAGCAATTATAATGCCACAAGACCTCTATACGCATTGATATATTTACATTATAAAAGAGAATGCACTTTCTTTCAAAGTAGTTGTTTCACTTACATACAACCAAGTACAAAATGATAAACGATATGTTCTTCATAAATAATATCAAAGTCAGTAAGTATTTCAATACACTTGACAAAATATAACTTTTAAAAACTAAAGAAGTTCAAATTTCATGTATTTGATCTTAAATATTTTAACGCCCTACTATTTAGGTGTCTACAAAATTTTTCTTGATTATTGTTACCTAAAGATGGTCTATTATTGCCATCAATGAGTTAGAGATAATGCAAAACTCGTAATCTACTCATCTTTACTTTGTATAGTGCTTAACTTCAAGCTACCTTTCATTCTCATAACAATATCACAATGGAGGTCTTTACCTGTATAAGCCAAATTCTAAGTATCACAACTATAAAACTCTTGTGCATTACATGTTTCCATCAAAATATCTTCACATTATATAACCTCATTAGAAAGTTTACACCACATTACAATCTGTATGTTGTAGTCTTCATATTATCACTCAATGGTCTTCTTGGAAAGCCTCCTCTTAGAACTTAAATCTAAGTCTACATCTATTTGTCTCTTTGAGAAAACTATTACCCTTTAAGCACTCCCAAGTCTCTTTGCTCTCGAGATATGACGTCCTATATAATTTCTTTTGTAACCTAAAAATAAGACAACTTATCCTTTCAGCTTACTATAAGCTGATGAGAGCAGATAACAACTAGCAATTCAAGTAGAATCATATCATCAACATATAAGCAAACCCTTAATTCAATTAGGATACTTTTTAGACTAGCAAAACAATGCAAATGTAGTAAAGGCGTGCTATGATAATGCATGTGACATACAACGATACCGATATCCAAGCTCAATACTAACCCTAGACTTTAGAGTTAATCACTCGTATTGTACTAATCATAAATATCTAACCATATGAGATTCCCATCTCTATAAAGCCCTTCATTATCATTCACATGAGATGATAACCTTGACAGTCAATAAGATGTTCATGATTATGTACGATCCATTTAATTTAAATAGAGCAAGTTTAATTAAATCAAATTATTAGGTGATCAACCAATATCAGCAAGTTATCCCATCATATAATAGTTAATCATACAACCAATTGTTTCACTATTATATTTTATAATATCTTGCACAACAAACAACCAATATTCAAGCACATATTGACATGTATAACCCAAATCATCAAGCTGCAATTTATCAACATATATTAATTAGGTGCACTAATTATAAGTATAAAACAAGTGTAGAGTCATCGGGAGTACTCATCATAACATATCAACTATAGGTTGTAGTAATTAATGAGCAACCAGCACTCCAAATCCATGTCACCTAATATGTAAAATAATAATAACTTAATAAGTACTCAACTATGCTACTAAACCACCAAATTAACTAACTAACTTATAATTCTTGGTTTTGCTTACATCTTCAACTACATATAACTTTTTCATTTAAGCCTTAATTTTTACATTCTTATAGTTGTTGAGCCATATTTCAGTTTTACCTTAATTTAACCTATACTAAGCCCAACCCGTTCAATATAAGTTAATCAACATAAAACTAAGGAAAAAAAATTTCTTTAAAAAAATGTTTAAAAAATATTTTAAGAAATGACTTGGAGTCACCAACTAGTTAAATTGGTAAAAAGGTCAAATTAGTGTTTTCAAGTAGGAAAACCTTAATTGAGCCACTAGTCTACGGATTTTCTAAAAAATTAATTTTTCAAAAAATTTAACTAGAAAATCTAAGTTTAGAGGCTAATATATTAAGATTAAATCACTATATAAAAATTTAAAAAAAAAAACTAATTGACCTTTATTTTTATAATTTTTCCAAAAAAATGAGAAAGTATGCAAAGGATGTAAAACTGCATAAAAATGAATTCTTTATTATTATTTTTATTATGAAATTTCCCTCAAAATGAAAAGAAATAAAATATTTTATAAATTTTATAGTTATCTTAAAGGTACTAACATACTCGCTAATCGGAATTAAATCGACCGTAGTTCTTTTTTTTAGGAAAGATTAGTGGGTTGATTCTTTTTAATGTGAAAATTGAGCCAACTTTATGTTATTTAATCGTTTATTATTTTAAAAAAAATAAAAAGATCTAACTTTATAAACCTACTTTAAAAAAAAAACTAATTAATTAAATCTTTTGAAAAGAATCTAGTTAAGATTTTTATTATTTAAAAAAAAACTACATGTTAAAAATTACTTTTATAAAAAAACCCAAACACAAGATTTATATGAATCTACTAAGGTATGCAATTTTAGATACATATCTTTATCAATGATATGAATCTTAGAAAAAAACATGTATCTATATCTTAAAATACAATTTCTAGTAAAAATGCAATTTATCTATAAAAGCATGAAATATATGTAATTTACATTAAAATTATTCTATTTAAAAAAAAAAAACTAAACCAATAACCTACACTAAAAAAACAAAGTTAGTAAAATAAAACTATTGACTAAAAAACAAAATAAAAGAAAAATAAACCGACTTACCTAACTTACTAAAATGGGTCAGAACCAAGGGAAACAATCACATGGGTTAAGTCAAGTCAATTCTTGAAATGGGTTAAGAAGCTCTAATAATGCACAAGTCAAGTTTGTCAAGGCACTAACAAATCCAACTTCTCACAATGCATTCTAGGCACCGAATCAAAGTGGAAGTTTGACTATCATGACAAAATTATTGATGAAACTCATATTAGTAATGGTGTTTCAAGTTGTGGCAATGATTTGGTGGTGTTTAGGGAATAGGGTGGTGGTTGCAAGTGTAGGTCATGGGTTTAGTACTTGTGTTAGGTGTTGTTGGGAGTGTTGTCATTAAGGCTATGGTGTATAAGAGAAAGGGTAATTGATGGGATGGCATTGTTGTGTGGTTGGGATTATGGGGGTCAATAGGTTTTTGGTCATGGGTTTGGTTTGTATTCTAGGAGAGAGAAAGATTGGATGGGAGCTTACATTATTCGTAGTTAAGATTATGGGGGTCTAGTGGAGTGGGGTCGCGTAAGGCAATAAGTAGTCTACTGTTGTACACGGTGGGTAAGAGAGGATCTACGATATTAGGGATGTTGGCTGTCGACGAAGGGGTTAGGGGTAGCAATGGAGGATGGTTTCTATTGGAGAAGGGGGATCGAGAATGGGGTTACTTGATCGTAATTGTAAGAATGTCGATATTGTATAGGGGCATATTATGTGGAGCATTTAGTGTTGGTCATGTGCATTGTAGTCATAAGAGAGTGGTTGGCAGGCAGTGGGCGTTAAATTGAGGATTAAGGAAGCAAGCGTTAGATCTGGTAGTCATAGTGTTGATGCCAACTGTAGGTTTGTTTGAATGATAGAGGGTAGTCATAGGGGCTTGTGTCGCAATAGAGGGATCATGCCATGTGCATGTTTGGGAGCGAGTAAGAGAAGGAAGGTTATTGATGTAGTTTGGTTAAGGATGTTGGTAAGTTGTTTGAAGCACGGGTTAGGTAAGGATGATGAACGAAGAGGGTATTAGTTGTATTGAAGGTAAATGAATGAATGAGGGAGGATAGTTGATGGCTATTGCTCTGAAAAATTGACTTATTTATAACTTTTAACTCAAATCTTGGTTGAATATAAGATTAACCCAAATCAATTGTAAAAGAGATTTATTCCTACAATTTCTTTTATCAAATCCTCATTCAAACAAGTTTTAAGCAAATCTTTACAAAGTCGAATATTTTGTTAATGATTCAATAAGATTTAATCCAAATCCATAGTAAAAAATGAAGATTTAGATGGAGATTTGTTAATATCAGATCTCTTTCCATGGCTGAACGTAGATACAACCAATTTTGGGGAAGAGAATGAAGCCATCGTGTACATGGCACGTAACTTAGGTTTGGAATAATCTACCTTTAGTTTGGCTCGATCCCTTGATCCCCCAATGGCTTTTTTCTCATGCAATCGTACACACAAAATAAACTTAAGCCTTTATTATTGGGCCCAACATAAATTTAAACTTTCATACCTAACCCAATCCATTCTAAAATGGCCCTAATCTTTTTGTATAGCTTAAAATATACATACTAAATATTTTAATACCATTTTTTTTTAATTTAATAAATTTAAGCCTTAATTTTAGTTAGTCTAATTAAAATATTTTTAAATTGGAAAAAAATCCATTTATGAACTCAAATGATTTGCTAGACTATTTTAAAAAATATTTTTCTAATGAAACCTAAATAACTCTAAATTTACTAAATCATACGTATATTTTTAACTATTACCTAATTTAACCTTAAAAAACTAACTAACTCAACTCTAATACTTTTGAAACTTTTTTTTCAATTTTTTCTTCTCTTTATTTCTCTTTTTTTTTTCATTTTTTCAATTTTTTCATTTTTTTTTTTAATTTTTTATAAACATGGCCCATAAAACTAAAAAGCAAAAATTAAGGGACAAAAATGGAATGTCTACAATAGTCGATTTTTATCGACTTTAGATGTACTTTTCAATAGTGGGGTCTAATTTGGATTCCAAGACCTACATTTTCTAAAGAGGCTTAGGCTTCTTATGAATTTTACTCAATTTGGGCTTAATAATTTTCCTTTAGTTATTTTTAGGCCTTTTTTGCTTTTTCTTCTAATCGGTCCTCATGTAAATTATTGTTGCACCTTAGTTTCTTACAGGCTCATTATTTTATAGGATTTAACATTGTTGGCCTCAACCTTTAATATTTCTATCTTAAAATTTTTCTAATGGCCTTTTTTATGCTCATTTCCTATCTAGACTGAAATCGGGTTCTTTCAAATTATTAATGGGCTTAAAATATTTTATGAAATTTTTGCAATTGCTGATCTTTCTTATTATGCGTCAAAGTTCTGCTATTTTTGCCTAAATGGGCTTTTTCTTCCACTTTTTCATTTTGACATCTAATGGGCTTGATTAATTTGTATATTTTAACCTTAATTTAATTAAAGAAATTTTTAAGTATGTTCTTTCCTACTATCAAGTCTGATTCATGGGGCTTTAATGGGCTTTTAGGTCTATTCCATCTCATTTTCATTGATTTACTAGTTTAAGCCCTAGATGGCTAATTAATCTAATAAATCCTAATGTAATCAAGTTAAATTAACTCTTGTTTATTATTTTACACTAAAAATCTTGTAGGATTAGATTTGGTTTGTTTTTATAGTTGGGCTTTTAAGTCTAATTTTTAGCCTCCTTATACGAACTTGCTAATTTAAGCCCTAATAGGCTAATTAACCTAATAGATCATCATATAAATAACCCAAATTAATTCTAATTGACTATTTTACATGATAAATGATATGGGTCAAATTTGTCTCCTTTTTGTAGTTTGACTTTTCAATCAACTTTTAAGCCCATTTTCTTATATTTGCAAATTTAGGCCCTAATTTATTAACAAACTTAATTGTTATGTGTTTTCATCCTAAATCAATTTTAAATCACATTTTTACAGAAAAATAAAAATAAGGTTAACTTAAGTCCTTAAATGCTGTGACCTCCGTCAATGAGTTTTAGGGTGATTTTTTCAAATTTTGTTAAGTTTAATGATATTTCCTAATCTTAGTATTATGTTGACACATTTTTATGTTAAAATGTAAAGTAAAATATTGAGAATATTTTAGGGATTTCTAATTTTAGCTTTGATCAAAAGGAATTGAGGGAAATCCACAATCGATTTTTACAAATTTTATACAAATACTATGAAATATTATATATATATATGTATATATGTATAACCATACATAGTACATTACATTTATGGATCCTAATGTACATGAACTTTTTATTACAAAACCTAACATTACATACCCTTGTCTACTCCTAAGTGCTAGGAAATAAAGAGTTATACATAGACATGTGGTAGTGGTGAAGAAACTATATATATAAAAAAAAAATGGTACACAAAAATGTTGGATTACAAGAAGAAAATTACATAAGATGTTGGAACTATAGGAAACGTCACAATTACTTCTAGGTGGAGTTCATTTGTGACAATTTCTTAGAGTGCCTTGGTGTATCTCTTGTTTCTTGCTTTAACCCCTTAAGAAACTCCTTTGTTTGCTCGATAAGGATTTGGAAATGAATCTTGGTGTTCACTTAAGTTTGTGTGATGAAGAATTGAAAAGAACTGAAAATGAATTTGAGAAATATAAGGTATGTAGGCTTAGACAAATGGGAAAAATTAAGGGAATTTTGGTGTGAATGGAAGAAAAAGTGAAGAAATGTGTGTATGTGTGTTTGTGTATGTATGCATGTGTGATGGTGTGTGCTAGAGAGAGAAGAGAGGGAGAAAGAACCAACTATGAGGGGAGAAAAAAGAAAAAAGAAAAAGATTGAGTGAGAGAATGTGAGGGTGTAGTCGAAAAATATCAAATTGTGAAGTGTGTCTATTATGGCGATTGAGGAGGGAAGAAAGAGCAAGATTTGACAATGGTACTTAGGTCAATTTTTCAAAGCACATAGGTATGGAAATACACTTGCCCATCCTTAATTTGAGGAGAAAACATGGAGAAATAATGGGATATTTTATGTATCATGCATAGAGATGAGATAAAGCAAAATGCAAGTATATATTATGTTTGCTTCACTCAACCGATTGAGAATCATGGAGGAAAGAGATTTGATGTTGCTTATGAAATAAAAATTGAAAAGGAGGTGGGTTGTGTATGTATGTGTGTCTAAAAAATAAAAACAAACAAATTTTTTGGTGGATTATGTCAAGTTATTCAAGTAAAATACATTTACATAATATCTAATAAAATATGTGTGTCATGTAAACCGTACATTGTATAATAAAATGTGCATGAAATATTACATATGTCATATATTATATAATATAATATATGGAGAAAGTCATATATATTATATATTTATACATAGGTGGTGCAATATATATGTCTCATGTGTAAAGAAGTAATTTATTAATCCAGTATTTTTGTTCATTCAATTTAAATCATTAGATATTATGTGATATATTGTATCTTTATAGTATACGGTTAAAATCATATTTAAATACCTACATAGTACGAATCATATGCATAGGGATAATTTTATTAATTTACTCTCTTAGCTAACTTAATGTAGTTATTCAATATTATTTAGGAACATGTCTAATTGTTCAATATTAAATTACATTATTTAAATTATATTATACATGTTTATATACATATAGGCACTACTTCCATGTACATAGGGCTAAAATAGTAATTTTATTAACTCACTACTCCAATTGACTTAATTTAGCTAATTGTTATTATATAAGAATATCTCTAATCGTTTATTATCGAATTTGAGCAATTTGGTGTAATCTAGAGTAAATTTACCATTTTAATAGTTTGATTAGTTTATATTTAAGTCAATTGATGTTATATAGTATATTTTATGCATAATTATGCACGAAGGAAAGCCATATGCTACACATAGTTACATGTATAGCGCAATACCTACTAAAAGGGGAAGGTTCTAAATTTTCTTAATTTTACTTTCTAAATTAGCTTAGTTTAGTTATTTGATATTATTTGGAAATATCTCTAATATTCGTTAGTAATTTTAAGCGATTTCGAATCATTTAGAATCAATTTATTGGATTAAGATTCTCTTTAGATTAGGGGTTAAATTTAAGTTTCAAGTCTTTAAGATTAAGTTCTAGGGTTTTTATTTGGTCTATTGTTTCAAATTAAGGTTACACGCATTTAGGGTGCAAGGTTTTTGTATGCAATTAAAGTTTTTAATTTTTAATTTAGGGTTATCAAATTAGTTTTAATATTTCATTTTAAAATTCTATCAGTTTTAATTTCTTCAAGTTCATTGACTTTAGGAAATATCTATCAAGACTCGAGTTTGACTCTATATTTAAAATATAAAATTTACAAGATTTACATTAATAGCCCTAGCTAAAGGAGGCTAGTACCTATGGCTCATTTTTCTACTTCTTTTTCTAACATATAAGGTGCCTTATCATCATTAATCATCTTAGGATGGCTCATAATGGATCTTAAATTTAAAATCTAAGTCTAAGAGTTATTAGTGAAGTAAGCTTGAATAGTTCTAGCAAGAAAATGAAGAAAAGAATACAACAAAGAAATAAAAATTATTATTTTTCACATCGAATTTAAAATGAAATAAGTAACTGATTGGGAATATATTACAACAATACCAATATATTTTTGTCTAAACCCATAATTTGATGCTAAGTTAGATTCTCATGAACTGAATATAAGAATATGTAGGAAAAATCCAGTTAATAGCTATAACAATAGTCTTGAGAAAAAACCACGATATGTAATACTTCTTTTGTTTATTTTGTAGTAATAAGAATTCTATGAGGTAACTATCTTCTAAACCAAACACATTTAGCTTTACAATGGAATAATCATTTTAGGAGATGCTATAAAACACCTCATTAAGTGTATTCGTACAGGTGGGAAATTACCAATCTACTTGTTTGATATAAATTATGAGCACCAATAGTAGTATTGTCACTTGTCTCTCATCAAAATAGATTTGGATAGAGCTATAAATAAGTCAAGTCAAGATAACATAGAGGTGAGCTTAAGTTTAAGCTTGACTCCAACTCGATCAAGTTTAGAATTTTAAGATCAAGCTCGACTCAAAGTAATACTCAATAAACTAGAACTCGACTTGATTAGATTCATTTGATCTCAATTCACTTAAAAAAAATTATTTTGATTATAATAATATTAATATTGAAACTGTACTAGTATTAATATTCAACTTAACGTTAATTAGGCTTTATGAACTAATCAAGTCGACCACTATCAGACTCAAGCTCGACTCGATTAACTACTCAAGTAACTTGAGTTCGAGCTCAATTCAATTGTTCTTGAGTTAAAGTTAAGCAAATATCAAGCTAAACTTGAGTAGTTCGGAAGTAGTTGAACTTGTTTGCACCTTTAGATTAGAGTTTGAAACTTCTTTTCATATAATTGGAAAAAAAAAAATACATTGTAAGCATTAAATAGCACTCCACAGGACTTCATCCATATAAGCATATTATAATCCAAACTAATTCGAAATTTGTGCAATAAAAACAATTGAAAATGAGTATGTTCCAACTCTTTTAATAAGTCAGGAAGCAAGCCAATAAGTGTACATACATGACTCAACCAAATAAATATAACAATATTTCAAGTGGAATTCTAGCATAAGGTTTAAACAAAGAAAAAAAAATCTTAGTAAATCCCACAAATGTAAGGATCAAAATGGGTATCACTCAACACATGCTATAGAAGCTAGAACTAAAGGAAATATATATATATATATATATATATATATAATTTAAAAAGAAGAAGAAGAAGAAAAAAAAAAAAAAAAGAAAGAAATCTCTCATGGACATCAGCAATGAGCCTTGCACATGTATCGACAATCGTATAAGCAAGGGCCACCACAATGTAGAGGGCAATCTAATCTTAGTCCTTTGCACCTTCCCTTAACCATGCATTGTGCATACTCTCCAATAATATAATCGTTAGGGTCAAACTTATGAAATTTATGACTATTACTTTTACTAACAATGCCTCTGCCTGCGCCTTTGCCTCTATCTCCACCATCCCTTCTTCTACCCTTTTTTGGCTGGCCTCCACAACCCCACTTCCACCATCCACCTCCACCCCCTCCTCCTCCCCATCCCCATCCATTCCCTCTCCTACCACCACCACCTCCACCCCCACCTCCACCACCACCCCATCCCCATGAAAAACCTCCTCCTCCTCCTCCACCTCTACCATCACCTCCTCCTACAACTCCTCTATTCCCTCCCCTAAAATACCCATTATTGTCGGTATTCTTATTGCCAACCACAACATTAGTATAACTAACATTTTTACCATCAACAAGACCTCCATTGACTTGATTCAGAGCCAAAAAAGTGGCATTGTTGCTACTCTTGTGAGGTGGGGTTTGAGTAGTGCCATTTAATGCCGCTTGATCATCATCCCCTCTTAGTTTGATAGTAGACACAGCAAGAAATAGTAGTAGCAGTGACCATAATTTGCTCCTTAATGTTACCATTTTCTCGTGTGTGTACTCGAAAAAGCATGATACTAGTAAATTTATAGTACATTGTACATATGCAATCTTAACGTTGTGTCTCTATAAAGAGACAACTCAATACAGCTTGACGTTTTCCTGCATCTAGCGCACACCTATGAGGAAGCTTTAGGAATATGTGACTTGCGACATACTTCTGTCCCCACATCTAACTTCAGTTGGGTGGTATAATGCTGCACGCTTGAGTATTGGAGGAGTACCACATATACCGATGGAAATATTTGATTTATAGTTGCCCTCTTGTGTATGCTATAAGCAAGTATGCGAACTCAGTTTTACTTAACAAAAATTTCAAATTAATTTTCTTTCTTTATTAATAAATTAAAATGGCTCGATTAAATCTTTTATATTTTAGGTAAACAATTTAAATTCTACCAAAATTTCATCCGAATCTTTGTATTTTTGGTAAGTTGTCTTGAACCATTTCCTTTTGCATCATCTTCCCATATAACTAAAACCACAACCCTACTCTGATACTGTAGTGTAATTATAAGATATGTACATTTGCGTTTGAATTCCGAATGATTATAAAATCTTATTGATTCACTTATCCCTAATATACCTAATTAAATTTTTTTCTTTTTTTTTTAATTTCAAATGCCTTGTATTCTTTGAAAAGAAAAAAAAAAAAATTACTGCTAGCGTTAACTGTGGGAGCATCTAAGGGACGCATCCAATGACTTCACGAAATAGTACATAATGTGTGACGACGAGAAACATGGTAATTCTGTGATGTTAGTTAAAGATTCTATCAAACATTTAAGTTGGAATTTGTACAATTATTCTTACAAATATCAGGTACATTACATTGGCCCATATATTTCTTTTTTTTTTAAAGAAAATTACCACGAGAAACATAATGGGTGACCATTATGATCATTTTTAAAAGATGGATGACTCGAGTGAAATAAGTTAAAAGGCGAAAAATTCACATATAATAAAGGAGTAAAAAGCAGAGGAATCATTGAAACGTTAATAGTTGAAGGATCTAAATATTAAAATAACAATAGGTGGAAGATCTTTTTTACTGTCCAACCCCCGGGATCACACATGCGCAAGACTTGTATCACATGCATGCCATACTCATGCTTCAAAATGAGATTTTATTAGTGCAATGCACAACAACTGTAGCTTCCTCGTCACCCTCTAATTTTTAAAGTTAGACCCAGACCAACATCATGGCTAAGGGCTAACAAGTAGAAGCAACTATCGTCCATTATGGTGTCTTGCCCTACATGTGATGTGTTATTATTTGTTTGCGTCGACTTCAAGTTTATGCATTCAAAATAATATTTTAGTGGCTCTGTGGAGTACATAGGCTGTTCCAAGCGATCAACTCAGAATGGCTTGTACGAGGTGGTATTTTATTTTAGCACATAATGTGTCAGTGCTATTATATCAACAACCTTCACATCGGCAACTGATGCATTACCTTAACTTGCAACTACTGTTCCAGTTGAGGATTGAATGTAATTTGACGCCACCAGATATATCTCGAAGATTAATTGAGTCATAAGAGTCCCTAGGTGTTCACATATTCCCAATCTCTACCTCATCTGTTGCTTTAATTTTGTGAAGCACAAAGTGTCATATTGTTATAATTAGTATCGAAGTAAAGCATTGAAACAGATGGTCAAAAAAGTGTATAAAATACATACCTGATCTAGAGTCTATTTGTCAAATGCATCCCGCTAGGCTGTCACCACATGGGTTGGGTGCATCCTTATGTCTCGTCCAATCAACCACCTAGCAACTAGCAGCCTCTCGCTATCAATGACCATCTCATGTCTAGGCAAGGGTTATGTGTAGGAACCAATCTTAAGCCTTCATCTGAAGTAGAATCGCAGCACCTCTCATCTCACGTGCAATCTCACAAGCAGTCTATAACGACAAGCTGTATAGCTGTTTATATAGCCATGCGAGGCATGTGGACCCTTAACTATATTGTCTGGCTCAACTGAAGTCTTCCAACAAAAGGAGAAACATGGCATGCACTAGGTTGTTAGATTTGTCGGTGAATATGAACCCTCTTACCATCTGCAAGATATAAACTCTTATGTAACGTCTAACCTACTTCTCGTCTACCCAAGTAAGGAACAAAAATGGTCTGTCAGCCTACCCATACGTATACAACCTCCTTTACCATCGGAGTCCTTTGGAACAACCTTAAGGAATCTAGCACATATCTAAGGCCACTCATTCTAAGTGCTCCCAATCATTAGTAATAATCCATCAAAGGTTGAACTACACCTTGACATCCTAAAGTGTGATGGTAAGCTCTCCATAGGCCATATGGAAAGTATGAGTCTCCCGCTTCCACCTCTCCACCAATGTAGTGATTAAGCGGTGATCCAACTAAATATAAGGGAAACAACTCAAACCTATGAAGTTGGCCTACTCTAGGTAAGGTAGCATGTGGTCCTCCATAAGGATCTTGTACACCTGCCGGTTCAATTGAAGTACCTACTCATGATGCCGCACATGTAAACCGTCCATGTCCTACAAAGGATACAAGTTAGTAGGATCTAGTTAAACATAGTAGTTTATGACAGAAAGACAAGTCACTAGTCTTACATGTCCAACCCAAACGTGTCAAGCTCTGTGCCTATCCTAGCCAGTGAGAACTAATCCATATATCGGTCTAAGCTCCATCTAGCTTGGAAAAGTAAAACGATATGGTTAAATAGCAAAATTACATAACATTTTGTATAACTTGGTCATTAGTTAGTAAATAAACAAAACCAAGCATGCATTTAACTATTAGTCTCAAGTTCAATTGCCTAATTGATTTCTCTAAAGACATGTTCTTATGTTGTGCACCTCCTTCCTACATAAAGTGCATGTCGTCCTATCCAGACGCTCCCTGACGTCCATCTCCATGTGGAATCACTTCCTAAAGACATACTTTTTGCAGTTCTGGAATCACAAGCCAACTTAAGTCATCCTTGATTGGGAAGAAGTGGGATCTATAATACTGCACCTAATGGAAAAACCTATACCAATCCTCGATCGACGACATGATGTCCAGTTACTCATAACTGATAGTAGCAATAACATATAAGTAAGGAATCCTATATATTTTTCATTTGTTGCAAGTGCACAAGTGATTGTTGAAGTTGACCATTTACACATGCTTGCCTCCCTTCAACCTATTCCTTATGCTTTTGCTTCTAGTCTCAACCTAGTATAGCTTATTGTACTTATTGAAATGCACCACCTAATGCAAACTCGCCCCCTTGACCCATTCCTCTAACATGTCCATAGCATATTTGGTGTATGGTTAATTCTAAGCCACCTACATAAGCGCCTCCTCATGTCTATTATCCCAACTTAATATACAGTTGTAGAAGATCTTCATCACAAGTGATTTAACCAGTAGTCCACAAGCGTATTTTAATACCGAATTATATGCTTTGACAAGGTTAGATGTCATATACCCAAATTGATAGGCCCTATCATATGTAAGGGTCTACTGTTGCTTCGATAAAGGAAGAAACCAATCCAGGATGTCAAGCTTGATACTCCAAACCTTCTCTATGCATTTCTTAAACTTTCGAGGCCAAGCTTGCATTGTACCAAACATCATCCAGTTCTTGTACTCTAGCTCTTATGGACCTTATTGAAGTTGCTTGCAATATGGTGTATGCACCATTGCCACATTGCAAAGGGGGGTTTCTACGCATTTTCATTTCTATCCAATGCAGACTGAATACCCATCCCTCTTTTAGATATCAAGCATATGGTTTTCTGACCTACTCACTCACCACACACTTGTTGCCTCATATTCCTAGGAAATCGACCCCATGCATTGGCGGTCTAATCATTAACTAATGCAAAGACAAGTGAGACTATATAGTTCGTACCATCTATATTAGTAGCAATCAACAACTTGTGGCAATATTTTCCATATAAGAACACATCGTCAATACCAACAATAGGCCTACAAAACTTTTATGCCTCTATGCACGGGCTAAAAGACTACCATACCCACTTCAACTCTATTACCCCTGACTCTCTCAAAGGATTCCACATCCACTCTACCTTTATACCAAGGTTAGTCATCTAGATTGCATTAAGAAGTCATAGGAAAATCACAGTATGATCTCTCCCAATTACCGTACATGACTTTAATAACCTTTATCTGACTAGCCCATACCCTTCTATTGCTGACCATATACCTAAACTATTTGTCAATAAAAGTACGTAGCTAAGAGATTTTTTTGTCAAGATCTTCTTTAATAACATTCAAAAACTCCCTAGCCATCGTATTAATAGCTAACTATGGGTGGTCTTAGGTTATGATGGGGTTTACAAAAGTGTCAGCTCCTACTAATCTAGTTATCACAAATACACCCTCCATTTTCTTCTTACTTACCTTGAGTCTCCACTTGCAACCATCTACATGCTTAGAGTAAAGGATGGAATACTTTCTCTTTTTAGATTCCAATAACATGAAGTCGACATGATATTCAATGTGGTAGTACTTCACGGCTCTTATAAGTCCTTACTTAGTATTGAATCTCACACCTATATGGAGATCTTCATTAACTTGCAAATTGCTAAACCCCTCATATACATCCCTCTCAAAGTTTAAGTAACCATTATCTCCACCCTTGTTGAAAAAGAGAATCCCATCCCTTACCCTATTTCTATCATATGGATCTCTGAAGCTTGTATCGAGGCTGATATTGGCTCCGTTAAACTAGAGCTTGAGGCATAAGGATACACACTAAACATTTCTTTAGGCAAGGTATGAGTGGCGATCACCTCAAGCATAATGGGACATGCAGGAGGCGTCTCATTATCGATATCATCATCATCGCCGTCGTCTTCCTCATCTTCTTGGGGTTCATAGTCATCATCATCATAGTCAATGTCATCTAAGCCTCCCATTCGCTAAACTACACAGTCATGCGAAACTTCCTTTTACAAGACCAATCCAACAACCTCGTCAATTGCACTATCATAGTCCTACATGGGCACAAATATAGGCAATGGCTCATATTCGTATACCATTTACTCGTTCTTCTTAACTGATGGCACATGTGCTGTCTGGACTGGGGTAAGGTAAGGTGGAGGGGAGGTGGTGGGTGCGTTTCCTTCCGCTTCTCCTGTCTTTACATACAAATGGTAGATATGGGTTTTCCAAATGTTTCTGCCATCTCAAACAAATTTTTAATGTCATCGTTGTCCTTGATGGTAATTAGTGAATAAGACATGACTCTGGAGTAGGTATTAGGATGCCTGTACAAAATCTCAACCCCAGTACTTAAATCAACTCTAATGCTATAATAAATCCTTTTAAGAAGTTCAGAGAAATTCGCATTGGTTCTCACTTTCAACAACTCCACCAGGTTACAATCATATTCCAATCCCAAATTTCCCTTCACAATGTTTCCATGAGTAAAAATCATAAATTTCATCATGACTACCATTTTCAACATATTCACATTACAAGTATTTTATTGGTTAGCACATAATTCATCATATACTGTAGAACATGATTGCATGCTCTTTCCCATAACCTACATTAAACAACTCCTTAACAGCCATTTTACTAAATACTTGGAGTATGAAGTTTAAAACATAAATATTTCAATTCCACTACGACAAAACTATTTACCAATATACAAATTATCAATATATAGTGTAACTGTGTGTTATATAATGCATATTTACATACAAAAAAAAATGTTTAATCAAGCTAAAACACTTAACTATAAACATATGCAATTGTAGGGTTTTAAGTGTGCAATGTCATAAATCATGCAATATTCATGAAAAAAATTCATGTAATTGAAGTAGATAGATATAAAGAGATTATTATCTTTGATTTTGGGTTGAGATTTTGCAAAAAAAAAAAAAAAAAGGTCGAATAAGTGGGTTTGAGCAAAACCTTACGCTTAGCTAAGAGAGAGAATGGAATGTGTTTGTATTGTACTAGTTACGAAATGATTCTATTCATGCATAGGGATGTTTTAGTACCAGGGAAGGCACCTTCAATTATATTGATACTAATATTGAAGGTGACTTTCAAAAAGGTGCCTTTCTCTGTGATTAAAACTAAAGAAGGCACCTTTCTTAAAGGCGCTTTCCTTATTAAATTTCTCAAAACTATGCCTTTCCAAAAGGCACCTCCATTACCCCTTACCTATAATGAGTTTCACCTCAACCTCCTTTTTTTTATTATTTTTTGAGGAACATACCCTTCACGAGTGCATTCCTCTACTTTTCTTCCACTATTTCTTACTCCCTTTTATTTACTTCACTGCTTACTTGTCTTCAATTCCTTCTTCTATACTTATTCTCTCTCAAAACATATAAGTGAACCCTCAAATACTAGCACTCTCTCTCTCTTTAATGGCTATTCTTCTTGAAATATCAATCTCAGCATTCATAGACATATTAGATGCATTCGCATTTTTGCTTACATTTGTAGTTCTTAGGTTATAACCCATTAATGATAAAATATATTTTTCAAAATGGTATATTACTGGTGCAAGAAAAATTCTAAGGCAGCTGGATTATTTTGTAGGCAAGTTTGTGAATCTAAACTTGAAGAAATATCTTACTTTCTTGAATTGGATACCTTAGGCCATGAACATGAGTGAGGATGAGCTTATATGGCATGCTGGTCTTGATTCTACTATTTTTATCAAAACATACACTCTTGGGTATGTAACTTTCATTCTTTATCTCATCATATTTAGTTCTATTTTTGTACTATTGTCTTCTAACTGGTTACACCTTTAAGAAATTATTAATGACATTTTTTTTGTTTCATATGATGGTTGGCTACATGATTATATTGGTTTTTCCATTTAGTTTTAGTTGCATGATATTCAATCGTTGTTTTGAAAAGTGTAGAGAGTATGATAATCATTGCACCATGAGAGTATGATAATCATATACAAAAATATTTTTTACATGAAGAATATTAACAGTGTTTCAAGCACTCATTAAGTTGCCACTCTATCCACATACCTTTTTCAAGTTAAGTCAAACTAAACTTAGATAGCTTACGAGTATAACCCATTTTTGAAAACAGCACTCAGTTGACAAAGTAAACCCAGCCTTCTTCATTTTTAACTCAACCCATGCACTTGCTTTTCTATAGATGTAGAACAAGTGAAAAGTTTTCCACTATGTTTGGCCATCTTAAACATGGCAGAAATACCCAACTAAAAAAAGGAAAGAAAAGCTAGTTTTCCTCTCATATTTTGATTATTAAGGTAGGAATTGATGGGAATCAAACAACTAGAACATTGACCCAAGCTTGAGCTCAAGGGCTTGAAGGACTTACGAAGCGAATTCTCTTGTTCCAACCAACTCCACTCGAAGCCAAGTTAATCTTTTCTGCTGAATGACTTTATATGCTAAGCTGAGCTATTTCAATTCTATTAACCATTCTATGTCAACTTGATTTTTATTCCCTTGATTGCTCAACCAATCCTACAGACTGCTCTACTCTACCTGTACCGACCATTTTCTCAACAATACTTGTGCCAAGAATCCCAAAAAGCATCTAAGCCAACATATCCTCGAAATAGCCACTAGGTTTGCTTGGCAACCTCCAACTTGACCATATAACCTTATCTGTTTCTACCACGACCACCCTAATGATCGTCTACTACATATCCATCTCCTACATGAAAGGATTTGCTGTACCAATCACTCATTTCTTTGATTTTTCATTTTTACCCTTTATTACTCCTTATACATTATTTTTTTTAGACAATACCCTTTTTATCTTTTCCATTTTAGGTAAGTTACCTTAACATTTTGGGTATAAATACCCTTATAATATGTAGCCCTAAGTATTAGAATCCATATATTGAATACATACCACTCCCTATAAGCTATTGTGCTTTCTTCTTTCCTTACTTTTATCTTAACCCTTAAGTAAGGTTAGGTGGTAAGTGACCTCATTGAGTTGCTTGTGCATCATATCAAGCTAATTTTGTGAGTCCACAAAGTTTTCTTAGTGTGTCATATCCTTAGAATTGTTCATGAGTTTTTTCCTATTTGCTTCATTGTTTTCATGCATTTCTCACCTTCCATTTCAAGCTTCTGCAAGCTTGGACCCACCTTGATATGGTCATCCTTGTCTGCTCTTGGTACAACCTGCCATCTTGGTATCAAAGGTGGAGGTTCATTTAGGTAAGTTGTATTTGAACTAGTTATTGTTGTATTGTGAGTAATGTTGGTTGTAGTAGTAGGTAGTGGTAGTAAAAGACTTAGCTGTGAGTAATTTGAGTAAGTAGAAGATGTATTGTGTGCCCCATTATACTCTATTTTGAATTGAGAAAATGCAGCAAGTAGTAGTTGTGTGTTCTTTATGAAGTAGTGGGTTGAGTGAGCAGAAATAGTAAGTCTATGAATTGGTTGATTCAAAAATTATGTTACTTATTTCTTAATTATCGAAGTTTCGAGTATTGATTGAAATTTTTATAAAAGAATGACTAACTCGAATGTGAATGCTGGTATTAGGATGATAACCGGTCGGTAGCCCCAAAATACTCCTAGAAGCACGGATGAACAAATCAGTGAAATGGCTAACTTGATAGCCGACCTAACCAGAGCTATTCATGCATTAGCTTTTTGGCCTACTAATGTCGCTCATAACACTCCCCAAGCTACTTAGCCCACGAGAGGACAAGTCTTAGCTCGACAAAATTGAGGTAAAAGAATGAGAGAATGTATGTCAAGGAGGATTGACTTAAGTAAACTAGATGAAGAGGATGAAGAAGAAGAGTATGTTGAAGTAGAAGAGTGAGCTTAAGTATACTAGGCTACTAACCTTATGAAGCTTCAAATCCTAAGCTTTCATGGTTCTAGAAATGCTTATGACTATCTTAACTAGGAAGAGAAAGTAGAGCGAGTCTTTGACTACTACAAATATGAGGACTAAGAGAAAATAAGAGTTGCTGCTGTAGAGTTCTCTAAGTATGCTACAATGTGGTCGAAAAACTTTAAGGCCATGAGAAGGAGAGAAGGATATAAAAAGGTAAGCACCTAACCCAAGATGAAGAGAATCTTCTATAGGATACTTTTGCTCAACTTCAAGAGCTGAGAAAAGAAAGCCGAACTGTTAATGAGTATATTTAGGAATTCTAAATGCTTATGATTCGATGTGAAGTAGATAAACCTTCAACCTAAATAGTTTCTAGATTCTTTACTGGATTGAGATATGATATTTGAGACATAGTGGAACTATAACATTTTACTACACTAGATGAGGCCATTAAAATTGCCTAACAAGTAAACAGACAGAAGAGAAATAGGTTGAGTTGACCTCTAATGAGCCGACCTAGCTAATCTCACCAACCTACTCAAAGCCATCATTAAGCTCCCCAGAGTGCTAACCCTAAAGAAAGAGCTAAGGTAGTGACTAAGCAGAATAGTCACCCTATTGATCAAGAGTTACTGGAGAGAACTTATGAAAAGGGATAAGGACCTACAAGGAAGATAAGCCAGATCAAATGCTTTAAGTACCAAGGGTCTGGGCACATGGCTGCCTAATGTCTGAACAAAAGAGCTATGATCATTAAGGGAGATGTCTCGAAGATTGAAATAGACAGCATAGATGATGAACCTAAGAAGAAAGGAGAGTTGGAGGAAGAAGTTGAGGTCAATGATGAATTAGTTGAGGAAGATATGTTTGCCAAGGATTTAGATAAGTTAACTTAAGTCATCAGACGAGCAATGAGCATTGAACCATTAGTTAAGGAGGAGCAATACGAAAACTTATTTCACATCACTTGTAAGGTGATCAAGCAAGTAAGTGCATTCGTAGTAGATAATGGGAGTTGCATTACTATAGTGTTTGCTAAGCTAATTAAGAAGCTCAAGCTGCCAATCATCTCACATTTGAGACCATATAAGCTACATTGGCTAAATGAGGAATGATCCTTACACGTCACTCAGCAAGTACTACTACCAATCTCGATCGGGAATTATTCTGATGAAATTCTCTATGATGTATTGCTCATGTATGTATCACATGTATTGCTAAGCCGACCACAGTCATTTAATTGAAGGGTCATTCATGATGAGTTGAAGAATACGTATGTGTTTGAGAAAAATGGGAGGAAAATTACCCTAACCCCATGACCTCAAGTCAAGTAAGCAAGCCACAAGCTAAGTTAGCCCAAGGATCTAAGAAGGCACTGATTCCAAGCTAATAAGAGCTTCGAAAAGCTATTAAGTCTGATATGCCGACCTTCTTATTTGTTAGGCAATTGTTGAAATTGAAAGATCAAGTTGAGCTACCTGAGGAGATCTAAGAGCTATTGGATGAACATACCGACCTATTTCCCATACAGTTGCCTGAAGGCTTACCCCATTTTTGAAGGCATTGAACATTGCATTGACTTAATACCTGGTACTATTTTACCAAACAAACCTACTTATTGGATGATGGCAAAAAAAAAAAAAATACTTATTAGATGGATCATAAGCAAATTGCCAAGCTCCAAAGGCAAGTTAACGAACTATTAGAGAAAGGATACATAAAAGAGAGTCTTAGCCCTTGTTCTATGCCTACATTACTTGTGCTAAAGAAGGATGGTACTTAGCGATTGTATGTGGATAATAGAGCTATAAATAAGATCACAATCAAGTACAGGTACCCCATTCCAAGGCTAGATGACATGCTAGACAAACTGATTGGTGCAAGAGTGTTTAGTAAGATCGACCTAAAGTTAGGATACTACCAGATTCAAATGAGACGAGGAGATGAATGGAAAATTGCTTTTAAGACCCGATAAGGCCTAAACGAGTAGATGGTCATGCCCTTTGGACTATCAAACACCCTGAGAACTTTTATGAGGTTGATGAAACGTGTTTTGAGAAATCTAATTAGGAAATTTCTTGTTGTCTACTTTGACAATATCCTTGTATTTAGTGTGACTTTCTTAACCATATTGAACATCTTCAAGTAGTCTTTAATGTTCTCCAAGCAGAAAGATTGTTTAGTAACATGAAGAAGTGTTGTTTTTGCCAGGAGGAAATGGTTTTCCTAAGATATGTAGTTCGTAGAGGAGGATTCTAAGTTGATGACAAGAAGAATTGAGCAATTGTTGAATAGCCAACCCCAACCACTTGTGCCAAGGTGAGAAGTTTCCATAGACTGCTATCCTTTTACCAACGATTCATTAAGGGTTTTAGTACCATTGTTGCAACCCTTACTAAACTAATGAAGAAGAACATAGATTTTAGGTAAGGAGAGAAAGAAGAGAGAAGCTTTACTAAAGTTAAGGAAAGATTGACACCTACACTTATATTGGCCTTGCCTAACTTTAAGAAGATTTTTTAGCTTGAGTGCGATGCATTTGATGTTGGCATAGATACTATCTTGATGCAAGAAGGCTAACCTGTTGCCTACCAAAGCGAGAAGTTAAGAAAACCTCAATTGAACTACTCCGCATATGACCAAGAACTTCTAGCTCTTATCTAAGCACTCCAAATATGGCAACATTATCTATTGTTGAGGGAGTTTGTCATTTATACAGATCATGAGTCATTGAGGCACCTCAAAAGTCAAACCAAGATATCAAAAAAGCAAGCATGATGGGTTGAATTCTTAGAATGATTCAACTTTGTGACCAAGTACAAAAAAGGCAAGACCAATATGGTTGCTGACTCCTTATTAAAGTAACATGTTCTTCTTATTAAGCTACAAACAAAACTCTTAGGATTTACGAACATTAAAGAGTAATATCCTCAAGACCCCCATTTTTGTCTATATTTGGACGATGTGTAGAGGGAAGAACAATAGATGACTATCATATAGAGGAAGGATAGATACTTATTCCAAGGTGGCAAGTTATGTATGCCAACCTGTTCCATAAGGGAGTTGTTAGTGAGAGAAGCTCGTAATAGAGGACTCTTTGGACATTTTGTTGAGAAGACGACATATGAATTATTGAATTGGAGATTCTTTTAACCTAAGATGAGGTGAGATGTGCATTAGGTTTTTGAGAATCGAGCTACTTGTAAGAGGGTCAAATTCTAAGCCAAATAAGGGAACATAATGCCTTTACCCATTTGAGCATAGACTTTTTCCTCAAACTACCATGAACTACCTAAGGCAAAGATGCAATAATGGTCGTCATGGATAGGTTCAGTAAAATGTCACATTGTGTGGCCTATTCAAAAACTAACAACGCTTCGGCTATTGCTTTTCTCTTTTTATAGGAAATTATTCGTTTACATGGTGCATCAATAGGTGTGGTGTTGGATAAGGATTCAAAGTTCTTGAGCCATTTCTAAAGGACTCTATGGCATCATATGAGGACTAAACTAGTCTTTAGCACTTCCTGTCATCTCTAAACTGATTACCAAATAAAGGTAGTTAATTGCACTCTAAGATCATTGCTCTAAATTGTAATGGGTAAGAATTTAACTAATTGAGATGTCTGTTTGCTTATGGTGGAATTTGCTTACAATCATACGGTACAAAGCACCACTAAACAAACATCCTTTGAAGTCATCTATGGCTTTATCCCAAAGTTACCCCTTGATTACACTCCAACACCCATATACGAGTAAGAAGACCTTGAACCAAGAGCTTAAGCACAATTTATTCAGCATATCCAATAGAAAGTTGCCTAGTAGATTGACCAAGTTGCTAAGAAGTTGAGAGAGAAAGGTAAAGGAAGGAAGACAATACAATTTTAGCCTAACGAATTAGTATGGCTACACTTGAGCAAGGAGGCGTTTTCGAGCAAAAGAGAATGTAAATTGTTTGCTTAAGCTAAAGGCCCTTTTAGAATACTTTAGAGGATCAACAATAATGCCTATCAATTGGAATTACTTAAAGACTATGGAGCTTCTAATACTTTCAATATTGTCGACTTGAGTCCTTACCAACCTGAAGGAGAATTAAGTGAAGACCAATTGGATTTCATCCCAAATCCAAATCAACCTAAAGGGGATGATGGGAATCAGATAACTAGACCATTAACCCAACTCGAGCTCAAAGGCTTAAAGGACTAATAAAGTGGATTCTCCCATTCTAACCAACTATACTCGAAGCCAAGTTGATCCTCTCTACCAAACGACTTCACATGCCAAGCTAAGTTGTTTCAGTTTTGTCAACCATTGTGTGTTAACCTAATCCTATTCCCCTAACTGCTCAGCTAGCCCTGTAAACTACTTTACTCTACCAGTACCAACAATTGCCTAAATAGTACTTATGCCAAGAACCTTAGAACGCATCTAAGCTAACATCTCCTCAGAAGAACCACTAAGTTTGCTCAGCAACCTCCAACTTGACCATATAACTTTGTTTGTTTCTACCAAGAACACCCCAATGACTATCTACTACGTATCTAACCCTCGTAAAAGGATTTGCTGCACCAATCACTGATTTCTTTGATTTTTCATTTTTTTCATTTATTACTCCTTATATATTACTTCTTTTAAACAATACTCTTTCTATCTTTTCCGTTTTAGGTAAGTTACCCTTACATTTTAGGTTAGCGTACCCTATCATTTTGAGTATAAATACCCAAACATTTAGGTAGGTTACCCTAACATTTCAAGTATAAATACCCTTATAATACGTATCCGTAAGGATCAAAATCCATATATTGAATACAACCACTCCTTGTGAGCTACTATGCTTTCTTCTTTCCCTACTCTTATCCTAACCCTTAAGTAAGACTAGATGGTAATTGACCTCATGGAGATGCTCATGCATTATGTTGGGCTAGTTTTGTAAGTTTGTGGAGTTTCCTTGGTGCGTCATGTCCTTGAAATTGTTTGTAGGTTTTTTCTTATTTATTTCATTGTTTCCGCGCATTTCTTACCTTCCATTTTAAGCTTTCTACAAGCTTAGACCCACTTCAATATGGTCGCCCTTGTTTGCTATTGGCGTGACCTATTAGGAATGGAAGGAAATAAAAGGAAATATTTGCTTTCCATATTATAGATAGACAAAAATATTGCTTACTTTATATTTATTGCTTCACTTTTAGTAACGTGCTTGTAATTTTGTTTTATTTCCACTAATTTTCATTAGTAGTCTTGAAAGTGGAAATCTTTCCATTGAGTTCTCTCAATTTCTTCTACATTCCACTTCCATGTTGAATAGCCAACATAAAATTTCTTTTGATTTCATACCACTTTCATTGATTTCGTCATTGCAAATCACAACATTACTCTAGACACTTAACCTTCAAAGCACACTTTACTCTTTTTGTTTATGGTTTATTGTGTTGTGCTTTGCTTGTCAGAGGTTAGTAATCTTGCGCTGCTCCTTTAGAAACTTCCAAAACCTAACAGAGTATAAAATACCTAGTTGTAGCAATTTTTCTTTTCTTTTTCTTTTTTCTTTTTTCCTTATTCAAATACTAAAACCACATACACCTTGATGTTTAATTTCTTCATCATGATAAATTTTTCGTTGCTTCTATAGAACTTTCAAATTGGCATCATATGTTACATTTTGAAAAATATATGTTTACTTCTTAGCCACTATCTTTTTCTCCCTCCTTTTATTTTTCTAATCATGTTTTTGTGCTTTCGAGTGGTTTCTCTCTTCTTTTATCACTCTCGTACTTTCTCAACATCACTTGTTTGTAGTATGTCAAGGTGATGATGTATTAAAATAAAAAAGCTATAATGAGCTTTCTTATAATCTTGTAAGTCATGATATAAATACTTTATCAAATAACATTTAATTTGTGCCATGGTTTCTAATATAAATATGGGATATAATGATAGATAACTAAGTTTATCTCTTTCCATGTAGTTGTTGATATGTTAAATTTGCAAATCATGAATTTAGAGAAAGGTATTCAAATATGTTGCTACATAATCAAGAGTGAGTACTGTCTTACAAACAACCTTAAGTCACAAAAGTAAAATCTAGCTTTACAAAATAATGAGGTCAGGTCTATAAGTTTCAAGAACCTTCGTTAATGGAAAAAGAGAAACCATTTCTTATGATTGTCCATGAAAGAATTGCTCCATTATTTTAATGAGTTGCTGAGTTCTTTAGCTTTTCAATAATCTCTAGCCATGGTTTTGTAATAGATCTACAAGGTTCTTATGTAAACACTTCCTTTTCTTGCAATGAAGTTGTAGCATTTGTGAGAAGTAATTGCATATTAAAGTAGCTTAATTTCTTCATTTTACATCCTTCTCATTACTTTATAGCTTTGAGTCCCTTTTGTTTATGGTTTAACTCTTCTTTTTCATAGATTAAAGATTTTTATCCCAATGACCATTGTCACTCTTCTTATTCTTATTTCAGTCAATGTATCAAATGGAACTTTGTGTTTGTTGAAGGGAGATTTGGTCATGAGTAACAATAAAAAACTTTCAATATCAAATGTTTGTACTCATTCTCTAGGTAAACTTTCATTTCTCTAAAAAATTAAATTATCTCATTTCTATTTAATACACAGATGAGCTTATCAAAAGGTGTTACTTACATAAGTGACAAAGTTTTATATTTAGAATCAATGTGGTGGTTGGCCTAGAAACCATAATAGAAATTACATTACTCAAAGATACTACCGTATGCCATATGAAATTATTTGTTTGAGTTGGCATTATATAAAATGATAATTTTATATGAAATTTTAATTCAATTCCCTCTTAGGTGATAATTCTACTATTTAGATTTAGCCAAAAAAAAAAAAACAATATAGATGAGGTTATTAGTTGTGGTTCATATCACAATTCTAAAGGGCTAGTACTAGAGTGGAACGAGTGTAAACTAATGAGGGATCATGCATAGTGCAAGGAGTTACTGGATACTGGATGTTGAGTAGGATGTGGGAAAGAGGTCGTTGACGTAGAGGTTATAAAATCTTCAACAAATTCAATGTCCGGAGGTTCGGTTAAGTATAGATGATTGGAGACAAGTGAAGACAAAGTTTAGCCAAAGTCGCTCGGGTCAGTCATTCTACCACACTAATCAACTAACCAAATTTAGTAGTAGGTGATAGGTGGTCAACTAAGGATGATGGTTATCTACCAAGGGTTACCATTGGTTTACCGATGCATTCATGAATGGTCTATTTGTATCCAGATTTACTGTTTTTTGGTATATATTAGTCTTAGGTTGATTTACTTAAGAGTTCAGTTATCACTAGGACTTACCGTAGCAAATTCGAACTAGTGGATCCTTTAAAATATCAAAGAAGATAGAATGAGTATGTATACAAATTAATAAGAGTAGCTAACATGAAGCTACTCGAAGCAAACACAACATAACTTCACACTTCACTTGATATGATGCACAAGTTGATGCCAAGGTTCACCTACCACTAATCCTGAGCTACTTAGCAAGATTAGATAAGAGTGTATAAAAATGGTCTTGGAGAGGATGGTCTCATAAGAACAATATATTCAATGTGTATTTGAGATGTAAGATGATTTCGGCTTGTAAGGAAAAGGGACTATTTATAGTAAGTTTCTAGGGTAACCATACAAATAAGGAAATTACAAAAAAGGCATACGAAAGGGGAATTCCCTGTACATACGAAAAAGGATAACAAGGACAAACGACAAAAGGGAAAAGTAGTATAGTGTCAAGTGAAATGGACAGGTGGTAATGCAACATTGGTTCTGCATAGAGATTCTCTTATCATCGTAGGCAAAGGGAATCAAGATGTTATAGCATTAGGGTATGCCGAGATGAGCAAAGGGTGCAGCAAGTGTCGGAAGAAAGTACTTAGCCCAAAAGGAGTGTCTTGTTACTCAATAAGAGTCTCTTGGTGACTAGAAGTTTGATCACTTAACCTAGAGCCTTCAGCAAGCGAATAGTTGGCATTGGCATAAGAGAGAGAGCAAAACAAGGTATAACCCCTTGGAGTTGTTAAGGAATTAAGCCATCCTCCTTCTGCATAGGTTCTCTCATCATCGGCAAGTTACTGAAAGAAGATTCTTCAAGTGAGGGAATGGAAGCCTCGGAGTTGTGCAAAAGTAAGAGGACCAACGATCGGCAGCTCATCATAGGTTATGTTCAGATCTTCGTAAAGTCTTGTAGCAAAGTTCTACATAACATAGAGATTCCATATATTGTCTTCACTTCTATTCACCATGGTATTTTCACTCAGATCATCTAGGCTTTTCCATGTAAAATAGATCAAGTTTCTTTTCTCTTCTCATAATCTTTTCATTTTACTGTTGTTTGTCTGAATTGCTACTTTTAATGTATCTAGTTTCTAATTGTATAACAAAGGTGAAGAAGTTTCGCTATAAGCTATTCAATACTAAATGGAATGCATCCCTTTATTCTAAAAATCTTCTCTTTCAGGTTTTTTGTTCACATAGGATTGCAATATCTATTCATGTTTCGGACATGCTTCATGCTCTACAAGGAATATGATAATGCAGCATCAATGAGGCTCAAAACCAACCATAGGACCCTAAAAGTCAGTCAAAGTATGCTGGATATCTCTTATATATTTTGATGACAACAAAAATAGAAGAATGCTAATAAATCATCAAGAATATAGGTATTCAAAAGGGTTCTTAGAAAGTTTAAAATTACAAATTGAGAATAATTTAGAAAGTTATTTAGAAGGTCTGAATTATTTAACAAAGGAAAAAATTCTAAAAATATCAGAAGATGCCTTAGAAGCTTTATAATGAGAAGAATTTATATAGTATTTTAGAATCTTGCTCAAAGACTTTGAAGAAAAGAAGACTGATACTCCTTAAAAGGTTATTCAAATAGTCAGTCTGGAAGAATAACGTAAAAAATTAATTTATATTAGATTTGTAAAAAACAAGGCCTAGCTCCACTAAATTAGGTGTATTAGGGAAATACACTTATTCCTGTTTCACTAAAGATGAAATTAAAAATCCATAGGGATTATTTAAGTAAATACATCTTTGGATAAATCAAGATACATACAAATTGATAAAGATAAATTTGGTTTCGAATCTTGTGGGATTTCATTTTCTAAGATTGAAGCTTATCTGGAAATTGTTGGTTAAGTGTATCTCACCATAAATTTTCAAATTCAAAGTCTATCTAGAAGTTGCGGATTAAGCATACTTTACCAAGCTTAGAGGATCAGATTTAAAATTCAAAATTACTAAGATCTTCTCCAAAATATCTATGGATAATCTAGACATTGAAAAGGATAAACATGGGTTGAAGATAATTCTCATCATCTTTTAGCCATTGGAAGATTCAAGTATAAAAGAAAAAGCGATTCAAAATTTTAGATACGAATCTTCATGCAAAAGATTACATATACATTATACTTGAAACAAGAGCTATTTTCTACTATCTAAAAGAGCACAAAATGTTGTTCAGATGCTTGTTCAAAAAGTTGAACTAAAGAAGATCTTTCATCAATTATTACTTATTTTTTTATCCAAAATCTTTTGAGATTCATTTTGTTGTTCTCACTGGTTTCTCTTGTAAAATTTTTTTGTTTAAGTTAGTTTATACTTTATAGATCTGTATTAGCTTAGATTGAAAAAAAGTTAGATAGGTAGAGCAAAGTGTAGTGAAGCTTATGTATAGCAAGTGCTTGTAAACTTCTTGTGATTTTAATTTAGTGGATCAAGTTAAATGGCACCAATGAAAAAGACTAGGTATCTAGCAATAGAGTAAGAAGAGAGCAATAGGTAGATGGCCAAAGCTCTATAAATTCTCAACTTAATATTCTTCCCCTTATCTCTTTTAATTTATGTTATTTAAATGTATTGATTATTTGTGCATTGAATTATTAAAGTACGATTGTTCACCTAATTAAGTTATTAAGAGAGGTATTTTCAACTTATATAAATAATGTTTCAAAAAGTTTAAAGATATCAATTCACAACCCTACCCCCCCTCCCCTCTGTTGATATTTTATACGGGACCAACAAAGTAACCCTGCAAATTTAATTGTTGTAGCTTAATATTAAAATATTAAAGTAAGCTAAAATGGTAAAACTAGCTCTTTCATTAGTAAAATTTTGGAAACCAACCCAAAATATGAAAAAGCTTAGAATAAACTAAATAAATATAAAAAAAGTAATAGATGTTATAAAGATAAAAATAATAAATAATATGTAATTAAGTTAATCAATAGAGCATGAGTTGTAGAAGCTTTAGTAGAACCTTCCATGCAAAACTAACAACTAACCTAAAATTAGATTTTGATTACTTAAATAATAAGTTAATGGAGCACATGGATTTTTTAGAAAACTAAAGGGAGTTGTTGATTTCTTAAAACCATGGGTTAAGAATGATGGCATTAGATGGTTTTGAGGTAAAACCACGAACCAAAACCACAGATTAAGCCATGGTTTTCCAAAACCACATGAGACTTGTCCACCTAAAAAAGGAACCTTTGATATTTTTCATGCATGCCCATTAGCTAATTCCATAAACTAACACTATAAATACCCCTTTCCTTCATCATTTGGACTCTTTAGATCTTATAGAACCTAGAAAAATTCATGTAGTAATTTTAAGAGCTTTTAGTGAAAATTTAGAAAAATTAAAAAATTAGGCAATAATCTACTAGATCGAGGTTCCCAAAGGGAACCTTACAACAAGCGACTACCACCACATAAGAAAGGGAGAAATGCCCTTTTGTGTTGACATGGTCCCTTCCACCTCAACTATTGGAGATTGTCATGCTGGTGAGTTCAATTTTGTACCCAATTTTAAAAAATTCATTAATTTATCCAAAAATTATGAAAAAAAAAATTTCTATCATAATTTTAGGTATATTTTTATGAAAAAAATTATTATTTTTGTAAAAATATTTTATTTTATATATCGCCCTTAATAAATGGGTCATTTAAAGTCGATTTTCAGAAGCCCAAACGATATAATTTCCTTACCAAATCTTTTTTGTAAATACATTATTACATATAGAAAATGGCTATGTAAAGAGTTTGTCTAAAAATTTTTATTTTATTTGGGTTAATTTTTACTTTTTAGAATACTAATTAGCCAAAATTCAAGGAAAACCCACTATTTTTCAAAAGATTTTGTTAAATCTAACTCTCCACTACTTTTTGAGTAATTTTTGTTATGTGCTGTAAGTTAATCTTAATTTTTAAGTGAAAATAGGAGATTTCATGGAAAGACTAGTTTTCTAAAGCTAAGCATAAGGATTTTTACTTAAATGTTTACGTGGACTTTCACTAAGTTCTTAAATTGATTTTTTTTTATAAAAAATGACTAATAACCAATAGTAAATCGAAAATTTTAGCTGTTGTATATGAAGAATTTTTCCACTAAAAACCATGTTTTTTTGGCATAATATATGTATTTTTGGTTTATTAAGTTAATTAGTTGTGTTTAACACTCTTTTTGGTTGAATTTCGGATTATGCATGTCGATGTAGATGAGTTCCGAGGCATGCGAATCGATATTGATGGAGCTTCAACTAAGGTAAATCTAAAAAAAGTGAAGGGAAGAGTAAAGCGTGATGTTCTTAGTGAAACTAGGTGAATTTGATAGCTATGGAAGCTTTTATAGAAGTTTTGGATGAGCTAATGAAGAAGTTGGTAGCTATCAAAGGTTTTGTAGAAGGTTCTATGAATATAAGTGAAAATTGCTAACTTGTAGAAGGTATTATAGAAGTTTCGCTAATCGAGTTGACTATAAGTTATAGCTATAGAAACTTGAGTAGAATGTTTAATAGATAAAGAATATAACTAAGAACATTAGTAGAAACTTAAGTAGAAAGTACTCAAAACCTCAGAGACCTTAGTAGAAAGTTATGTAGATGGTTCCACATCAAAAAATATGAGTTAAAACCTTAGTAGAAACTTGAGTAGAAAATACCACACATCTAATAGACCTTAGTAGAAGGTCATGTAGAAGGTACTAAAAACCTAAGAAACTTAGTAAAAGGTTAAGTAAAAAGTCTAAACAAGCTATGTAAAGGTAATAACACTTGATACCTATAACCAACACCTATCGAATATTAAAAGAATGTTAAGTTAAAACAAAGGTTTAATATTTAAAACACTCTTACTCTAACGAATTGTATTGAAACCGATATATGATTTCCAATATATGGGTCATCAATGACAAATGGATTGGGGCATTTGAGTTAGGAATCTAGGTAAATGAGATTAATGCTTAATAGTATTTTAGAGTACTGTATAAAAGTAGTTGGAGGTTGATGTGTACATTTGTTTATGGTTGTAAAGTAGTTGATTGTACGCATGCTACGTGTGTACTTAGAAATTGATTGCTAAGTTTTGATTGTTATGCTATATGTGCAAGTGCTTTATTGTGATTTATTCCTTGATTTAATTGTTTGCAATTGGTTGGTCACCCTTAAAATAGACTATGCTACAACTTTAAAATAAATACTAATCAGACATGCATTGCAACCTACTAAGAGAAGTGGTTAGGATTTTCGACCAAATACGAAACCTTCAACAAGGCAACTATAATTGGCCTCCCCTACCCTTAAGGCCAAACTAAGTAATAAGAGAGTGGGTTGCAATAAGGTTAGGAGCAATGGGTTTGAAGAGGTCTCGAGAGGAGCATGCATCCATTATGCTAGAACCCCTTAGCCTGAGTTAAAATAGGCGCAATTTTTTTAACTTCACAAGGGACCAGACAACATCATGCGGATGGCATATACTTGTTGCATTGCATTACATCTAACTAAATAATTGACAACCTTGCTTGATTGTTGTGCTGTGTATGCTTCCATCTCCATCCCCTAAGTAATGCTTGCTTAAATCCCCATAGGTTTTTTTGTAAGTCGTAAATGTTAAACACCTAGATCAATTAATCCATAGATGTACAAAAGATGGGCAATGGGTTTGGAGTGAGGAGTAAATGGATTGAAATATTCTTTTTATCTTCATTTTGTAGTCAACCGAGCTATGTGTATGACCTAAACTAACTTATATTATTGTATTTATTGTAAACACAATTTTGGTATTCTTATATAAAATGCCTTGTAAATCTTTATTTTTCCAAAATAGACATGTGAATCAAATTTCTATTTTTCAAAAGAATTATATGAATCAAATATCTCTATTTTACTTTAGATATTGAAATGGAGATACTTCAAAGTTATTTAGTTGTATATGCCTTATGTATAACAAATTTATGATAACAACTGAGTAGCCAACTTCTGTCATAAGTTGGTGTACATGGTAAGACTATTATGACTTTCTCACTCTCGAGGCATGACACTCATGAACTACCATTAGCCTTAAATGTCACCCATTCTATTTCTTTGAGCATTTCATTGATGTATGACCTTATTCAATTACCAACCAAATGACCTATGAGCACCTATGCTTGTTTAGAGTTCTCAAAGGTAATATTCAGTAATCAATGTTCACAACTTCTTCCTCATTCCATCTATGTATGTCTTTATCCCTTTAATGTGTGGCCCCTCCTTGGCTCGACACTTAAAAGCTTATAAAAAAAAAGATGGTTGATAAGTAACAACTTAGTAGAAGCGCACAGTAAGCCTTTTTAACAATTATTTTCTAGCTCTCTTATGAACAATATCCCATAGAAACCTTCATAATGTTCATAGTTGCAATGGATACTTCATTTGACCAGCAATTTTTTTTTCCCTTAGTGGTTTGCATCAAGCTTCTCATGCTAAGAATACTTCAAAATTGGGTTGGGACAACTTTGTAAACATCACATGTTCGAACTTATCTTCTAGAGTAATTGTTGTTGCAATTATGTTTTCATGTGTCCTCTCTTCGAAATTTAATTTTTTTTTTCAATTGACTAGTTCTTTCAAGTCTTCATATAACCCACTTTTTTTATTAGACCCTATCACCTCTTATTTTCTCTATTTAGCATTGGCATGGGCAAAGTATGTAAGAAAATTTGTGCTATAATTGCACCAGGACTACTATTGCTTGCAAGTATTTTGTATTCTCTAACAAACCATAAAAGACCAGTCCTTATCATTAAATCCTATCTAGCCTTTATCCTTTTCTAATTTTATTACACTTCCATGGTATATTAAGCAACTTCAGAAAGCAACCTAATTCGTTAGCTATAGTTATAACCTCAATCATAACTAAATTTCATGAATCTACTATTAAACTCTATTGTTAGTAGGTTTTGGATTTGATCTTTATCCTACACAGAAAGGAAAAGCTCTTGGTACTAGGGCCAATTTGGTGGGCCCCTCCGATGCCTAAGTTAGTAAATGAATGTAGGGAAAGTTAAGAGTAGCAAAGAGATATCAAATATTCCTTAAAACATTTCTTTCTCGTATTTATAGGTGAATGCCATGTCTAAAGCAACAATTATTAAAATGATTATCAAGACACATAGAGGCCTCTTGATCGAATACGTTCCTAAAATATAGGGGGAGTGGGCAGTTATGTAATATAACTATGCCAAGTGATAACTATTCGCACCACTTCCCTTGAATTCAAATTAGACATAAATCTGTGTTACTCAGCTTGACAGCAATTGAATGGACGAGTGAATGAAACTCGACTATCAACATTTGCCCCTTAACTCCCATATTCAAGAATTCGACTAAGGGAGTAAAGATTTAATACTCTGGAAACCCAGTGGGGTATAATTCCATAAACGTTAAGTAAGGTGGGAAGGAAGACAGATCGCTTCCTAATTGAAAAGTCGTAATTTTTAATTTCCTGCTTATCAACAGACCAAAACAGTGGAAAGTACGACAACTGTCACCTCAGTCATCATAACACTGTAAGCCTAATAACTATCAAAGACTTGACAATCATTGGATTTCAATCTCAAAACACACATCAATGATCCACACCTAAGCAACACATCATTTTCGTCAAACACTCATTTGTAGTTACAAGGATAAATCATCCATATTTAAAGAACTTTTCAAAACCGAAAAAATAAAATTTCTTCAGTTACATCCATAAGTTTCTGTCGCTTACTTAACATCTTGCCTTATCTTGAAATTCTTCACTTTCCATAGCATTCACTATAGTTAATCAAGTATGGTTCGCAACGTAATTCGTTGACTTATCCTCTCAAATTCTAAAGCAACCAAGTCTAATGCTACTTATAACACCACCCCCACCCCCCCTCGCCTAAAGGAGGAGTGAAACTGCATGTTCCTTAGGTAGCTCAACTAACAATATTGTGAGGCAATAGGATAAACTTACTTGAATCAACTCTCTTGTAGCAGATAATTATCCAAAAGATAGGGAAGGGAAATTTATGGCTAGGTATCTATACTATATATATAGTTAACTTCCGTGATTCACCAGACGAAGCAGCTAGTGCTGTCAACAGCGTCCTTATTTCAAAATATAACAAGTATTGGCAAGCCCTTCTTGGAGCATAGAATCTTAGGAGGGCAAGAGAAGAGGAAAGGTTATGTTTTCCAAGGGAGCGTGAGTTCCACATCTATATAAAATATCTTGACCTTAGGCTGTGCTTCCCTTTCTCGACATTTGTCAATCTATTCTGCAATTATTTTTTAGTCGCACCAAGTATGTTCTCACCGAATACATATCGGCTTCTAGCGGCTTTCGAAATAATTTGCTAAGAAGTTGAAGTTAAGGCTACGCCTCAACTGTTTCGATACTTCTTTACAATTAAGAGGTAACTTGATGGCTGGTATTTTGCAGCCGCTAGGCATGGGCGGAAGTTCATGGATAGGTCAGAGTCCAAAATCCATAAATGGCACAACAAATTCGTGTCTATCATTTTAGACAAAGAGTTAGATTTCTAGACCCAATGGACTGAGCCAATCTGTACTAAGGACATAGAGTTGATGCTAAATGATGCTGCTGCGGTAGAGAAGATCTAAGAAAGGAGGAAGAACAAAATGTTCTTTTGGGATGCCAAGAGAAAAATAAGATGTTATGAGAGCAGAGAGCCAATTTTTTCCGAGAAGGAAGGTATGCTAATGAGTAATTACCATGCAAGTATAGCTATAAGAAGAAAGCCATTCTCGTGACTTAAGGGAGGAATTGTTGCCTTTAAGCTTTGCTCAGTACAGAGAATGTAAGTTTTTTCTTATTCCTCACATTAATATTAATATGTCTACTTTATATTACAAATATGGGTGCTGGTGAGATGAATCCCGGCAAGTTATTGACCTAAGCAAAGGCCAAGAAGTTGAAAGCTGACAAGTGTGTAGCCACCACTATTACTATCACTCGGCCAACTGCTGTCAAGAAAATAGCAAAGGAGGATGTAATGAAACAAGAGGTGGGCTAAAAGAAACCTCCTAACTAGCTGAGAAGCAAAAAAGGAGCAAGAAGCTTAGGTTAGCCAAGGCCGCACAAACCAAGGCACCTCCAACTAAGAATATTCCATCTATTGTGGAGTTAAGAAAGGTAGTCAAGAAATCTAACCCCACAATGAGGTTGAAACTACCACTACCGTTGAAGGGTCATCACTGACGATAGAGGTTATACCAGGTACTCATTAGAGAAGCGGTAAGGAACTTGTCAACCAACCCCTAGCTAAGAGGTCCAAGGAATTGGATGAAAAGATGAAGGAGGCCATGCGCATGGCCTCCTTCATCAGCATCAACATCACCAAATTCATCCCCAACACAAAAGTTAACAAGTACTTCATCCCATGTTAAAGCCACAACATCTTACATTCCAACTCAACCATAGGCGACAGGATAAAATCTTTAGCCTTGATGGAAGGCGTTATACTTCCCAAGGATAAAGAGATTGCAAAGAAAGACATCGACAAGGTAGGTAGTTGTAATAAAGCTCATATCACGACCAAGCTATATGATGCAGGTATCTTTTGCATCCTTTCAACTATTAGGTTTGTTTGGTTGCTAATACTCATGTTTGTTTTCAAATCAGCAACTACGTTCTAACAACCCTAGATAAGGTCGACAAAGAAATGAAAAAGGTAATGATAATAATCTTTCACGTATACCACCAGGTGATCTGGAATATTCATCATTCTATATGGACTTGTGGTAGAAAATTGAGGACGCATACAATTCCTCAAAAGCTCAAACTGTGGCAACTGAAAACTTAAGAATAAGGGTTGAAATGGAGGTTAGAAAGTATCAAGACAAACTAGTTGCCCAGAAGCTGGTATACTCTTTAGTTGTCGATGAATTCTCAAGCCTTAAGGCCAAGGTTAAGGAGTGGTACAAGGAAGCTAAGGGCTTGAAAGAGGAGCTGTGCAAAAAGAAGGAAACTCTCTACACAATGAGTGATGAGGAGGATAAGCTCAAGGCACAAATAAAGGAACTAGAGACCAACAACGCTAGGTTGTAAAGCAATGTTGCCAAGTTAAAGGAGACAGTAAGGAAAGGACCCTCTATTGAAGAGGTACTAGAAATCGTCACTCCCAATTGGCAATACAAAAAACTATTGTAGAAGAATTTGTTAGAGGGGATCTAGGTGGCAAGAGAGGAAATCCTCAAGCTTCACCCTGATTATGATCTTTCATGCCTAGATTTTGCAGATGTTAACGATAAAGTTAGCAACTGTAACAAAGATGACAACGAGGATTCAGGCACCAAGATTGATATGAAGGGTGATAATGAAGATCATGTCAAGGATCTAAGGGAAGACGAAGAACGTCTATCTAAAGAGATCCCTTATGAGCATAAAGAGAAGTTTACCTGCTCCCAAACCATAAGCACCAAGAAGGAAGTATGCTCTGAAAAGGCTTTAGCTTCTGATCAAGAAAATGCTCAATCCAAGAATCAATGAGAATCATTTCATCACATAACTAGGTATTTTCCAACACGTTTTATTTCACACACTTTATCATTTCGAGCATAATCTATTTCACTTACCTTATTTTCCAACACATTTTGTATTGTGTGTATTTTCCCTAATCACATAACTTTTGTAACTTAATTCACCACCAGTTGTGAATCGGAGAAAACTTCCAATTTCTTTTGTCAGTTTAAGTCTAGCAATTAAAACTTCATATTCAACTTCGTTATTGCTAGCTAAGAATCCAAATTTTAAGGCATAATTAATCTTGATATTATAGGGTCCTTATAGAATAAGGCTTGTACCACTTCCCTCTCTAATAGAGAAGAACCATCCACATAAAGGTACCATACGAGTTTCTCGGCAATCTCCATGCTGTCTTCCTTACCAGTGAACCCAACCAAAAAATATACCAACACTTGAGCTTTTAATGTCATTCTGTGTTTGTACTGTACACCATTGGCACTTAGCTCTAGGGCATATTTCATCATCTTCCCAAAAGAGTCTGGCCATTGCAATGCTTATCACAGTAGCTGATCAATGAGGACTACAATTTAGTGGGCTTCGAAATATGATTTCAATTTCCTTACCAAGATAACCACTGCTAAAACAAACTTTTCAATTTTTGTGTACCGATGCTCTAGTCCTTATAAGACATGACTCACGTAATAAACAAGTCAATGCTCCTTGCCATCAATTCGAACCAATACAGAAGAAAGAGCTCAATAGTTGACTAATAAGTACAAATATAAATTCTCTCCGAAGAGAGGTGTTGAGAGTATAAGAGGTAATACAAGGAATTCTTTAAGTTCATTCCTTTCACAATTGTCAATCCATTCGAACTCTTTAGGATTCTTCAAAATTTTAAAGAATTCTGTGTACTTATCCGTACTTCTTGACATAAACTGATTAGGGGCAACTATTCGCCTAGTGAGTTCCTATAGTTACTTGACCATACAAGGAGATTTTATGTTTATTATTGCCTCAATCTTTCTCGGTTTAGCTTTAATACCGCACCGAGTGACCATATACCTAAGAGACTTTCTCGAAGTTGTGCTAAAGACACACTTCTGCTAGTCGAGCTTCATATTGTATCTCTTGAGAGTTGCAAATGTCTCCTTAAGATCAACAAGATATCAATCCTCTATCACGCTTTTCACAATCATGCCATTGACATATACTTCAATGTTTCGATGGATCCGGGGTTTAAACATCATGGTGACAAGCCCTTAGTAGGTTATGCCAGCATTCTTCAGCCCAAAGGGCATCACTAAATAATAATACGTTCCGAAATTTGTGATGAGTGATGTATGAATTTCATCTTCCTGGTTTATCATAATTTGGTTGTAGCTTGAAAAGACATCCATAAAAGAAAGTAATGCATGTCCGGTGGTTCAATCGACCATCTAATTAATTTTTAGCAATGGAAAGCAACCCTTAGGACAAGCCTTGTTAAGATTCGTAAAGTCTATGCACATGCACCACTTACCAACTTCTTAACCAGCATACAATTAGCTAGTTAAGTCGGATAAGGCTCTTCCCGAATGAATCCCACTTTCAAAAGTTTCTAAACTTCTTCTTCTATGGCCACTTACTTTTTGGGGGCAAAATGCCTTTTCATTTGTTGGATCATTTTCACGCTTAGATCAATCTGAAGCTTGTATACCATAATATCTCTAGGGATACCTGGCATATTTGAAGGAGACCATGCAAATATATCAGCATTTTCCTTCAAGAAGTTGATTAAACATTTACGGATGTATGCCGGCAAGGGTTTCCTTATCTTAGTTGTTTTCCCAGAGTCATCTCCCAAAGAGATTTCCTCTATCTCATTCTTAGCATTGTCTATGCCAATCGACTTTCCTTCCAAACAGGTTTTTACTTGAAAAACCTCTTCTTGCCTCAAGGCCCTCACGTACAAAGACCTTGCCAACTGTTGATCCCCTTTGCATACACCGACTCTCATGAGAGTGGGGATTTTTGCTTTGAGATGGGCAGTAGAAGGGATGATGCCAAATAAATGTTGACACAACTATCCTATGATCTTGTTGTATGGGGACCAACATTTGACAACAAGAAAGTCCATTTTATCTTTAGCAATATGCTCGTTATCTCCAATCTGGATTAGTAAACAGATCACTCCGGATACTTGAACGGCTTGATTGTTGAAGGCATACAAATCATAATTATAAGATCTCAATTGTATTTTGATCTTTGGTCTCATTTAGTCAAAATCATGTTGGAAAATAATGTCTACTAAACTTCCAGTGTCAATAAGAATTTTCATGACCTTGAAGTCGGTAATTCTCGTACTAATCACTAATGCATCATCATGTGGCCTTTAGATGCCTTTGAAATCTTCCTCTGTGAAAGAAATTATATTATCGATCTTAACCGTTTTTCCTTAAATGTTGCAAACATAATTCATGATATTAGTTAGGCTCAAAGAGCTTAATCGGCCTAAACAGAAGGTCTATCGATAATAGTGTTGATTATCCCATTGGATGCTCTATTGATACTCCTATCTCTTGCATCTCTCCCTATATTAGCTAATCGAGTAACATTCTCCTAGTCTTCGGATCTCTTATGAGATGGTCACTCGATATTTTCGGTATCTTGTGCCAGAAACTTGCGCAAATGCCCTCATTATATGGCATCCTCAATCGCATTTTTAAGCTAGATGCATTCATCTATGTTGTGACCTTTGTCGTCATGAAAATCACAGTATTTATTAGAATTTCACCTAGAGGGGTTTCCTCTCATCCTCTTCGGTCACTGCAACACACTTCTTTGCTTATACACCTCCTTCAATATGTCCAATATTGGATGATTAACCGGTGTATGGGATGAATATGTTAAAATTCAAGGTCTCTTTCTCTCAACATTTGGACTTTGATCGTCATCCGTCCCGAGTCAGTCTTTTGCACTTCTCTTCTTGTTATTTTTCCTCTCTCCTCTATTTTGATCAACCTCTCGCCAAGCCTTTATATTGTCCTCCTATCTGATGTAAGTCGTAGCTTTATCTTTGAACTCAACAAAAGTTCTCGGCTAATTCTTGGTGAGAGACTTAAAAAAGTCTCTGTAGGGCTTGACTGCATCAATAACAGTATTAGGGGCCACACTCATGTCCAATTCTAGAATTTGAAACATCTCAACCAAAAACCTGGCTAGATAGTCACTAATGGATTCATCTGATCTTTATTTTACTATGTTAAGGACTAAAGAGTCCTTAATAGGAAGCTTACTAGTAAGGAAGTGTTGAAAAACTTCCACTAGTTCTTCGAAACATGAAATAGTGTTCGGCTTCAGGTGTTTCAACCATGTACTTACCGCATTCCTTAATGTCTAGGGAAAAGCTTAGCAAGCCATGGCATCACTCAAGCCATGCAACTTGGCCAAGGTATGGTAGTACTCTAAATGATCTTTAGGATCTTTCATTCTACTTAGGTTTCAAATTGTGACAACTTAATGTACTGTGGTATGACCTCCTCTATGATCTCAAGAATGAAGCGGCTCTTCTTAATTTGAAACTTCTTACTCAACTCAGCAAAGGTACGAACATGCGAAGGTCTAGCATAGTGCACTTGCTGTGATTGCTTACCTTTGTCAACTTTTTAAAGTGTAGGAACTTATGGTCCCACTGTAACCTTAGCTTGCTTTTTCGGCAATTCAGGTGAATAGATTGAGTTGTTGCTATTCTCGGCATCATGATCACCGTACTCTTTGTTTTGATTTGGGTTAACACTATTACAGAGGAGATTAAGGATCTCTTTATGTTTTTTGTTTAGTTCCTAATTTTCTTTGGCCAAGTCGAGGCAAAGTTACTCCAACTTAACCAAACATTACTCGTCAATATGCCTATTCCCCCCTTCAAGGTGATGGGACGAAGTACTAGCACCTACACTTTTAGTCATTCTAGTTTTCACCATGTGGGTGTTTTTGAGAAAAAATAGACGGGGCCAAATGTTGTTAGTAGGTTTTGTATTTGAACTTTATCCTACATAGAATGCAAAAAATCTTGGTACCGAAGCCAGTCCGATGCGGTCACTCTGATGCCTAAGTTAATAAAATGAATGTAGGGAAAGTTGAGAGTAGTAAAGAGTTATTGAATGTCCCTTACAAAGTTTCTTTCCCGTATTTATATGCGAATGTCGTGACTAAAGCAGCAGTTATCGGAATGATTATTAAGACCCGTGGAGGCCTATTGATCGAACACATTCCTAAAATTTAGGAGAGTAGACAGTTATGTAATATAACCGTGCCAAGTGATAATTGTTCATGCCACTTCTCTTAAATTCAAATTAGATACTGATCTATGTTACTCGTCATTAGCTGAGAATATAGATAACTCGACTTGGCAACAATCGAATGGACGAGTGAACGAAGCTCGACTATTAACAAAACCCCTTAAAGCCTCATCCTTCCTTTCCATTAACTTGAATATGAACTTTGCATTCATTATCAACCTATGTTCTCTTACAAATCTCTATTGCTGATTCGTGTACCAATTGTGGTGTTCGATAAATCTAAGCTTCTATGAGGCTTTCATTGAGCAGGTTAGGTGCATAAATATTAATAGACACCAGAACACAATTCAAACCCCTCATAACCTCTTCATGCATATAGAACCCACTTTTGACCCTTATCCCTTTCCTTAACATCACTGCTTTTATTGCTTAACCTTCTCTGAGAATTGAGTCAATTAACACTTCCAAGGATAGCCATTCCCCTATCTTTACCCTTCAATCTCCTCATGCAAAGTTGAAAGCACTTAAGTCAAATGACTAGATTTCGTGGCTTGATCACATTGTCACAACATCTAAATCCAGTTATAGCTCAACCTCTCTAACATTCTCTTGTAAGGTTAAGACATCTACACGTTCTTTAATTTTTATAGGAAGCTCTTCTAAATTGAGAGGACTACAAATCATATCAGCTTTCTCTTCTAACATTTGTCCCTGCATATTCAACTTAATGCGGCTATCAAGATCCTCCCTAAATTCTAATCCCTTTTCTCATTCCACCACTAACTCAATCTCTTTCTTTTTCAAAAAAATCCTTCCATATATCTAAAATAATTGTTCTTTGCAAGGTAATTGGAGGTGTTTTATAAAGTAGAATATGGTAAAAGGGAAAAACTGCTATGATCAAAAGTACCATACCTTTCCCCGTACTCATTAGCTAACTCCACTATAGTTTTATCCCTTAGTTGCACATTTATTTGTGCATGTAGTGGATATGGCATGGTGGTTAGGGTATAAACTGATTGGTTGAGAGCGCAAGAACATTTTGCTAACTGTTCTTTTATGATTTCTCAAATAACTTCCCCATAATTATTAAGATAAAGATTTTTTATGGTTTCTTCAAGTTATAAGCAAATATAGTACTTCATCTTAATGGTGACAACCAATATCTTCAAATCAATATTCTGCAAAAATCCTAGCCCCAAAATTCAAATATAATAAAATAAAATCTATTAATGCAAGGAAAAAAAATAAGCTAAGATGCGAAATCAAGAAACAAATTATGCAAACAAAAAGAAATTTTTTTCCCATTTTTTCGATTTTTTTTTTTTAATTCTAAGAGTGGTTAGAATACTAAATCTAGGACATTCTTAATATTATAACTATAGTCCTTAACAATGATGCCAAAAACTTGATAAAAGATAAGTTTACCTATCAAATTACAGTGTAGTAAAACAGATTTAAGTCTAAGTGTTGATCCCTTAGACACTACCTATCAATGTGAATACTAGTATTTACCTATTTCCTAATATGTAACCTAACAAACAAATTTAATTAATTAAAGAGAAATAAATAAACTATTCTAATTAAAATAAAACAAAGAACAAAATACAAATCAATTAAAACTAACTACAAATACATAAATTTAGTAACCAATTACCGATCCCCCTAGAGTAGTTTTACAATTTATCAATCTCATCCTTCTTTATTGGACCGTAGAGATTCTTGATATGAATTAACCGAACTTGTCATCTCTAATTAACTCCTAACCTTAAGAATACCTTATCGAAATCGCTTTTACAATAATGTATCTCAAGATCATATTAAGATTTTGAATCTCTCTATTAGGTAGCCCTAATCTAGAGAATTTGAATACCTAATCACTTAGCCTATCCATTTACTTCTAATTGCACCAATCCATCTATTACAGGATTTTGTGAACTCTATAGTTGATTTAAACAATAATTTAACAGCCAGCTATATTGAATTAAAGAGAATATAAAGCAATGAAATCTTATCTCAACAATAAGAAATCATAGATTAATAATAAAAGAAAAATAATTACATAGAAAACTAGGGTTTACAATAATTGAATACTAAAACTAAATTAAAACATTAAGAAAAATAAACAAAGAAAGAAAAGGAAGAGGAGCAGTCTATTCCATAAACTATCTATGGGTTGTCTATCCTCCTCTTTTTTCTAACTATGAAGTTTATAAGGCTATTTACAGTATAAAGGAATCTTAAAATATATCTTTAATGTATCTCCAAAATATCTTTTACATATCTATAATATTTCTTCTCTCCAAATCTCACTCTAAATAAAAGATATATAGAAGCATGTTACTTAGACTTCATATCTTTCCAAAAATAGAAGATTCACAATGGTATGTACATGTCCTAAAACATGGTAATGATCTATAGGCATATACTTCTTCACGTGCAATTTTTATTTTTTTCAATGAAATTCTTTTACAAGATGTACACAGCCAAGGAACACAACCGTGGTCTTGCACATGTTCTTCTCTGGTCTTTAATTCTTGATTGAAATTCCTTTACTCAAATGGCTTAGTCAATACACTTCCTTGTGAAAGCTCCAAAACTTAATGAGAGTTTACAAAAATTTGATTAAAAGATTCTAAAACACCTACAAATGAAATAATAAGCAAATAAGCTCAAATTCTTTATAATTAACGCAATTTATATAAGAAATCTATACATAACTACCCTAAAATATATATTATATGAGTGTTATCGCATGGTAAGGAAACTAGTCTCTTATTTTGCAACGACAATAGCGATAGACTAAAGATAAATAAATGCCATCACATCCTCATAAGATAGTGTCAATGATAAAAAAAGAAACTTCTTTCATTAATAAGAGACAGTTATTGCTTCACTTACTTATGAAGAGGAAAGAAAGGAGAGAGGATCAAGAAGGTTGTCTTCTCTTGTTAGTAGTTTCCATATTTTTTAATTTATGTAGTTCTACCCATTTTCACAATATTATTAGTTCTCTTGCATTTCTTTGTGCCCCTATGAGAAGTGAGTATCCTTTTCCTCTTGAATGCTCGTATTTAAGCTACTTCCTTTATGAGTTTGATGCCTTAGAGGGTTACCCCATGGTCATCTCTCCTTTATTTACATGCTCATTCAAGGTTGGTTTAGTGAAGCAAAACTCATTACATGCAAAAGGATTGCTTATCATTAGAATGAAGATATCCTTGCCACTGTAGTGATCTTTCATAAACTGATGCCATGTTGAAGATATCATGTTATGATCGTGTAACGACATCCTTCTTTCAAGGAGTTGGTTAGATACAGGCACATCAATCACATGAAACCATGTAGAGTTATGGATAGATCTAACATTGAAGCATACTTTAACACATTACGTTATCTTCACCAAAGACTCATAGAAGCTATTTAGCTTGATAGGTTATTTTATTGAATGCCAAATATCTATCTTCATAGTATTGAAAGTAGACATTAGCATAATGTTTGTGAGATTCATTGTCAATAAATGTCTACCCGAGAGGACAATTTTTGAGTACATTTTCCATATATAGAGGGAGATTATGATTAGGATTTTTTTTTTTCTTTTTTTTTTTGCACATGTCATCACTAGTAAACGTAATTACACTATCATTCATTAAGACCAATCCTTCTATAAGGCATACTATCATACATTACATCTCTCATATTGACCTTGGGCAATCCTTCTAAGTGCGGTCATTGCCTTGAATTGTGTATCCTCATCAAATCTGAGTAAATCAAAGAAACTTGTAACATTGGAAGTCTTCAAAAAAGAGAAGATGGCATTGTTATCTCCATTTTCTTTAATTTCAAGTCCATCACCTCTATCTTAGTGAGCTTAAGCTAGAGATACATCTATTTCTCTTATCATTATAAAGTCATGGGTAACTGTTGATCTTTTTACTTGAATCAGTTGGAGCTTTTGGTCTTCAGTTTAAAGAGATGATCTGGATTAGTAGTCGTAACTCAGGTCAACATAAATGTTGGAAATGTATCTCAATCTTGTGCTTGGAGTTGCTGCTTATTGATCTTTTTGGTTTCTCAATTGCAAACTCTCATAATTAATGCCCATAACAACTTGATATGATGAATGAGTTGGTCTAATGAGGGTACTTGCTACCTAATCTTGCTTAAGGATTAGGATAAGAGTGAAGTAAGCAAAGAGGAATGCTCATGGAAAGAAACAATGTAGTATATTCAATATCTCATCCGTAAGATGTTGTGGCTACATTTTCAATGTGTATTTATACCCGAAATATTAGGGCAACAACTATAAATGGAAATGACTAAAAGGCATAAAGTCCTAGATAAATAATGTACGGTGAATAAAAAAGGGCATAAAGAGAAAATCAATAAAAGTGTTCATCTTATATGGCAGATTCTATCACATGATTGCTTGGACACACAACTATCGGTTGGTAGGTAAATTCCTAACTAAAACAGACAAACTATACAATCAAGCTAGTAACTACTAAGCAAGACTAGGGGTTCTTTTAAGGTGAGTTTAGCTCAAACATGCTTAGAGTAGTTCACATTTAGGTCAGCTGAGCTAGTGATCGAACGGGTCGAGCTATTGTTCAAGTGTATCTTAGGTCAACAGTTAGTGACTATTGATAAGCATAAGAAGGTTTAGCTCGAATAAGGCAACAGACTCATGGATTGAAGCAGCTTAGACTCATTAGGCGCAAGTCGACATAGGAGAACTCACTTAGCCATACTGTCAAGCCCTTAAGCTTAGGCTCGGGTCAAAGGTCTAATGCTTTAATTCCTATCATCCCCATCGAGTTAATTGCGATTTGGGATCAAATTTGGCTAATCCTCATCTAAGCCATCCTCAAGTCGGTAAGAGCTAAGGTCAGCAACATTAAATACATCAGACATTACAAAGTCTTCTAGTAGTTCTAGGTCGTATGCATTGTCGTTTATCTTCTAGAGTACTCCAAATCGTCCTTTGGCTCTAACAAACAACTTGCTATTCTTCTTATTAAGGAATCTCTCTTTGCTCAAGTGTAGCTATACTTGATCTCTAAGCTAAAACTGCTTGGTATTTCTCCCTTTTCCTTTCTCTTTTAGCTTCTTAGCAACTTAGTCAATATGTTGGGTGACTTATTGGTAGATCTACTCAAGGCACTAAGCTCTAGTTCTTGCTTCTAGATCTTCTTCATCAATCGAGGGCATTAGGGTGTGATCAAGGGGCAGCTTATGGTTAAAACCATAGATGACTTCAAATGGGGTATGTCCAGTGGTAGCATGTATGATTCTATTGTAAGCAAACTCTTCTACAAGTAGGCAAACATCCTAATCAACTAAGTTCTTTCCCACTGCAACTCGAAGTAGTGATCCTAAGGTATGGTTGACAACCTTTGTCTAGCCATTGGTTTGGGGAGGGCAAGAGGTGTTAAATAATAGTTTGGTTCCTATCCAATGCTAAAGAGTTCTCCGGAAATGGCTGAAGTATTTTAGGTCCTTGTCTAACACCACACTCCTTAGTACTCCATGCAAGTAAACTATTTCCTACAAAAACAAAGAAACAATAGTTAAAGCATCGTTAGTTTTGGTACAAGGTACAAAATGTGCTATTATGTTGACCTATCCATGACAACCATTACAGATTCTTTGCTTCGGGCAGTTCAGGATTATCTGAGGATAAAGTCCATACTTAAGTCAGCCTATGGTGTGGTCGGAATAGGTAGAGGCATAGCCTTTCTTTGTTCAGCTTAACTCTTTACTTTCTTATAGATGGTGCATCCCTCAATCACATGATATACATTATGTTTCATTTTAGGCCAAAAGAACATTTCCTTCAATAGCTCATATGTCCTTCATTCTCCAAAATGCACAAAGAGTCCTCCACTATGGGCTTCTCTTACTAGCAACTCCTTAACTGAATAAGTCGGCACATACAATTTGCTAACTCAAAATAGATAACCATGTTCCACATGGTTTTCATCAATTGTTCTCCCCTCTTCACGGCGTTTATATATCAGACCAAAGTAAGAATCATGTTAATATTGTTCTTTAATGCTTACAAACCCTAACAATCTGGTCTACAACTTAGTGAGAAGAACATGTCTTCTTGACAAAGCATTGGCAACTACATTATTCAATCCTTAGTTATATTTGATGATGAAATTAAATCCTTTTACAAATTCAATCCATCAAGCTTGGCATTTAAAAAGTTTTGATTGGCTACATAGGTACATCAAAGACTCATGATTTGTGTATATGACAAATTTTTTTAATAGAAGATAATGTTGCCATACACAAAGAGCTCAAATTAAAGTGAAAAGTTCTTTGTCATATACAAAATAGCTTATTTGTGCTCCTCTAAGCTTCTCACTATGAAAAGAAATAGGTCAGCCTTATTATATTAGCACAACTCCAATGCTGACACCTAATGCGTTGCATTCAAGCTCAAAAACTCTGTCAAAGTCTAGTAGGGCTAAGATAGGGGCAAAGGTCAACCTCGCTTTCACCTAGACAAAACTCCTCCCTTCTTTTTCTCCCCACTTGAACTCTACATTCTTCTTTGTTAGCTTAGTCAAAGGTACTACCATAGTACTAAATCCTTAGATAAAGCATTCGTAGAATGATGCCAATCTATGGAAACTCCTCACCTCTATACATGAAGTTGGGGTCAGCCACTCAACAATGGCTTGAACTTTTTCTTCATCAACTCTTAACCCTCCTCCACTAACTACATAGCCTAAGAAGATCACCACTTCCTGACAAAAACAACACTTCTTCATTGAAGGTGGTCAATATGACTTTCCAAGTCGATACTATAAACAAAGATGTCGTTGAAATAGACAACGACAAACTTCCTGATCGAGTCTCTCAGCATATGGTTCATCAATCTCATAAAGGTGCTTGGGGCATTTGATAACCTAAATGGCATGACCATCCACTCATATAAGCCATGTCGAGTCTTAAAAGCAGTTTTCCATTCATCCCCTTTTCTCATTTGAATCAGATGGTAACCTAACATTATGTCAATCTTACTGAATACTCTTGCAACACTCATTTTGTCTAAAATATCATCTAGCCTCAAAATGGGGCATTTGTACTTGATTGTAATCTTGTTGACAGCCCTATTGTCCACATACATACATTAAGTGCCATCCTTCTTTGGCACAAGCAATGCAGGCACAGTATAGGAGCTAAGACTCTCTCTCACATATCTCTTCTCTAATAACTTGTTGACTTGCCTTTGGAGCTCTACAACTTACTTAAGATTCATTCCATAAGTAGGCTTATTGGGTAGTGTAGCACTAGGTACCAAGTCAATGTAGTGCTTAATACCTCAAAATGGGGGTAATCACTGAGGTAACTACTTAAGAAACAGGTTAGAATATTCATCAAGCAACTTCTCAACTGTCTCTAGTAGCTTCACTTGCTCCTTCAATTCTAGTAGCCTCTTAACTAATAGGAAAGTCGACAAGTCATATTTGATGGTTACTTAGAATTCAGCTCCACTCAATACTAGCGCCTTCTTCGATCCTCAAGCCAATTTGGCTTGTAATTTACTCACTTGACTTGAGGTCATAGGGTTTAGGGTAATTTTCCTCTCTTCCCTCTCAAACACATACATATTCCTAAACCCATCATACATAACCCTCTAGTCAAAAAGCTAAGGTTAGCCTAGCAACACATGAGACGTACGCATGGGTGGCACATCATAAAGAATTTCATTAGAATAGTTTCCAAAGGAGATTGATAACAACACTTGCTAAGTGACATGCAATGCTCCCTTCTTGTTTAGCCAGTGTAGTTTATAAGGCCTCAAATGTGATATGGTCAGCAACTTAAGCTTCTTAACCAGGTTAATAGATGCTATGTTTATGTAACTTCCACTATCTACTATGAATGTACACACTTGTTTATTCACCTTGCATATGATGTGGAATAGATTTTCTCTCTACTCCTCCTTTATAGAGGGTTCTATACTCATCGCATGTCAAACAACTAAAGTTAGTTTGTCTAGATCTTCAACAAACACATCCTCTTCAATAAGCTCATCCTCCTGGGTGGTATCTTTCTTAAAAGCAACCTCCTCCTCAGGCTCTTCATCAGTAATATCAACGTTAAGTTTCAAAACATCTCCTTTGATAATCATAATTCTTCTTTTCGGACATTAGCCGGCCATGTGTCCAAAACCTTGACATTTAAAACACTTGATCTAGCTCATCCTCCTCCTAAATCCTTGTACCTTCTCATAAGTTCTCGGTGGCACTTCACCTTCAGTTGGTCAACTTTTCTATTTAACTCTTACATCTGATCTTCTACTCAACTTTGTACTTTGTTAAGCTTGGTAACTCCCTTAGGAGGGTCAGCTTGACTGGGTTGGTCAGCTCATTAGAGGTCGGCTCAACCTGACCTATTCCTTTGCCTTTCCACTTATTAGGCTATTCTTATAGCCCAGTCCAATGCAATAAACTACTAGAGTTCTACGATATCTCAAATGTCACTTCTCAATCTAGTGAGAAACCTGGATATTGTTTGGGCTAATGGTTCATCAACTTCACATCAAATCATAAGTATTTGAAACTCCTTAATATATTCATCAACAGTTTAGCTTCCTTGCCTCAGCTTTTAAAGCCCAGCAAAAGTATCTTATAGATATTTATCCAGCACAAATCTATTCCTAAGTATCCTCTTCATCTCAAGCCAAATGTTTACTTCCCTATATCCTTTTCATCTTCTCATAATTTGGAAGTTCTTCTACCACATCAAGGCATAACCTGAGAATCTACAACAGTAATCTTCACTTTCTCGTGGTCTTCATATTGGTAGTAATCAAAAATACATTCAACCTTCTCCTCCTAATCCAAATAATTATTTGCATTACCAAAACCACTAAAGCTCAAAATCTAAAGCTTTACATAGTCTTCAACTCGAGGTGCTTGAGCTCACTCTTCCTCCTCAATATAACCTTGTTCTTCATCCTCATCATCTTCCCTACCTAAGTCAATTCTCCTCCATACTTGTCTTCCTACTCCTCTACCTCAAGTTTGTTAAGTGAAGATTTGTCCTCTTACAGGTCGTATGACTTAGGAAGTATTCCGCATGGCTACGGCAAGTCAAAAAGCCAATGGATGAATTGCTCTAGTCAGATTAGCTATAAGATGAGCCACTTCATCAATTCGCTCATTTGTACATCTAAGGGTGTTATAGGGCTGTCATCCTTAGTAGACAATACCGCTATTGTTATCTCCAACACCAGTATTAACACTTAGATCCATCATACTCTCGATAAAACTTAGTAAACAAACTCAAAATCCACAAAACAATACGTACTGCCCTCTTAAGCCAAATAACTCACATACACTCTTCTCTACGCAAAAGTTCAAGCTAAATGTCAACACAACAACTGCTTCTAAAGAACAATAAGTCCAGTCGAAACTTACTCTACTTTCGTATGTTCAAAACAAGGCAAAACATATTATACAATGAAAGCAAACTACTATGCCTTCTTACTTACTCAAACACTCACAATTAACCTTTACACAACTATAACACACTACCACAACAAACACTAGCCATAAGAAAGCTCAAACATAACCTACCTAAGTGAACCTCTACTTTGACACCAAGATGAGACAAACAAAGCCAAGGACTAATAAAGCCAATCATGAGCAAGTAGGTCTAAGTTCATTGAAAGCTTAAAAAGCTGGGGTGGAGTTACATGATGATAGAGAATCAAACAAGCAATACCGCAATCTGCTCTAAGGATATGATGCACCTAGGAACTATCAGGGACTCACCGCTTAACTCGATATAATGAACAAGCTGTTTTAATGAGGGTACTCGCCACCTAGCCCTATTTAAGAGTTAGGAAAAGAGTAAGTAAGCAAAGAGGAATGCTCACAGAAAGAGATAATGTAGTATATTCAATATCTCATTTGTAAGATGTTGCAACTACATTTTCAATGGGTATTTATACCTAAAATATTAGGGCAACAATTATAAATGAAAATGATTAAAAGGGGTAAAGTCCTAAATAAATAATATATAGTGAATGGAGAAGGGCATAAAGAGAAAATCAAGAAAAGCATCCATCTTGTACAAGGAATTCTATCATATGATTACTTAGACATATAGCTATCAATTGGTGTGTGAATTTCTAGCAAAAATAGATAATTGTAAGGTTAGGCTGGCGACTACCGAGCAAAGGTACTGAACAGGACTGGGGGTTCAGCTTGGACATGCTCTAAGTAATTCATATTTAGTTTAGCCAAATTAGTAGTTAAGCGAGCTGAGCTATTGTCTAAATGTATCTCAAGTTGGTAGTCAATGACTATTGATAAGTACAAGAGGGTTCGACTTGAACATACTTAATGTAGGTGAGTTTAGTTTAAACATGCTCAAAGTAGTTCATATTCAAGTCTGCCGAACTACTAATCAAACGGTTCGAGCTGTTGTCTAAGTGTATCTAAGGTTAGTAGTTAATGACTATTGATAAGCATAAGAAGGCTCGGCTTAAACAAGGAAGCAAACTCATAGATTGAAGTAGCTCAAACTCAAGTGCAGGTTAGCATAGGAAAACTTGCTTGGCCATATTCTCAAGCCCTTGAGCTCGAGTCAAAGATTCGGTACTCTGATTCCTATTAAGATAACAGCTCAATTCAGTTGTCTGGAGCACCACTTATAGCTCAAGTCATTGGCACTTAAAGATACTCTTTTCTACAATGAAGGCACTCAGGTTAGTCACTTGTGTAGTGCGTTGTTGGCACTCTTACTTGGTTTGCTACACATTAATATGTATGCGGTTATTTATTACTTAGAGTGTTGAGCACTAAGTAGGCTACTAGTTAGATTTGCTAATATGAGAAGAGCTTAGAGCAGTTGTTGTTCAAGTCTTGTTAAGTTTTAGTTATTAGTCGATCTTTGCTTGAAAAGAGACAAGGTTGCTCATCATGTGCAAGAATTGTTGGTAGTTGTTATCATGTTTAGGATAGTGAATAGAGCTATTGTTGGTTTATTCTACTCTCGCCTTAGTTATATCTAACTATTGCTCAATCATCAAGAGCAACTCACTACTCATGTGTGCTGAAGCTCTAAGCTTAGCCATGTCCTTCATGGAGCTCTTATTCATTCAATGTAAGCCTCTATGTCTACTTGTGTTACAATTCTTCCAACCAATGCCAAACCATGTTAAAGTAGTTATGATATGCATCTCTAAGAATTTCTCTAATGAAGCTCCATATGATCTATAATTTCTATGGTTAAACTGTGCTAATGGGTCTACATATGCTACTTGGTTATCAAGAGAAGCTTAGGTACTTTATTCATCCGTTTTGTTATCCCTGGTCATCACATGATGGGTTGCTTTTGGCTTTTTAATCCAAATGAATTGCCAATTTTGTTTCTTCACTTAATTAACACAAAGTGATGTCCCTTATCGTATATAGAGCTATTCATTGTCAACTCGATCTTCTCTTAAACAATTTAAGGAGTTGCTATCATCTTTGACTAGATATGCTTAGTTGGGTGCCATAGATTTTGGATCTTGTGTTGTTCTGTCCTAGTCCTTAAAGAGTAGCTTTTTGCTACTATAAAGTGAATGGAGCTCTTTGTTTCAACTCTTCAAGCTTGTGATATGCTCAACTGGGAGGGGTGTAAGCCCTAAAGTTAAGCCAAGTGACCATAGGATCGAACTTAGTATACAAAGTTTAGAACAATCGATTAAAGGATCCGATCAAACCTAAATTATAAACTATAGTTAGAAATATTAATAAAAATGACCCCATAAACTTGAATTTAAGAAAATAAGTAATAAAATAAGAGATTATAAAATTTTTAAATTTTAAGTATAATACTTATTAATTATCGAAAAGCTAAAAAGTGCAATCTAATAACTAATAAATTGCTAGAAATAGATTATATATATACTAAAAATCATAGAATGACCTAAATAATAATTAGAAATGTTTACTTATACCCTACATATATTTACGTGTAGATAAAAATACGTGAAATTACTTAAATTACTTGAAATTAGCTAGAAACTTATTAAATAATTAAAAAAATTATAAAATAATTAAGGAAAAAAAAAAGAGGAATATGGACTAACCTAGATTTAGCCATGGCAGGTCAGGAATTAAAGAAGAAAAATTAACCAATCAAAAATAAGCAACACAAAAAGCAAATTGGAAGAGATTTAAGCATTGTTTTGTCTAATTAATGCATAATAATTAATGCATAATAATTACTACAAAGCTCTATAAATAGCAAGAAAAATTACAAAACTCATTTAGATAGTTAAAAGCTTGGAAAAATTGAGAGCACTGAAATTTGGAGAAAAAAATTAAGGTTTTAGAAAATTTTCCCAAATCTGTGCAGAGGGAGTAAGAAGACCGAACCCACACACCACCATCACCTGGAACTGAACCACCATGACCACCCCACTCCAAACCCACCACCTAGACTGGCTGATACACTTGAACCGGTGTTGGAGGCCAAAAAGCCATCGGACTAGGTGAGTCATACATCTTCTCCAATTTTGTAAAATTTCTTAAAATTATTTATTTTACCTAGAAAATTATGAAATTTATTATTCTGAGGTTTTATTGTATGTAGATTTAGGGAAAAATAGTGATTAAGTTTAATCATGTATGTAAATATAGGGTTCTTAAGAAATTAAGTAAAATTGAGCATGATTAGAACTACAAATAAATAGGTTTAGGAGTGTAGTTTGAAGCTCGAATTTTTTCTATAAAATGCTTAAATGATATAGAACAGTGCTATAAAGCCATTTTTTTAAAATTAATTTTCAAAATTTTTAAGTAATTTTTTAGCCCTAAAATGATGAAAAAAATTGAGTAATTTTGAGTCAATTAGGTGATTAAGTGATTAATTACTGATATAGATGGTAATTAGATGTTCAAAGATGTTAATCTCTAATGTAGAAACCTAATCCTAGTCTTTGGAGTGTTAAGTGTAATTAATATAGGAATTATGTGGTAATTATAGGAAATTAGGAATATGTAGAATTGAAAATTTAATAAATATGAAAAATTAGGTTTATTTAGATAATATAATAATAAAAATTAATACATAATAAATCTAAAACCAAATTTAATTTTAGGTAATTGTATAAAAAATGTAAAATTTCTTCACATCAAGAGTAAATTTGATACCCTAATTAAGATTAGAGTGTACCGAATAGGTTAGAACACTAAATTAAGACCCAATATGATATTAGAATACTCGAACTTAATGTGATTAATTTCACATTAGGATATGAGCATATTTAGGATTCCTTGTAGTTAGAGACAATGTAGAATCAAAATTAGAATCTAATTTAGAAACTGAACCCTAAACTAAGGTAGAATGGATCATTAGCAAATAATAGGTATATAGGAAGAAGTGAGTTAAATTATAACTTAGAATATGTATCATTAAAGTATAAGTACTAAAAAGACGTATTTGTATTATAGGATACCCGGAGACGAACCAACCTGCAATTAAGTGATTGAGCGATCGAGAATTCCAAGTAAGTTGGGTTATTACTTTACCGTATTGGAGTACTATTTTATGGTACTTCGAGACTTAGGATTGTGTATGATTGTGATTATAAGTAGTTTATGCATGTGTTTGAGTATCTGAATTCGTATTGAAGTTTATGTTGTGATTGATTATGTATTATGACTGGATTGGTGTGAAATTGTCTAAATACCCTAAATGGAATTTAATTTTGTTCGACTCTAATGCCCTAAATTGTCATGCATTGCAACCATTTAGGGGATTATTAGGATTCCCCAACCAAACACCGACACCTTCGATAAAGATAGTACTAGATAGCAAATTAGTATTTTCCTCATCTTCAGCAGAACTAAGTGACAGGAGAGGAGGTCGCGGTGAAGATGAGGGCATTAGTTCGAAGGATAGTCTTAGTAGGAGCAATGTCTCCATTGCATAAACCTGGGTTTGATTGTGAGTTGTTGCATAACATGAAAACTCCTCAATCTAGATTAAAGCAGGTGAAATTTCTCTAATTTCGCAATGGACCAGACTACGTTGTGTGATAACACTTGCTTGTTGCATTGCATGAAAATAATTGCTTAATAATCTTATTTATGTTTGTATACATTCACAAATCTCCAATTCAACTTACTGAGCTATAGTTGCTCATATTCATATAGATCCTTTTGCAAGTCCTGAATTCTGAATACTCCAAGTAATATGCCGCCTTATAACTATTTAGAGGTTAGTTCTTTTGAAGCCTGGGGTATGAGGATTAATTCGCCTAGTGGTTAATGTATATCTAGAATCTCTTTAATAGCTTAAGACTGAAAGACTAATAGTTGATATGTAAATTAGTCGACTGTTGCGTTGATGTAAAAATTCCTCGAAAGTTCTCTAGAATGTACATGTAAAAATATATGTTGACTTAAAGTTCTTGATAATTACTGTAACTTTAACTCAACTTTTAATTGAACTGTTTACTTCAAAGCGATGAGTCGTCAATGCCTTATGAAGATCATGTCTATAGTAGGTACTGTGAGGTTAATTACTATCATAGAATGGTTTATACGGCGGGACTGTTGCGACTCTATGACTTCGAGGCGTAACAAGGGGCTTGGTCATGTGTTGCTATTTTGGCTCATTTCTAATTAAATCTAGCAACTGTTGCATATTTAGAATTTGTAGAGCGCCATGTAGGCACTTAGTCTTGCTTTTTGGAGTTTAGAGAACGCCATTTTGTTTTTGTAATGGGGGAACTCAAGTCAATTCATTAAGAGCATTTGCAACGCATTCAAGAAAAGTAAATAAGTAACTTAGCTTTGTTCATAGAGTGCCAATACAAATTACTACTAAAAATTATAGCTCATGGGTTTATGTAAATAATGGAGATCAAGTTTTGGTCTCTTGGAGTGCTTAGTTCAGTCATGGAGAGCATAAATTTCATCTTCAACGCATGGAGTTGCTTTGATATCAAGGGAAGCTTAGGTATTTTGTCATGTTGAATTGGACATGTAGAGCTCATTGGATTTATTACACTAGTCATGTACTGCTATCTACTAGTTCTTAGTTTGGATTCATTATGTGATATGGATTTATTTGCATGTTCAATCGAATCTTTAACTCTTGAATTAAAATTACAGCTTGAACATGCGTAAACTCCATTTCTGTTGTAAAAAATTGCAGTGTTATGTTATGTGTTGATTGGTGGGTCTCCATTTCACAACTCACTTGAAGCTTTCGATTTCAACTCCCTAACTTAGTCAACAAGGTGGTCGGGCTATCATAAAGTTGCTCGAGCTATTCTTTTTAAATGAACTCCTCAATCCTATTGTGTAAGGGCTAACTGGATTAACTTGATTCCTTAACTATGTTTGATTTGAAATGAAGTGAAAAACATGTTAATCAATTTGAGTTTTGAAACCATAAAGTCAGTTTACATTCTAAACATCCATTAGCATAAAAGTCTAGCTGATCAAGCAACTTAAAGTTCAGTTTGATAGCTCACAAAAGTCATATTTAGGAAACAAAAATCAATGTCTTGTAGTTAATAAGTCCTTAAGCTACCTAAACCATTTAGAGCCACAATCAACTAAAACTTGTCTATTGTCAAGTGATTTTAGTATAGAGCTTTGATCCTACAAAAACATTAACAAAAGACTAAAATGATGTTGAGGCTATTCTAGTGTAACCACTCTGATGCCTAAGTGATTGTGTTGGTAGAAAGGTAGGTAAATAAGTAAGTAGAGTATTGAAGGGCGTAAGAGAGAGAGTTCTTATAATGCTTTCTTTCCCTTGTTTATAAGCAAATATCGAGTGTTTGTAATAGCAAATAATCATTGTTTATGGACCACATGGCAATCTCATAGTTAAACATATGCTTAAAAGATAGGAGTAGTAAGTGATTATATAATGAGATTATGCAAAGTCATAATTGTCTAAGCCACTTTCCAAATTCAAACTAAATTCATAAGTAGGCTAGGCTTTGAGGCCCATCAAATGGACTAAGTCCTTGTTGGCCTTAACCAAAAATAACATCAATCAACCTCTCAACAACTGAGTTGCTGAGTAACATGTTCAAGGCAAAATTTAGCTCTCAACAATGTTTATTTAGTAAATGAAATTTCACTATTCACATCAAAGGCACTCTAAAATCAAAAAAGATAAAAGGTTCTGCTCTTTTTATTCATGAGTAATGAAAGGACCATTTATAGCCCTTGACAAATCTTACAACAGGTGACATTGAAAGTCATAATAATGCAAATGAAGCATAAGTAACTAACTCATAAGTGCATTGTTTTCTTAAAGTAGTTATATATTTCAAACCCAATACCTATTCACTGCTTGTATGTATCAAGTATGCTCTCCTAATGCCATACCTTTACAATATTTTCTTTCTCGTTAAGGTTAGGCTAAAGACTATGGCCCTTCCCTATTTGGGACTCATTTAATAACTACTATAGGACACAATGTTTGGGGTTGAAGTTGGTTAGCAACCAATAAATGACCATTAAAAGGCATAAAATCAAGAAGAAAACATGAGTATACAAGGAAACCAATTAAATCAAAATTTTTATCCTTTTTCTCATTATTTATGCAATTAACTCAAGAATGTGGATATGTCATTTCTAAGCAAAATTCACCATAAAAGTGTAAATTGCATGTATGAATATGTGTTTTAAGTGGGGATAAATGTCCAATTTTGCACATTTATCATGCTTGTAGCACCATTTTGAGTGTCATGAGCTAAGAGCAAATTGTTCCTAATATTGTTGTTTTCAATAATCAATTCTTTGTTTTGAAGTTATTCATTAAATATTCTTCAGAGTTTAACAATCTTTTGTAAGGTGATCTACAATCCTTTGAAATCTACAAAGTTTAGGGTCATTTTTTCTTCAATTGTTAGTAAGCACTCAACCTTCACGATTCTAATGTTTTCATCATGTAGCCATTGGTCGTATAGTGCTTAAACTTTTCCTATTGAGCAAAGGTATGCGAAAGTTAATATGATGCCAATAGGCTTCTTACTTCTCGATTTCTTTGTTCCTTTAGGATTCTCCTCTTAGGCTAAATTCATTAAAGGTTTATGCTTATTAAATCTTGCATTCTCACCTCTTTGTGGTGCTATTGACTTATTTTTCCTTCGTATGTTTTCCACTAATATGGAAAAAGGGACAAGGGAAAGGTTCTCCAAGTGCACAACATACTCGATAAACATTCCTTATACGCAAATCTTCATCAATTCCATTTAGTCACAAGCGTCTTGTATATTGAGTGAGCATTCTCTAAAACATTTCATATATTCCTTCAAGTCTTCTTTAGACTTCTGTTGAATTTGACCCATGTTAATAAGGGTAAATAATGGGAATTAGGTTACCAAACCTCTAACCCGCAGCTAAGCCCGAGGACTAGAGGGGCTGGCAAAACAAATCCTTTTGTTCTGAATAACCCTTTCCAAGGCCGAATACTTCCTTACCAAGTTACCTTTAATGCCATGTCATATGACCATCCATTGTTCTATGGTATGTCGAGTTGATGATTACTCTCTAACGCCGAGCCGACCAATTACTTGGCATCATCCTTGTCAAGAAGAGGAACGATAAAGAATCCAAACTGACTAAGCCATTCCTACTCAAACAAGCCCATCGATCCGTACTTTTTTATCCGCATCTCCTAATAACCTCGCTAATGTAGCATCGCCACATGTACAGTATCATATGTAGAATCTATAGTACTAATGATTATTTTCCTTGTATATTCATTTTTACCATTTTATATCATATACATTGTTTCTTTAGGAAATGTTCTTTTTGTCTTTTCCCTTTGTATCCTCTTTTCTTCTTCTTCTTTTTTCCTTTCTTTTTCTTTTCTTTTCTATTTTTTTTTTCCTCTCTTTCTCTCACCACATCCCCTTGTTTGAATTTGTGCTTCCTTTTAGCATAAATGGCTTCAAGCCATTTTATATCTACAAGCATTTTATCGCCATATGTATGGTGAATAGCTTTATTCTCTTTTTCTTTATTAAATTATACAATTAAGTTATATTATATTTTATTTATATTTATCATAATTCTTAGAATATTCAAAGAATATTCTTTCTTTTTCAACACCAACATTATTAAAAAGAATAATTCAAAGTTGAAATTTTATTTTTTCATGTATCATTATTTCGGGTGAGTTTTAATGTAATTATTAGTAAAAATATTAGTAAAATATAATATATGGTTAAGTTATACTAATTATTTAGGACTTATTTATATACATTTTATAAAACATTTTACTCACCAATATTAATTATTAAGATCACATAATTAATTCTAAAAAATTTATCTTAAACTATATATAAAATTATGAAAGTTTACGTTATAGCGATTATATTTGATAAACTTAATATTTCTAAGAAAATTTCATATAAATGAGCTTAAATTGAAATATTAAAGTTATACAGTTACTTCATTTAAATTTTCTCCTAGTCATAAGAATTCAACTTAATTCCATAAACGTTATCATAAATCATAATTTCTAAAGTGTCTTTTAAGTATTAAATTTTTCAACTAATTTCTTATTAATTTATATGATTATATATCTATATCTATATCTAGATGTAATTAAGATATTCTCACACCTATAAATGTTTCTAATCAATCTATTGAAGAAAGGATATTTGGCCAATAAGATTTATACTAATTCATTTACTTTTACGTATTATCTTGTATCATTAGTAATATCATTATACTCATTATTCTCTTATCAAAATCCATATTCTTGTGGTTACTAGTAACATTAGTACAAACTATTTTACACCTATTAACCTAACTTTTAAAAATATTTTTCTATAAAAGATATAAACTACTCGAATATTAGTAAGTCAGAGTTATGTGACATTATGTATTATATATTTTTAGACTTTTGGGTTAATTTACAAGTATATTTATTATATATAGTGAGTATATTCATAAAAATACATATATATTCATAGAGTCTATTATACTATATTATTTCCTTTTATAACGTAATTAACTTATCTTTAGGGTCTCGTCGCATTTCAAGCTCGATTTTAAGGGTTTCAACGAGTTTTATGCTATATTGAATAACTATACTCCAAAGGCTAAGATTATATTTTTAAGATGTTATTTTTAAAATCTAACTTTACTGAGTCACTTCAATTCTTTGGACGAGTTAATTAATTTGGCGTTAAGAGTAAAGAGGCAAAGGAGAAGAAGGCATCAAAGAGTAAACTGGCTGACCTCAACAAGGCAACCTTGAGCTTGAGAGGTATGTCAAGAGAAGGTAAGAAAAGGAGATGGAAAAAGGAGAGCCTAGTCTACCTGTCCATGCCAAGAAAAAGATTGTCAAGAAAGAAGAGGCATCTAGCAATGAGACCTAAGAGGTGAAGTACTTTAAGTGCTTAAACTACGAACGCATTGCTTCTTAATGTTCGAATAAGAGGGTTATGGTCTTAAAAAGAGAAAGACCTAATGCCTTAGTAGAAAGTTAGAGCGATAGGAGTTCGAAAGACAGATTGATCAAAGAAGATGTCTATCCTGGGGACCTAGATAAACTCTTGGTTATGGCAACACGAGCTAACCTGAAGGTAGATCCCTGATAAAGGGAAAACTTATTCCATATGCGGTGCCTAATGAATGAGAAGACTTGTTCCCTGGTTATCGATGGAGGAAGTTGTACCAATATTGTCTCTGCCGAATTAATAGAGAAGATGAAATTACCAACTTACCTATGCCCCCGACCTTATGGATTGAAGTAGTTTAATGACAAGGGTATAGTCCATATGCATAAGTAAGCTTGGATCGCATTTAAGGTAAGACAGTACGAAGACAAGATTAACTTTGATGTGGTCCTATTGAATGCCACAAATTTACTTCTTGGCCGACCATGGGAGTTTGATCAGAAAGTGATCCATGACAAATTCCTCAACACTTATACTGTCCAGAAGGATGGGAAGAACTATCTCTTAACCCAGATAAGCATTGAGAAAATCTAGAGACACTCAGCACCTATGGTAAAGTGAAAAGGGAGAAGGAGCTTTTTCAACATCTCAACCCGTGCTCAACACTTAATGTCGAGGACAACTTCCTTTTAAACCCGCGGTAATGATGGGAATTAGCCTCCGACTATATCTAAGCCGAGGCAAACCTAATCGAAGCCGAGGCCTATCAAAGCTTGCCAAAGCCAAGCAAAAGTTAGAAGGATAAGAGGAAGGAAGATAAACACTAGGCATCAAGTTTGTTGTCAACTAAGGTGCTAAGATAACACAAGGCTTAATACTTGAGACCAAAGAACCACTCGGCACAACATCAAAAGACTCATACTAATTGATTCTAGAACTCGACAATTATGGGCCGACCTTTCTAGTGTCCTAACCAAACACTGCAAGACTTCGGGCACTCCTTCCCAAACCCATACTACTCCTTCCAGGACATACCGAGTGACTACATGTCGATTCCCCTTGTAAAACGCATAGTTTTGTATTCTTATACATGTTTTTCCTTTATTTTATTTATAGGCCCAATTTTTTAAAATTTAAGGCCTTGTACATTATTTACAGTTTTGCTATTAAGGTTTAAGACTTACTATAAATAGCAACATCTGTAAACATCGAAGAGGATATACAGAGACGTTAATATACAAAATCAAACAAAAAAATATATTTCTATGCTTTTAGAATCTTTTCCTTTTTGAGCAAAGCTACTGTAAGCTAGCATTTGTTAAATTATCAAGTATAGATCAAACTCTTTAATCATCCCCGTGTTCTTATCGATCTTATCCTCAAGATTGTGGTGAACCCCTTCATTTGAGCGAGTTGGTGAGTCATATCTAACTCTCATTTGAATCCCCAGTAACATTTAGTGCTCGTAAGTTGCATCGACTCCTATTTGAGCTCAAACCCCTAATAGTGTTTGTATGCTGATGAGTTATATCCGTTCACATTCACTATCAAAACCAACCATCTCACTTCCTGTCCATCAAACCCATTCAACCCATTCTTAGTTTTTCGAGATTCGCTACTATTTGTTCCTTCGATCCTTATCATTAAGGATGTCAAAAAACTCGTCCCTAAATTTGTTTATTCACTTGAAAGGATGAGCCGTCGGCCACTTAACCCAAGAGGTACAGCTTAAAGGTACCCTCACTAGGGGTCTCTACTTCTTGACTCCGAGCCTAGCCTCCTTGGCCATTTTAGGAGCCTTCCTCTTTTGCCTTGTAGCTTCAGGCAAGGTAACGACCTTTACCATCTCTTATTCTCTTACCCCTAGAAGGGTAAGCATCTGAACCTCTGGCTCCCTCACATTAGTACCTTCATCCCCCTACAAGAATAGGTTCGGTTATGGGGATAAGGGTAAAGGTAAGAAGAGCCATGCCCAAAGGCTTTGCATCCAGTAGCTCATCCCGGATACCAATGGCAATCCCTTAAGGAATAGCCATTGGTCTGCCTTGTTGGTCTCACTAGCCCCTAGCTTCACTTGTACAATTTTGCCCTTTGGCTTACTTAACTTAGCTCTTACCTAGTAACAACTCATCAACTTGTCCACAAAGGGATAAGGAACCCTCTCAACTAAATTTTTACCTGCAAAAGTAGATTGAAGTGATGAGGAAAAGAAAAAGTAAGACAAACAAAAGAAATTACTACTATCATTCACAAAACTCCGTTGTGATCAACACAACCAAGGAAGTTCCCCCATTTTATAGAAGAGGTGTCGAATGAAGCATCTTAACATTAGTATAATAGAGGAAGGTGCTTGCAAATAGACTGAAACTCTACCTTTAACCCACTTCTTGACCACAACCTTCTTTATGCTGGGGAAGAGCTTGGAGATCAGATACTGGAAGTATCTCCTTATCATCTATATGACATTAATCTCTTAGCCATGCCTCAAGGCCATGAAGGCTTGAATCTCTCGTGCCATTTCCACGTCATTGAGGCCAAGCTCTTTCTAGGCCCTAGTCTAGACCAGCTTAGTCTACTACATCCAAAAATTTACCTCTTTGAGCAGTTCAACCACCATATAGTCGTCTTGTCAGCCTTTTACAAAGTCTACAAGGTCGCATAATATTTTCTTCCCTGGACGAGGCTGTAGGTGCAGCCACCTTCCTATGCTCTTTTACATATAGAAGTCGTTAAAGAGCTTGAGAGTGGCCTGTATTACCAAATACTTACATAACACCGAAGAAGCCTTCAATACCTTCCACCCATTAAGAGGGACCTATACCAAACTGCACTAGTGGAGTTGAAGAGCTCTTTCATGAAGCGGCTTGGGGGGAGGCACTATCTGAATTCTGGACACTTCTCGAAAACTGCAAAACGACTCCTCGATAGCAGAGCCATATGCTCCTCCCTGCTCGATAATCGTATCTACCACCTAAAGATTGTCTCAATAATGAAGTTACCCAGGACCCAACTGGAGGCAGTAAGTTTGCTCTTACTCACCCAATCGCTAGGCCCTTTGCCCATCCTAGGCACATCAAACTTATCTCTAGGAGAAGACAGAGGGGCATATGCATATAAATCCCTCGGGATAGTGTCGATAAGCCTGGCCTTATCTAGGGCCTCCACCGCTATTCTAGTGGAATCTTCCGGTTATGCCAACGATGAGACCTCATCCTCTCTTACTGGGGGGCAATACTCCTTGTAGATTCAGAGTCAAAGACATGTAACGATGAGGCTGAGCTAATCTCACCTCTATTACTCAACATGGTTGTAAATTTGAAGAAGAATGAAGCTTGAAAAACTTTTAAAGGAAGTTTGATGCAAAAGTGGAATTCACAGAAATGGAATAAAGAGATTGTAGAAAAGTAAACTCTCGTTGTGATTGTATTATTTGTAGGCCAAACGCTTGAGAAACCGTACAGGTGGTTATCGGGATTTGTATAAGTATAAATCCCTTGGAATACTGTAGAACAGGCATATGGAGTGAGTTTTGATTGAACAATCATCTTTAAAAGGCAAAACGCATGTAACTGCATGACAGCCTACTACAATAAGAAACTTATCACATCACATTAAATGCATAAAAAACAAGCATGCTTGGGTCAAAATTTGAAAAAGTTTCTTCCACAAGAAGTTTCCCCCTGGTCCATCCAACTTCCACTTAGTTAGCACGGTACAATCACGTCTACTCAATCTATGACAAGTGCCGTTCGGCCAAACTAACTTATAGCCTTGAATCACCTGCCTAATGAGATGCGAAAGTATCGAACTCTAACACCCCAACCGAGGCTCCGTCCCACTTAAGTCGCCAGCACTTCGCTTCGAGATAATTGCTAACCACCTCAGACATCTTTGACCCAAGTATCCACTACTTCAAACATCTTTGCCCACCTGCCATTAGCCCAGATCTACACCCTTGCCACGTTGGTACTATAGAGCTAAGTCAAGCCCCTATGAGTTAAGCCAGCCACACGCTTAAACAGCCTATATATCCCTTCTCTTTATCTTCACCTCAACAATGAGATTATGATGGAGCAAGTGTTGATAGGGTAAGTATTGACAGGACTCTTTAGACATGGGCCTATATATCCCTTCTCCTTAGGTCCGTCTAGATCTAACACGTCTTGTGACCCGGGGCTCAACATTGTGGACTCAAGCCTTAGGCCTAGATTGATTGAGCTCAAGGAGATCTTCAACAACTAAAACGCATAAAATAAAGATAAGATACCAAGTTAATAGCCATGTTTAGGACAAGTGGGACATGTCAAACGTTACGACCCCACTCTCTCATAGTTACGGGAGAAGATCTTTCCTCATCAACTGTCATTCAACTATCAGTACCACTCCATTATAAATATCTTATAACTATCTAATGGTAAATCTTTCTATACCTTATGCATTGAGCTTGCGTATTACTCTAAAGTACCTTCTATTCTTTAATAATTCACTGAATGATCACGCCGAATAATACATCAACGTCTCTTTACAACGTTTTGTTTTGTAGGTCTATTATGTGTAAAGCCCAATCACTATCAGTAAATATCTTGAAACAATAATAATATTATTATAGTTGGAAAAAGAAAAATAAATAACACTTCATAATTTATTTTTCTTTCTTTTAAGTAAAAAGCGGTTGGATTTGAGTCTACTCAATTTAACTTCTCTCATCAAATCTTGCACAGCTTGAATCTCTAAGAAATGAATACAAATCAAACCGAAATACAAAACAACATGAATTTCAATATGTCAAATTTTCTTTGAAAAAAAAACTTCCAAGGTTTCAATAATGTTTTAGTGAGCCGACCATATGTAAAGTTCCCCCTTTCCATTCTCCTCGACGCCACCCCACCCCGGCATAAGTGAAAATTGAAATTGTAAGGCAAATTACGGCACGTGCAGGTTTTTTATTTTAGTTGAAATCAAAAACCCTGCTCTCTCTTATTTGTTCCGCTGAGCATAAACCCCTGGCCTTCTTCTTCATCTTCTTCTTCTTTACCTTCCCCTTTCTTCTTTTTCTTCCTATGTCCCTCTTTCACCTCTAGTGGGCTAGTGGCACCAACACCAAACAAATCCCGAAGAAACAGAGACAGAGAGATATGGGCGCTCTTGCTACAGTTGTTTCTTGGATTCCAGAGGACGATCTCTTGTTAAAGAATGCCGTAGAGGTATTTTTATTATTTTTTAAAAAACTTCCCATTAAATTTTTCTTTTTCATTGTTATTATTATTTTGCTTGCATGGGTTTCATTCTAATTTTGTATTTTTTCTTTTGGGGTTTATATGTGTTAATAGGTTGATGTTAGTTTCTGAGAGACTTTTGACTTGTCGGTAATAAATTCTTGATAACCGTTGGAAAACATTAGATAGAAGTCAGAAAATAGCTAACTTGCCGGTTTGTTTTTTTAAATCGTGCCAATCCATGTCATGTTCACTTAAGTAGGTTAGAGTTGTGTTCTCCTTGTACTATGACACCGTTTCAAGTGGAGATAGTATTGGTTTTTGCTTACTTTTCAAGGGAAAATGATTATGGGGTGCTTGGGTTATTTGTTAAGAGGTCAAAAAAGGAACTTTTTACTTTTTCATGTACTTTTTTTTTTTTCTTTTTTAGTAAATTGTGTGGTCAACCTTGGACTTGGAAAAGGTAGATTGATTTGATTACATGGAAATCCATGGTGGTATTGGTACTGGAATATGAAATGCTTTTGCAGTTATTGATTATTCTTCAAATTAGTGGCTTGAGAAGTAGATAGATGATGTAAAATTTCCTAGTATAAAATGGCAGTTTCTTGATTTCTTGAGGAAGGAATAATTAAGAACAGATACTAGATTATACCATAATAAGTGAGCACTGTGTTTGAACTACCTAAAGGTTGAAGCTCACCAATAGTTAAGAAACAAAAACTAGGTGTTTAATTGGGAAATGCTGTAGTTTGAAAGTTTTACAATTGAGGGACGTCCTATAAATGAACGGTCAATTTAGCAGTTGTGATGCCATGCTGTCTCTAATTGTGCTTGGAATATTTCAGTAATCAAGTCTGAGTTGTAGTCCACTATACTCCTAATTTAAAATCTGGAATTCGCTATCAGTGTAAGTTTATAGTTGAAAGTTGAACAGAAGGAAAATCAATACAGATGTTTTCTTATTTTCTTTTAGAGATAGGCCTTTTTTTTTTTTTTCCAATTCAGCTGAGTTGCTTCAAATGTGTTTGCATTACTTAGGTAGTTGAAAGGTGACTGATTTATATATGTTTTGTGTCAAGTCTCAAGCGAATGCCATCTTCTTCTTGCAGTTGTTTGTTCTGTTATTAGAAACTCATTATTTGGTGAATACTGGTTTTCTACTTTTTCAGGCTGGTGCATCTTTGGAATCTCTTGCAAAAGGTGCAGTGCAGTTCTCTCGAAGATATACTGTCAGGGAGCTGCAGGATCGGTGGTACTCCATCCTTTATGATCCAGTCATCTCTGCCGAAGCTTCCCAGCAGATGATTGAAGTGGATCAATCTGGTTCTTCAGTTGTTTCAAAATTTAACAGAGTAGGAAATTTGAAGGAAAATAAAGTTAACGCATCAAAGAGAAAGTCAGAAACTGTTCAAAATATGTATTATGCTCTTCGCAGGAGGATTTGCAGTGAACCATTTGACAGTGTAGATTGCAGATTTGTTATTGGCCCAAATAACTATGCTAGAAATGTAGATGGGCCTCTATCAGGTGATTGCATGCTTGGAGAAGCAGTCCCTAGTCATTTTGAACTTCAGGATTCTGATATGGAGATAATCCAGAATGCCTTTCCACAGATTATGATGGAGGATGCTATTCCCCCAATAGATGCTGGTGCTTCTCATACCTTTCATGTGTTACAACAAAATCCAGCACAAGATGATCTTACTGTTATACAGAACAATTTGAGCAATGCAGTTCCTAATCCTCGGGAAGACAATATGTGCTTGAAGGTTAGGGGTTCTCAGGTTGGAGAAGTAAGACAATCAAAAGTGTTGCCTGAACATGGTCTATATGTGTCAGATAAGGTTGGTTCATATGCCCCAACTACCTTCAATCAAATAATCCATGACGGCAAAAAAATTTCTTGTGAAATAGAGCAAAACCACATCTTTGATTCCCCTCTATTGGATTCTGGTACATTTCATAACCTGGACTGTTCTTCTCCCCTTTCTGGGATGCCAATTTGGAAAACAGTGGACGGAATATTGATGCCAGGGATTCCAGTTGACCTTGGCCTTGGTGAAAAAGATGTCTGTGCTGGAGCTGAACTAAAAATTGCAGAAGGTGATCGCAGTAATGATGGATGCATAGCAGGTTGTAATGCTGATCCTGGTAACTCCAACTTGAAAATGCTGATAAGCGATGAATTAAAAAAGGCAACAGCTAGCGCTGAAGGTTATCTGGCAGAACTTTCAAAGTCTCTGCTGACTTTTACAAATGAGGAGGAGCTTCTTGTTATGGATGTTGATGGAAAAGATGTGATTGATAAGTCTTACTATGATGGATTGAGCTCACTCTTACTGAATTCTCCTAATGAAACCAGCCAAGAGGTCCTGCCTTCAATGAGTGAAGCAATTATACCGGCAACTGCCTATGGGAATGCACCAAAGGTTTCTGCTGCTAGTGTTGGAGAGACAAGCAAATATGCTGATGCCAATAGAAGTGAAGAGATTGTAGTTAAACCAGAGGTGAAAACAGTATCAAGTTCATCTACTTCAGACCCACATTTTCCAGAAATGGCAGAGGAAACCATATGCTGTGTTTTGAACACAGAGGACCCAGAAATTCCATGCAATGATGATGTAGTTATCCCCAAGAACTCTGTCCTACCATCAGCATTGTCAAAAACACAACCAAAGTTCCAAGAAGCTAATAAGCAATTATCTTCTTCCATTAGTGAATTCTCAGGCATTAAGAGAGGCATTGATGGCATAGGCATGATGCAAAAAGAACCTAATGGAAAGCACCCTGGACCCTCTTATAAGATGGGACAAAAAGTTATAGCTGAATCTTGTTTCCAGCATGTTGGTTCTTGCACTACTAAGAGTGAATTGCCAGATGCTGATATCTTGCATGCAGCTTCTAGGAGCACTGTGGCTAGCCCTTGTGCACCTAATAAACTAGACTCATTGCAAGTTTGTGTTGAACGCACTACAACTGCATCGGTGAAGGATGAACCAACAGAATTTCGAGTGGCCAATCAAGTTCATAGTTTGAGAGATTCTGCCAGTGAGAGGGATGCTCGTTATTATGATAGCTTTGATAACTATGTACGTACGCATGCCAGCATTTCTCTTGGGGAACTTGATGCTTCAAGGACTGGTCAACATAATCAACCATCCCATGCTGAAGTGATGGATCTTGCTGTCCTGGAGCCAGATGTAAATTCTTTGGCATCAGAACCAATGGAAAGAGATGATGACATGCCGTGCTTTTCAGATATAGAGGCAATGGTAAATCTAAAAATATTAACTTCCTTTAGTGAGCTTAATGGTACCTCTGTTTTTATTGATACTGATTGCTGGTTCAAACAGGTACTTGACATGGATTTGGATCCAGAGGACCAGGATGCACATTCTCAAGAGGAAGGTAAGATCATCAGTCACAGTAGAAATCCTATTTATATGCAAAATCTTCATTTGGGGCTCATATTCAAAGAAATATGATTTTGGAGCCTGGTAACAAAATATGAAAAACTAAATATAGTTTACAGCACAGGTAGATGCAGATACGGATCTAGATGCAAGATGATCCCAACCGATTTCATAACCACCATACATCACCAATCACATTCCATATCCCACTTGTACAAAACTATAGAATGTGCTAAAATTTTTCTCAACTAATACATTCTTACAACGGGGGAAAAAAACCTTTTCCTTAGTCTCTCTCCTCTCACTCTCTCTTTTCCATGTTTTCATTTCTCATCCCCTCACCATCCCTCCCCTGACCTTTAATTTTGTGCTATATGGTGCGTAAAGAATTCAATTAGAACCCATTATGGTAATTGTTTAGATGACTTTAATTGTAAATATGAATTTTGATTATAATTACTTACAACTGAATAATTTTTTCCGCTGATCAATTGCTGAGAATTCATCCATGTTGTGCCTTCAAAATCTTGGAGCTCACTATACCCACATAAGTTACACTTTATGCAGAGTGTGGAAAAATTAGTCTGCTTTTTGCCCACAATCCTATGCTACTTATTGACAGGGTATGAAAACAATGCACTAAAAGCTGTTTTTGACTTGCATTTCGTTTCTACATGTAGTTTTGAGATATCGGAATGAAGAGACAAAGAGGGCGATCATAAGGCTAGAACAGATGGCTCATTCATGCATTCAAAGAGCCATTGCAGCCCATGGAGCGCTGGCCATTTTATATGGCCGCAATTCAAAGCATTATATAAGAAAACCTGAGGTACGTAAAATTAACTTAAACTTCCTTTGGGCTGTATATTTATGGCATCATGTTGAATTGTAATATCATTGCTGTGGCACATGATAAATATTGCATCTTTCCTGTTTAATTTTAAGAACTTTATTGTTTTTCCTTTATGTAACTGTTTGAAAATTAAGTTGGTCAATTTTATTTAAGGTCTTACTTGGGAGAGGAACAGCAGATTTCAAAGTTGATGTTGACTTGGGAAGAGAGTGGGGTTTGAACAACACAATATCAAGACGGCAGGTAAATCTTGCTTTGATCAAATTACATCTCTTATCTCCTCTCTTAATATTCCAACAATAAACATGTGTTGGTGGGGTTTTGCATTTGCTGTCATTTCTGATTTTCTTTAACTGTGTTAAGAAATTAAGTGCTGGATGGCATAGGGGATAAATAAAGTTAATTTTACATGAAGTCAAGATAATTCTTTATGATGTTTACAATGGATAACTAGAGAGTTCCATGACATGTTCAATTATTCGTGTGTAAGATTTTCTCCCTAAATACATGTCTCTTTTTTCAATAGTTAAAATTAAGAAAAAGAAAAAAGTTGATTAACATTAAGAATGCTTTGAGGATTAGGATGTTGGAACTTTCATGAAGAATGTTTTGAAGTTATGGATTTTCATAGATAAAAAGGAGCATACAATGGGATAATGTTCATATGTCAAGATCAGGTCATTACTAAAAAGAAGAAAATTGGACATGTTTAGCATAAACCTTTGTGAGATGAAAACACAAAATGGGTGTTTTCTTAGTAGGATCTAAAAATTATGAAATGGAAGAATGGTGAAAAAGGAAGATAGGAACAACTGATTTGCAATGAAGCATTAATATATTCAAAGAACATTGTTGTTAAGCATACCCATCATCTCATGAATAGGTAAGATAATGCCTGATGGGGTAGTGGAGTTCATGTTTGAATAACTTTTCATAGCTACACAATGCCTTTTTAGGAGTAAAGTAACTTATAGTAATTACAAATAGGTATACATATTGGGTAAACACTTTTTACAATGTTAATCAGAAGGAGCCCTGCCTCTTGACATAAGAAAATCACTACTTCGAGTAATCATAGAGAACAGTAACTAGATGTATATCATCCAATCATTAATAGCCAAGGAAAGGTTGATACGTCAATTTTTAAGATCAACACTGTGGTGCATTGGTGCAAATTCAACGCTTGAAAGAACTCTATATAGAGACAGGAAAGATTGCTTAAAGGTTCATTCTAGGTGGATCTTAGTCTTGCTTCAAGTCGTAGAGCAATGAATAGTATAAATTTGAGTTTTCTATTGAGACACCTTCTAGGAAAATGATTATGAAGGTTTCTAAAAATGGCGAGGATTTAAGAGTGTTTGGGTTTCAAACAATTGGGAAATGGGTGGGAACAATCTCTCTGGGTCAATGAATTTTACCTAATGGGGTGGTTAGTGCAATAAATTTCAGGCATGACTTGATACGTGATGTATTAAAACTTTTCTAGTGTATTTATTTTAAAATGGCCACTTAAGGATGCATGAACAAAGGAGTTGCAATATTGGGATGCCAATGCATTTACTTGGGTGCCTAGTTTTATTAAATGATTGCAAAGTATTTATTGAACCAATCACTGTTCCAGTGGTTATTTCAGCCGACAACTCATCTAATCAACCATTTCTCTGGGCAAGTGTACTAGTTCTCAATATTCATTTTCATATAGAGCATTATAAAGGAGAAACAATATGCATTAATTTTTTAGGGCAGTAGGAGTGCAACAATGACCAACTTAGAAGCTATGGCTAGGAGTGAGAGTTTAATTTTAATAATTTGATGACCAGTAACTCGGAAAAAATGGATTCTGAAATTTAGCGAGATGTTAAAAATAGACTAGTTGAGCATTAAAATTAAAGTAAGAGAGCTTCCTCTATGGTATTAAATGTGAAATCTTTTCAAAGTACTTGAATTATAAGCATGAATTTCAGGTTTTAAGTTACTTTTAGCCTTATCCTTATCCTTGTCCTAAGGACAGTATAATGACCCTCTTTTAGGTAGTCAAATTTTTGGAAAGTATTAGAGTATTGGAAAGTGGTGCATTACTGAGTGTTCCTATGGGTATATAATGTTTCACATATCCAATAAAAGGGGCATGGCTATATAGGGGAAATGGCGATGTGGGAAATGTAAACAGAGTAACAGACCAACAACTCTGTTGCTTGTGTTGATCCTGCCCATAAGAGTCCCAATGTGTAGGATCATGCTGCTAGAGACCCTTAGCTTGTAGTTTTGTGATTTCTCTGTACTTATTAATTATAATGACTTGAAGGACAGCATTAATCTCTATAACTGGCGTTAAGGATAACTGGCAAGTTCTCCGATGATCTTAATTAATGACTTTAAAAAGTATTATATGTCTTGTTAGTGCATTGGTTATGGGAATAGTTTGATCATCTATTATAATGGTGTGAATTTGCTCCCATGTTTCGATCACATAGAACTTTATCTTAATTCAGAGTTGAGTAGGTCATGTCAATTGCCACATATCAGCTGATTAATTTCTACATAGAAAATTGCACGGCTTACCAAAGAAGAAGAAAGACAGAGAACTGCTTTTAGATAGATCCACCTTCTCATACTGCATTGTAAAATCAAAAACCTTTCGCGAGAAACAGATTGCATGTAATTCAAGATAAAGCATTTCGATAGCTATGCTTCAGTGCCTTCATGATTTATTTGTATGCTGTTTCTGTGTTACTTTTGGTACCATATGTACACTGCTAATCAGCATTCTTTTCTGTTTATCAATAACATCCATTTATGGAAAACCCATTTCTCTTGTTCAAGTATGTAGGGAAAAGATGCTCATTCCTGAGCAGTTTATTCATTTTACTTTTTAGGCTGTCATAAAATTGGAAATGAATGGATCTTTCCTTCTGAAAAATCTTGGCAAGTACCCTGTATGGGTCAATAACAAGGAAGTTGCCACCGGACAGAGTCTGAACTTGAGTTCCAATTGCTTGATTGAGGTACAATTCAATTTTCTCATATTCATATATATTTGCACTTATACTGTTTAAAGCTGCTTAACGCTCTTATGCATGTAAACATGCAAGTGCTCTTTATTTTATCAAACGCATTAGTAGTACGGTTAGCAAAATAATTTTAATGAGGTTTTTCTGTTGATGTGCTAGAAATACATCTATGTGTTTTGCAAAAGTGATGGAGATTTGATTGTTTATTAAACTTTGGTGTTGTGAACTTTTAATTTTTTTTCCTCCTGCATTTTCTCAAAGGATATCAGCTATATATTTATCAAATTGTACCAAACAGATTCAAGTTTTTGAATCACCAAAATAATTATACAAGATTTTGCCTGCATTCCCCTTTCTTACCCCCGTGTCAGGCAATTCTGCTATTTAAATACATAGATGAGAATAAATTATACTTTGCATAAAAGATGTGTTTGAGACCTGCATATACCCTTCTTGTTTACCTTAGATCAGTGTTGACTGCCTCGTATATTGATAAAAAATGTGCTTGCTTACAGGCATATGAATGCACAAGCATATGTAGTCCTGCATCAATTAGTATTTGCTATCAATATGATTTTTAAGTATCTTTCACATACCCGGGCTTCAATTGCTTCTGCAGATCAGGGGAATGCCATTCATTTTTGAGATAAACCAGCAACGGGTAAAGCATTACCTGGATAACATGTCGGTAAATAGGTAGCCATGAAGTTTATATCAAATATTCAGGAAGTGCCCGAATTCTTATAGCATTAGATTACTCAATTGTGAATGTATGTATCTCTTCTAGCGGGAAAGTTGTGTACAAATGTATATTCTCATCATGGTATGAAAATCAAGTTTTGCATTGTATATGGACAATTCTCGTCCAATATTTTCATAACGAACAAGCCATCATAGTCATAGGTAGGGTCTAGAATTACATTATTCCCAAAACTCTCAGCAAGGTGCCTTTTTTTCTTTTTCTTTTTTTTTTCCCTCTCAAAAACTATTTTGAAAGAAAGAAAGAAAAAAAAATCTTCCACAAACTTTTCTTTTGGGGGGTAATATAGTAAAGAATGTTCACCGGGAAATAGCTATTCTAGATAGATGGTTAACCGCATATAGAGAAACAAGGTTTATTTTGCTACAACAAAGAAATGGGATGGTTGGTTATATGTCTCAATGCGTGGTAGTTAAAAAAGAACAACATTGTGTTGGTATCATGAAGCACAAGGGTTGGCCCGGCCCAAGTATTAAGCATGACCATTACCCATGCCCACCATTCATGTTCAATCAGTGGAGCCAGTACTAGGGGACCATGAATTCACTGGGCGTGCACTCTTTAGATGCCCCTGTGATAATTAAGTTATTGCCATATCTTCTTTTTAAGATGATAAAAAATAATTAATAAATCTAAGTGAAATTTTAACTGGGGCGATATACATAGTAAAAGAGTAGCATATATAAAAAAATACCAGGAAGTGCTTTGATGTTATTTAAAAAGAAAAGGAAAAAGACATGCAGGTAAGATGCATATAGAAAGCACTACATTTATATATGGTTTATGGTTTATGAATTTGTCTATTTATGTCTGTCCGTAACATTGAGTCGATTTGGAGACGGAATGGAATGGGGGTGGTGACCTGCTTGTTCTTCATTGGTATCCTCGGAGCTTGCAAAGTGCCGTGTGCTGTGCGTATGTTTTTCGCAAGCACTTTATATTTTAATATTTCCACTTGACAACCTATGAATGACGGATATACAAAACAAATACAGGGGAGAATCATAAGTGAAATCTTTATCTGGTTGAAACGAAGAGATTAAATTACATATGCATGGTTCTATCACGACGATGGAGACCGCTTGCAAGGTGCCATGTGTGTCGTGGTAAATATGAGAATTTGCTTACTAAGGCGGTATTTTCAACCCTTTGTTATAACAAAAAATGTGTCCATTATGGATTTAAGTCATCAGACTCCCTTACCGTTTGGTTGGTTTTTAATATTTTGTTGTATTAAAATGGTCCTATTCTTCTAGCCAGAGGAAAAATAAACAAATCTAGTGGGATGTCTAAGTATTATTGTTAGTATGAAAATGGTTGGAAGAAACATGCAATTAGGATTTGGATCTAAATTTCTTGCTATAGATTACCAAGTACAAAGATAACAGATAACAAGATAATATACAAAATTTATTATAAAATATCCAAAACAATAAAGGTGACAACTTGTAAATAGATCCACTGGTTTAACATAGAAGTACATGATACTTAAAATTTTTGCATATGTGTTATAACCTTCAATTTTGAGTTGATTTTGGATATTGGACCAAACTCTAATGTGTATATTATCAATTTTGGGTCAAAAGAAACTAATAAAATTAAAATCAAAAGAATTCTCGTCATTTGATAGATATGACATCTTGAGAGTAAAGGAGAATTTTAATATCCTTCACGGAGCTTAATGTGCACTTTTTGAAGTTTCTAGAATGGGTTTTACATTTATAATAAATATTGTTAGCATCTCAAAGCCTATCCATGAAATTAGACGTAACAACCCTTTAAAGTTTGGATAATGCTCACTAAATAGAACATATCTTGAGTTTTAGACATTGGATTAAAATCTCATCTATATTTAAGACATAGTGTTCCAATTCCAGGAACCAGTCTAGCCCATAAAGTTCCAAAATGATTGTCATGCCCCTTTACCACATACTCATACTATAATATGAGCATGGAAGGCTTAAGTACACTTTTAATCAAAATCATGCATTAACAATCTCCAATGACTCTTAGTAAAAGCTATTATCATATGGATTCAAAGCAATAAAAAAAAAAAAAAAAAAGAGCTCAAATCGAGCTGTCCACTAAGTTATTCTATCACAAGAAGATAACTCTAGTCTTAAGCATAAACAAAGGTAAAAATGGTTTATCTTAAAGGTAGGCCTAACTTTGAATTGCTTTCAGAAGATCATCATAACTAAAGCTGGTATCACTTTATTCAATTCTAGTGTAAAGATCATAGCCTATCTTATAATAAGGATCTTGATAAGTTAATATGAATACTTAGAAAACAGAGGTTCTACAAGGGGTAAGCATAAAGCCTAGTAGATAGTTACCATAACTGTACATGTATGCTATGTCACATAATTCATATATACACCTAATGTTAATGCAATTGCAATTTATTATTATCTCACTTAGGTTGCCATTACAACCTTAGTATCCAAAGACTGAGTAGCTCAAATTCCTCAAGACATATATATAGATGCATAACTATAGTGTAAGTACTCCTCATCACTGTAATGCTAAAACCTCTAGTCATCTTATATCAAGTTCATCACTAACATCAACCATTGATACAACTGGTCTAATACATCTGTCCATAAAAGTGTCTTGTACCACCATTGTGACCTAGTTCGCGTATTACACCAATTGGTTAATCAATATCCTACCTATTACACATGGCAAAATCAACATCTAATCATCATTGTCCTTGCATAACAATATTGTTGATAAGGAGTTTTCACTTAGATGCCTAGCAAATTACCGACTTGTTTAAAAGTAGAGAGCACTTCAAAACAAGCAAATTATATCCTCATTCAGTCTTATGACATCTTTAGTTAATCAATAGTAACAAATCGACATCTAGATTGTTGACCTATCCTAGGAGTTTTGCCAGCTCGAAATAATTGACCAAAACTCTAAAGGTTGAACCATTAAGGCTTAACCCACAAATTTTAAATATTCAAATATTAGGATAAGGGCACAAACAACTTGATGGGTACTCTCATTGGTAACCGCTCAATTTCTCTTAAGTCCTCATGATTAGCATGTACTTAAATTCAGAAGGAGACACGTGTTCATGGCAATTCAAGTGTTTCCCTATGTAGTTATCAAACAAGACTCCATAAATATGTAAGGACAACCATTATAAGACTCTTTAACACTCTTATTACTCACTCTCTCTTTTATACACTAAACACTTTGTCCAAATTACCGACTTACGCATTGAAATGGTTATACCAGACAATTTTGGCACCCCCATAACCTAATGTGTTCTTTTTTACAAATTCTGAACATTATCTCAAATTTCACTTATGATAGGTTTATCTATTTGTCTACAACTACTAGTTCACTATTGTAATGCACTTGGACCTATTGATATGGGTACAAGCATAAGAAGCACTCAGATTAAGGTATCGTTAGTTTTAGATTCATTTAAAGCTATTTCTATAAGTGCAAGCAACAAATTATCTAATTACTTATCTAGAGTCCTCTTAAAGTTTTCAATAAAACTGAACGAGAAATCTACTCCTGAAATATATGAACAATGGTTAATCAACTTATTCAAACTAAAAAAATCATAATCTTAGCGATTCTATTAGGTTCTCAATTTGGGAGACTAACCCAATCCAAACTATATGTTTAAAACATCAAAGGAGCTTTGCTTAAGTTAACTTCACTTTAAAGATAGTTGAACTAGGTCTATATGTAACATTTTGGTCAACAAGGTTAAAAAAATCAGTTCGCCAAAATGGATATTAGTTGACCTAGTTTAGGTTTTAGTTGATCATAACCTTTTTGGTCCAAATTAGGTTACAATTTCTATTCAACTTAATAGAAATTTGATAACCAAATTTATAATTCAATATATGGTTTCTTCCTTTAAATTCTTAAAATTAAATTCTTTTCTCTAGATTACATCCTAAATCCCCTTTAGTCTAAATCCACTTTAGCCATCTACTTTAATTTCTCTACATCCACATTTTTAACCCCAAATCAACAAAAAATAATCGTAAAACTATTTTGGAATCTATTTTAATCTGAATCCTTTCGCAATTCTACCTCTAAGTTGTAAACATACCTTCAATGAATCACATACGCTTATGCCTCAATACTATTAACATCATTCAGGTGTAAGGAAGTTTCCTGCAAAAGAGTGCATTAGCTTTCTCTACAAATAATCCCTACATCTCCTTCTTTACTCAACAAATTTGTAACACCATCTATATTCATTTTTATTATATAAAAATCAAGTGACTTCCAAAGCTTTAAAACTCTTTATTGCTCTCGATAAGTAGTAGACGTGCACACCTATTGTGCTACAGTATTGATACGCTAACCACTATTTTTAAAATAAAAGCATATATAATACTAGCAAGTGCACTAGATCACGTATATAGTAATAAAAGATTAGTGAGATCAGATTGTTCCTATAAGGATTAAGATTAACTCTCAACTATATTAGTCATACTTATATCTAGGAAAGTCGAAATATATTAAAATAAAAGAACGTAAATCCACTCCCAATTAATATAAAATATTAAATTTACTTATAATTAATAAAGAAAATATAAGAAATCAACACCTTAAAAGATTAAATCAATTAACTAACAAATTAGAATTTTAGATTGATGTTAACGATTATGATATTAAAATATACCGTATTTGACTATTGGATCATTGAATGGTTTAGATTATATTCATCGATTTTTCTTTCAAGTCATCAAAGTAATGAATCATCGAATCCCAAAGTGTGAATTACCTTAATTAATTAAAAATGCATGCTCAATGATAAGAATATCAATAATACCAATATTTAAATTTTTAATATAGAAATATCAAAGATCCATCAATCCTATATTCTAACAAAGAAAACTAATTCATGATTATATAAAACACATAAACTACAAAAGAAATAAAGAAATTCACAAATACAACTCAAGAAAAGGATAGAGAAGACTTGTGTTTTAACTTTCAATTTTTACATAAATTAATTTCTCTATTTGTAATCGGTGTCAATCTAGCTAATTATTTACAAGAAAAATAAGACTATTCTACCAAATCAATGTACAACAATCGGCCTGAAAAATATTGTCCTTGTTCTCACGGCTGCCGTCGGAATGTCTGCTTTTCTTATTAAAAACAAATCCCTGGGCACGTGAATTTCCATAGCATGAATTGGATTCCTGGACGTGGGCTGATCTTTGGATTTCCACTTTACTTCACATGGGCCCACAGAGTGTGCATGGCTTCAAGTTTCCACTTTAAATTGCACTTCAATTCTTGGACCTTGCGCGAACTTCACCTGCTTGATGATGTCATGGGCAACTTCACGGCCTGATCTCAATTGACGAGGAAGCTGAACATGTGGCTCACAATTGCAATTGGTCTTCAATTCATGGACTGGATATGAATTTCAAAATCATGAAGTTGGGCTTTAAGCAAATTGCATGGGCTGATTTGCAAGTGCTTGGACCACGGACGTTAGATTGCATAGCTTAGAGACATGTACTCGTGGGCTTCCATACTCCGAAATGTCTTCGTGTGGAAATTCTAGATTGTGGACTTCCGCTTCATGGGCTTCTTGGACTTCAATATAAATATGAATACATCATTTCGGCATGACATGATCGTATTAAATAGTCATGTAATTTTTTGGTTATATTTGTAATAAACCGATACGACCTTCAACATAATCTCGTCAATTGACATATCGATTTTTAAAAACTCATAACTATTTCAATTCAACTACAAATCAAGTAAAATTTGATTCATTTTCTTCCTTTTTTTCTCAATTATTCAATCAAAGCCTAAAATCAAAATATTATCTAATTAATCACAAAATATCCATAAAGATATCAAAAGAACTATAAAAACCCAATTATAAATATCTAATAAAACAATTATCAAATATATTATGCTAAATCTCTTTGTTGGTCACATTAGCAAACCTATTCTGCTGTAATCATACTGCCTTTGGATGAAACATTTACATATTGCAATTGACTTTGGTCCTTATTATCAACGTTGCTACTTGTTGGAAAAAAATCTAACCTATTCATTTTCTTTCCAATGGTAAGATCACTTTATCAGGATTCGATTACTGCTAGAAGTACAATTATTATGGTGCTTTCAATTTTGCTAAAGAATGACTGAGATTTATGAATATATTAAAATTACTTCACTTACTATCCATATTTCATTCTTCATTAGATTCTCTAACTAAGCATATGTTCTTAATATGTTCAACTTATCCAGCCTCATCTCTCTAAAAACAAGTAAAACACTTAGGTTTTACTTGTACAAATCAATGTATCTTCACAGGTACAAATACTACATGAACTTTATTGGTACCCTCCACCCTCCAATTCTTCATTGGATAGCTATCAAACTATAGTTTAGGTTTGCCAAGAATGGAAGTTCATATCTATTAGGTTAGCCACTTTAATATTTTAAATGTTAGGTGGTAATGGTCTATCTACAAGGGAATGATCCTTTAAGGATGGAATTTAAGGATTTGACTAAGCATTAATCTTATCCCTTCTACCCACTAACTAAAAGAGGTCAATTTTTATTGTTTCTTTTGCCTTCTTGGATACTTTGCTAAGCTCATGAGACTAAATACCTCTCGTTGAACTTAAGAAGTACCCTTTAGAATAATAGATATTTTTCAATAATTTAACCCAAAGAACATCTAGATTACTAATAATACGCCATGCTAACATACCTTTTATGTGTAAATTTCTCCCAGTAAATTGTTGAATTAAGCAAGCCGCGGGCCTTTAAGAAGGTGATAGTAAGCTTACAAGTATGGTACAATTAATGGAATAACCGAAAGGTTGTTTAGTGAGACCATTCTAATGCTTCAATTAGCAAGGTGTATAAGGAATCTGATAGTAAGATGGCCAAGAAAGTACGAGATTGTATGTGTGGATAAATTATTGTGGGGAAATCAATCCTATTTATAGTGGAGATCTAGACATAATTAAGGAAATTGGGGTAAGAACAAATCCAGCTAGATAAGAAAAGTATATTTTTGGATGATTATGGACCCTGAGAAATCCAGGGGTGTAGTTTGACTAGTTGACTTTCCATTTTAGTGTCAGTCTTCACTTTTTTTGCTAGCTTCTATCCTTAATTGAGCACCTGAGCTGTCAAAGGTTGGACACTTTTTTTGGGATAAGCAATTTGGAACTTCAACGGTCACATTGAAGCTTAAGTCAAGTGACTTAATCAACCCCAAATGGTTGTTACACTATAGTAAAACAACCTGTGTTTGATCTATCTAGCATACATTTTCATGAGACCATAATATATGCCCCTTAATGGACTTACAATAAGGTTAGTGTCAGTACATACAAACAAACAAAATATTTACAAGAAGGAAAAAAATATATATATACAAATAAACAAAACATATATACTAAAAGAAAATATAACATGAGTTTAAAGGATAAATCCTAATTTTGAAAGGTTTAGGTAACCTACCCACTTGACGTCTCTAGTGATGTTACCATCCTATCTAGCCTAATTTTTTGGTTTTTTCTTTCTTAATCCAATTAATATTAAACTCTACTCGTTTAATATTAACCTTCGATTAGAGATTAATCTCGTTTTCTTTTTATTTTGAAAAGATTTGGAGTCATTACCTAATTGGGGCAAGAAAAAGGGTTAGGTCATAACTAATTAGGTAGATTGCTTATAACTTAGCCACTACTTTACAAAAAAATTGATTTTGAAAAAAAAATTTTGAAAACTAGAAGTTTTGAATTCAAGATCTAACATATTAAACCTTAAATGGGTACTATCTAAACCATTTAAATTCAAATTTATCTTTCTAAATACCCTTTCATTAGAAAATGAATTTCTTTTTATTGTTTTTCATTTTTCTTATTATTTTTTCCATTGTGTATATATATATATATATTTTGTTTATGAGTCAAAGAAAGAAGTATTTTCTATTTTACAAAGAAAAAAAAAATAAAGAACATAATTGATTTTTTTACAAAAGGGGAAAAATAAAATTTTACATTTTTTAAGTATCAGTTATTAGGGATCAAACTTCCATAGTTTGTTTTTATAAAACTTTAATAAGTTGGTTAGTTTTAATTCTTAAAAACAGCCAAATTTACTTTTTTTTTTTCTCTTTTTTTTTTCTATTTCTAAAAGGGACCTAATTTTATTTATTTTGGAAAACTCTAAAAGGAACCATAAACTTTGAAAAAAAAAATTTATTACTTTCTAAAAACATTTTCCTAATTGAGAGAACATTTTATTTTAAAGAGCAAAAACATTTTTTTTTTAATTTTTTAACTATTTTTTAAAATAGTTTTTTCAATTTTTTTAAATAAAATGAAAATTTTATAAAAGATGAAAGAAAAAGGAAAAAAACTTCTATTCTTTACATTTTGGGTGCTTGTTGGTATTAAAGCTAAGGAAAGAGTTTATAATCTAATGAGTTAGTTTGTATTTTTAGAGAGAGACGATTTTCTTAGTGAAAATCTATATCTTATATTTACTAATCACTTAGGACGAATCCTTTGTGGAATATATTAGTATTGTGATAAGTCTACTAAGACCTAGCATAAATTCCGCTTTAAGTTTAAGGGTTGCAAAAGGTAATAAATTGGAAATCACAATATTTGGATTTAATTTAGTTTTGTGATTTAGATTTACAAGATTAGATAAATTATTCTCTATTGAAAATATGAATTTATTTAGAAGAACTATATCCTTTTCTAGCTTTGCTCCATTTAAGTAATAGAAAGAAACTATATTAAATAATAGAGATGAAATATATATGAAAGATTTTGATAAGACTATAGATGAGTAGAAAATACCAAAAACTTCATATGACCAAATATATCAAATTGGTAAATGGAAAATAGAAAATTTTTGGAAAAAATGATTATATTATAGCCATAGAAGAAAATGATTATGTTATAACCACAATAAAACTTTTAAATGTTGATTCAATAAAAAAATATGCAAAAAAAAAAAAATGGAATTACATACATATAAGTCTAGTCTAAGTAAGAGCAAAACCTCTTACTAAATTAGAGTTAGACACTTCTGTTTTCATAGTCTTTAGAGATGCTAGAGAATTGGTTTATGAAATATCAATACATGCGACAATAGAAACTAGTTTCAGTAGTAAACCAATCAAATTTGAATGTCACCCTAATATCACTCTTGCTTTAAGAGATAAGACAATAATGAGTTCTTTAATCCTTCAAATAAAAACCCATAATTATCAAATGGTAGAAGGGTCAATACCAATAGTTGTAATATACAAGATTTATTTTAAATTAATGAGAACTACTTTTGGTTATAAGGCTCACAAAATACGGTCAAACTCTTCTTATCCAAATAGACCTAACTAAAGCCAATGTCTCTGTCCTTAAGATGATTCAATGGTCTCAAGTCAACTTACTTGAGCATTGGGATGCAAAAAATCCACTTCCAAAACAACTAATATACGATACTGAACCATCAAACGTAGTTCAATACCCAGATGGTAAAGTCACCATCCAATTTAATAGGAGATCTTTTGAACAACCTAAAAGACCCTTAGAAATAAGGTCAATATCATCCTCTTCTAGGCGATTTGTAGATCTTCTAAGTCCCCCAATAATCTATACACCTTTTCATGTTTAACACAATACTTAACCAAATGATCAACCAAATAGACAACGAAATAATCCATCCATTTATGGAATTGTTCATAATAAGTTTGGTATAACTTAACCAATTTACCAACTAACCAATGAACTAGAATATGAAGAACCTTCACTTTCAGAAATAGGCGATCCAGAATTTAATGTTTTAGAAAAACCCTTTGAACCCGATAGGATTTCTCTAAACAAAATGTTCAATTCACCTAAGAATGAGAAAATAAGAAAATGGTATTTTGAAACATTCAATAATGTCAAGCAACAAATAAAATATAAGTATTATAATTTCATGAATGAAATTTGTGCTCATATATATTTTTTTGAATGGTTTGAAGAATATTATCTGAAACCTAAAGAAATGAATGTAATAAATAAATGTTTTAAATGGCAGTTAAATGATTGACAAATAATTGAATCAAACTATCCACCACTTAACAATATAAGAATTACTCAAAAAAATATTGATATAACCCTTATGCCATTCAAAAATGCCATAGAAGAAGAAGGCTCAAGGATTAAGAAAATAATAAATCAAAATAATTTTACTAACCAACATTTACATACAATAGAAAAACAATTGAACAAAATGGAAGATATAATCAATAATGAGATAAATAAAATTACTGAAAAAACTTTAACCAATAAAACCAATAAAAATACACTTTTGTTTAAACTTTTTGAAATACCAGAAAATCCTAACAATGAATTCTTCAAAGCTTTAGATGATAAGAAAAGAATGTTAAAAAATAAAACGATAAAAGAAGAAACTTCATTTTCAAAACCAATTAATTTTCTTAATATAGACACACCAACTTTAATCAAGAAAGGTATCGTCATTGATGATACACTTTCAGAAAAAAATAATACTTTGGATGAAACTGATAACGAGTCAATAAATGATAGAATCTCCAATATCTCTCTAAAAGATTTAAACATCAAAGAGTCAAATGATGAAATTAATAAAATCAATTGGAAAGAATCTCAAAAATTGTATTATTAGAGAGCAACACCTCCTAATATACTAATTGAAGAAAAAAATGATAATTATCACAATAAGTATTTTGTAAGATCCGCATATGAATGGAATATTGATAGATACTTAAAATAAAAAATACTTAATGTTCTTAATCAGATGATAATGTTTTCAAATACTAATAAAACTGTTCCGAATGTTACTGATCATCGGGTAGCACTTTTTTTAATTTCTGGTTTTATTGGATAATTAAAAGGATAGTGGGATAAATATTTCACTGAGGAACAACGTATCAATATTTTAACTCATTCAAAATTGATGAAAATGAAAGAAGGATTTTAGATGATAATGATGAACCAATTCAAGAAATGGTCAATACTTTAATCTTCTCAATCAGTCAACATTTCGTAAGAGATCCTCCACATATTAAAGATAAAACCTTAGATTTGTTGTTCAATATGAAATGTAAATCCTCAGGAGAATTTAGACAACATAAGGATATTTTCTTTCAGAGAGTTTTCCTTAGAAATGATTGTAACCAACCCTTTTGAAAAGAAAAATTTTTAGCAGGTTTACCAAATTTAATAGATGAATAAGTTAAGAAGAAACTTAGAGAAGAAAACAATGGCGAAATTCCCTATGATAATCTGCCATAGGAGAATTAACATCATATATTAATAAAATTAAAACTAGTTTGTATACCATAATAAGATTAAAAAAACAATTAAAAAATGAATAGTGCTTAAAATACCAAAGCTTTGGTGATTTTTATACTTAATATGATCTCTCTTTTGTCAATAAGAAATTAAAAATGAATAAAAAATCTTCTTATACTCCTTCAAAATATTCTAAATGTTTACACAAAAAATTTTAATAAAAAATATTCTAAAAAACCTGAAAAACCAGAAAAGTTTAATAAAGAAAGAAAAAAAAAAAGAAATATAAGAGAAAGTCATATAAACAATTAAGGTATTATAAATGTAAGAAAATTGGTCACATAGCAAATTTTTGCGAAATTAATAATAAACTTAATGAATTAAATCTAGATGAACAAATAATGAATAATATCTTGCAAATCTTCTGTGATAATGAATCCTCTTCATTAAAATATGATTGTGATGATGGAATTCAAATTAATGACATGGAATCTGGATTATCTTCATCTTCTGAAGAAGATAATGAAATCAATGTTTTAACAAATAAAGAAAAAGAAAATTTTCACAATATTGATCAATTGTCAAATGATAATGAAAGATTTAACATTATAAAAAATATCAATAAACCTAATTTAACTCTTACACCAAATTTAGCATATAATCTTAATAAAATTCTCGAAAGAGGAAAAAGAAAACAAAAGAAATTAATAAAAATTGATGATTTGTATAATGAAATTAATATTCAAAAGCAAGAAATAAAAGATTTGTAATTAATGCAGATAAAATTTCAAAAGAACTTTCTTAAACTTAAATAAAAAATAATAGTTTAAGAAAACCATCCTGAAACTTCAAATGAGGAAAATTCAAATGTTTTACCAATATTTGATAATAATGATTATCTAATGCATTTTGTTCAAGTAACAACAAGAAAATAGATAATTAATATTTCAATTAGAATTAATAATGAATCCATCTTGGAAACAACTGCATTATTTGATACTAGTGTAGATTTAAATTGCATTACAGAAGGGTTAATTCCAACCAAATATTTTGAAAAAACTACATAATCTCTAAGTTCTACATCTAGTAGCAAATTACGCATCAATTATAAATTGTCCAATGCTGAAGTATTAAAAGACAATGCTTCATATAAAACTTCTTTCATATTTGCTAAAAATTTAAATAAAAAAGTCATTCTTGGAACTCCTTTCATAAATTTAATTCAACCATTTTCTGTAAACAAAGATGGAATTGAAACACAATATTTCAAAAGGAAAATTGTAGTCAATTTTATCACAAAACCACAAACCAAATACATAAATAAATTAAAAAACAATTCAATTTCTGAATTAAATTGTTTAATTCAATGCAAAGAAAATCATATAATGTATTTAAAAAATGATTTTGAGTTTAAAAGGATTGAAACTCCACTCAATGACAAAAGTTTGAAAATAAGAATTTCTAATTTTGAATCATAAATAAAAAATTCAATTTGTTCCATACTTCCAAAGGCATTTTGGAATCGTAAGTCACACATCGTGGACTTACCATATGAAAATGATTTCAATAAGGAAAATATCCCAACCAAGGTAAGACCTTCACAAATGAATAATAGTCTTAAATCATTGCAAAAATGAAATAAATGATTTACTCAATAAAAAATTGATTAGAAAAAGTAAGTCTCGATGGAGTTGTTCTGCTTTTTATGTAAATAAAAATGCATAAATAGAAACAGGTGTTCCAAGGCTAGTAATTAACTACAAACCTTTAAATGCTGCTTTAAAATGGATTAGGTATCCAATACCTAATAAAAGAGATTTACTCAATAGGTTGCACCAAAGGTTAATGTCTTCTTTGGCAAGTGCCAATTATCAAACGAAACAAATTTTGGAACAAGCATTGCCCACCATCAATGAATCAACTCAAGGATCAGATACAAACTTGAAATCAAGGTCTAGATCTCATCATAGCGGGAATTCAAATGAAAATGACTGCTATGGAATATACCTAAGTGATCATTGAACAATAAATGTAATTTTTTTTTCATTCAAATGTGATTTTGCACTGTAAAATAAAATAGGTATACAATATTTGTATATATGTACTACAGTGCGCAATATCATCATCAATGACGTCAAATATCACTTCATGACATAAAATCGTTTATGTCTCCTCCTTTGTACTGTTTATGCAGTACATTGTCGGCCATAATACTACTGTTCACTACACTAATCGGTCGATTTTCAAATTATAAAATCATGCCCCCTCTGCTATTGGAAACAAGGTTGGATATCCTCTCTCTCATTTCTCTCTCAAATCCTCTTGCTTCCATCCTCCCTTCTTCTCCTATCTCTTATCTCTTCCACACTTACACTCTTCTCTTCCTTCTTTCACCCAATTTGATCTTCTCTTTTAGATATATACATTATACCTTCAAATCTTACTCTAAATATTCCAATAATCAAATACTTTCTTCTGAAGTATAATTATTTACTTCAATCTTGAGGTAGAATACCTTTACTTCTCAATATTCCAATATTCTTAGATCCCTTTCAAATATTTTCAATATTTACTTTGATCTATATATGCTCCAGTATTTTGTACAAATTATTTTGAATCAATAAAATTTCAATTTTGATTATATCTCTCTCTCCTTATATTATATCTTGTGTGGGGAATCTCCTATTATTTTGGGTGTAATTCCATGAGATCTATCAATTTATGAAAGGAGTTCCAAGAATGACATTTTTATTCAAATTTTTAACAAGTATGAAAGAAGTTTTATATGAAGTATTGTCTTTTAATACTTTAGCATTGGACAATTTATAATTTATGCATAATTTGCTACTAGATATAGAACTTAGAGATTAGATAGTTTTTTTAAAATATTTGGTTGGAATTAATCATTCTCTAATGCAATTTAAATCCACACTAGTATCAAATAATGTAGTTGTTTCCAAGATGAATTCATTATTGATTTTGATTAAAATATTAATTATCCAATTTCTTGTAGTTACTTGTGGTAAAATATTTGAATTTTCCTCATTTGAAGTTTCAAGATTGTTTTCTTGAACTATATTTTTTGTTTAAGTAAGTCCTTTTGAAGTTTTATCTACATTAATTTTAAATATTTTATTTCTTACTTTTGAATATTAATTTCATTATGTAGATCGTCAATTGTTATTGATTTTATTAATTTCATCATTTGACTTTTTGATGTTTAAATCTTTTAGAAAGATATTGGACATTGTATCGTTTATTGACTCATTATCAGTTTTATTCAAAGCATTACTTTTTTCTGAAGGTGTATTATCAATGATAATACCCTTCTTGATTAGAGTTGTTGTGTTTATATTAAGAAAATTAATTGGTTTTGAAGATGAAGTTTTTTCTTTTATCATTTTATTTTTATTGGTTTTATTGGTTAAAGTTTTTTCTGTAATTTTATTTATCTCATTATTGATTGTATCTTCCATTCTGTTAAAAAATAAAATGATAAAAGAAGAAACTTTATCTTCAAAACCAATTAATTTTCTTAATATAGACACACCAACTTTAATCAAGAAAGGTATCGTCATTTATGATACACTTTCAGAAAAAAATAATGCTTTGGATAAAATTGATAATGAGTGAATAAATGATATAATTTCCAATATCTCTCTAGAAGATTTAAACATCAAAGAGTCAAATGATGAAATTAATAAAATCAATTGGAAAGAATCTCAAAAATTGTATTATTAGAGAGCAACACCTCCTAATATACTAATTGAAGAAAAAAATGATAATTATCACAATAAGTATTTTGTAAGATCCGCATATGAATGGAATATTGATAGATATTTAAAATAAAAAATACTTAATGTTCTTAAACAGATGATAATGTTTTCAAATACTAATAAAACTGTTCCGAATGTTACTGATCATCGGGTAGCACTTTTTTTAATTTCTGGTTTTATTGGATAATTAAAAGGATAGTGGGATAAATATTTCACTGAGGAACAATGTATTAATATTTTAACTCATTCAAAATTGATGAAAATGAAAGAAGGATTTTAGATGATAATGATGAACCAATTCAAGAAATGGTCAATACTTTAATCTTCTCAATCAGTCAACATTTCGTAAGAGATCCTCCACATATTAGAGATAAAACCTTAGATTTGTTGTTCAATATGAAATGTAAATCCTCAGGAGAATTTAGTTAACATAAGGATATTTTCTTTCAGAGAGTTTTCCTTAGAAATGATTGTAACCAACTCTTTTGAAAAGAAAAATTCTTAGTAGGTCTACCAAAATTAATAGGTAAATAAGTTAAAAAGAATAGGTCTAGTATAACTCAACCAATTTACCAGCTAACCAATGAATCAGAACATGAAGAAGCTTCACTTTTAGAAGTAAGTGATCCAGAACTTAATATTTTAGAAAAACCCTTCAAAACCGATAGGATTCTTCTAAAAAAAGATTGAAGCAAACAATTATGCTTCAGAAGAAATTATTTGATTATTGGAATATTTAGAGTAAGATCGAAAGGTATATGTATGTATCTGAAAGAGAAGATCAAATGGGGAAGTGAGAAATGAAAGAAAGAAGAGAAGGGTGTTTGTGTGGAAGAGATAAGAGATAAGAGAAGAAGGGAAGATAGAAGTAGGAAGGTTTGAGAGAGAGGATATCCGACCTTATCCTAAATGGCAGAGGGGGCATGATTTTATAATTGAAAAACCGATCGGTTACTGTAGTAAATAGTAGTATTATGGCCGACAATGTAATGTATAAATAGTACAAAGGAGGAGACATAAACAATTTTATGTCAAAAAGTGATATTTGACGTCATTAATGATAATAGTGTACTGTAGTACATGTGTACAAATACTGTATACCTATTTTATTTTATAGTACAAAATCACATCTGAATGAAAACAAAATTACATTTATTGTTCAAGGATCACCTAGGTTTATTTTATAGTAGTCATCTTCATTTGAATTCCGGTTGTAATGAAATTTAGACACTAATTCCGAGCTTGTATCTGATCCTTAAGTTGATTCATTAATGGTGGCCAATGCTTGTTCTAGGATTTGTTTCATTTGATCTGGAGAACTGGCACTTGCCAAAGAAGACATTAAAAAACTTTTATTCTGGACTAATGGACTTAGACTATTAGCTGGAATTGGAGATGGAGAAGTTTTATTTGCAATCCATTTTAAGATTGAATCTTCTTCAAGTCTATTCCACATTTTAAAATTATCCCACTATTTGACCTTATACATTCTGACTTAATTAGTTGTATTTGAGGTTCGATCAGTTTTATAATCAAACCATCATCCCATAACCCATGATACTTCAATATAGCATTTCCTTTTGGAAATTTTTCTCATGTGATGTTAGATTATATTTTTTCATGAAAACATCGAAACCATTTTTAGTGTTTTTATGAATAATTTTTGGAACTGCTCCAAATTATTCCCACCAGTGAATAAATTAGTTGGGAAGATTTTCAGTAGAACATTTATCAAAATATATTAGCCAAGTATGTAATCTTTTTGCATTCATTTGATAAAAAACATTCCACTAAGCCTATTTATAATCATAGTAATTATAATAGGCTCGATAACTTGGTTGAGGTGAAAAAAGTTCTATATTGAGTTTTATAGGAGTTGTATGATGAGTTTTCCATTCTTTTAAGCTAAAAAACTCTCGGATTTTAGCTGTAGAGTAACTTATCATTCCTTCTTTTTCAAAATCTTTGAAAGTTATTGATTCAGTTTCAATTAAAATTTTCTCTTAAAACTGGATTGGTTTGTATATATCATATGGGACATATAAGAAATCTTTTGTAAAAATTTTTCTTGCAAATTCAAATGGGTCCTTTTCAAATAGATTTTCTTCGATAGAGAAAACATATCTAAAAATAGGTTTTGAAAAGAATTTGGACCTTTCAATTGTAGGTGATATTGTGGAAGGTATTGAAGATAGTACTTCAGTAATTTGAATATTCTAATTTTTCCTCTGAGTTTCTATTTGTTGAGGAATTTCGAGTAACATTGGGGCTTCATTTTTCGGTTGTAATGCTATTGAAATTGCTTTTAGCAACTCTGGAGTAAGAGCCATGTTAGCCAATTGGGACAAATTTTCATTGGATTGTGTTTGGGTATTGGAAGATGATTGAATATTTGAAGAAATTGGTTTAGAGGTCTTAGAAGAGGATTCTTCTTTTATTGTTAGTGGACTGTTAGATGATTTGAAAACATCTAACCAAAATTTGATATTGGTCAAACACTTGCTAAAGGTTGAGGAAGAAGTTTTTTCTTTTCTTTTATCCTTTTCTTTCTTGGGAGGCATTTCCCTGCAAAAATTCACAAATAAGAAAATCAGGAAGAGAATTTGAAGATCCATTGATATGCTCTATTTCGAAATAAAACACAAAGTAATATTCTAAACATCCTTTATTAAAATATTTTTAGTAGCTTTGCAATCAATACGCAAAAGAAATTTTTTGTTTAACAAATTTCCTTAAAATTTGGAAATTGTTAAAACTATTGCTAAGATTTCTTTCTTTATTGTAGAATAATTGCGTTGACAATCATTCCAATTTTTTGACACATATTGAACAACAATATTTTTTATTATCTTGTTTTTGTTTTAGTATTCCTCTAAATCTTAAATTAGAAGCATCGGTTTCTACCACTTTTGGTAGAAGAGGATCGGCAATGTGTAGACAAGGAATTTCCTTAATTTTTTGTTTATTATTTTGACAGCATTCGTATGTTTTATTGACTATTAAGGTTTTTAACCTATGGTATAAAGGTTTGCAAATAATATTAAGATTAGAAAATAAATCTGCAACATAATTTAAACTTTCTAGAAATCTTTGGAGTTGATTTTTCTCTTTAATTTCATTAGGAAATTTAGTTGCAAATTCAATCAATCTTTGGATAGGAATTATTGTCCCATTATAAATATTGAAGCCTAAAAATCTAATCCTAGTTTGGAAAAGACTAATCTTAGATAGTGAAACAATTAGGCCATTCTTTCTTACTATATTGATGAAAATTTTTATATGCTTAAAATGCTGGTCTATATTAGATGTAAAGATTAACATACCATCGATATATATTATTATGAAATTAAAAAAATCATTATAGATTTCATTCATTATTTTCTGGACTTCAAAAGGGGCATTTTTCAATCCAGATGGCATTATATTCCATTCGTATTGACTAAAAGGAATTGTGAAGGCAATTTTGTACTTATTACTATCCTTAATTTGTATTTGCTAAAATCCATATTTCATATCAAAATTTGAAAATATTTTGACATTGTATAACCTATTGAGTAAATCTCTTTTATTAGGTATTGGAAACCTAATCCATTTTAGAGCATCATTCAAAGGTTTGTAGTTAATTACTAGCCTTAGAACACCTCTTTTTATTTCTGCATTTTTATTTACATAAAAAGTAGAACAACTCCATGGAGATTTACTTTTTCTAATTAATTTTTTATTGAGTAAATCATTTATTTCATTTTTGCAATGATTTAAGACTTCATTATTCATTTGTGAAAGTCTTGCCTTGGTAGGGATATTTTTCTCATTGAAATCATTTTCATATGGTAAGTCCACGATGTGTGACTTATGATTCTAAAATGCATTTGGAAGTATGGAACAAATTAAATTTTTTATTTCTGATTCCAAATTAGAAATTTTTATTTTCAAACTTTTACTATTGAGTTGAGTTTCAATCCTTTTGAACTCAAGATAATTTTATAAATACATTAAATGATTTTTTTAGCATTGAATTAAATAATTTAATTCAGAAATTGATTTTTTTTTTAATTCATTTATGTATTTGGTTTGTGATTTTGTGATAAAATTGAATACAATTTTCGTTTTGAAATATTGTGTTTCAATTCCATCTTTGTTTACAGAGAATGATTGAATTAAATTTATGAAAGGAGTCCAAAGAATGACATTTTTATTTAAATTTTTAGCAAATATGAAAAAAGTTTTATATGAAGCATTGTCTTTTAATACTTCAACATTAGACAATTTATAATCGATGCGTAATTTGCTACTAGATACAGAATTTAGAGATTGTGTAGTTTTCTCAAAATATTTGGTTGGAATTAACCCTTTTCTAATGCAATTTAAATTTGCACTAATATCAAATAATGCAGTTGTTTTCAAGATGAATTCATTATTGATTTTGATTGAAATATTAATTATCCATTTTCTTATTGTTACTTGAACAAAATACATTAGAAAATCATTATTATCAAATATTGGTAAAACATTTGAATTTTCTTCATTTGAAGTTTCAAGATTATTTTCTTGAACTATTATTTTTTGTTTAAGTTCAAGAAAGTCCTTTTGAAGTTTTATTTGAATTAATTTCAAATCTTTTATTTCTTGCTTTTTAATATTAATTTCATTATGCAAATCATCAATTATTATTGATTTTTTTTGTTTTCTTTTTCCTCTTTCAAGAATTTCATTAAGATTATATGGTAAATTTGACGTAAGAGTTAAATTAGGTTTATTGATATTTTTTATAATGTTAAATCTTTCATTATCATTTGACAATTGATCAATATTGCAAAGAATTTCTTCTTTTTCATTTGTTAAAACATTGATTTCATTATCTTCTGATGAAGATGAAGATGATGTAGATTTCATGTCATTAACTTAGATTCCATTATCACAATCATTTTCTGATAAAGAAAGTTCATTTTCACAAAATATTTGCAAGATATTTTCCATTGTTTGTTCATCTAGATTTAATTCATTAAGTTTATTCTTGATTTTGAAAAAATTTGCTGTATGACCAATTTTCTTACATTTATAACACCTTAACTGCTTATATAACTTTCTATTATATTTCTTTTTTTTTTCTTTCTTTATTAAATTTTTGTAGTTTTTCATGTTTTTTAGAATATTTTTTATTGAAATTCCTTCGGGATTTTTTGTGTAAACATTGAGAACATTTTGAAAGAGTATAAGAAGATTTTTTATTCTTTTTTAATTTCTTACTGACAAAAGAAGGATCATATTGGGCATAAAAATCATTAAGGCTTTGGTGTTAAATATATATATATATAGTGAGACGATTGTCTTTGTGACAATCTAAATCTTATATTTTTTAAGTCACTTAAGACGAATCCTTTGTAGAAAATCTTAAATATTGTGATAAGCCTACTGAGACCTAGCATAAATCTCGTTTTGATTTAGGGTTGCAAAAGGGTCATAAATTGGAAATCACAATATTAGATTAAATTTAATCTTGTGATCTAGATTTATAAGATTAAGATAAGTTAGTCTCTTTCGAAAATATGAATTTACTTAGAAAATCTATGTCCTCTTTTAGTTTTGCCCCCACTGAGCAGTCAGAAGAATCTTTATTAAACAATAGAGATGAAATATATATAAAAGATTTCGATAAAGTAATAGATGAATGAAAAATACCAAAAACTTCTTATGATCAAATATACCAAATAGGCAAATGGAAAATTTTTAGGGAAAATGATTATATTATAGCCACTGAAGAAAAGGATATTCCAATTTCTGATGGCTTAACTATAATAAAACTCTTAAATACAGATTTAATAAAAAAAATATGCAAAAAATTGGAATTATATGCATCTAGGTTTAGTCCAAGTAAGAGCAAAAGCTCTTACTAAACTAGGTTTAGATATCTCTGTCTTCATGGTTCTCAAAGATGCTAAAGAACTAATATATGAAAAATCAATTCATGCTATCATTGAAACTAGTCTTATTAGTGGACTAATACAATTTGAATGTTATCCCAATATTACTCTTGCTCTTAGAAATAAGACAATAATGAGTTCATTAATCCTTCAGATTAAAACACATAATTATAGAATGATAGAAGGATCAATACCAATGGTTGTAATATATAGAATATATTTCAAATTAATGAAAACTACTTTTAGTTCTAAAGCATATAAAATGGATAAGAGGTGGCAAACTTTTCTTATTCAAACAGACTTAACTAAAGCCAATGTGTCCATCCCAAAAATGATTAAATGGTCCCAGGTCAATTTACCTGAATATTGGGAAGTAGAAAACCCACTTCCTAAACAACCAATAAACAATACTAAATCGTCAAACGTGATTCAACATTTAGTTGGTAAAGTCACCAATAGAAGATCTTTTGATCAACTAAATAGACTTTTGGAAATAAGATCTATGTTATCTTCTTCCGGAAGATCAGTAAACCTTCCAAATCCTCCATCAATAATTTACACTTCATTCCCTACTTAATCTAATAACCAGCAAGATAGGCAATCAAATATTCGTAACCCATCCCTTTTAGGAATTGTTCACAATAGGTTTGGTATAAGCCAACCAGTTTATCAACCAAATAAGCTAGAATATGGAGAACCTTCATTATCAGAAATAGGTGACCCAAAACTAAATGTAATAGAAAAACCTTTCAAACCAGATAAAATGCTTTTAAATAATGAATTCAATTCACCCAAAAATGAAAAAAAATTAGAAAATGGTATTTTGAAACTTTTAGTAAAATTAAAATGAAAATAAAAGATGAATATTATAATTTCATGAATGAAATTGGAGCTCAGATATGTTTCTTCAAATGGTTTGAAGAATATTATTTGAAACCCAAAGAAATTAATGTAATTAATGGATGTTTTAAATAGAAACTAAGTGATGAATAGATAATAAAATCAAATCATCTACCACTAAGTAATATAAAAGTTGTTCACAAAAATACAGAAATAGTTCTTACTCCTTTTTAAAAATGCAACAGATGAAGAAGGTTTAGGAATAAAAAAAATAATAAATCAAAATAATTATACTAATCAACATTTACATACAATAGGAGAACAATTAAATAAAATAGAAGATACGATTAATAATGAAATAAATAAGACAAGCGAAAAACCCTTAAATAATAAAACTAATAAAAATACACCTTTATTTAAACCTTTTGAAGTACCTAAAAATCCCAGTAATGAATTTTTAAAAGCCTTAGAAGATAGGAAAAGAATACTAAAAAATAAAACAATAAAAGAAGAAACTTCCACTTCAAAACCAATAAATTTTTTAAATATGGATACACCAACTTTAATTAGGAAGGGTATTGTCAATGATGATACACCTTCAGAAAAAATTAATGTTTTAAACAAAACAAATACTGAATCAATAAATGAAACAATGTCCAATATTTCTTTAAAAGATTTAAATATTAATAAATCAAATGATGAAATTAATAAAATTAATTGGAAAGAACTTCAAAAGTTGTATTATCAAAGAACAATGCCTTCTGATATACTAATTGAAGAGAAAAATGATAATTACCAAAACAAGTACTCTATAGGATCTACATATGAATGGAATATAGATGGATACTCAGAACAAAAAATTCTCAATGTCTTTAATCAAATGATAATGTTCTCAAATACTAATAAAACCGTTCTAAATGTTACTGATTATCAAGTAGCACTTTTTTTAATTTCTGGTTTCACCGGACAATTAAAAGGATGGTGGGATAATTATCTCGCTGAAGAATAAAGAATTAATATCCTTACTTCATGTAAAATTGATGAAAATAATAGCAGAATATTAAATGATAGTAATGAACCAATCCAAGATATGGTCAATACTTTAATATTTTCTATAAGTCAACATTTCATAAGAGACCCCACATATATTAGGGATAAAACTCTAGATCTATTATTTAATATGAAGTGTAAATCCTTAGGAGAATTTATACAATATAAAGATATTTTCTTTCAAAGAGTTTTCCTCAGAAATAATTGCAATCAACCTTTTTAAAAAGAGAAATTTTTAGCTGGTTTACCATAATTAATAGGTGAACAAGTTAGAAAATTACTAAGGAAAGAAAACAATGGTGAAATTCCTTATGATAATCTATCATATGGGGAATTAGCATCATATGTTAATAAAATTAGAACCAATTTGTGTAATACAATAAGATTACAAAAATAATTAAAAAATGAACAGTGCTTAAAACGCCAAAACCTTAGTGATTTCTATGCTCAATATGACCCTTCTTTTGTCAATAAAAAATTAAAAAACAATAAAAAATCCCCTTATACTTCTTCAAACTGTCCTCAATGTTCACATAAAAAACCTCAAAGAAATTTTAGAAGAAAATCATTTAAAAAATTAGAAAGTGAAAAGAAACCTGAAAATAAAAATTATAAAAGAAAATCATACAAACAACTACGGTGTTATAAATGCGAAAAAATTGGTCATACAACAAATTTTTGAGGAATAAACAAAAAAATTAATGAATTAAATTTAGATGAGCAAACAATAGAAAATATTTTATAAATATTTTGTGACAATAAATACTCTTCATCAAAAAATGATTGTGATAATGGAATCCAAGTCAATGATATAGACTCCACTTCATCCTCATCAATTGAAGAAAATGATGAAATTAATATGTTAACAAATGAAGAAGAAGAGATTCTTAAAAGAATTGATCAAATATCTAATAATAATGAAAAGCTTGAATACATTAATAACTTTAAAACCAATACAATTCTTATACCAAAATTACCATATAACCTTAATGAAATCCTTGAAAGAGGTAAAAGAAAACATAAAAAAATTAATAACAATTGGTAATCTACAAAATGAAATCAACATCCAAAAACAAGAAATAAAAGAATTAAAACTAATGCAAATAAAATTCCAAAAAGAACTTCTTGAATTAAACAAGAAAATAATCCAAGAGGATAATTCTGAAACCTCAAATGAAGAAATCCTGCCAACATTTGAAAATAATGATTATTTAATGCATCTTGTTCAAATAACAACAAGAAAATGGTTAATTAATATATCAATCAGGATTAATAATGAATTTGTTTTATAAAAATTTGCTCTATTTAATACTGGTGCAGATTTAATCTGTATTAGAGAAGGCTTAATTCCAACCAAATATTTTGAAAAAACTAGCTAATCTCTAAGTTCTGCATCGAATAACAAATTATGCATCAAATATAAATTATCTAATGCTGAAGTATTAAAGAACAATGCTTCATATAAAACTTCTTTTATACTTGTAAAAAATTTGACTAAAAATGTTATTCTAAGAACGCCATTCATAAATCAAATCCAACCATTTCTTGTGGATAAAGATGAAATTAAAACACAATATCTAAGAAAGGAAATACTGTTCAAATTCATCACAAAGCCACAAACCAAATACATAAATCATTTAAAAACTCATGAATTAAATTATTTAATACAATATAAAGAAAATCATTTGATGTATTTAAAAAATGATCTTGAATTTAAAAGAATTGAAGACCAACTTAATAATAATAAAAATAAAAAATTTCTCAATTAGAATCTGAAATAAAAAATTCAATTTGTTCTACACTTCTCAATGCATTTTAGAATCGAAAATCACATATCATAAATCTACCATATGAAAATGATTTTAACGAAAAGAATATTCCAACAAAAGTTAAACCATTCCAAATAAACAATGAAGTCTTAAATCACTGTAAAAATGAAATAAAAGACTTACTTAATAAAAAATTAATTAGAAAAAGTAAATCTTCATGGAGCTGTTCTGCTTTTTATGTCAATAAAAATGCAAAAATAGAAAAAAGGTGTCTCAAGATTAGTAATCAACTATAAACCTCTTAATTCAGCTCTTAAATTGAATAAATATCCAATACCCAATAAAAAAGATTTACTTAATAGGTTGAATAATGCCAAAATATTCCCAAAATTTGATATGAAATCTAGATTTTGGCAAATTCAGATCGAGGAAAGTGATAAATACAAAACTGTCTTCACAGTTCCTTTTGGTCAATTCGAGTGGAATGTAATGCCATTTGGATTGAAAAATGCTCCTTCTAAATTTCAATGAATTTCAAAGAATAATGAATGAAATTTTTTATGATTATGTTAATTTTATAATAATCTATATAGATGATGTTTTAATATTTTCATCTAACATAAATCAACATTTTAAGCATATACAAATTTTCATTAATATAGTAAAAAATAATGGTTTAGTAGTTTCACCTTCTAAGATTAGTCTCTTCCAGACTAAAATTAGATTCTTAGGCTTTAATATTCGCAATAGAACAATAATTTCTATACAAAGATCTATAAAATTCACTGAAAAGTTTCCTGATAAAATCAAAAATAAAAATCAACTCCAAAGGTTTTTAGGAAGCTTAAATTATGTTGTAGACTTTTTCCCAAATCTATATGTAAGCCATTATATCAAAGGTTAAAGAAAAATCCACCTCAATGGAAAAATGAACATACGAATACAATAAAATTGATCAAACAAAGAATTAAAGAGATTCCCTGTTTGCATATAGCAGATCCCTCTCTACCAAAAGTAGTAGAAACTGATACTTCTGATTTAGGATTTTAATAAATTCTAAAACAGAAATAAGATAATAAGGAATACATTGTTCAATTTGTGTCAAAAAATTGAAATGATTGTCAACGTAATTATTCTACAATTAACAAGGAAATTTTAGCTATTGTCTTAACAACTTCTAAATTCCAAGGAGATTTATTAAATCAGAAATTTCTTTTACAAATTGATTGTAAAGCAGCTAAAAATGTTTTATTAAAAGATGTTCAAAATATTGCATCAAAACAAAATTTTGCCAGATGGCAATCAATTCTTTCTGTATTTGATTTTGAAATAAAGCATATCAATGGATCTTCAAATTCTCTTCCTAATTTCCTTACTCGTAAATTCTTGTAAGGAGATGCCTCTCAAAAAAGAGAAGGATAAAGGAAAAGAAAAAGAAAAAATCTCCTCAACTTCTAATAAAGAATTAACCAATATCAAATCATGGTTAGATGTATGTAAATCATCTAACACTCCATTAACAATCAAAGAGGAATCCTCTTTTAGGACCTCGAAACCAATATCTTCAAATATCCAATCCAATGAGATCCTTTCAAAATTAGTAGATATAGAACCAACTCCTGGTTTGCTTAAGGCAATCTCAATAATCCTACAATAAAAAAATAAAGTCCCAATGTTGTCTGAAAACCCTCAACTAATAGAAAGTTAGAGGAAAAATTAGAATTTTCAACTCATTGAGATATCAACTCCAGTATCTTCTGGATTAATACCTGCAAATCAAAGATCAAATTTTTTTATAAAACCTATTTTTAGATATGTTTTCTCTATAAAAGAAGACTTATTAGAAAATGACCCCTTTGAATTTGCAAGAAAAATATTTACAAAAGACTTTATTATATACCATATGATATTTACAAAACAATCCAGTTTTGTGAGAAAATATTGATTGAAACCGGATCAATAAGATTCAGACATTTTGAAAAAGAAGGAATGATAAGCTATTCTACAGCTAGAATACTGAGAGTAATCAGTTTGAAATAATGGTAGACTCATCTAACCACTCTAATAAAACTTAATATAGAACCATTTTCTATATAACCAAGTCATCGAGCCACTTATAATTATTATGATTATAAGCAAGCATGGTGGAATATGTTTTATCAAATGAATAAAAAAAGATCACATACTTGGTTAATATTTTTTAATAATTGTTCTTCTTTAAATATTCCTAACTAGTTTGCACACTGGTGGGAACAATTTGGTGCAACTTCTGAAATCATTCATGAAAATGTCAGAGATGGTTTCAACACTTTTATGAAAGAATACAATCCTACATCTCATGAGAAAAATTTTCAAAAAGAGATGTTATATTTTGTTCACGTTAGAATATCTTGGGTCATCGCTTGGTGGTTTGATTACAAGTCAGATCAAACATAAAATACAACCAATTTAGTCAGAATGTACAAAGTCAAATGGTGGGACAGTTTGAAAATGTGGAATAGGTGTGAAAAAGATTCAATTTTAAATTGGATTAAGACCAATTCCTCGACTCCACCATCTAAAATTGCAACTCCACAATATCACAATAGAAGATTTCTAATATCTTCACTAGCAAGTACAACTTCTCCAGACCAAATAAAACAAATTTTGAAAAAGGGCATTGGCAAATATCAATGAATTAGCCTGGGAATCAAGTTCAGACTCGGACTTCACATCTCACCACAGCGGAAATACCAATGAAGATGACTGTTATAGAATAGATTTAGGAGATCCATGAATATTGTATCTTTTTTGTACTATAAAGTAGAAATACAGTATTTTATACATGTACCATAATACACAATATTGTCAATATCAATCACCCAACATATTACTATCATACATTAAAGTGCTACAATACTACTGTTTCTACAGTACCCTGTCTGCCACAATACTACTGTTCTTACCCCCTGTCGACCACTATACTAGTGTTCATAACAGTAACCGGTTGAAATTTCTTATAAAAAACATCCCATTGAATCAGAAAACCAGGGTCGAAAACACATACAACTCTTCCTACTTCTCTCATCCTCTCTGCTTCCATCTCTCTTCTCTTCTCCTCTCTTCTCTACTTCTCTCTCACATATGCTCTTCCTTCCACAAAAAATCATTTCCCTACTTCCAATTTTGTTTCCAACAATCAATCAAATACTTTCTTGAAGCATAATTGTTTGCTTCTTTTTGTTCTGGAGGTAGAATACCATTACCTCTTAATATTCCAATATTTCTTTCAATATCTGTTTAAGCTTTAGTATTTTGTACAAATCAATTTCAATTAATAAAATTTCTGTTTAATTAATTCTTCTTTTACATTACATCTCGTGTGGGGAATCTCCAATCAATTTAGGTGTAATTCCACGAGGTCTTATTTGTCTATTTAATTATCAGTAAAACAAAACCCCATAATCGGTCGATATTACCGCCTTTGGAGGTTTCATATTTGCATAAAATCCCATTAGTCTTGGCTCTGCCGCCTATGGTGGTTTTAATTATATTTTGCATGCATATTTATATCACAATTTATTATTGATATTCATATTTATAATTATTTGGATAGTGCAATAGAATTTCTTGAATAGTATTATACTAATATAATTGATAGTGAATAGTACTAATAATATGTTTTGTAATGTAGATGTCTAAACAGAAAGATTCCATGAGTTATATTTCTAGCTATTAAATATTGAAAATATTTTAGATCATAATTAAATGTTTAATGTCTCCAAATACAAAAGATAATAACGGAGAAGATTTAATTGAATACAACCAATATTTAGAAGATGCAGTAGAATTTTTATTTTATATAATTTAAGCCTATTCTCTACTTAGAGATAGATTTTATTTAACTGATATATATTTTAGACAGTAATTAATTATATTATATAATATAAAACAATATATTCACCTCTGTTATTAAGAATAGTATGTCCTGGGTGTCAACTTATATATATATATATAAGAAAATGAAACTAACCTAGAAAAGGGATTTGAGTCAAACGTGAGTTCGGAGCTAAGCTTTGGAGCGTAGGTTTTTGGGTTAGATTTGAGTTAGGCTTTAATTCATTTGACCTAATCATGTGCAGCACACATGTAGTCAATGAAAAAGAAGATAGCAGTAGGGAGGGCTTGAATAAGGGCATTCCAATCGCTCTTTCAAGTAAGAGACATTATTTTCATGTATTTTTCATTAACTAAATGGGTGTTAATTAGACTAATATGAGCGGGCTAAATAAGCCAATCCAAGCTATCCTGCATTGGCCTACGAGTTAGGATACTTTGGCTTGCTTACACAAGCGGGTTGAAATTTTCAGCCCAACTCGCCCAATTGTAGGTTGGCGAGTTAAATAAGCTAACCTACAATGTTTAATATATTTACCTAATTTAGTATACCAAAACGTCTATTATTATATTCTTTCTCATACATCATGTGGTACATGATTTTGGAAGCTAGATAAGGAATTTAATATATTTACTCAATTTTTTTTGTTAGTTTATCTTTTCTCTTTTCTTTTTGACCTTTTACTTATAATTCAAAGGCAATTTAGTATTAGTATATAATATTATGAAGTTTGTTTTGTGTTTTGTATATATAAGTAATTAGATAACAATCACTGAGTATCAATAATAGATATATGATGTTCGTAACTATTATTATAATAGCAAAATCCTTATATGTTGTTGACAACAATTATTAGAACCATTATGGTCTAGTACTACGTTAAGTGACATGAAGAATGAAGACTAATGAATAAATAAATTTTCTTCTTTGTTTTTTTTTTTTTTAATTTTTCATGAGTTTGTAGGCTAACCCGCCTTACATTGAGATAGCTTGCTTTAACCTGCATATTGAGAAAGGCATGCTAAAAAAAGCTTGTACGTATATAAGTCAAAATTTTTAAGTCGAACTTGCTTTTTTTTTTTTCTTTTGACAAGTTAAATAGGCTTGTCCATGTGACCCACCTCTCTTATACAGCTCTAGTGTTAATAAGGTGTAGTGGTGTTGAGAGGATAGTTAAAGTTAGGCCGCAAGCAGTGGTGGCTGCTTCATGCGGCAACGGGTGAAGATGAACTAATGGTGTGGCTAGGGTTTTTTTGGTGTGAGAAACATAGTGGGGTAGTTGGTTGCATGTCAGGTGGCAACTACGTTAATGTTCAATAAAGGAGGTCACAGCTCAAACCCTAAGGAGTTGGTGTTGTATCTAAAGACTAAGCTTCATGGGTGCTTGAGTTTGAGTGTTTAGAGCTTGAAGAAGTTAATAGTAAGCTTAATCAACTCGAAAGTAACATATGAGCTTCGAAATATATATATATATATATATAGAGAGAGAGAGAGAGAGAGAGAGAGAGAGTGATTTGGAACTTTCCTAGCATCACTTAAGCTTGGAGAAAGCTATAATGGTCGGATCATCCATAAAAGCTCAAGATTGTGTGATCTTTAATCTCAAGGAAAAACGTAATTTAAGCTGATTATTAAGTTAAAATCACAATAGACTTGCTCAAAATGAAAGAAAGAAGCTTGAAATCTCCTTAATTTAGCTTGGATTTGGTTAGATTGAGCAAGAGTTGAAATCATAGCTCCAAGCTATGAGTGATTTTCAAAAGGCGGGTTTCGATGAGTAAATGGATGAATTGAGTTGAGTTAATTCAAAGTGTACTAAAAGATCTTCGTGATTTCACCATTAATTTGGTGAAATCATGAGGAAAAATAGATCAAAAAGGGCTTGAAACCGAGCACCCCAAATTTAACACATGTAGGAAAATGAAGGAAAGGGCATCAAAATAAAAAATAATGCTTAATGCTTACATGAGGAATCAAACTTTAAACCTTCAATAAAGTAAACACAATCCTTATCGTTGGGCTATTTGGCCTGTGCCCAAACTAGTGTAAACATTTTGCACTTAACCCCATAAAGTTGGCATAACCTAGTTCTAATTTATAGAAGGAATTTCTTTTTTCAATTTTTGTACTTTTTCTAAGTTTTCTAATTTTTATATGATTCCAATTTTCTCTTATTTTTTTTCTTTCTTCTTTTTTCTTTTGGGTGTTTTTTTAAGCTTTCTAATTTCTATTTTCAAATTTTCTATTCTATTTGTGTTTTCAACTAGGACCCTTTTTATTACTTAAAGGAGTTTTTTAAGCTATAAGGAGAAAAAAATAGGGTTTCTACAATGGCTCAGCTCAACCTTGGCCGACTGTCCTTTCAAAACCTAGCATGCTAAGGCTTTGTTACGCCCTGAAGTCACAAAGTCGCAATAGTCCCGCTGTGTAACCCATTATATGATAGTAACTAGTCTCATAGTACCTACCATAGACATAATCTACACAAGGCATCGACGACTCCTCGCTTTGAAGTAAATAGTCCGATTAAATGTTTAATTACAATTATGGTAAATATCACAAATTTTGAATAAACATATATAATTATAGGTAAAGTCCACAGAACTTTTCAGGAAATTCTACATAAACATAATGGTTTACTAATTTACATAATAACTATCAGTCTTTTATCCTTAACTACAAAGGACACTCTAGCTACACATCACTACTAAGTAAATTGATCCTCACACCTATGGCTTCAAAAGAACTAACCTCTAGGTAATTGTAAGGTGGCATAATACTTGAAGTGTTTAGAAATCAGGACCTGCAAAAGGATCTATAAGGATATGAGCAACTACAGCTCAATAAGTTGAATTGAAGACTCATGAATGCATATAAACACAAACAAGATTATCAAGCAATTATTTTTATGCAATGCAACAATCAAGTGTCATCGCACAACATAGTCTGGTCCGTTGTGAAATCAAGGAAATTTCACCCGCTCTAATCCGTGTTGAGGAGTTTCCATGTTATACAGCAGCTCACAACTAAACCTAAGCTTGTGCAATGGAGACCATGCTCTTCCCACAACTACCTTCGAATCATTAACTTCACCCTCGCCGCGACCTCCTCTCCTATCACTTAGTTTGACTAAGGGTGAAAAAGGGACCGTTATGCAATCCTGCGTTATTTCTTTCGAAAGAATCGGTATTTGGTTGGAGAATCCTAATGATCCACTAACGGGTTGCAATATATGACATTTTAGGTCATTAGAGTTGAATAAGATTAAATTTCGCTTAGGGTTTTCAAACAATTCACACCAATTCAATCATAACACAAAATCCATCATACCATAATTTCAGTACGAATTCGGATACATCAAACACATGCGTAAACTACATATAATCATAACCATATACAATCTTAAGTCTCCGAGTACCATAAAAATAATACTCTATTACAATAAGTAATAACCCAACTTACTTAGAATTTCTCAACCGCTCGATCACTTAATTGCAAGCTAATTCGTCTCTGGATATCCTATAATATAAATAGGTCTTTTAGTACTTATACTTTAAGGATTCATATTTTAAGTTATAATTTAACTCATTTTTTTCCATGTATACCTATTATGTACTAATAATTCTTTCTACCCTATTTTAGGGTTCGGATCTTAAATTAGATTCTAGTTTCGATTCCGAAGTCTTAAATATGCTCGAATCCTAATGTGAAATTAATCACATTAAGCTTGAATATTCTAATATCCTATTAGGTTTTAATTTAGCATTCTAAACTATTTGGTACACGCTAATCCTAATTGGAGTATCGGATTTATTCCCAATGTGAGAAAATCTTACATTTTTATACAATTACTTAAAATTAAATTTTGTTTCAGATTTAGTATATTCTGATTTTTATTATAATATTATCTAAATAACCCTAATTTTTTAGATTTATTAAATTTTCAATTCCTCATATTCCTATTTTTCTACAATTACTACCTAATTCCTAAATTAATTACACTTAATACTCTAAAGGCTAAGATTAAGTTTCCACAACAGCGATTAACATCTCTGAACATCTAATTACTATCTAAATCAATAATTAGTATATTAATCACCTAATTAACCCCAAATTACCCAATTTTTCCATCATTTTAAGGCTAAAAATTAACTTAAAAATTTCGAAAATTAATTTTAAAAAAAATGGCTTCATAGCACTATTCTATATCACTTAAACTAAATCACTATTTTTCCCTAAATCTACATATAATAAAACCTTAGAATAACAAGTTTCATAATTTTCTAGGCAAATTAACTAATTTTAAGAAATTATACAAAACCGTAGCAGATAAGGGACTCACCCGGTTCAATGCCTTTTGGCCGTCCAACTCCGGTCTAAGTATGTCAGCCAGCCTAGACGGTCGGTCTGGAGTGGGGTGGTGGTAGTGTGTTGGTTTGGCTCACTAGCCCTAACTGCATAGTTTTCCTTCTTTTTTTTTCTGGTTTTTCTCTTAAATTTTCGAAGCTCTCTATTTTTCTCTGATTCCTAACTATCCAAAGGAGTTTTGTGAATTTTTTCCCTATTTATAGAGCTTAGTGGTAATTAATATGCATTAAATTAGATAAGACATTGTCTAAATCCCTTAATTTTTGGCTTTTGTGTTGCTTGATTCTAATTGGCTAATTTTTTTCTTCAGCTCCTGACTTGCCACTACCAAATATTCATCATTCCCTATCCCTTTGATTTTTTTTCTGATTTTTCCTCAATTAATTAATAATTTTCTTTGATTATTTACTAAGTTTTTGGCTAATTTAAGTAATTTCACGTATTTTTATCTATACATAAATACATGTGGGGTACATGTGAACATTCTTAATTACTATTTAGGTCATTCTATAATTTTTAGTATATATATAATCTATCTCTAGTGATTTATTAGTTATTAGATTACACTTTTCTCTTTTTCAGTAATTAATAATTATTATACTTAAAATTTGAAAATTTTATAGTCTCCTATTTTATTACTTATTTTCTTAAATTCAAGTTTATAGGGTCGTTTTTACTAATTTTTCTATCAATAGTTTATAATTTGGGTTTGATTGGATCCTTTAACCGATCCTCCTAAACCTTGTGTTCTAAATTCAATTCTACGGTTACTTGACTTAACTTTAGGGCTTACAGGCTTATCCTTTAAGCTTTCCCCTTATCAAAGGACTAGAGCTTTGTAATGTAGGACAGAAGGTCAGTGGAACTAAGTCGATGGTAGGAGAGGTCGAATTATCACTAAGACATCCTTAGTGCCATACAACTTCACTGTGTTGTCATTTAATGTGAAGGCTATTGTTAGCTTAGAATAATCCACTACAATTGGACCCAAAAGTTGTCAAACATTAAGTCCTAAGTACCAACTCTACACCCTGGATGGATAATACATAAAAATCTACTATTTTGTCATGTAATCCCTATCAATTTAGTCTTTTGATAAGTGGTTAATCACCATCAAGTGAATTATAACTCTCTTAAGCTTTTGAATCATGTTCTTCTTGTTCCCTAGGACATACCATTAACAAAAATTTGGCCTCATATACGTAATCCTTGTGAAAAGTTTCATCACAATTATAGTAAAGCCCATATTCCCTATGTAATGCTAACTTAGTTGGCAACATTCTATTAACAATCGATGTCCTTTTATTGGTAATAAAAGAAGATGATGAGGGTTTAGAAACATTTGCTTGTAGTGGTGAAGAATTGGTAGGGTTAGAAACAAGATTCAAAAGAAAAGTAGGTTTCAAAGTAGGAAAAGAATGACTATTTGAAGAAAGAACATGATTTATGAAAAGGAACGAAAGGTACATAAATAAGGGCATTAAGTTTAGACTCATGTAACTTAGCTAAACTCATAGCTTCTAAAGAGATGTAAGGTGATATACAAAAACTTTTGCTTGTTAGATAGGTTAAAAACCTCAAATAATGCAACTTTTCAAGAATTTGTTTGAAAGGCCTGAAACATGATTCTAAATAGATTCAAGTTTAGCTTAGTAACTAGCAACATTGCCTATCTACATTAATTTAGAAAGTTTGCCTTCAAAATCCTCAAATTCAAATGGCACAAAACACATTTCAATTTGCTTAAAAAAAAATTGGCCATTTAGATAATTGGTTATTTCTAGATAACCATTGAAACCAGTTTAAAGCCTCTTGTTCCATTGTAAAAGGAGCCATTTTGAGTATTTCTTGAGTAGAAACATTATAAAAGTGAAAGAATTGGGTTATCCTAAAGATCTAAGATGCAAGACATTACTAAAGAATTTTGCTAACTCTAACTTGATATTACGAATGCAAAATTGTGATTCTTCATATTGTACTTGAGAGGATGATGAATTCTGCTCACTTTTCCTTAGATGAGAGTGATTCTCAAAAGTTCCTATAAAGGGTTAATTTTGTATTGGCCTAAACCCATGATTAATGTATTATTTATTTAAGACTTGACTCATTAGGTTAAGTGATAAGAGTTAGGGAGTTCGGTTTATAATTGAGATGATTTACAGAGATTGGGCCTGATGGACTTGGAATAGGGATCATTGGACTAGTCTATCCGCTCGCTACCTCTCTTAAATAGGCTTGTACACTCAATAATGTAGGCTATTAGTCTTGGGTCCATAGTAAGCTCATTAAGATAAGCTTAGATGAGCAAACTTAATCTTAATTGTTGATTGTTAGTAAGATCTAACGGTTGTTATTAAATCCAAGAGTTTATAAATACCCAGCTATGCCCCTTTTAATAAACACTTTAGAAGCTCTAGAGATTAGAGAAACGATACTATCGTGTAGATTCTCTACCTTCAAAGGTTAAAACAATTCTCGAGTGAAGAATGATTCAACACTCAAGAATAGTGAGATTAATACTCAATAGCTCCCTCACCTATCATAAGTGTGCTTGAGCTACTGAAATTGCCTGTTTCTCCTCTATCATTTTTCTCAAAGTTCTCTCTACAAGTGCCATTTATGTGCTGCTCTTTTGAGGTTACATGCAGTGTGACTATCACGCAGTTTCCATGTGACAACATTATCTAGAACCTTACATCTACAATTCCTTGTATGACTGCATCATATTCTTAATGTTGTTATTCATTTAAGTCATCAATTGTTGCATATTAGTTTGTCTTGCTTCCAATTCTTCAATTTGTCGAATCTAACATCATGCCTCAGAATATCTTACTGTAATCTTGTGATACTGCAAGTATGTTGGCAATTGCAAGATGATGAAATATTCAACGAGAGCACCAATAATAGGCCAAAGGGAGGCTTAGTCTAATTGCTTCTTCGAACCCTAAGAAACAAAACGACCTATTCCAATAGCAACCAAAATGTCAAAAAATTCACCCCAAAAAAAAAAAAAAAAAAGAAAACACAATTCAACAACAGATATTATTGTCCTCCTTCTCTCTTCTTATGCTTTTGAAAATTAAGGTATGAGCAATATTGATAGCTATCATTGTTGCTAATGTCCATTATCAAGAAACACGCTTTAAACCTACCGTAAGAACCATGATAAAAATATCATTGACAATTTTTATTTGTTTGCGTTAGATTGAAAAATTAGCCAATTAATTTTAATGAGCCAAACCTTTGTATATTATCACAATTTTATTTTATATATATATATATATAAACAAATGATTGAATGAAAAATTGTTGTGTGAACTTTTAACATCTAATTTTTTTATAAAAATTAATTTATTGGTGTTTCTGATGAGGCGTGCATTCAGTATTTTCTAAATTATTCATTTTTTCATTAAGTATAGAGGTTACACAAGACAGTAGTTAGCAAACACACAAAAGAAAGGGAAAAATAATCACCTTGATCGAACAAAATCGTTGCAATCGCGTTGGACCAGTCACTAAACTTCGATGAAAATAGAAATGTTTGTTTCACTAACTTATTACTCGGCAAGAAAAAGACAGATCCATAATCGGGAGACAATGTAGAAAGACATGCACCCACGTATGTGTGCTAAAAAAAATAAAGGAATTTAGAATTATCCACCATACCATACGGTGTCATCCATAGAGAAATCTAACTAAATAATAATAATAATAATAATAATAATAATAATAATAATAATAAAAACCCAACAATTTATTGTATGTCTCAAATTGTCTAAATTTTCAATTATACTATAACACACACACACACATATATATATATATATATATGTATGTATGTACAAATGGAGTCGATTAGGCGTATTTAGCTTCATGACGTAGAAAATAATAGAAAATATCCAAAATCACGCTATTATAGACTTATTATTGGAGATAAAGAAGGGTTTAATAGAATAAAGATATGGAAAGGTCGGTGCTGATGTTATTTTTAGAAGGTGATGGGGCAGTTTTATTTCAATGGTTCTTGAAAGACAGACAGAAAAGAGAAAGAAATTCGTTTGCTGTTGCGACCCTTTCTTGTCTTTTAAAGATGTCAATCCTAATTCAAAGGAAAAAAATAAAAAAAATAAAACGGCTTTTAGCTTCTCCTCTTGCCCCTTTTTCTGTTGATAATAAACTAAATTTAATTTTCAATTATAGAAATTAAATACTCGTTAGCCCTCCCTAATTAAAAGAGGTTTTTACCTTTGATCATTCTCTTTTACATTTTGTCATTCCAAGTTTCCTCCAAAAGTTTCCATTGATCCTTTGAAAGGTGAGACACAACACCAACTTCATGGTTCAAGCAAATAATGATTGCAAATTTGCATTACTTACGTATATCTATATATATATATATATATATATATATATATATATTTCACATAATGTAACAAAGGCCATCACTGGTTTTGTTAATAACCTCTTTTTTTTTTTGGGTGTTTACATTGAATGATTCGAATGATATATAAGATCTAATCATTGATTGTTTTGAATTTTGCAGAAGCAGGGAGGGAGGGGTGAAAGAATTAACAAGTTGATCAAAGGAAAGAATGGTGTCATCCTTAGTAGGAGAAGAGCAACCCCAAGGGGATCACGCGGAGAAAATACTTGTTTCTGTTAGGTTGAGACCTATCAATGAAAAGGAAAGAACCAGGAATGAAGTCTCTGATTGGGAATGCATCAACAACAACACCATCCTGTTCAAGAGCACCGTCCCCGATCGGGCTATGTATCCATCTGCCTATACTTTCGGTGAGAAACTACTGTCCTTTATCTGCCCCTGTTTCTCACTCAAAAATCATTCATAGTTTCTATTCTAGGACTAGGAACCATTTAACTTGCTTGGCATCCTATCTAAATTTTGAATTTTAGCTGTGGATACTATTCATATATATATATATATATATTTATTTGCAATCTTGGAGCTTCTAATTGAGGAGGTTCTACATTAATATTTTTTTTACCATGTTTCTAACTTTGCTAATCAATTTGGAGCAGACAGATTATTTGGGTCCGAATGCACCACAAAACAGGTCTATGAAGAAGGAGCAAAGGATGTTACTCTTTCCGTTCTCAGTGGTTTTAATAGTGAGTTATTCCTTTCCTTGCCCTCATTGAATTCTATTTTTTTTTTTTTTTTTTTTTTTTTGGGAACAATCTTTGCTGAATCCTGGCTGGCCATCTACAAACCACAGCAAGCATATTTGCTTACGGGCAAACCAGCAGTGGGAAGACATACACGATGAGCGGAATCACCGAGTATGCAGTTTCGGATATATTCAATTACATAGACAAGGTAATGATGATGGTGATATAATATCATGTCCTATCTTCTTTATGATTTTTGAGGCTCATCACATCCTTCCTGTATTTTAATATATGATGGGTGATTTTTTTTCTTTTTGTGTTCCTTCAGCATAAGGAAAGGGAGTTTGTGTTGAAGTTCTCCGCCATAGAGATCTATAATGAAGCTGTAAGAGATCTCTTGAGTGCAGATTCTGCACCACTGAGACTCCTCGATGATCCTGAGGTTAATATTCCAACTGAATATTTTTGTGTGTTGTTGCCTACATCTTCCTTTGGCTTCATTTTCCTGAACCAGATATATAAATAACACTAAATCAAGCTAAAAATGGTAATGATGACATACAAAATCATGTCAAAAAGCAACGTATGAGATGTAATCATGGAAGAAAGGGTATGTCTTATTGTGGCATTAATATTTCCATCTTTTCACAGAGGGGGACAGTTGTGGAGAAGCTAACAGAAGAAACCCTGAAAGACTGGAGCCATTTCCAGAATCTACTTGCAATTTGTGAAGGTGAGAGGTGAATTATTACTAAGATTACTTTGTTAAGGAATTTCTTCAATCCGACAATTCTTGTTTTTTAATACCATGTAGCTCAAAGGCATATCGGAGAGACCTCCCTGAATGAGATGAGCTCCAGATCTCATCAAATAATAAGACTGGTAATGAACATGTCGTTGAAATTTCCCACCCTCTTTTCCAATGCATTCAATGTAACGGTTGAGATTTTTCAGACAATTGAAAGTACCGCTCGTGAGTTCTCTCACCCTGAAAATTCGAGTGCCCTATCAGCTAGTGTGGTAAGGACAATAGCGTCTTCCCATATTAATTTAATGGACTTATGAATTGGCACAATTTAAGCTGGTTTCTTGATCAGAACTTTGTCGATCTCGCTGGAAGTGAACGTGCATCTCAGACGTTGTCGGTTGGGACAAGATTGAAAGAAGGTAGCCACATAAATAGGAGTCTATTGACTCTAGGAACTGTCATTCGCAAATTAAGGTAATCATCCCTTAAATTCGCCCCAATGTTCTTGTCTATTTCAACCTAAATTGCTTTGTGAACATCATGATGCTGTAGCAAGGGAAGAACGGGACACGTGCCTTACAGAGACTCCAAATTAACACGGATATTACAAAATTCATTGGGAGGGAATGCTAAGACTGCGATCATTTGTACAATGAGTCCTGCAAGGAGTCACGTCGAACAATCAAGGAACACCCTCTTGTTTGCGAGCTGTGCTAAAGAAGTGACCACTAATGCACAGGTCAATTTAGTTATGTCTGATAAAGCGTTGGTGAAGCAGCTACAAAGAGAACTAGCGAGAATGGAAAGTGAGCTGAGGAGCATGGGATCAATTCCTGTCACAAGTGATTCTACTTCATTGCTAAAAGAGAGAGAACAACTAATCGAAAAGGTAAAAATCTCTGAGCCAAAGTAGCAACCCCAGGAGTTGGCTTCAAGTATTAGCTGCTGGTGGTAATTTGTGTATGTTGTCTCTAGTTAAGGAAATAGTCTCACTTGGAGAAAGAAAAAAAGCGCGTTGCTTGTGCTAAACAACAAAATATGAAATCATGAGAGATCTAACAGGCTTAACCTCATAAACCAGTTGGTTGTAACATGGTTTTAGAGTAGGAGTTCCAAATCATTTCACTTCCGTTTTAATCAAAGTGTCTAAATAATGGGGTTTCAATCAAAGTCATGGCCTACAAGTGAGAGGAAGTAATAATTCTAAAAATCCTACACCATGTATACTAGCTTGAGGTTTTAGATCAAACAGTTTATTTGCATTAGTTTAACTAGGATATGCTTGCAGATTAACAGCTAAATTAGACCCACATATAGCCAATCAAAAGTTATGGGCCTTTTGGTACCGGGTGGGTTGCAACTTCCGATGGCAATGCAGAGCCACATTCTGATCATAAAGACTTAAACCAATTTGTGTGTTTTTTGAACGAGGCAAATAGCTGTAAAACAACGCGGCGGAACCTGTTTAGGAAAAGGGATCCTAGAGTACATTTTCTAACATAAATTGGGATTGCTATTTACATATAGAATAGAAACTGACTGCTCTTGCCTTGTCTCTATTTCCCATGGACAGATGGACAAGGAGATAAAAGAACTAACCCAGCAGCGCGATCTTGCTCAGTCTCGAGTACAAGACCTACTACGATCGACATCAGAAATCGAGACGAATCCTTGTAATCTCGATTCCAGTCATGAGACTCACGAAGAAGCCAGACACTTTGGAAGAATAAGTTCAAGTCATAGCGACATAGATTTTCCTGATAATCCTGAAGACAACTTCCTGCTAGATGGTTCCTCTCCACGGTTGTCCTCCCCTATAGCCCTTCAACTAGATCCATCCCAATGTTGGGGAGCGGTTGATCATCGGAAACCAAGTGAAGATGGAGAAGACAGTTGCAAAGAAGTACGCTGCATAGAAATGATAGAACCAAGAGTGGAACCAGAAGGACAACGTTATAATTCATTGGTTGACATCACTGGAGTAGAAAGAAAACAAGGCACGACCGCTCCAATGAAAGATGATGCTGCATTGTCTTCTTCTCAGAAGAGTCAGGGGGAGATTAATCATATCAATGCGGATATTACCTATGATACCTTGAGGAAAAAGATACACGATATGCAGAAAACTATAAACTGCCTAGTCGGTCTTTACCCTCCAGAGCAATCACCCACTTCTTCGGATGCAGAGACAAGTAGCACTAAAAGCTCTAAGTTAACTAAAAGCAGGAGCTGCAGAGCGAATATTTGGGCTCTTTCAGCTGATAAGGTGGATCACAATGAGATTCAAGCACTCGACACACCTTTGAGAAGTTCAGAATCTTACCAGCAAAGATCGGTTCCTATGCATAGAAAGGATTCTGAAAACTCCAGTGTGACAGACACCTCAGATTTGTCAGATGGGCATGGGCATAAACCGGCTGAACTTTCGCCTATGAAATTCAGCGATTCTAATATAAAAGACACCTCAGATTTGTCAGATATGGATAAGCCGGCTGAACTTCTGCCTACGAAATTCGATCATTCCGTGAGCAAGCCTCTCTTTTACATTCCTATTTTATTTTATCTAATAAGGAAGCCTAACCTAGCATGTGGAAGTTATCTTGTAAGAAAAACCATCCCTGGCATTTATTGTCACATCGCTAAATTCTGTGATTTTATCATGGTGGAGAAAAAAAAAAAAAAAACCTGGAGAAAAGCGAAGAAGCAGTCACTCTCAGTTGTAATCAGGGATCAAGACGTTGTAACGTCGCTGAGAACTTACCATTTCTGTGGATCATGAACTGTAATATTATCGCAGTTGCATTTCAAGTTTATGAACGTGTTTGTCAGATAGTTACCTTTTGTCCATATTTTCAGGAAAGAAGGCCTACTAATGAAGAGACGGTATCAACGACTCAAAATGACATTAAGCCAGTTGCTTCCGAGTTTGAAAGCAAGCGAAACGAGATCATTGAACTGTGGGATACATGTCACGTATCACTTATACATAGATCCCATTTTCTTCTACTCTTCAGAGGGCAAGATCCTTCTGACTCTGTCTACTTGGAAGTAGAACTTAGGAGGTTATCCTTTCTCAAGGGAACAGCTTCTCGTACTGGCCAATTATCGTCAAGGTAGGTTCTTTAGGTTTATCATGGTTATATCTACACATAACAAGACATGCATTCATTTATTCTCGCTTAGGACAAATGAGATAACCTTATCTGATGTGTTACAGTCTAAGGCTACTTAACCGCGAAAGGGAGATACTGAGCAAGCGAATTCAGAAGAAATTCCCAAGGAAAGAAAGGGAGAGCCTGTTCCAGAAATGGGGCATTGGGTTGAAGACAAAACAGAGGAGCTTGCAACTGGCAAGGCGTCTGTGGACGGACAACACGAACATGGACCATATTAAGGAAAGTGCTGAACTTGTTGCAAAGCTGGTGGGGCTGGTGGAATCAGGTCAGGGGCCTAAAGAGATGTTTGAGCTCACATTCTCGCCCCAACCACTAAATAAGAGGAGGTCGTTCAACTGGAGCCACAACATGTCTGCACGAAGCTTTAGTTAGCTGATGAATTAATTCGTAGTGACAAAAAAAGTGTGTACGAGTACGTAGCTTTAGGATTATGCTAAGAGTTGACTCACAGCAACGACAGACCATCTCATCCCAATTCAGAACTTGCAATTTCTTACGTCTTCGAATTCATTGTAAATTTCTGCTGTAAACACAGGCGGCTGCGACTCAACCCTGTATTTGCTAATATATAATTGGAAATTGGAATAGGGTCGTATTGATTTGATGCATAGAATATAATACGTCTGCTGAAGACTCTGACCTTTCTTATACAATTTGCTTGGAAAGGACGTAAAGTTGCTTCCATCGATTGATGGAGACTGAATGTTTTAAGTACTGCATATCGGAAATAAACATTGGAATATATCGTATATAAACACACAAAATATATATATATATATATGTATATACCCAAATTTTAAATAAATGATAAACGCTACAAGATGTGATGGGATGCATGCAAATCCCGAATGTTTAACTGGAAGTGTAAATAGAGGATATAGTTGTAACAAAGTCACTGGAATTTTAATACAAGTAAACAATATTCTCGATTGTAGAGAAAATTTCTCATCAATATGCACTACTTACTTTTATCCATTTTTTCTCAAGACATCAATGCACTACTTAAGGGCCTAGATACTCTATTTGCACTCGAAAAGAAATGTACATCATCATCTTAACTGTAATTTTTCCTTTCCCCAACCGCCCGCCCGCCCCACCCCCTTACGTCTTTGGTAAAAAACTAACTTGATCTAGACAAGATGGAATTATGTGAATCCAAGTTGAGTTGGACACGTATAGAATTATAAACTTGTCAAGTTGGGTAATATGATGTAGGATAAAGGACGTGAAAAATTATAAAATATAAAAGTTATAGAGAAATATGGGAATCAATTATAAAAAGTAATCTAAATCATCATTATGTAAAACCCACAAAAATAATTTAAATTAAAAATATTAATAATCGTGGCAAAACAATAATAATGTTAAGCAATAGGGGCAAAAATAGAATTCTATTCTTATTTTATACAAAGTTTTTTTCAACCTAAGGCATTATTTTTGCAAATTCTCTGTTTAGCAATAAACTCTACCTTGAGAAGTCAACAAACCTAGAGCACACTGATTAGACTCTTTCCATTGTTGTGATTTGTATTATGTGAAAGCCTAGATTTCTCTAATCAAGTGATTGTTTGTTTTGAGTAAATGAAGAATAGCTAGAGTTTCAATTGTTGGATTTTTGGGAAAACTCTAAATTGGTAAGTGCAAGTTCTTTTCGAGAAAAGAAGACTAAGGATTTGATTTTGATTGTGTCCTTTCATTTGAAGGGATTCCTCATCTTTTGCCAAAACGTGATCATAAGGGTTGCTATTATGGAAGTAAGGTAAGTGTTAGCTTGAATCAGTTCTTATTTATAAAAACTTAGTTTTGATAATTGTTCAACACATCTGAATGTCTTCTATGGTGTTGATGATCAAAATTAAAGGTTTGTGTAGTTGATTAAAAGATTCGATTGGGTTTTGGAGTGGTTAGAAAAAAAATAATGTTTGAAAAGGGGGTATACAGCATGCATGATTACATGCCGTATTTATTGTCGATATTGGATATAAGTTTGGAATTTGCAAAATAAACAATGGTGAGGCTTTAGGGGGTGCCCAAGTTAATCCAGTGTAACCACTTTGATGTTTAAGTTAGAAGAGCGTTTGAAAAGAAATAGAGAATTTAGTAAGCTAAGTGCATGAAGAGTTTGTAAGTCTCATAACTAAGTGTTTGAAGCTTAGTACATACAATTTAAGGCAATCGTATCAATTGTCTAATCGAGTTCAAATTTTACAATGAAAATAAAAATATTAGTAAAAAATGATTCCATGAGTTTCGATTTAGGAAAATAAGTAATAAAACAATTAAATATTATAATATTGAATTATAAATATATTATTTATTATTTATCAAAAACACGTAAAACGAGTTTTTATAACTAACGAATTAATAAAAATAAATTATATGCATACTAAAAATTATAAAATAGCGTAAATAATATTTACGAGTATTTACTTGTACTATATATATATATATATATTTATGTATAGATAAAAATATGCAAAATTACTTAAAATACCTAAACTAAGCTAGAATAATACTAAATAATTAAAAAAAATCAAGAAAAATACTGGAAAAATATGGAATGGTTTGGAAATGAGGCATGGCAAATTGGAAATGAAGAATGGAATTCAATTAATAAAAATTGACTAACTAGAAAGTGAAAAAAAAAAAAAAGAGAGAGAAGAAGATAGAAACACTTGGCAATCCAAAATCAAAAGAAAATCCAAAACCCTTCTATAAAAATTAAAAGACCCTCACCAAAACTTAGTTTAGATAATTAAGAAGCCAAAAAAAAAAAAAAAAAAAATAGGGAAAGGTGAGAAAATGAGAGAAACCAATTTTAAGAAAAATTAAAAATATTTAGTGTACTTAAGGATTATAAAGAGAACCTATGACAAATGACAACTCGAGAATAGATAATCACCACCATTAGATGGTGAAGGCAATGCCCAACTTGGCCAACAAAGCCATGGTGGTCGGCGGTGGTCGGCGGTGGTCGAAGCTAGCGATGTCAATGAGTTTCGATTTTTATTTAATTTATTAAAAATATTAAATAGTTATGAAAAAAATATAAAATTTAGTATTCTGAGATATATAGCATGTAGATTTAAGGCAAAATGTCAATTTGATAAATTTAGGCCTTTGGATATTCTGTTTTTAAGAAATGATTAAATTCGAGCTAGTTTTCGATTTAGATTTAAATGACCTTAATAATGTAGTTTTGATTTCAAAAATTTTTGGTAGACTATTTAGGATGTATATTACAATGCTATAAAGAATTTTTCTTAAATTTACATTTCGGAATTTTTACTTAATTTTTAGACCCTAAAATCATGCATAATAGGTAATTAATGGGCTTAATTTTGTAACTTAAGGTTAATTTATTGAAAATTCTTATTTACTATGTAATTAAATATCATTAGATGTAAATTTTTGATGTAGGATGGTATTTGTAAAGTTTGGGGTGTTAATTGTATGTATTATACATATTAGGAAATGAATAATGAGTAAAGGTGAATAATTAAGCAGATTTTGTGATTTAGGGTTAATCAAGTATAAATTCTGATTTATAATGAATTTAGACATTTTTAGATGCTAGTTGGTGATGAGAGATAATATTTGAAGTGTTAGGAATGTTAGATATGCAAATTATATACATATTAGATAATAATGAGTAATATGTAAATATAGGAAATTAATGAGTAAAAAATATTAGGTTAAAATTAATAATGTGATGATGATAATAATAATATAAAAAAATCTAATATGAGATATAAATTTAGTAAACTATATAAAAAATGTAAATATTTCTCACATAAAAAACAAATTCGATAGTTAAATTAGGATTATGATATACCGTACGGATTGTAATACTAGTTAGGAGCTAAATACGAGATTTAGGATACTCAAGTGCAATGTGATTAATTTCACATGATAGTTTGAAATAAGTTCCCAGAGTTCACGTATAACATCCGTAATAAAAAACTGAATAACCTAGAATAGTTTAGTAATAAGTAATATATATATATATATATACTTGAACAATCGAGAAAAAAAATCATAATTTAAGCCTATATATCGTAGGGGTATAAATACTAAAAGAGTATTTATATTATAGGACATGCGGAGACAAATTAACTTGCAGTGAGTCGAGTGAGCAAATCGGGAAACAAGTAAATTGGGATTAATACGTTACTATATTTTAGAGTGCTATTTTTTAGTAAGGCTTAAGATTATTCTTGTTTATGCTTGTAGGTAGTTTGATTGTGCACATGCATTTGTATACGTATTCTTAATTGTACAGTGTACTATTAGCTTGCTGTATTGGTTTGCAATTGTTATGTATTGTGTGAGATGAATGGATCACCTTAACTAGACTTAATAATATACGACTTGTAAAATTAACTGGATAAGTATTTCAACCCATTAGGGAAAGCGTTTAGGATTCTCCAGTCAAATACTAATTTCTTTGAAAGAGATAATATTGGATAGCAAAATTGGTCCTTTCTTCATCCTTAGTCGAGCTAAATAACAGGAGAAGAAGTTGTGGCAAGGGTAAAGTTAATAGTTCGAAGGTAGTCGTAGGAGCACTGGTGTCTCTATTACATAAACTTAGGTTTAATCGTGAGTTATTGAAATGTACATTAAACTCTTTAACCTAGAATAAAGTAGATGTAATTTCTTTAATCTCATAACAAATCGAATAACCTTGTATGATGGCATTCTTTTGTTGTATTGCATTAAAGTAACTGGTTGATGACCCTATTTGTGCTTGATGTGTAGTTTTAAGTTTCCATCCCAATTTACTGAACTGTTGATTACTCACATCCCTATAGATGTTATTGCAGGTGCTAGTTAGGAAGCGATCTTATAATTACCTTGAAGCTAGTAACTATTGAATCCTATGAAGTAAGCATTAAAATTAAAGGATAGATATATTAATAAGGTCGTAGCTCTTACTTTAAAATCTTCTATTGTCTAATAAAGTATTACTTAGATAATACAATGCTACAAAATCATGTAAACATTAATTATAATATTTGAATCTTAATATATATTTTTCATACTATCTTAGGTAAATAACTTGTTTAATGTATGAAATATTTATTTTAAACCGGGTTAGTCGATGATACTTTGTGTAAATTAAGTCTAAGATAATAGCCGTAAGGTCAACTTTTATAGAATGGTTTGCAAGGTAAGACTATTACGACTTTACCACTTCAAGGCGTAATAGTTTCAAATTAGTATCAAAGCATAGCTCTAGTAAACTCATTTTGAAGTGTTACAATTAAAAGAAGTAGACATTATAAGAACACATTGAGAGTGGGTAGTAATAAGTAGATGGCAAATGGGTAATTAAAAGATGTAAACTTCAAGTGTATGTACATCTTGTAGATATAAGTAAAAAAGTGTATGATAATAAGATCTTATTAACTATCCTTTATGCCAATTTACAAGGCTATGGAAATGAACCTGTGACTATTTAATTATACTTAGAAAATCTAGAGGGAAGTAGAGAATGTTATAGCACCTAGCGATAGAAGCATTCGTCGAGCTTTAAGTAGGGAGTTAGCGAAGGCTATTTTCATAAATTGTAGAACCTTATGTAGAGTCTTATGACAAAGCTTAATGGGGGGAGTTTAATTGGGAGGATAAAGTAGAATTACATAAGGAAATCTTGTAGAACCTTTTTGTAAAAGGTGGGAAATAGAAGTCAAAGATAATAGATCTTTTATCCCTAGTAGTTCTAAGAACACATCATTTAGTAGGATGTTGTTATTGAATATAAGTATAAGAGTGAGATAGATACAAGATAATTAGAAATATAATGAGATCCTTAAATAGATAAGATGGGGAAGTAGGCTTGGATGAGACTTAAGCAAAACATGAGTCAAATTTTAAATGAGATAGAGAATATAAGTTTAGATGCACGTACAATTGATGAGTTAACTAGTGCAGTGATTGATAAGTGGAGTTTAGAACTAAAAGCGAAGAACTAGGCTAATTTTGATGTTAGAATGCCTACCTTAACCAAAGTCCTTTCTTCATGGGCAAAGCTCTCACTGGGGGAGGGGGGCAAGTGTGAATTAATGGATAGGCCAAATGGTGGCTGGAAGGAGGATTTCATTCGCGAGACGTTTTTGGAGCATAAAGCTAAGATGATCTTGAATATTCCCTTCAGTGAGAGAAGGCCTTCAGATCTTCTTGTATGGCATTACTTGAGAGATGGTTCTTTTTCAATGAGAAGTGCCTACCATATATAAATTGACAAGATGAAGAATGGGGCACACAAAGAGAGAAGACAAAGCTGCAAGATCGGCACAAAAGAATAACCCCAAGATGTGATGAGTCGACATTGAGGTGCCAAACGACTCCGTCGATAAGAGCTCTTGGGAGTCATCAGCC